>MOWL01000067.1:2400000-3600000 GCA_002110485.1 Emergomyces orientalis
TTTTATGCGTGTTTATTTTCCACGAGAGCGCAATAGACATGATTGTGAGATATGGGACAGCCCCCAAGGTATCTTTTTGCACGGATTCACCTTACCATTACTACTCCGGAATGACCGCCCAATTCCTCATCGTTAGATTCCCACCATCAGTCTGTTGACCCCTAGCGAAATGGGAATTCTTCCTCTATAGCAACACACAAGCCTAAGAATCGACAATCCTGGATCCGAGCTGACCTTGTGTCATTTTGCAATGTCTTGGGGTGGATATACAAAAATATTCAAATTTCGCGTTTGTTTCTTAACATGTTGATTTTGGTTGTTGTGTTCCCCTGCATTACTCTTCGTTTAACTGGCTTTACTCTTGATTTTTGTTTTATGTCACTTTTTGTTTTTTATACATATATACATAACAGTCCCTCGAGCGTCGGGACCTGTTTTGGACACATGGGATATGGATTCGACTGTACTGATTATTTGGATGTTTTTATTTTGCATGTTTGCATGTTGGGAATATTTTTAGAACTTTGGGAGTGCCATTCAAGCTGGCCAAGGGAACAACGGCTTTATGGATTGTCTACATGACATATAGGAGGACTCGTGCTGTTCATCTTTGTATTCACTGTTGCTTCTGTTTACTGTTATTTTTTACTTTTACCTTTTTCCATTTCCATTCCTATCCTTTTTCATTTACTGACTTTGATGACTATGATGAATGACTTGTAACGGCCAGTCACCCTTGTTTTTTACTGCACAAAAGAAGAACCAGGACAAATACCTAACTTGACCTTTTTCCTTTTTCCTTTGCCTGTGCTTTATTCATTTCTATTCATTTCTTGTTATTATCAACGACAACGGAGAGAGTATGCTGATGATCGGTATTTTCTTTGCTAAAACTTCTGTGCTAGCTTTCCTGTATCTTCCTGGCTCATCCCAGTTTCTCATGTTATATCTCTTTTCTTGCAGGTGCTCTGATTTGATTAGTCGAGTATTCATCTAGTCTTCAGTTTATTTTCCTTAAATGTCTCTCTCCCTTTACTTAAGGGGTAGTCGAGTAGGTTATAGAAAAGCTAGTTATTTTATTGAGTGTAATGAGAAGATTCAATTATACCACGAAAACCTGCGGAAACATCCGTGTTGCAAGCCTCTGATTAGGCTACAATGACACTTAGAGCTGCTCATCCTAACGCGCAGATATCATTGTTTCCAAAACTTCTCAGCGTCTGAGGAGTCAAATTACTTGCAATATTGCCCTTGATGCATCGAGATCCTCCATATGCTCAAATGAAGTCGAACAAATAGGTATCATTTATCGTAGACCCGCTAACACACGATATCCTATTATGTATTTTTGTTTCCTCAACCCAATCTACCGCTAAAACACATATCTGGAGCAAAAAAAAACATCTCACTCCTCCATCCCCTCAAACTCCGCATTTAAAAATCTCACAAAGGCATCCCCCGCTTGCTCAATCTCCAATCCTTTCTGACCCCTTGCATGCCCCTGGCCAAGATACGCGCGGTTCATCCCCACCCACTGCCTCCGGAGTCTTTGAAGGCGCGGAAGCGCAAGTATACCTCCCGCACCTGCTAATTCGTCCGTAGGCGTGGATGCGAGCGCCGCAGCCGGTATAAACACGGGTGTTTCGGCTCCCGGGACTGATATGCTTATTCCAGGACCAAGGGAGTGTTTAGCAGTGTTGGTAGCGGTGGTTGCTGTGGCGGCTGAGGCGGAGGGGTTTTCTAGACAGAATGTTCGGAGCGCAGATATTATTCCTGATGTGCACTTTTCAAGCGCATGGAGAGCGCTGGGGTTTGTTGTGGCAGGTTGGATGGTCGCCTGGTGGGGGACTATTTTGGGGCGGGGAAGGGATGTGCGGGTGCCGGTTCCAGTTGCGGTGGTGGAGGGCGTGTTTGTGGACGGCTGTGAAGTGGAGTTTGATGTGGTGAGGAAAGGTGTATCTGTTGCGGGGTTTTCTTTGGGTACGGGAATGCCTGTTAAGGCGGTCCAGATGTCCTTTGTCGGAGGGGTAGGGTCACTCCACGGAACGGTAAAAAGTGGTTTATCCCAGCGGCTATGGGTAGTGGGTTCTTCGTAGCGGAATATGAGGTTTTGAAGAAGTTCGGGTGGGTATGGTTCTTCGTCATCACTTATTGAGAGAGCTTTAATGTCCGCCGCCATCTCAGTCCCTTTGTTTGCTCCGTCTTCCTGTTTTTCTTCCACAAGCTCCTCTGCCTTCCCCTTCCTTTCTCGTTTCCGTATCCGAGATTCATTATTTACAATGCACTGGTCAATCGGCGTCCCAACATGAACCTAAAATCCCGGGTGTAGCAAATAATATCATCAGTAGTGGTTTTAAGATATCAATATCCGATACATGAGCTGTGTAATGAACTGTACTACCCTTCACGACAGGTCAAGAATGCGAAAAAGGCAAAAGGAAATGTAGTGCAGCTTCAAAACATACCACACAACACGTCGTCTCCGCCGCCTTACTCTCACACCACAGCTGGTATCTCCATCCCTTAATATAATTCATCCCATCCACAATGACAAACGTATCTTTGCCCAGCGCCCGCTTCACCCGCCCGTACACCACTGCGCGTGCCTCTTTTTCTGACCTCGCAGTGTCATATACGATTCGCGGATGTGACTCATCGTGCGACTCAACGATTTGAAATTTATACCGTCCTTTAGAGGTAGTTGTGGCAGTAAGGGAATCTTGGATCGAGGAAAGGAGAGTGGAGAGTTGGTTTGCGCGGTAGGAGAGGCCGGAGCATGGATAGCCAGTTAAGATTATGAGCTGCGGAGAGTTTTAGAATGTGGATAAGGGATTTGAGAGATATGCGTCTGCTTACAGGCATGATTGGTTATTTCATAATTCGTGGGTGAGGAAAATGCGGAGAATTGGGAATTTATGGTGATGGTTCTGCTGGTGATGTCAATTTCTTTTTGAGCTTGCGGTTATTTTTAGTTTGGGCAACACGGTGTGGAGGGGCTTGGAGGGGCTTGGGGGGCGTGATATTGTTGATACAGAAATACAAACAAAACGCCAATATTTTTGTTAAAAAGATGGCCCGAGTTATAGTTTAAAACAATCCTGAAATGGCTCCTCACGATTGAACGATATGTGAAATAAAATATACAGGGGGTACCAAGTATTTAGGCAATACTAGTAGTAGTTAGCATTTCCTGGGGATGAATTATACAGAATTTTCAGCAATATCTCAATCTCTGTAATACAAGTAATCTAATTCTATGACGTTTCACATATTCGACTCTCGGCAGGTAATCATGCGGTCATTGCTCGTCGAGAGCTTCCTCCTTCCACCTCAATTCATATCCAAACACAGTCCGCCTAAGATTCTCATCCTGTAGGACAAATCAATTAGCAGAGCTCCTCTTCCTCAAATTTGACTACCCAAACCAAAAAAGAATCACTTCACAACTTACTCCCGGATCCTCTTCAAACATAACCTTCTCCACCAACTTCTCAAACAGCTTCGTAACCACAAACCCACTCTCCTCCGCGCGCGGGAAAAACGCCACGATCTTCTCGAACAACCACGGTTGATACGGCGTGAAAACCACGAACGCCACCGCATCCCGCGTTCTCTTCAGCGTCTGTTTCACACTCGCAATCAACTCCCTATGCTGCGGATGATTATATATCACGTCCGCCAGAATCAACAAATCAAACCCACGACGACCATCAGTACCAACAACAGCATCTTTAGGGACATGCCTCAAAACCGTCTCCGGATCCGCACCCCATTTATAACCTTCAACCCTCAGCGGCGATGACGAGTTTTGGCTATGGTCAGCTCCTCCTCCTAATGATAGTAACGACTCGCACGCCTGTGCATTTATGCGCATGTTCTCGACGAGGTCGGGGTCCGGGTAATCGGTCACGACAGCTGTGCGTGCACCGAGGATGGCGCTGACGAGACTGGGCAGGCCGGCACCCGCGCCTAGCTCTAGGATATCTTTCCCCTCGACCCATTCGCGCGCCCTGCTCTCGAGGTAATCTGCACTTGTTTTTCCTGCATTCCAGAGTAGGAAACCCTCAATTGGGAATCGGTTAGCTTCGTACATGGCAGAGAGATTTCGAGCGCGGAAATAGTTGGTGGTGTGGGGGGAAGGGTTGAAATGGAAAGCCTGGTTCTTGGTTTTATATATACAAGTTGTAAAGAAATATTTGTACCCAAAGCGGATGACTGCCCACGAGTCGTAGTTTTATTGTTTCACCGGAGTGCATCGTGTATTCTTCGAAAGTTGCCTCTTTGGCGGGGGGTAAGAATCCAATTGGGTCTTGGAAGAGGTTGCCAAAATCAGTGTCTGTTTCATTGTCTGATTTTGAATCCATTGCTAGTAGAGATACTAGTTCCGCAATTAATTAGAGGGGGGCAAGCAAGGAATATTTGAACAGTGGAAAATGTATTAAGAATCAATTGTTTTCAGTTGAAAACAATAATTTTTATTTCGACTCCCCCGCGCGTGGTAAAATTGATAGTTAGCTGGAGATCAGATAAGAGCAATGACTAAGCAAATCGCTTGGGCGGAAAAAGGTTGCACCGGCCCGCTAAACAAGCGCCCGCCTCTGCTAAGGAAAGGAATAATAGAAACAGCGGAGAGAGGAATGAATTGAAAAATAGTTAGGTTATACATATATATATATATAGAGAGAGAGAGAGAGAAACCCAATGTCAGCCCGCGAAACCCCCTGTTATCCCGCTGAGGCTCATCAGCATTTGCCCTTCTAAAGATTACCTCTGTCAACAACGCCAGAACCAAAACCCCAACCATGAGGTCTAGATGTAATACTGTACATGAACACGCACTAAGCAACGCATTTATAATGAGATTCCCTCCAGGTCTCGCGCAATAACCGCCATCTGCGCCCTCTTTGCTGCCTCTGCGACAAGGTTGAAGTCCTTTAGGAATGCTGCGGTTCCCTGTCCGCGACTGTTATGATTTGAAGTATGATGCGACCCTGTTTGGTGAGTTTTGGCCGCTTCTTGTTGTTGGGAAATCATATCTGCTGGTGCCGTATGGTTGGTGTGGTGGAAGGAGGTCGAAGAGGAGTGTGCTCCGCCATGTTGGTAAGACTGAGGGGAATGTTGCTGCTGGGAAGCCATTAGGAAAAAAGGCAGGTGAGGTTCGAGTGGGAGTACTGTTGAGGATGTTGAAATTGCGCCACAGTCGGTATATTCAATAAGCGCAGCGTTGTGGGAGACCGTAAGAACCGGATATATAAAGGCCAGCAAGAAGATCGCTGGTCAAGGTGTTCAAATTATCCAGCATTTGGATTTGGGTTGGCAGCGCAGTAGAGGCGTGGACGCACGAGGAGGAAGGAGGGTGATCACTGCTTGGCGAGAATGCAGATGGGGCTTCCTTGTGGTTATCTCAGCTTCACCAACTCGAAGCTACATACTCTGCGAACGATGAGGGGCGCAGGAGGCAGCGATAGTGAGCGGTAAAATGGTAGGCGAAGACTGGGTGTTGGAGATGAAAGGAGGAGATGATGGACCCGGAGGAGATGTGGAGATAAGGAGGAGTGCGGGCAAGCCTGCTTGGGGGATAAGTTACCGGGGAGCACGGCCGGTACAGGATGTAACAATACCAAGAGTAATCATGTGCGGTCCCTCGGCAGCTCTTTGGCAAGAAAAATGCCAAGAATGAAGCGGATCAATTTAGACTCCGGAATTATTACAGCATGATACAGCCTCGGCCCGCATATATATTACGGGATGGCGTCATACAAATTCTGGGGGAGGTTGCATTGCGCTAGTGAGGCCACGTGATTATCTTATTTGCTTCCAAGGTTCTTCTCCTCTTATATCTGAGCATGGCTCTGTGAGCTTGATAATGAGCAGTGCTTCCATTTAGACACGGTGATAACCACTTTTGCTGAACACGGGATCCGTACAGTTGGAAATTGATACTCTAGCCTTCATTGACCTGTCTCCTCAACTAGCTTGAGAACCTTTCTTGGATAAAGCTTTTTTCTTGAGAGTGGTTCGTCCTCAAGGGGGCGAGTGCTATTTGACCATGAACAGAGGATTGGTGGATAGACAGACAACAAAAGAGAAGCTGCGAAACGAAATGATGCGCTAATAACAGATGTTTTATATACCGCGCTCTCCTAACTTTATATACCCCCACACATCACCCCGTCTGACATGTCTCATAATGTGTCGTGCAAGATTTCATCTAGGGCTCGTTCAAGGGTATTACTGTTGTCGCATCGATCGAGTATGTCAGTGATTTTGACATCACCATCCACATCCTGCTCGAGCCTAGAAGAATGGCCGTTGCTATGTTTTAAAAAGTGAGGAAATCTATCTTTGCATTGGGATTGGCATTGGCATAGACTTTGGCTACACGCGGTGTTGTTTCGCAGGGGGACAACCGGGCCCGTTGGAAAAGGAAATCGCACCTCAAAACGATCGTTACGATCGCCAGCCTCAAGTGAAATATTCAAAGCTAGGCACCATTCATGCGAGAATGGTATCGGGGATGGTAGCCGATTTATCGATATTGACAGGAGGTTTTGCATGGAGGGTGTACTCATGTGTGTCTATGTTGTTGGTTTCATGCTGCATTCGGCAGGCGGAAGGAAATGATATGGATGGAAATCAAAGCATCATGATGAGTCAGGTAAGGAGACTTTAGAATTGAACATATCTTTTTTTGTTTGTTTCTGGTAGCTATTATTAGGGAATATAGCTTTCAGATGATGTGTACTTTTCAGTGTTGATATTTGTAATGGTTTCACTGGTGGAGGCACGCCTGGCTTCTGGGAGAGGAAGTTGCCTGCGTTCTCTCTGCTCAAGCCGTTCAGATGTGTTGAAAAGATGACATTTCCCTGGGCTATGTATGAGCCAGAGTTCTTCGTGAACTTTTCCTGGGATCGACTATGGTACCCGAGTGAGTTACATACTTTTAACCACAGCCGTTTCATTGTTTCTAAGCCCCCTCTATTGCTGATGAGCTTCCCAATACGCTGACAAAACGGAAGACCAAAGAGTTGCGAATCCCACTTCATCAATCAATCAATATCTTGGTTTTGCACACTCTTGGTTTACTGTAAATCAAACTATGTATAGAGATCAAATATTGCTTTTGCATATCACTCCTGGCCTCTACCACTCACATCACACGACGCTACGTGGTATGGTTCGCTCGGAAGAGCCCCGTTGGTTCGATGGGTCTCTTGGCCCAGACTGGGGGACCCTCTTGCCGCGGAGGAGACCTGAGAGGCACATTCGCTACCGTTGAAATTGCGAAGCGGTCAAATGGCCCATTCATTCTGACAATAGCAGTATGCTTTCGTAGTCGCGCTGTGTATGGACTCGCATACGGAGGCAAGCTATGTATCAGTTCGCAAGGACACCACAATTTTCCTCAAGGCCTTTTTGTTAAAATCGGGTTTTAATATATATATATTTTACAATCGACTGCCGCGCGGCTGGGCAGACTTCGCACGGGAGGAATAAAATGGCCATATGTTGTCAATCCCCTAGCGATAGGAAGTTCCGGTTTTAAAGCTCTGCCGTGGCTTAACCACGAAATTACGGGTTATTTGAGTGAGGCTGATATAGGGAGAATACGATTATGCGCATATCATCTTTCTGTGCAGTTACTAGATGAAAATGAACCGGCCACGGCCAGCCCCCCGTAGTAAGTATACGAAATTTTAACTTCCTCAAAAAAAAATTTCATAGTGGGATACTCAGTAGGTAATCCATAACTACCAATGGAAGTTTCAAGCATTGCTTCTTTGTTTGCAATTCTGATAGTGGTACAAGGCGCTCGTCGCCCTGCGTTTCCACTCCGATTGTCCTGCACGCACCCGAAACAGGGAAAAGGTGTTCGTAGAATGTCATGGATGGCACAGTTCCCTACATTGAACTTCATTCATACGATTTTCAGAAGTCTTAATTCCGCCCATCTATCTTTAGATTCCTTGTTACTTTCAACCTTGCATATCTTCATGCCACCTTCATATCAACCTTTTCACGAAGTAAATTCCCTCTGAGGGATGGACGCCAACCCCCTTGGAACTTTGTCCTTGTGTATATGACCTCTGAAAATAATAGGGCAAATCTCAAGAACGAAACCCTTCGAAGAAACTGTGGTAATACTTAACAATTGTGCTGTGGATTTCCTCTGTAACAAACTGCCGCATTCTTTTCCGCAAATCGAAAGACGAATTCCGAGGACACACCAATGGCTTTTGTCCCCGCATTCACTGCCGCAAGAGATGATCCACTATGGATGGCCTTATTTTATGACGAATTGTGGCGGGAATTTGATAGGCGGCCTGGATAACGAGATAATTCCTAGCGTTAATACCCGACACGGCAAAACGGCCGAAGGCCCCGGCCTAGAATGTTGCAGAACCCACATCGCCCGGAGATTAGACAACTTATCTGATGCGGCTCCTCTATCTTTTGGCATTCGAAAGGCATGAAGTCCGCCAAATGATGGACATATGCGCGAAATTGAACGGAGACGGGGATGGAGAGAAGGATAATAAAATCCACTGCGGTTTTCCCCGCTCAATGGTTTGACTTCGGAGGCGCCACGTTCTCTACGGGTTGTATCGCGTCGATAAGTCGGGCTCATACGGTCCCCGAATCCACGACCTTATCAGCAAACCGAGGGAGGAGGGATATATCAACGAAAAACATCATTAGAATTCGCAACTTGGTTTACGAATTATCTCCCGAGCGGCTACCAACTTATTGAGGAAAGGTGGAATGTGGCTCGAGATCTGGCTTAATATTTAATTTAAAATCCAACCTCAGTCTTTCTTTAAAATATACCAGGTATACCTGACAATATCATTATCTTCCTCTTCCAGAGTCCTTATCTTAACATCCCAGGGTTGCATATTTCAGGATACTAGCATGCCTCATACTCCTAACGATGTCATGATAATTAGTCCCCATTTGAAGAGACGAATGAAAGTCGTATGGACGCACCTACTATAGAAGACTGATTCTAAAGGTTGAATTGTTTTCACACCGGGTGTAATATGGTAGTCTGCCCCCGTAGAGGTAAATCTGCGTTTGTATTAGCGCCCTTTAGAATTAGAGCAATATATTTTCTAGGAAGAGAATATGATTCATGCGACAGTACTTTGAAGAAAAAAGAAGCGCAGTTTTTCGAACTGCCATGCATGGGGTTGCGATAGAAAATGGAGAAAAGCTGTGAGAAGACAACAGAGATATATTTGCCTCTCACAGAAAAATCCCTTCAATGATGAAGTTGCATCACTTTGGACAAGACGAAAATTTTATTTTCTTGATGTTTCAGTCAATAGAGTGACCGTAGAAAGTCCGCCTAGATGGACATCATCAATGTGGTCGCCGGCAGGATAATGATGGCAAATTGTCTTTCATTATCTCATATCTTCACTAGCTGAAAGAGAGAAAAAAGGTCGAGGCTTCCAGGAAAGAGTCAACAACAATACAATATGGGTGAAATACCAAATATTCTGGTACTTTGGATTCGAATATATATAGGACTGGCGCATGATGATGGGTTTGATTTGATAGCTAGACCCACAAAACTTTCCGAGAGAGAATATTAAGTACGTGCGTCAAGAACATTTTGGGGATCCTTTAGCAGGATTTTATGCCGCAGGGGCGGAGAATGCGTCATCGGTAACTAAAGGCTTGATCTGTCAGGCCACTTGACAATACCCTTTTTGGCATGCCCTTTGAATTTTGAATTTGACATAGCTGCGCACTCGACCAGCACCAACGCGTATGCACGTCATGCGTTGTCCGACGACGGCCGCGCATAGTAGTCAATTGTGTTTCTCGTAATGTTTCTTCTTTCGCTCAGGACGCTTGCAATGATTTCGTTTTCCCTTTCCAGCATCAGGGTTGGGTTGGAAGACCGCAGATAGTTTCATTCAAATGTATTCATATTTGTACCCAAACTGTAAGGCTTATCGGACGTTTGGGCAGGGTCGCCTACTTCTTTGAATGGCTCAATGAAGTATTCTTGCACAAGTGGTTGGGAAGAGAAGTAAAGGGATAAAAAGAGGGGTAGGGAGGCTGTGCCTGACACCCCACCCTCATTTCTGGATAGTTACCAGGTTTGCTTTCGAAGTGCATAGGGCCGATTTATAGGAAACCAAAGAAGAGTTGTCCGCTACCGGCCATCGTGTCATTGGTCACTGTTGCTCTCGGTAGTTGCAGGGTTTCTCAGCCTCAGCTACCTTCACAGAGTAGACTGGCACAACACAAATAGGAATTTCGGATTCCTTCACTATTCGGAGTAAACCAAACACCAAAAACGCCCAGGTTTATAAGATAGAAGTTGGGGGCCTTCTTTCCTCGCTTTTAGGATAGGATCTTGGTCGACGAATAAATGTCACCGTTGTTCCCGTTGGCTCGCAAGCTTAGGGTGATCGAAACTAGATGGTTTGGGTGGTTGGTCGTTTACGAATCCCGTCATTCGTCGGATTGCTCACTTCCATTTGCGGGTACGAAAGAGAGCCCAGATCCCCCAAAATGTGGAGTGTGTGAGAGGCGCTCAAGCAAAATAGGCTCAGAAGTTGCCATGCAGCGACGTTTTATCGACAAGGGTGCTTGGAACATGAAAAACAGGGGCCGAAGAAGCCCGGACAGGCTGTCTTCATCGCTCAAGTGCAATAAAAGAAGTTAATAGAACCAGATCATAAATATTCAATGTTACCAGCAGATATTTATTGCTCCACAAAAAAGCCCAGAGCGGATTCTCAACAATCATACCAATCTCAAGACAGGAATTTTTGGGAGCATTCGATTTTATTAGACGCTTGGCGTGCATGCTCAAGCATTCCTTAATGAGAGTAGTGGCTTCACGTGGATGAATGTTGGGATATCAGGTGGACTAATAATGGTCAGACATGAGCCACATGCCCCTTCCAAGGCTGTAAACCATGCATAAGATGGGAGCTCGATCCAGATGATGTTAGCGCCGTGTGGACCTTCTCTCTAGCATGCATTGTTAATTGACGAACCAATACACAGTGATCTTAGCTGCAAGGCTGATGGTCAGGAAACTAACATTGAAAAGAAGCAGTGTTGAGCTTGGGATGTTTCTGGGAGCCATAGCATTGGAACATCAGTATTTAAAGCTCCGGCGCATTTTGTCTGCTTACAAGTAGACAACCCAATGCCGTTCTGGCTAATAAGGGGTTCAATTGGGGAACGGATAGTTTCCAGAAAATGCTGGGTTAATGAGGGAGCGTTAACGCCAAAAGCGAAGAGCAATCTAATTGATTTGACTAGGATATAGGTTGCAGGGAGTAGTTTTCAATGCATTGAACATTTTGATTTCTTGACTGGTGGCCTTCGAGCAAGGTATTATCATACGGAGGGCTGGGTCACAAAGTGGCACAAATGTGGATGGTACATTCATTACATACAATGCACATCTGGGTGTTGCGTGTTTCGCAGGGTGAGACACACGCTCTGATAATTGGAATATTCTAGGTCGAATCTCGAAACTTCTCAAGAGAGTGAGTCGAACTGTTGCTCTCCATGGGTGGACTAGGGTGCACGACAAGAAAGTCGCCTTGTCAATTCCGAGCAAGTTCCCCGCACCTGGCATCCATGGGTATTGACATCTTTGGAGCCTCTTCGTCTTGGTAATGCCTGAGGTGGTTGGCCTGTAGCTTTTTGTGACGGTGCAGGTGGACATCCAGTGCCTTACAATGCGGGGTGGAGGGGTAAATAAGGGTGTTCTCCGGTTTGGAACAATGGGGGTTAGCTATTTCACCCCGCAACTGTTTCTCAAAATAGTCCCATGCATTGGGCACCGAAGCTGTACAGCCTGTTTCTATGGCATCCTACTGATATGATCACACCCCATCTCATTGCATGCGCAATTCATCAATTGGCGAAAAACGATCCCACCAACAGGAACAACGAGAGCAAACGAGGTTGTGGCTAGTGGAAAGTTTGTCGTTTAGGAAGCGAAATCGGCCCACTCTGGAGGCGTCCATTATCGAGGAGGTCACTTTGGCCTGAATTAACTAGATCCCGACAAGGTATGTGCACAGGCTTTTCTCTGGAGGACAAAGAGGGATGAGCGATGGTCTCTGGGGTGAAACTCGATTAACCACAGCTGCAGTGGTTGACTAACTTTCGCGGGGAGTCAGGGGCACACCCAATGCAAATTACACGATGGTTCCATAGCTGCTCATTATTGAACCAAGCTATGACAAGGACGAAAACACAGGAAGGGGAGAAGTGGAAGTGTTGGATGACACGACGAACAAAAAGAGGAGAAAAAAGATGATGAGAGTCACTGAGGTGATGATGACAATCCGATGTTTCACCGTCACAGAGCCGCAACGCAGAGCCGCATCCAACAACGCCCCCTGACAACAGTTTTTTTCTTGTTCATGATTAGGGGATCATTATTGTTGAAGGCAAAAAGGGCGCGAAAGAGCCGCAACGACAGGCCAAGGATGCCGTAGTTCTACTGGGGTAGCGAGTAGCGCCAATAAATACGGCTGGAGTAGCTTACCTGCAGACTATTGGCTGGTGGGTACCTGGCGTAATTTAGCGTTAAAATCCAGATACGTCAGATCGCCTCCATGGCGGTGATACTTGAGCTGAAAATACGATGGTCTTCATTCTGCTTGTCCCAAAAGGACTCACTCCCTCCAAAATTTCGGAACTAGAGAGGCGGGCGACAGTTGGAGAGACACGCGACTCGCGACCCTAAATTTACGCAAGAAAGGATCGAAGTTGGTGAATCAGTCAACTGGCTCCGATCGGATCTAAAAACCACACAATACTTACTAGGCAGTCACTTAACAGATGAGCCACTCCGTTCAACATGCATCCGTCAGAACCCGCGCCAGGGACTACTGCAGTCATGGGTATTTTATTATCAGGGAGTTTTGTCTAGTTAGGCAGCTCAAAACACAGTAGGAGTCGTCCTCCGCCTGTTTCCAGGAACAAAAAAATATATCCAACCAACTATGTCGATCACTGGTTTCCAGGCCTTTTTATTCATCCCACTTAATTGTCTTGGTTGACGCTTCGCCACACAACAATGTTGAGGCCCCCTCCAACAAGCACTTGGAACTTCCCGGATGACCAAATCGAACAAGACTTGGGAACTTTAAAAATAACTAAAACTAAAATACTGGGACCAGCCGAGAGCTTGTGCTGTGGTCATGGTGACAACCTTGGAACAACCGGTGTGGTTCCCTAACCATGCCCAGAAAGCTTCTGAGGTTTTGCTCATCTTAATTTCTCGCGGAGCCTCATTTTAGCGGGAAGTACACGTTATTCAGGACTGATCAGCTTGATCCCGTCAGTAATAATTGACAAATAATACGTCCCGGAAATTGTTCCTTCGTACTACTGCGATTGTCCAAATACCCCCCAGCCTTATGTGGCCCGGTCACGTTTAAGACCTTTCTAGGTGATGTGCCAACTGCAAATGGGAATTTTTCCGTGATTCAGTCTTTCAGCCTCATCATCTGCAGAATATAAACCTGCTACCGTGCTTGCTCTCTCGGAACCTCTGATAATGAATCTTGCTCTCTTCATACATCTCCTCCAGTCTTCCCCCCCCCCCCCCCTGGCTAGCGGCTCCACTAGTTTTTGACATGACGGTTGCCCAGGGTTAAAGTATCACTTCAGTATGCTCGTTTAATTCAATAATTTTATCTACTTTGGGTCCAAGGGGGCTATCGTGGGTTGCCCTTTTTGTTTTCTATCCTCCGTTCCTTGATTACATATAGGGTCCGCCGTTCCCAACTTGTACCCTTGGACCTTGTCTGCTTATATCATGCCGACCATCACGATTGATGATATCCCTTTCGATTTATGGTATCAAATTGCCTCGTGCCTTGACCCTCAAGATTATATCAATTTGAGCTTTACCAACCAAAAACTATATTCTCTGCTGAAAGACGACCTTACCGCCCGGAACGCAGTACTAGTAAGTTTCTCTGCATACATATACATAGATACCTAGGTATATATCCAACCTATGCATGGACAAGTATAGACTGACACTTTATGAAGTTATCTATTTCCCATACACGAGAGGGAAAATTGGCTTTAGAGAAAAAGATCCCTTATATTGAGGCTCTTAGGCGAGTGTATGACGTGCGCGAGGCTGTAGCCACTGCGCAACCTTACTCAGCATGTCTGGTTGCTTATGGGGACGTTTTTTTGTTCAACCAAGGCGTATTATGTTATTTGGATAGGGGCGAGATTCGCACGCTAGATGTGCATGGAGCTGCTCGGGAAGAACAAGTCGTCAATATTGGGGCTGTGTTGAGTCGTGCCAGCTTCGTGTCGCAGGATTTTAGCCAAGAAGTGGAATTTTCGCTTTTAAATTATAGCCACGGCATCATTGCGTGTTTATGCGAGATTGGCGAACGTCCATCGTGGCTGATTGTTCTCGATATTCGCGAGAAATGCGCTCGAAAAAATGGTAGATTACTTCTCCTCCAACGACTCGAATCCTCCCGAAGAATATTCGTACGCCACAATGACTCGGTCTTATTTTATGGAACTCATTCTGAGTTCGCGGGCCATGGCCACCACGAATGGGTCATTCATGGATGGGACCTGATGAAGAAGGAACCCCTAGCAGAGCGAGCCGTCCAGCTGGAAAATTTCGTCGGCTCTGAAATTGGGTCTTCAATATGCTTCGAAATACATGACAACCACTTTTACGCTATTTCAAACGAAACCGGTTTTGAAGACGAAGAAATTGATTGGACTTCTTACTATATTTGCATCCGGTTTCCAGTAGAAAACCCTCACAAAGTCGAATGGCGTCGGCTGTGGCGTCGACAGCACCGCGAAGGCCCGATCCACGATACGTGGACGAACATCTCTCTTCGAACGGATGAGGCAACGAATCAGCTCTTGATTGTAGAAGGTCGAAGAGAATGGCGTTGTGCTGGCAGCGAGCATTTTAGGACATATTACATGCAACCCCTTTCCTGCTTCATGACAAATTCTTTGAACAAGAAGGACGGCGTGGCTCAGGCGAAAGATTGGCAAACCGGAAGCGAATCCCCTCCGAGCGATGAGTCGTCCCCCAGCCCCGGATTTCCTGGATATCTGCCAGTTCCTGTTCTGCCAAATGATCCATTAACTTTAACTCTCGATGATCACAGTAAGCCCAATTATGAACCTCCCAAAAAGCGTCTCCGCAGAAATTACCACCCAGAATATGATGAACACGAGATTTCTTCTTCTGAGCGGAGAGACTTCATTCTTGCAAAAACCAAGTATCGAACATACAACCATTCTGCGTCGGCTTTCATCGACTTAGTCAATGATGACAATTATGATCCCCAATCAAGACAACCGACAGATCACTTACGGCTTCGTATTGGTTCCCGGAAACGCAAATGCCCTATTGGTGAGGACGGACTTTTATATCCGTCGGAACTTGATAATAACAACAACCCAATACCGAACAGCGATGAACGTTTTGAACCTCGCGGGATCAAGCTGTGGCCTCCTCTAAATTCCCACCCGGAGCTTCTTTCGCTGCTCTGCCCTCCTAGAAGGTGTGGGAATGTGGACGCTGCCTCTGATGAACGGTCTATGGTTTACTCAACAGACCCTTCCACGCAAGGTGGTAGACGGCCAATAATTTTGCTCAGTTTCGATCCCACAATTCGACTCGGCAGCATAAGGCGGCTCCCTGTAAGACTTGTTTCGGAAGAGTCATACCTCCCAGTTGAGATTGACAGGGAAGATACCAAGCTTGGTAAGCGAAAACGAAAAACTAGCACGGAGATTGAAAGCGGTAGTTTGGCTCCCAGGCCACCTACGCCATCCGCTCCGGTTCCTGTTCCCTGGTTCAGGACAGAGAAGGCGATGTATTTGCATATTAACAGGAGTTACTGGCTGCGTTGATAGGGTAATACCCGGCCTGCTTCTTCTATATTTGTTTTCTTCCTATTTTTTATTTTTTATTTATTTTTAAATTTCTCTTTGCCTGGCGTTTATGCTCGGCGGTTGGCCTTCTTTTCGTGGGGGTTTCTGCTTTTGGGCTATCGGTGTCCTCTAGACTTGTCATTCGTGTTTCTGAACACTTTCAAACGACCAGGGGCAGGTGGCGTTTGGCTGCTTCTCCCCCTCTTCCGCTTCCTCCTCCTCCTCCTCCTCCTCTTCTTATCGCTGTTTAAATACCATGCAATAACTCGTATTATCGAAAATTCAATGGGTGCCGGCTCTGGCGAGCCGTTCAAACTGACGCATTGATAACTATGCAAGGCATAAACATTCATGTATGATGTTGGCTAACGAACTTGCCAAGGGTGGCACCCTCTTTCTTCGCTGGAACTGCTAAAGCAATCCCATTGGGGCAAGTTGAATGCCCATTTCAATTCAGTAGACTATTACATTTATCCAGAGATAGCTCCACATAAATTTTTTCCAGGTCGATAGTTAGAAAGTCAGAAGGTGAGAGACCGAACGGCTAAAACACTGACCGAGAAATCAAATTGATTGTCACATATGTAAGTTCCTATTGTGAAATTTTCTGACATCCATTCCGCCTCTCGGTGTTGCTGCAAAGGATTCTCTCATATTTCAATATTTCAATGGGATAACCAACCGCGTTATCACATGACTTACCTAAGCTTCGACTGAGTCATCAGCAAAACTGCCCCCCGCCGATGTAGTTATGACTCTATAACAGTAACAGTCAAATTCCCGTTACAGTTCCAATCCCAATTGCAAGAATAAAAACTATTGCTATATAAAACATATCCTTCATCGCCGAGATTCTCTCACAATGGCTCCCACCACTCTCCACCTCCGCGCGGAGGACAAGATTCTTGAACATCGGTAGGTCATCTCCATAACTAATTCCCGCCATCCTCATTCAAGAAACAAATGTAGCAGGGAGAGCTACGGCTCAATTGAACAATATATACAAAAATGAAAAGCCAGAAAAAGGAAGGAAAGAAAAAAAGATGAAAAGATGAAAAAGAAAAACAATAGCTGCTACCAAAATAACATCATCCACACTTTCACTAATCATCATACTCATAGATCTGCCCTCACGCCCCAAACCACCCGCGCCCTTGTAGAAGCGGGCTACATTGTCAAAGTTGAACGTTCCCCAACCTCTGCTCTGCGCAAGCGGATCTTCCCAGATGCAGAGTTTGAAGAAGCTGGTGCCACTCTTGTGCCAGAAGGTTCCTGGATTGATGCACCACTTGACAATATCATTCTAGGTCTCAAGGAGCTCGATGAGACAAAGGATTTCCCACTCAGGCATGCTCATGTCACGTTTGCACATTGCTATAAAGGTCAAGAAGGGTGGGAGAAGGCATTGGGAAGATGGAGCCGTGGGAATGGGGTATTGTACGATTTGGAGTTTTTGCAGGTGAGGCAAAATGCTGGGGATTGGGTAAAGAGTGAATTGGGAGCCATTCGGAGCTCCTTGGAAGGAATAAAAATAGTTCGCGAAGCTAATTATTGAAATTCTGGGATTGGTGATAGGATGATAACGGGAGACGGATTGCTGCATTTGGTGGGTATATTACTTTTATACTGAAATTTTGAAAGGACAGGGCTAATGTGCTGATAGGATACCATGCTGGCTTTGCTGGAGCTGCTCTTGCTCTGAAAACCTGGGCTTGGCAGCTGGAGCACCCTGATACTCCGCTTCCTGGTGTAGACCAGTTTACTGACGGAAAGGGATACTATCTTAATGAAGCTGAAATGGTCGATCAAATCCGGGAGGATGTTGCAAGAGGCGAGAAGATTGCTGGCCGCAGACCTCGAGTCCTCGTCATAGGTGCATTGGGGCGATGTGGAAGGTTTGTTCTCCTTTCCAACATGGCATAATACCATGGTTGTGGCTGACAAATGGGAGTAGGGGCGCGGTTGATGCATGTGTTAAAGCAGGATGTGACGATATCCTCCGCTGGGATATGGCGGAAACTGCTAAAGGAGGCCCATTTCAGGAAATCGTGGAGTCTGATATGTGAGCTCCATATTTTATAAAAGCTGTTTTTTTTTCTTCCCCTCTGAATACTGACAACCTTAGTTTTGTGAATTGTATCTACTTAAATGAGAAGATCGCCCCATTTGTTGACATGGAGAGCCTGAGAAGCCCCAATAGAAAGCTCTCTGTTGTATGCGACGTGGTATGTTTCGACTCGTCCACTATCTACATATGAAGCTACTGACCATTACATTGAATAGAGCTGCGATACAACCAACCCAAATAACCCCATCGTAAGTGTACCCCCAATCAATTCTGCCCTAAGAATCGCAAAGTTAACAGAACTCTTCCAGCCAATCTACAACATTAATACCGTAAGCACTTCTATTTAACCCGTCCCCTGAATCAGAACAACCCAAGGCAAGACCAAAAAAACATAGCAGATCATAGTCTAACCCAACAGACTTTCGACAAACCAACCATCTCCCTCCCCCTTTCCAACCCACCCCTCAGCGTAATCTGTATGTCACACCAGCTCTTACGCATTGCCCCCACTCCTATTTCGCTCCCAACTAACCGCTCAAACCTTCCCTTACTTTGAAAACCAGCAATCGACCACCTCCCCAGCCTCCTCCCTGCAGAGTCCTCCAATGCCTTCTCCTCCGATCTCCTCCCTTGTATGCTGGAAATCAAGAACCGTGACTCACATCCTGTTTGGCAACGTGCGGAGAAGCTGTTCAGAGAGAAAGTCAAGACTCTACCTGAGGGGTTGCAGAAGGTTGAATAGAAAACGCATGAGAAAAAGAGAGAGAGAGAGAGAGAGAGAGAGTGTGTGTGTGTGTGTGGAAGATCAATAGATTAGTGGGAAATGGGAAATGAGTCGGAACTCCGACATCTCGGATTTATTTCGGTTTCTTTTAATATGATTTTGAAATCCCTTCTTGGAAAGATTAATGGGAGGGGGGAATATAAGGTCATTCAAAACGGAGCAGACATGGTGAAAAATGGTGGGGAATAAAAAATAGACGTTTAGAAGTGAGGCTATTTGCTCGGTGCAGCTAGCTAGCTACATAACTCTCTCCATACGTCTTCCATTTTAGGAATGAAGGAAGGTCAAAAACAAATTAGAAAGTTCTCCACGTAAAGTAAAGTTAAAAGTGGAGTAATCGAGAGGGCGACACCCATTCTACATGCAAAAAAACTGGAGAGGATAGCAAGCGCAGGTACGGAAACAAGTTATACCGCTTCTCTCCCTTCCCTCCTACATGTTATAACATGACTACAAAAATATCATTTACATTAATGGTTTGCCCATATGCAATGTTATATGATATGTACTGTACAACTGGGTGCAATAGGAGGGCTTCAAGAACAAATAATAAGGGCCCGGGGAGGGGGAGGGGTAGGTATGCACGCATGCGTATATATGTATTTTAATGTTATGTTATGTACATCCCAATTTGAAAATATTAAATATTTATGAATACGTTGCTGGATCGATGAGGTATGTTTTGGTTTTAATTCCATAGTGGGATTTCCTTTCCACTTCTGGTATTTGGCAATGCAGTTGCGCAAATAAGTATAAAGAAGAAAATGATAAGAATAATAATGATTAGGAAGTAATAGAAAGAACAGAAATGGAATGGGATAAACATTCTAATTTAATCTAACATAATTTCCTGTTGATATCGGCAAGGAAAAAGGAACATTAGTTTCATTCATTTCATTGCGAGGAAAAGGTTAAAAGGTGTAGTGTAATGGATATCATGTCATACCTGGAAACTGCCCTGACTTCCCATTAACCTTCCCCGTCCACCACTCATTCTCATTATTAGTCCGCTCTACAATCTCAATTACCTCGCCGGCACTGAAGCTCAGATCCCCATACGCCTGAGCCTCATAGTCATACAATGCCGTCACAGTCTCCACAGGCGGAGATGATCCTGCGAGCCGGGATGGTTTGGGCGGAGGCGGTGGCTTCTTCGCCTTTGCCGCGGCAGCCAGCGAGCTGTTTCCGCCGATGAGTGTAGACGCGGTGTGAGCGGAGTAGGGAGGTGGTGGGGTGTTATCTGAGGCATCCGTCGTGCGTCGTGATGGGACTGTCTTTTGTTCAGCGGCGAGTTTATCCTTGCCGCCGAGGCTGCTTGGGAGAAACTTGGAACCTGGCCGGCGGCCGCCGGTAGCCTTGAAATGGACGATTGAAAGCTCCTCAGCCCTTTCCTTGACGTCGCCTCGTTTTCGCTCGAAAGCCTCTTCGACGTCTGAGGTTAGGTCGAAGTAGCCGATATTGATCCCTTGCATTTGGTCGTGGAGGGTATAGAAGATGTTGAGTTGCATGTAGTAGAAGGATTGGAAGAGGGGTTTGATGAGTTCTGCTTCCAGCTGGAAGAGTTGCGGGAGCTCTTTTTTCAAAAGGTCGTTGTAGTAATTGAAGTCTGCCGTTGCTTGTTCGACGTCGTTTTCTGCCTTATACAGGGCCTTTTCGTCCTTTAATGACTTGTCCTTCTTATCTTGGAGCTTTTTTAACGTGGCACGGTGCCGGTCATAATCCAGCTGTTTATGTTGTCGTTTTAAAGCAACCTTGCGAATGATCTTGATGATCTCCAGGAGCTCCTCGGCCGGGTGAACCACTCGGGCATTTATCAATTCCAATTCTGGTTCTAGGGTTGTCTGCAGCTGGCGCACGATTGAGGCATATTCGTCGCAAGCTTCTATTCCTTCCATATTCCCCTCAGGAATCGCCCCTTCTGGATCGGACACTCGACCGGAGATAGGCTTGTAGAGTTCTTTGATGGCTTCTGAGAATTGGATCTGGTGATTAAGCATACCTACAGACGTAAGGAAAATTAGTTATTGCGCAGATTCTCAGAAACATTGTCGGATATTTGGGTCGGAGGGGGGGAAGGGGAAGGCCGGGGAAGGGCATGTTTTCGGTATGACACTTGGGATACCATTGATGGCGTCGAAGTACTTCATTGATTCATCATGCAGCTTCTTCGTCTCCTTCTCTAACTCCTGAAACCTCCTCTCCGCATCGATGTAAACGGCATCCTTGGTGTGCTCTCCGACGTTGAAACGGGCTTTGAAGGTCTGTGGCGCCCGCACAACTGTTTTCTGGAACCCTTTGAGACTCATTGTCCAGCAGCTCCCCACCTAAAGCGGTAATGGGGGAATTTTGCGGTAGCACCGGAATGAATGTCAAGGATGCGGCGGACTAGCTTGTGACAAGCTAAAAATCAAGATACACAAAATATAATGAGAGAGGCGAGAATGGAGGTTCGATAATTTTGTAGTTGCAGGGCGGAATAACAGAGTTGTGTTATCTGGAATTAAGTAGTTTTTCTTCAACGCTCTTCATACGCTGGGTCGCTGTTTATAAGAGCGGGTGTCAAAAAAACATTGAGGTTTGTTGTTGTTGGTGTTGAAGTTGAAGCTGGACTTAGTGGTTGTGGGTTGTTGGTTGTGGTGGTTTATGCACGGATTCTCGCTCATTGAATGCCCGATGGAAGTTTCTCGGCGCTGGCGGGTCTTATGTAAGACGCTTCAGGGATTGTTGTCGGAAAGGGGTTTAGCGGGGGCTTAGACGCTTGACCAAATACGGTTAAAAGATATGGCCAAGGCTGAATACTAAGCTTTTTACGGTTAGCACAAAAACTCCAGCCACACAAATGACAGGAGCCAAGATGCCCCGCATGGAATATGACGCTATGATTGGCTGTACCAGATCTCATTTGCGGCCTTATGACGATTTAGCGTGAGGCTGAGCAGGTTTGGACCTTGCGATGACATCGTCACCATTCCTACACAACGGGACATTATTATTATTACTACCCAGAGTAGAAACACCATTAAAAATTTGATAATGATACTAATTATAATATTCAGCAGGAGGCTGCAGAATTACGGACGAGAATATACGGGGGTGGGCATGTGTTGGTAGTGGAACAATTCTTTCAGGTGGAACCTCGCCCTCGGCCTTTGTTTCTGCAGCCGTGTCACCTTTGTGCAGGTTCCTTATGATTAGCCATTCGGAACCTGACATTACCCGAAGGCAACATATTGTTGAAAAAAATTAACTCCGAACGTTGCTTTTCTTGGCCAACAACGCATCACTCACCGTTCGCAGCGGATGCGGATCAGACTCCCAAAGAAAGAAGCCACAATGGTTTTTCTTCACGGATCTTCCTGAGCATTATTTAAAGGCTACTAGTATACATACTCCGTACGGATTATACAGTACAATTCCATGACTGGGATGTACCCTAGCTATAGAGAAAACCTTGTACTAAATTCTACATATCTCTTTCTATATAAGATGTGATATGATAGATATGACCCAAAAAACATAGGTTATACGGGTACCTAGGTATGTTATTGGAGCTGGCCGAAATTGACGTGAGCATCTATTTTCTACTCCCTCTTCGTGCTTCTGCTTAGTTTGAGAAGAAGCGCAATACGCAGTGGGGGATGGCACTCACTTAATAAACTGCAGATCAGCTGTCGTCTTGATAAACTACATTCTAGGTTTGGGGTACTATGCGCGTTATCCCATCTCCTGCTCGATGCACGGCTCCCTTGTTCGTTCATGTAATAGCTCCTGCACACCGTACACTACATAAAACTACTCTCTCTCTCTCTCAGCCCATAGCCTGGAGCATTTCCACAACTATACTTTGCTTGATTAAAATAGAAAGGAAGGATTAGCAAACTTACAGATCGAAGGGGCAACGCCCATTACATCAAGAATCAATGGATTCCATGTCTTCTTTTCGCTTAAGCAACTTTGCACATCGACTCCGAGGATTGGCAGTGTGCTTTTCTTTGTTGTATCTTCTCATCTGAACTCGGAGATTGGAGCTTTGTTTTCCTATATTCCATATTTTGGCCCCAAAGACAATCAAATTAAAGTGTCATACAAATTTAAACTTCTTCGCAACTCAGTTTGGCGATAAGCTAGGCCAATTTGTCATGCCAAAATAATTGGAATTTCTTATGACGTACTGTAAACTCCCCATTTGATAAGACATCAGTTTTGATGACAATGCGACACGTTAAATCCATTTCTCCATAGTGTGTTCACGCGGGATAAACAACCCCTCGACGCCTGAAACTCGCAGTCCACGAGGAAATCACCCAGCTAGGAAACCGCCAGGGTTTTTTCTTCTCTTTTGCTAACTGACCATCCGAGCAGATTTTTTAACAAGATTTGTTTCCTTCCCCCGGCCTCTCTGAAAGCCTCGTTTCAAAACCATCGACGGTTTCTCATAGACGAGAGAAGGTTTGAGTTTATTTTGCATTTCCTGGAGATTCATCGCAATGTGCTCTCCCAAAAAAAAAAAAAAAAAAAAAAAAGAAAACCAACAACAGCATCGGCCTTTCATGGAGTTAAGTTGTTTGCAAGAAAGTCGTCCTGTTCGGACCCATAGCGGTGTTAGCTGACCGGTTTTGTGTGCATGTGTGCATGTGTGCATTGGCCGATGAAACGCAGATGCCGTTGGGTTTTGTTCACAAAACTCGCCGACAAGATCCAGGGATGCAATTCTGATAGAACAAAAAACCGCGGGGAAAAAAAAAAATTAGTTATTAATAGCACTCATTTGCGCGCACTACCAAAGTTTTGCAGATCTGGGGGCCCTTGTTGCCCCCAGATTTCAGCCCCCCAAAAAATGGGATTCGAATGGGTAAATAAGACACTCATTATGTTTGTTGAAATTAATTTTTGTTAAAATAGTTAGTTATTCCCTAACTGTTTTGTCATTCGTTTCAATTAGACCTTTTTTTCATTCTGTCCAGCTACCTACCAGATTATTTATTTCGCAATCTGGGCACCATTTACGGGGGTGACCCCGAGTTTGCTCGGTGTCTTAGATATACTCTCGGGACTCGACGGGAACAAATGGCCGGGATGATGTGATCTCCTCACCTTTTAAATTTTAATTTCCGCTGTTTTATCTATATTTACATTCTTTTCGAGGATTGGTCATCCATTTTGCGCTGATTTCTAACTTTGTGTAGCTGCGTTGTGGGGGGGGGGGAGGGGATGGATAAGGGTAGTCTGACTCCATTGACCTTAGTGTGAACTTCCCAAACCCAACTTCATTTTGCTTATATATATATAAACACCCATAGTAGATTTTAATAAATACCTTGCTGTACACACCACCAGACACATTTGGTCAGCCTGAAAGTGGGTTGTTAATTATTCTACTCTGTACCAAAGTCTCCGGTATTTAAATAGAACACCGTTGAAGGCTAACTTTTAATGCTAGCATCTTTTTTGTGAACTGGGGGCTAGCATGGAAAAACAGGGTTTCGGACATTATCTACCTTGCAGCAACCTCTTGTGCCGAGCCGTAGTTACCGACATTGTTGCGAAACGAGCAAGGATGGGAATCACCGTTGGGGTGAACTAAGGTTGAGTCAGGCCAGAAGATGTAATACAAGCAAAGGTCGAGCTGGACCTCGAATACGCATCTTTGCTTACTTTTGCGTATATAAGAAAGGGTACAATAGCATGCGTTCAATGCAATAGCTTTTACCTGGGATGTAATTTTTTATATTCCAAAAAGGAACAAGGAAAAATAAAAAGCAAAAGAAGTCACTCTCGTTCAACCAAGACAGCACACACATAATGGCGTTGCCCTCAGCGGATAAAGCAGCTGTACGAAGCTTTCTGACCGATGAAGAAATTATCGAACCCACTTCCGACCAGTATGCTTCAGAAACGAATTTCTGGACCGCGTACAAAAACCCCAAACCACAATTGGTTCTACGGCCAAAGTCGCTTCCTGCGCTCCAGAAAACAGTTCAGTATCTCTGCGCATCAAATCTGGATTTCGCGGTCCGGTCCGGTGCCAACAATACGACCGGCGCGACGCATGTTCAGCTGAGCATGAGTGCATTTGATGCCTTTGACTTCGACCATGACAGCGAGACGGTAACTATTGGCGCCGGCCAGACATGGGGAGAGGTCGATAGGAAAATCGAGGAGGCGGCTCCGGGCTTCACAGGTTTGTCCCATCGCGTACCTATTCTCAATTTTCAATATGACTGGCTTATTAGTTATGTTCTTTTCTGTTTCTTATTGCAGTTTTGAGCACTAGGGTGCCATTTGTTGGGGTTGCAGGTTCACTTCTCGTCGGAGGGATGTCGTGGTTTTCTGGAGAGTTCGGCCTTTGCTCAGATCCGAACACCCTCCTTGATGCCCATGTGGTGCTACCGGATGGTAGAATGCTATGGGCTTCGACGGAACCAGAGCTCCTCTGGGCACTTCGCGGCGGAGGTGGGAACTTTGGAGGTAAGATAAGCATAATATTATGCCTCCAGTAATCCGATGTATGGTAGATATTGACAAAATTCTGGGAATCAGTCGTTTCCGCGTTCAAACTCAAGGTATACCGCTGCCCACAAAAGATACTCGCGGGAACGATTGTGTTTCCAAAGGCTGCAATGAAGGCTGTATCTCAGGGGGTATCCGATTTTGTGAGCCGATTTACCGATCCAAAACTTGCGGCCCACGTTGTGGTGATGAACTTCGATCCCCCTACGGGTACAGACGACCCCCCGAAGCCTGGCATTGCAATCAATATATTCGATGCCCATGGAGAAGAGCATGGGCGGAGTGAATCGGGTTTCAAATGGGCCTTCGAAATTGAAGGTGCAGTGGATATGACCAAGGAGTTGAACATTCGTCAAGTGAACGAGCTGACAGGTACGTACATACTCGCAACTTAATCATCAGTATATCAGTGGATCTGACGCACTCCCTTTTCCCTCTCAGCCTCACTTCGTATGGGAGAAGGCAATATCACCCTATTGTCTTCGCCACTAGTAGACTTTGATTCCATTGATTCCGATTTCGTAGTGCGAATGGCAGAATTCTACGAGCAGGCCGTGGCGGCAAACAAGGGCTTAGGAACTGGTAGTATCATCATCCTAGAACTGGTGGGCAAAGTGAGTCGCCTATTTAAAAAATCTCTGCCTAGGCCTGTTGTTAACGCCTCTCCAAAGGATACTTTGACCTCTTCCGGAGGAGCCAGCATGACAGCTTGGCCTCGTACGAAGCCACAGCATATTCTCCAATTGGTTCTGGGGTATCCGCCTGAAGCAGATTGTTCCACAGAACTGGTTTTGGGACTTTTAGAAAAGGCTCCCACACAGATATGTCCTACGCATCAACCTGGCCAATATTGGCCGGCTTTTCTGCACGGGTTCCAAGATTTAACACAGGTAAGAACCCTTTTTATTTTAAGCCAACCGGCATCACAGCTTTCTTTTTCTCCACCCCTCTTTCCCTGCCTTTCACAGCCGTGAGGTAAATTGGGAGTCAGTCCCAAACAACAAAGCTGATGTTGGTTCTGTCATAGATTTTCGAGCCAAACTATGAACGACTCCGACATGTTAAAACAAAGTATGATCCGAAGTGTAGCTTGAATAAAGGAGTTCTCATCCCTCCGTTTTGATCGTCTGGTGAGTGAATGTCAATGGGATATTTTTCATATTAGTGAACTTGAGTAGCCAAGTACAGGTTTTTTTTTTTCAAATGAAAATGTAATACCTTAAGACCAAACTTCAATATCTTCAGTATGAAAAACAATGCTTTTTAAGTGAATTCCATATGTAGTTCGCTTTTTACTTCTTCCGTATTTACGTTGAACTCCCCCGCGTTCTGTTCTTCCCAATGTCCCAGCTTCCTAACAAATGCGGTTGAGTTTTCGGGGTTAAGCGGAGATGTCGATCTAGCGCCGGATTGAACCCCGATCACGTGCCAGAAAATGCCAGTTTCGGGACTAATCACCGCCGTGGACCCGTAATAATTAGTCAGCGGAAGCCGTTTTTTATCAGATCGAGGATTTTCCAGCTTCATCCAAACTGAACCAACTCACAACCATCCCGCTCACTCCCCTCTATCCATCAACTATGTCGAATCTGGCACCCTCCGCATTTCGACAGGCGCTTCGTGCGTTTCCACGTCGATGCTCCTCTGTCCGGCCAGCGACTCACCGGATAGCGGCAGCCAGAAGGTGCTATGCATCCGAATCGAAACCAGCCAGGGCTCAAACCAGCGTGGATGTGGACACCGCAATAAAGACTGGACAAAAGTCGTTCATCGAACAAACCGGTATCCGGCCGCAAGATGTTACTGTACCAGGTACGGCAGCCAGCGGTGATGCCATGATGAGCCCGTCGGCTGGTATTTTGAAGCAAGCTACTGTCCTAGACCAAGGAGCCCGACCAATATACCTTGATATGCAAGCCACGACGCCTACAGACCCGCGTGTGCTTGACGCAATGCTTCCTTTCCTCACAGGCCTTTACGGGAACCCACATTCGAGAACACATGCGTACGGATGGGAGACGGAAAAGGCGACGGAACAGGCGAGAGAGCATGTCGCCAAATTGATTGGTGCGGATGCTAAGGAAATCATCTTCACCAGTGGCGCGACGGAAAGTAACAACATGAGTATCAAGGGTGTTGCGAAATTCTTCGGCCGGTCGGGAAAGAAGAAGCATATCATCACGTCACAGACTGAACACAAGTGTGTTCTGGATAGCTGTCGACACCTTCAAGATGAAGGGTTCGAAGTTACATACCTTCCTGTGCAGAACAATGGATTAATAAATTTGAAGGATCTTGAAGCTGCCATCCGTCCCGAAACGGCGTTGGTCAGTATCATGACGGTCAACAATGAGATTGGCGTCATACAACCCGTTAAAGAAATCGGAGCCCTTTGCCGATCAAAGAAGGTGTTTTTCCACACCGACGCTGCTCAAGCAGTTGGAAAAATCCCCGTTGATGTCAATGAATGGAATGTTGACCTCCTTTCGATTTCTGGACACAAGATCTACGGGCCGAAAGGCATTGGAGCCTGCTATGTGAGACGGCGACCAAGAGTTCGTCTCGACCCTATCATTACTGGTGGTGGCCAAGAGAGAGGACTCCGGAGCGGGACACTAGCTCCTCATCTTGT
Source organism: Emergomyces orientalis (assembly GCA_002110485.1). Classification (NCBI taxonomy): domain Eukaryota; kingdom Fungi; phylum Ascomycota; class Eurotiomycetes; order Onygenales; family Ajellomycetaceae; genus Emergomyces; species Emergomyces orientalis. Next base: position 2,427,928 of record MOWL01000067.1, read on the forward strand.
TGTTGGGATTGGAGAGGCGTGCCGTGTTGCAAAGGAAGAAATGGAGGTAAGAGAAAATTTCCCTTTAAATTTTGTTATTTGTTATGACACAGAAGCGGTATTGGTCTTTCTGTCTTTATCGATTACCTCATATATCTCTACACCTGGAATGATTAAAGTGTCTAGTATATACATGGCTTGCTGAGAGTGGTTGGTTTGTAGCTACACGGCTTTGGCTGTGTTTACCAACCATCCTTGATTTACATCGCAGGGGTTATGATATTGGTTCAGTGTTTTTGACATCTTTTCTTTACCTATCTCTGTTAATTGCATTTATCGTTTCAATGTCTGATACGGATTGCTAATTCTACAAAATTCTAGTATGACGCGAAACGCATCGAAGCCCTGTCCAAACGCCTTTTGGACGGCCTGCTCTCAATGGAGCATACGAGCTTAAACGGTGATCCTGAAAAACATTATCCCGGCTGTGTCAACGTATCCTTCGCGTACGTCGAGGGCGAGTCCCTCCTGATGGCCCTCAAAGATATCGCTTTGTCCTCTGGCAGTGCCTGCACGTCGGCCTCACTGGAGCCCAGCTACGTTCTCCGCGCGCTTGGAAACAGTGACGAGAGCGCACATAGCAGTATCCGGTTTGGTATTGGACGATTCACGACAGAAAGCGAGATCGATTATGTGCTGAAAGCGGTGAGAGAGCGAGTGTCCTTTTTGCGGGAGCTCAGTCCACTGTGGGAGCTAGTGCAGGAGGGCGTTGACCTAAACACGATCGAATGGAGCCAGCATTAAACGCCAGTATTTAACCGGCCCGGTCTTATTACATGATTTGATACCAAAAGATCTTTAGTCTCTCTTCTCATTCGGCGAGGGTTTTATATTTTTCGGCCCATGACCTTGTGTTTTTACCAACCAGGTTGTTTCTGGAACGGGCGGGGTCCTGTTTAATTCACCATATGACCTTGATACCTCAAAACACCTGACAACCCTCATACATCCTTCACAGCCATCTATTACTTTTCCTTTTCCCCCTTTTTTCTCTGTTGATTAACTAATCGTACTTATCGTGGGCGTTTCCCGCACTTCAGGGGTGCCTTTTGAACTTGATCTTTTTTGTATATTTTCCCTACCATTTTTTTTTTTTTTGTATTATAGTTCCCTTTCCTCTGTTGCGTTCACAAAAATGGGTAGGATGGACAAGACTGAAAAAAACTGATTATGATATCTTATCTTCTTTTCCTTCCCTCAACAGAACGTTCCGAATTTAGCACAAAATCTGAAGGAATATTTTTTCTGAAGGAATGGTTTTAGTATCAGTCTCCGGGTGATCGGATCACAAGTAAACAATATCTACAAGGCCTAGGAAGCCAGAAATAGTAATTTCTCCTCTCTTTCTACTAGATTTCCCCCTCATATTGATATCTCCAATATTTCCCCTCATGTTACCGTAGTATCCCCCCATTAATTTTTCCCATTGCAAGATAGGGATTGACAATTACAAGGCCTACCCGGCTCTTTTCGCCCGCCACGAAATTAATTACCGCCTGAGGGGTAATCTATGGTCTTCCGCAGCGATACAGGCCAAAGTGCCAACAGAACTTGGATGTTCCCTCCAGTCGCAATTCTGTTGGAGTTGACATTTCTGCATGAATATATCAGCACTGCCTTAACTACTAGTATCCATGGATGCAAGCATCAATGGGGAGAGAAAGCTAGAGTGATTGAAAGTAACTACAGCACGATTGATACCAAAGATATCTGTTCTGGAGAAACGTTGGCTAGAAAGGAGTAGTATATGGGTTTCAGTTAAGAGATCCATTGCCAAAAATTTCGGCTCTTGGTTCGTAATTTGGGTGATATATTCAAGACTCCAAAGTTGATATTTCCACGAGCGCTGGCGAGCTAAGAGCATGTTTGTTCCTGGTGAACTGATCCATGGGGGATGCAGCGGCTGTGGAGATAAGATCAGTTCACACCTCGAGCCTAAATGCCTAAGTACTATTCAACAAAATAACACCATTGCAAGAAGTGTTATCTTTTATTATTATTGTTCCAAGCAATAATTCAATCATGCTCCCCATTCCTTTTGCTTTCTTCAGTACTATCCCTTGCCGGAATAGGCTAAGCTAGGCTGCGGCTTACGCTGTAAATTTAGGCTTGAAGTGGCTGTCCACTGATGACCCGAGCCTTGACAAAATCGGGATCCTCAGGGACGACGCGCCTCCGCATGATCGTCCCAGTTCTACCCAGAAATCTTATCACCCACTGAAATCACCTCTGCCTCTCTCATGACGAACCGTCGGTATTTTAGTCATCGGCTCTGACGGATGGAGGTTTCCACAGCTGCCAATCTACCAGCCATTTTTATTTAGTTTAATGATGTTTGATCTCTTCCTTCCAAGAGAGTGTTTTAGTTTAATATTCCTTAACAGTCGGCGTTAACAAAAACTCTTTTTTGTGGTGGTGGCGACCAGAGCCATCGATTCCAATACATCATACTAAGTTTTTTCCTCCCGGATCTCTCCATATAAACATTTCCTTAGCATATTTTCCGGTCATATCTGCCCAGGTACCTAGGCAAAGGCACACCCTGTAAATATATAGCCACCACCAGACAAGTTTTTTTCTTATTAGATCTCCGCCGCCCCGCCTCCGGTCCTTTGCTGACTTCCCCACCACCCAATATTCAACATATCTCCTTCTCTTTCATATCTGGTTTCCCTCGTATCTTTTTTTTTCCTTTCAATCAGTTTGGCTATTTTGTATACTATCTATAAGGGTGGTTAAATATGCTTCCTCCCCTCCCTTCCCTCGCGGACTACGGCATTTCCCCCGTCACAGGCTTCCTCCCTGAGGATACTCCGCTGCAGAGACTACCAGACCCGTACTATGCAAAATGGGAGTCCATAGTCACCAACCTACAGGCGCTACTGCTTAGCCATCGGTTGCGACCTACAATTGATAATATGCCAGTCCTCTCAACGGCGAAATTAAAAACCGAACCGGAATGGCGAAGAGCATATGTTTTATTGGCGTTCATGTTGCATGCCTATATTTGGGGTGGTGATACTCCTGCTGAGGTACGTATATTGTTTATTTTATATGCACGCCATTTTTTTTTTAATTTTCTTTTCTTAGGGGGGCTTTTTCTTTTTCTTTTTTTTTTTCTTCTTCTGTTCTTGGGGGAGGGGTTTCGTAGCGTATTTGCGAAGATCATTAATGACACTTCTATTTCTAGATAATCCCCCAACCCATCTCAATCCCCCTCTTAAAAATCTCCGCACATCACGAACTTCCCCCCGTTGCTACATACTCCAGCTTGTGCCTCTGGAACTACAAGCCTATTTTTCCTGAAGAACCGGCCGACAACATCGAAAACATTACCTCGCTTTTCACTTTCACCGGTTCCCTCGACGAGCAATGGTTCTATCTTGTCTCCATCGCTATGGAATCCCATGGCGCCTCCACCATTCCTTTAATGCTCAACGCCATTGCCGCCGCCCGCCAAAATAACACAAAGTTAGTCATAGAATGCCTACGGACATTTGCCCAACGGATCGACGAGATCTCAGACATCTTGCAACGCATGTACGAGAACTGCGACCCACACGTCTTCTACCACCGCATCCGCCCCTTCTTGGCCGGCAGCCAGAACATGAGCGATGCAGGATTACCGGATGGTATCATCTATGACGACGGAACGGGATCGCAGACCCGCCATTATTACGGCGGCGGCTCCAATGCGCAGAGCTCTTTGATCCAGTTCTTCGATATAGTACTGAATATCGAACACCGCCCAACCGGCGAAAAGCGAAATGAGAAGCCTGAAATCCCCTCGTCACTTGAGGGAGGTAGTAGCCAGGCGCCCAATAAGCGACATAACTTCATCATGGAGATGCGCTCGTACATGCCGGGCCCGCACCGGCGTTTCCTCGAACATGTAGCCAGCGTCGCAAATCTCCGCGATTACGTCTTGGAACACAGCTCGGATGGCGCGCTGTGCGCCGCCTACGATTCCTGTCTAGCTATGCTCCGCGCCATGCGCGACAAACATATCCAAATGGTCTCGCGTTACATTATCATCAAAGCTCGCGAAGCGCGCATTCATCAGGGCAAGTGTGCCAGTCCGCGCGCTGCCCCTGGAACCTCCGGAAAGGCTCGGGCCGTTAATCTTGCCCATCCCGTAACTGGAAATGGGGATGGGGTTGTCAAGCCAGCCTCGGGGAGTGGAAGCAAAAGCCTACGGGGAACTGGCGGGACTGCATTGATACCTTTCCTCAAACAGGCACGTGATGAAACTGGGGAGCCTGCCGTCGGATTGCTGGTGAAGGAGTTGGCGAATCATGGCCCTGCAAAGGCTACCATGGGTGAATCAAACGAGCTTGTGATGTCAACAGACTAAAACTGTGAGACTGGCAGGTTCGTGAGTAACCGACGAGAGTGAAAGCTGGTTGGACTATTGATAACCGCATCAAGGCTGGTGACAATGGTTTGGATTTTCTGGTTGTAAATGACGAGCACTTAGTTTTGGACATTTTTCCCCCGATATATTGGATAGACGTTACACTTGTCTCATGCATGCTACATATATATATATTTTCATCCGCTGTTTCTCTCATTTCTTTCGACGTGGATGCGTTGCGTCTTCTGCAGGCATTGATTGTTGTATATACTACAATTGCCTCTCTCCTCCATCCAATTGTTTCGTCGGTTGGTGGGCTGCGCCTCTTACATCTCTTGCATCTATTGATTGTTCCATATATACAAAGGTATTTTATATCCCATCTATATGTATTAATTTTTGGTTAACTATATCATCCTTCTCGCATGCAAATGTGGTCCCTAGTACCACTCCTAGGCTTGTGAAACATCCAGGAATGCCTTCCTCTAATTACCAAATACGCTGAAGGTGCGTGGGGGAAGCAATGGATGAGATGAAATGAACTGAAATCTTAGTTGGTTGAAATTTGTTGCGGGAGACTTAGAATTAGGCATTAACTATCAAAATCAACTCACTTGCTCAAGAGAATGGAAATATCGCTTTCAGTCGACTGGACAGTTCCAATTGCCCCTTGCCATTTCAATCTCGTGAACATTCTTTATGCGCTGCTAGATACAAGAAATGCTTGGGAATGTGAATTGTCACGTTGGTTAGACGTATGAAACGGGTAGGTTGGGAGATTTCATCTACAAATCGGAAACGATGGCCATTTGTTCGATCCCGGTACGGATAATTTGTTCGCCCAAGGTGTCGTCATGAGATAACTCAACTACATTCCAGCTAGTGGCGTCTTCACATGAGTCAACCAAGTGCTGTTCGTCTTTGGACGTAGTGCATTTATCTCGGGGGTGATTTGCGGCTTGCTTGCTCCGGATATGATCAGTGAAAGCTTTCCTAATGTAGGTAGAAGTGAGGTGCAAGTTAACAATCATCCTTGTACACGAGCAAATAAATTTCTTAAAAGCATTGCACATACCCATCCTCAGACATCCATCCAGCGTTAAACTTGAGCTTCTTTTTCACTGCCAAGTAGTGTGATGTAGATTCCTTGTCGTATTTGGCACCAACGGCTTGACGAGCGTTGAGGCACCGACGGCCGCATTGGTCCGGTTTGCCGTGGTGAACGTAAATTCCACGTGGACACAGGTAGATCATCGGTTGGGATTCCTTCGTACGGATCAATTGTACATCGATAACATTGCTGTCATGGTACAAAGAGTGCTCTATCTCGCAATTGTACGTCTCGTGGGTAATTTCCCAGGTAACGCATTTCAGAAAACATTGATCCTCCAGGAAGGTAATCAAGCCCGGACACTCAAAATACTTTGCTTCTTGAAGAAGCCCCGCGTAAAATCCATAATTATGACCGCGGGCTGCGCTGAAATCTAGAGGGAAAATCCCTCGACGGAGATATTCAATAATGTGGCCGAAGAAAGAAGGGGTACCTTCAAAGTAGACAGAACCATCTTGCTGCTTCTGATTGAGCCACGGCCCAGAGAAGAAGTTCTTGAAGAAGTTGCTTCTTCCAACCAAGGTTTCAATTCTGGTCGAGTAATAGCGATCGCCAACTTGGATTTTGATAGGGCCTGCCATAACACTTTTCGGTCTAGATGATTGCATTCCGGTGGCTAGCCCTGGTATATGTACTGCAATTCGATTTGATAAGAGTATGCAGAAAAAGCGGTGCCCGGGATATAATACGACTGCGGGATGTAGATATGATAAGGGTGGGAGTCATCTTGGAAAGGAGCGTTTGGAGGTTGGAGGCGACTAGCTGGTATATATAAATGAGTAACACCATCGGCCAAAACATTCCAGCAGAATGTAGAATAACTAAACCTGAGGGTTGAGTCAGGCAACGAACATAGATCGGAGAAAAGCAAGGATGAAATCAGGGAGAAAACAGGGCGTTCGTACCCAAGGCGTCGCTAAATGATTGTGCAGTACAAAGAGGCTTCATGTCAATGTCTTGCTTAACAGAGCTCTCTAGAGTTTCAGCGCACTCCAGTAGAAACTCTTGAGGAATTCCCCAGTCACCATATTTTATCAACCATCTTTAAGCCGTTTCTATGAATGACTAAGTTTTGCTGTTACTCCCAAAAAAAAAAAAAAAAAAAAAAAAGGACGCCTGAGTCAGTGTTTTCACTTCAAAATGTGCGCATACTATATCTCCTATAACGGCATTCCCAAAGAAAGGGTCTAGATTCAATAAGTGGTGCAGAAACAATGATCCCAATTTTCAGGAAAGGTAGCTTAGGTACTTTATTGGAATGCTTAAGAGATCGATCACAATATTCTCTCTAAGATACAGAGTTTGTCGGAAGAAGAAGAAGAAGAAGAAGAAAAGGAGGTTGGATTAGATACGGAGACAGTCACGTGGCGAACAGTGCTCCATAGATTCTTGACCGACGACTCCACACCTCGTGCCAATCATCTGCGTTAATAAGCCGTATTTAGCAGAAATGCAACCTCGAGGGTACAATCCAGATCTGTTGAAGGTGGCCAGGAACCTCGGGAGTGCTTTTGACATATCTGCCTCGAAGCCCTTCTCCCTTGCGCATAATTTCCCTTTTTGAAATACTTTATTCCGTGTCTAAAACCGGATACAAGCTGCATAAGCCCGGAGATCCCAATGAGAGTTCAGCGTATCTCAAGTCACAAACGATATCAGCTAGCGGTGAATAAACTTCGGTTGAGGAATTTGCGCCTGAAAATCTCATCACTAGTTACTCTGCGAAAATACAACTACCATCACTTAAGTTGTAAAGATATTGTGATGTTTACATCGCTGATTCTCAAGGGTGAGCATCACCACCCATGGCAACTACCGAGAGGTATGAAACAGTGGAACAGCCGTTCATGCGAAATGGGCCAATATAGTGCGAAATCTTTGGAATTTCTCTTAGAGTATCTTGTTTGTTAAACAAACCGCTACTATAACTATGTAGGTAATTGCCGTTCAAGCCAACATATATCTACGAACCATCATGCTTTGCCAACTACGATTTATATGTCACCACACAGAAGACTTTTCCGTCCCCCCGATTCTAATATTCGAAGCACAACCTCTTGAACAATGAGTTTGTCGCACTCCCATATAAAACCGTAGTTTTGTTTGATGATGTCTACCAGCGAGAACAATGGGGATAAAGATAGTAAAGACCAAGGGACATATAGGCAGCTAAACTGCACTTCAATCTTTTCCTCCTATGCCTTGGGTTTGCTTTCCGATCCATTCGTGTCCGCCACCCTGTCTGATGTAACATTCCGCGGGGGAAGTGCGGAGGGAACCAGGAGTATGATTCACGGTGAACTGCACCACCTCGGGTCTAGAGTAGTGTCCAGCACCATCCACCAGACTTTAACATTGGCCACCTGAGCTAGGTCAATCTCAGCTTCAAGTAGGTCTTCTGTTTCTCCCGTTATAGGCCCGGCAAGATAGAAACAGAATGGGTGTATGATCGCCGACCATCCACTTCCAGCTTTCACCATGTTTGTTTCACCAATATTCTCGCGCAACCATTTAAGGCAAGTTTTATCAACATAATTTGAGGCTGAAATCACGAAGACCTGTGCCGTGAGTGCATGGGTTTTCATCAATGCCTCAATTTGAATGTCGGCGACAGTCTCAAAGCCGGAGATTGTGGAGAGTGAAGGCCATGCGCCGGCGTGTATGTGTTGCTATCAATGCCTGCCGTGCGCCATTCATAGTATGTTTCCAACAACATAAGCCTCCTAGGTTGTATCCTGCTTTGGTCTCATAGCAGCGCAGAGTCGAACCGTCACCCTGGGACCATACGAAGCGCTCAGCGAATGTGGGTTGGATTTTGCGGTGTACGCTGAGGATTGTGCCGTCACTATCAATATTGACCTGAGAGTTGAATAACGCATAGCCACCTGATACCCGCTCTGAGGTTCCCAGGCTGATTGTTATCCCGAAAGATCGACAGGCCGTTTGAATCTGTCCAATCTCGTCTCCGTCAACTACGACGCTTTGTTCCGCATATTTTTGAATTGCATCCACTTGGTTCAGAGGAGCGTAGCAGTTGATGAAGTACTATTGCCCCTTTCGAAATTAGTATACTAAAATGCAAATCGGCCCCAGACAATTGAAGCCTTAGGCTAAAAAATAAGACATACAGGAAACCCAGGAATAAAGGCTTCTGGGAACACAAGCAAGGATATACCTTGCTTCGCAGCTTACTCAATGAATTGTAAACCTTTTCCCGTGGTCGCAGTCTTATCCATAAAAATTGGCGCTGCATGGACGGCCGCAGCCTTGAGCTGCATTTTGGTATCTCGCCACGAGCCATGATGATGAACTATTTATGCGGTATGGCTTGCTTAGAAGATGACGGGTGGTAGGCATCTGAGTGAAGTTTGTATGAGAATGAGGACATCTGGCACTGCCTGTCTCGGCACGCTTGCAGAAGATTCGCTAACTCCGGCCTCCTCTTGGCTCTTATCAAACCAAGTGGGGATGATATTCCTTATCCCCACTTGAAACAATGCACCGTAACCTGCATCTCAGCCGGATTGATGAGCTAGGTTGAATTGGATGTCATGGCATCCATTCGTAACGACGCAAGGCGCCTTAACCGCACAGTGAGAAATGTCGTAGATAATGAAGCTGGCGATTATTGCCATATCGTTTTGTTAACTATTTAGCAACGTTTCCAACGACATGGTGTTTAATGAAATGGTTAGTAATATTGGTAAAAGTCCGTCGTTCGGATGGTCAAATAGTACGTATCCCCAGTCGATTATCCCGATTTTTACCTGATGCTATATTCACTAGTCCAGTCCATCTCATAAAGAGAACATGAACTGCGCGATATAGAACCAAAAACCATGTGCTTTGCGAGGAGTTAGATACCCCCACTCATGATATAAAACTTCATTATTCTCGTATACAAAATATGCGAAACTTTCAGAGAAATTTTATGAAGATTTTACGAAGTTCAAAAGGCTTTGCTTTGAAACTGTATCGACCACACATTTTACACTTTCGAAGCGTCAAATCGAAAAAATTCATGTACACATACAAAACTTAAAAGCATTACTCGTACCGCAGCCGGATATCATCTTTGGTTCGGAAAAACAATAGGAAAAACAAGAAGGACCCCCAAATAAATACACACTATTTCAGAAATTCCCAAAAGGCTTTCACTTCGTCTCCTTGCCTTCAGCACCCCATCGGTTATCGATCTCTTGTTCAGCTTTCTTCTGTTGCAATTTCCCTTCCTCATGCATCTGTTTAAACTTCCTTCTCTCAGCCTCGGCTTCCATTCTTTCCTGATCAGTACCGCCGAATCCAGGCCCAGAAAAAAGCTCTCCAACTTTGCCCGTCACACGGTCTCCGGCTCCTTCACCCCATTTCTGCGCTTGTTTGCGTACCTCTTGCTGTTCTCCCTCTTCATTTTGACGTTCACCGGCTTTGCGGAGGGTTTCGTTGCCAATGGCGGCGCCGATGGATTGTTTGGCAGAGCCGACGGTTTGGTTGTATTGTCCGCTTGGTTGGGATTGTGTCTGGCGCGGGATGTTAGTTATATACTGGGGAATGTATATTGTAAATAAATGGAACGAGGTTCATACATCGTGTTTGTTCTGGTTATCATCAGAGGTAGTGCTTCCCGTTACTTTGTTGACAGTGTTCTTGACAGTACTAGACACCTGCTCCAGGTAGGATGGAATGGTTTCCTGGCGCTGGGGATTGTTGGTGCTGGAAGACATGACGTTAGATTGTATGGGGTTGTTTGATATATATCGATGAGAAGGTGCAAGTTATGTTCAAATTAGATCTTAGTCTGAGAGGTCGTTCGAAGTTGGTTGACATGGGATAATACTCAAGATTTTTAAGGCACATCGTGCTCTTTTTATACACGACCCATGTATCCAAAAATCAAGTTCTGATGGTAGCAAACATCCTTATGGCTGCGAGCTGTGATATCATCGCAACATCTTCTGTCCCCCCTATGATATCATCAGGAGAAATTGTAGCTTCAATTACGCTTCGGTGATGTCATCGGACGATCCACATTTGGCGCCAAGCGCGAGCCTTCCCGAGCAACCGCGCGGGAAATTCCCAGGCACGGGGCGGGTCGTTGTTATTTCACTTTTTGTGCGCTACGACGTCAGAGGAGCTTCTGAATGTCTGCACATTGACTGCAGGTCGCTGCTAGGTTCGTCCTGAAATACCGAGAGGAGGGACACTGGTATGTTCTGACGTATGTACAGTTCAAAAAACAATCATAAACAAATCAGCTTTGGGCTATTCGTCAAGTGAAAAGGACCTCGGGAGCTCTCAAATCCCCGCTTTGGTAGAAATACAGAAGCGCACAAGACTTTTTTTCTTTCAGGTGACATCTTATCCTTTGAACGCATGTTATATCTATTATTGCCCCAATAAATCTATCCAAAATTTTCCATTAACCGAAATTCGCAAGAAGTTGAAGTTCTATATATACACGAAGGGAAAAAAACGAAACAAATCTGGCGATTAAAATTTCCCGACTAACAGCTGCTCACCCATTCCTTTCGCGGTCCAATATACAGTCTTCCAAAGATTAACAAGATCCAACGTGCTCGTGAACGTGTCGACAAAGCCAAACGGAAGCATCGATGGGATCCATCCTGTCAAACGACGAAGCCAACAGTCAGCAAAATTACTTACTCGCATGGAAATCGGAGCGGAGATATTAAAGCAGAAGAATAGCGGAAAAAGGGGGGAAAGGGAGGATTTTCACCTTGCGCCAACTCCAACGCCCATCCATGCAACTGGTACTGCGATACTTCCCCTCTCTTCAGCCAATTCTGGTCACCAGGATAATATTCCGTCGCCTCAAGTTCTCCAGGCATAAACCGTCGCTCAACGCCATGCAAGATGGTAAAATAGTCGTGAGCAAGGTGCACACCTGAGTGGCCCTCGGTTCCCAACGGCGTGCCGTAGAAGATAAGATATTCGCTAATGGACGCGTGGAGGATGAGCATTGCGCCCATTGCATTGCCATGGTTGCTGGAGAGAAAAGAAAATTAAAAATTAGTAAGATTGCGCGTACGCGTCGCGGATAAAAAAAACCGTGGATTTCTCGTTCTCATTGCATGAATCCTTTTCGGAATATAGGGGGTTTAGGCGCTCGAGAGTACTATTTTTGTTCAGAAACTCACCTGAAAACCCAACGAGCTGGATCCGTGTCGAAGGGTAACACATGTTTATCCCCGTATTCCAGACGTAGTGCCTGGTTGAGATCCGTCATCAAATCAGTAACATTGTTCGGGTGTCGTTCAATTGAAGCCTTGGACAGCTCCTGAAGCCTCTGCGGATCGAAGATATAGAATCTTGGGAGAGCTTGGTCAAGCTTGTAGAGCCCGACGAGGAGGAGAGGGAGGAAGGGGAGGAATCGCATTGTTGCTGTGTTTAATTCAGACCTCCAATTATTATTTAGTTTGTCGCGAGGCTGTTAAAGATCGATTGTAATGGTATAAAAGAAGTAAAACAGAAAAATTAGTTATTTCAAGATTGGGCGGGAACCAAAGGCGAACGCGAATTCGAGAAATGGAAGGCTTGGCGGAAAAAAACTGCTTACCTAATCCGGATATGGAGGGCCGAGGTCGAACGATGCATAAGAAATGGGCATTTTGGAAGTCCTGGCTTAATACAGGTGCACAACAGCAGTGACTACGAAGTGAGATACATTAACACCTGCAAGAGAGGGATTCTACATTCACAGGACGAAAGGGGGCAATATCTTACCAACGTGTAAAGCTTCAAATACGGACCCGATACAGGTTTCCAGAGATCTCGATAATGCTGTGACCAAGTCGAGTCAAAATATAAGCTTGAATTAAGCTCTCGGGAGGATCGGGAGATCTAAAATCCAGCAAATGCGCGAGCTGTAGAATTCATGTCCATTTTATGTCCATTTCAATGGCCATTTATATAGGTGTACTTAATTAATATAAATCGCTGTTTCATCGCAGAATATATGTAGGATGCGTTTTGATTTGCTGTAGACCAAAATGATCGGATGTGATAAAGTAATAATATGCATTTTGCCAGACACATTGATAGGTGGCCTTACATACATACACCTAGGTATCTCGCTGAAAAAGTTAAATAAATAAATAAACCTTCTATGTTTATTGAAAATATAGCCATCGGCCCTAGTTTCGCCTTGCGGTAGGTTTGCAGGAAATAAACCGAATGTACGGGTCTCCGCTACTTACTACCCATCACCCTCAACAGCCAACCCCATTCCTTTCCCCGCCTTTCGTACCAAGGCTCTCTTCAAAAACGCTTCCCTCGCCAATCCCCTCGTCAACCGCGCCCACGTCTCAACACTCACTCGCCCCTTTACTAGTCCAGCCTGCAGCGCATATATTGCACGCTGAATCCCCAGCTCATCGGCGATGAGGTCATATAACTGCTTTCCAACAACGGTGGGCGCAACGAGGACATCATCAATAGCTGGAAGTCCTGCGGCCTCTTGACGTTCTGTTACTGCTGCTGATGTACGAGATGACGATGGCTCGGTGGATGATGTATGCAACGGGGTATTGGTAGATATGCGTGATTTCGCATCTGCAATAATGCCATCAGCACGTTGTAGGGACTGTTGGAGAATGGATGTGTTTGATTGGAGTGTCGAGTGGAAGGAGTTTAGGGCAGATATTTCGGATTCAAGGGTGGCAATAGCGGCTTGGAGGGCTTGGGATTGTGAATGTAGAGGCTGGAGGCCGGAGTTTGCTTGGGAGATGGCGGATTGGAGCGTTTGCGTGAGGGTTTTGGAAAGGGCGCGGAGAAGGGCGTCCTTTTCCGGATTTGGAGGGATAGGTGGTGCAATAGGTGGTGTAGATAGGGAGGGGAGCTCGAGTTCGAATAGTGAATTGAGGGGATCGCGTGCTTCCGTTTTTTTCTCTGTTGCGGTAAATTGCTGTGGCTGGTGAGTGTGATGCGACAATGAAGGAGGTCCATAAGACGGCGTGTGAATGGGACGAGATATATGCTGGGTTTGCGGGGTGACTTGAGTTTGGGGTTGTAAATATGGACCTTGGGGGTGATGTGGTTGCTGCTGGCGTTGGTAGGAGAATGTTTGAGGGACTTGGGGTGGAGCTGTCATATTGTGTCCAGGAACTGGGTTGACAGGCGTCATTGGCGTTGGGCGATATCCATCTTGCTGATAGCCCTGTTTCGGTGGGAATTGTGGGGTTTGGGATGCCTGCGACTGCGACGTGACCTGTCTCAAACTGCTAGATCGCTGCGGGGTATGATAGATATCGTGGTTTCCTGGCACATGGTCGTGGCTCCGTTGCTGTGATACAGATCTTTGGTGGCGAGCATCACCGGGGAGCGGAGGTAGAGGCGGTGGTTGGTTGTATTTTTCTTGCGCGGAATGGTCTCCGTGCCTTTCTGGTCCTACCACCTGGCCAAGTTTCGGAGGCAATTGCGGAGGAGCCTGACCCTGTTGAGCGGGTGGGGGAGATGGGCTTGCAGTTTTAGCAAGCTCTCGTGGTAAAGGGGGAACCGCTGGTGGTGTGGCACTGTGTGGTACGGACATATGTCGTATATTCTGCTGCTGCTTTGATATCACGGGAGGCTCCTTTGCGAAGACGTCTCGAAGGATATACAGGAAATCAACCATCGTTGACCGCTAGATTAGTCTTCAAGTTAGCACATTGATTTGCCTATATCTTAATAAATAACCATACCCCCCCATCAATTTGAACAACCCGGCTCAACGACATAGAAAGCACTTCCCCATTATATAAAAAGAAAAGATATGCTACTCACATCCCATGCTTCCGACCAGTGTGCCAGGTAATGATGATACACCTTTCCCTCCCCACTAACATGTTGACCTGGTCGAACCAGCATATCCTGTGTCGGTGTGACGTACACCATAGGCGGTTCACGGGGGTAAGCCTTGGGTGCCCATATCGTTATCGGAAATCTATACACAGCTCCGCGAAATGTGACGGGAAGCGTCCCTGCGACATGGAGGAGTAAGGCGGGCGCGCCATTCTCATATGCTATTCAGACCACAGAAAATAGGCAACTGGTTAGCTTCGTCAGAGAAATGACTCGCGCAAACCAGGTCAGGGAATGGTACGGGAGGGATAGAGGGGTGGCTAACTATAGACATCTGTCCGAGGAGCGAATCCGGGATACTGTGCGAGCAAGTTTGCTACATCGCTGTATGTTCTGTTCGGGTCTTGGTATGCTTGATTAGGGCCATGTTCAGCCTGTTGGGAAGCAGAGAGGGGTGGTTAGCCAACTTTGAATCTCTAGTGGTTTTGCTGCAGGAAAGCCAAGAAACACAGAAACTTACATTTGTTAGCACTCGATATAGCCACGTTAATGTCTTCTGTGGCACTGTTGCCATGATTGTGGTGCAGGAGAAGCGCAGTCGACATGGCGCATCTGTATCAGTGGAGATGGTTGGGTTTTGAGGAGGTTTGCGTTGTGATGATGATGCTGTGAAGGCCAAAGCGCCCAGACTTTTGGAAGCTGCCGAACTTTAGTGCAGAACTAAAACCCTTAGTTAAAGCAAGGAGTGAACAATGCTTGTGAATGAATGATAAATATTTATTATATTGTTCTCAGCTATGGAATTTTTATTCTGTAGCTAAATAGCTGGGCCTTAGAACTGCGAAAATATGCATGCATGCTACGATTTGCTAAAGAAAATCGAAAAAAATACATACAGTAATGCCACCATGTTGCAAAACGCGGAAAGGGGGCCTCAAGCGCACAGCCAGGAGCAACTAAAATCCTCCAAACAGAAGTGCACGAAATAAAAAGAAAAAGGAGAGTTTGGTAAAACATATTAAAAAGGATGAGGTGCCGAGACAAACTAAATTCCTCGATGTAGAAAAAGCTATGTAAAGCAAATAAACCAAGTAAACCCATGTACATTACGTGTGTTAGGGAAAACAATATACACAGGGTGAGAGAACGGAGATACTCTGGCATCATCACCATAAGAACCGTCCATTCAAGCTTTGGCGCTAGCATCAAGCCCAGTATATAACCGGTCAAGTTGGTCTGGTGAGAGGGTCGTGGCGACAGATCCTCCAGATCGAAGCGTCGACTGGTTTTGAGAAAAGCTACCTTGCTGTCTGGTCTCCGAGCTGGTGCTATTGCAACGTTCGCTTGACCAGAGGTACTGATGGGGCCCGGAAGTCAGAGTTTCGAAACTGTGCTTCGTGGCTGCTGCGGCCCACAACGACGAAAGGGGCAGGAAAATGGCCACAAGCGTGAGGAGGTTGGAGTTCATTTCGTATAGAGGAATTGGATATTGGATAATTGAGAAAATGGCTAAACCAAAACAGAAGAATAAATCATCTTAACACTGGTCAAGTATTCTGCGTGAATACATGTGGAGCATCCTTACCTGGAATCACCATGGTTTGACACGACATAATGAACATCACCTGCATAGCTCCGAACCTCGTCATTCCCAGGCGTCTCCGAGTGACGAGGGCATATCCCAACTTGGTAACGAAAACAGCGCTGAAGTAACATGTGCTGATGGTAATGGTGATGTTCGAGGCACTCTGGAGCCAGATGAAAGGACGAAAATTTGAAGCATTCATAATGGCAATAGAGTTCTCAACCATCAACGCAATTCGGAATCCGATGGCCAGCAAAGCGATTACGGTGGAAAGAGCCAATAGTATGTATCGCTGGATTTCTGAAAGGGTCGCGCAGATAACTTGTGTTTGGATCACAAGGGATATTTCCATGCAAATTACCAGAATAGTAGTGAAAACAATGCCTAAAATGGAGTTGGCGTAAGCACTGCCAGGGACTCGGGAGTAATCCTGGCCGAAGAAAGCATACGTCTCGTTGAACCCTGTAGTAAAGTAGATGACCATGCAAAGCAGGCGAGCAAAGTTCATACCCAGTGCAGATGCATTGAGGAAGAAGACTGGCAAGCGACGCTTCTCCGACTGCGTCAAGAGGGCCAGCATGAGTATGGCAATGACGGACGCCCCGATCTGAGCGGCATAGTTGATGCAAACTCTAATTCCGTACTGAACGAATTCATCGAGGTCGTGGATCGATACATTGAACTGTGCCCCGTCGGCCTTGTGGAAGATCACGTTCTGATCGAATGGATCGAATGACGACGTCATTTCTGAGCTATCAGGAGATCTTCTTGCGCGACGCGCAGGAGCTTACCGATGGACTGGTGGGTGCAGGGTAATGTATGGGGTCTAGGCTGAAGGAATTGATGATCTGATGAACGTATCAAAGAGACTTGAGAATAGCGAGAGCGAGAGCAGAGGCAAGGATGGGAATAGGCACGAGTATGGAAAGAATTATAAAAAGAAAACTAGAAAAGAAGCAGCTGCTGATAGAGATGCTGAAATAGTATCTCAGGTATCTGGGCAATTTCCCATCACCACCAGCAGTGAAAGATACCCGCAACAATGTCAGCAGCATAGAGGCATTGAGCATGTAGGACATAATACGCCCAACAGCAAACGGTTGAAACGAGGAAGTATTGTGTCTAAGCCTGGTATATATACACGAGGCACTGAGATTGACAGAACAATCTGCAAAAGTGAAGGAGAGCAGAGGGTTTCTGGTGGTACAAACAGAAAATACACCCGGTGACTTTGATCACAGCCAAAAATAGTGGTCCCGCAGGGTGTTAATGTACCCTTAGTGGCCACCTGAAGCCGTTGCGGATCGATCAATCTAAAAAAATAAGATTCGGGGGATGTAAGGGCGGGTTTGAGGCTCGCAGAACAATATCAGCGTTATCAATGCCTGTGGGATGAGAACAATAGGATGGCTGGAAGAAAAGCCACCATAAGAACTTTCACTCCGGCTCAGACAAGCAAACGGCGGGCTGAGAACAACTCTAATTTGTCTTGTCGAAATAATTGAAAAAATATAAAACATTTTAATCTCGGGATTAAAAATGGTATATATATCGGAAGGGAAATTAAAGGAAGAGCATGCACGGCCTTCTCAAGTGTCCTCAGGGTTTTGTGTCCAGTACAAAGGAGCGGGGTTCGTCGAAAAACATCTTTTGGCAGACCGAGATTGCGAATACAACTTCGATCACCTGTGAGATTATAGATATCCATCGTATGCACAGCATATCCAAATATCTTGAAAGCACATTGTCGTCAATCTCTCATGCTTGTTGTCCTGAGCACACACACCGCAACTCGGACCCTGAGCACTTGAGCACTGATGTCAACTACTGCCCCCATAATTCAATGTGCGACTGACAGGGGGCATATATCACTCGTCCCTACCAGGGGTGGAGTACAAAGCACAGAGCACTCATTTTTACCGTGGTCGGTAGCTATATGCTCGTCATCGAGAGGCATTATGATGCACAACTTGTCCCCTCTCCCCCTCTCTCCCATTATCCACAGATCCATGGGGCCGTCGTATTGGATTGAGCCACAAGAAAAGCTAGACAAAGCTACTGTATCTTTCGTAAGACGCCGGAATAAAAATATATAGGCCACTGAATTCCCAAGGAATCATATTTCGTTCGTTTCTTTGTTCTTTTCATTTCCAGAATGCAACTGTGTGGTATCACAGCACCAATTAAATCGGGAAAATCGAGCTGTATCTATCTGCTTCTGAGAGTTGTTCAAGGAACAGACAGACACATATGTGGAACACGAATCAGGATGGCGGGCTTTTCTCAGTGTGACTGGATGAAGTATCGAGATTAACTGCTCATTATACCGCGACAAAATGCAATGTGGTACGGCGGCATGCCACAGAAAGAGAATCGATAATAACAAGAAGAGACAGAGGAATGTACGGATCCGTAGCAGAAGAAGAGAAGTTGTTGGCTTGAAAATGCTCCCCCGCCAAGCACAGGTCAACGACTCTCGGGCGCAGAGATCCGTTGCGGGACAACATAAAAAAATAATAGAGATAAAAAACCATCCCACATATGCGCATTTCAGCTCTTCCACCAGACGAATACAACCTTACATCCCCATACTATCATTACCCTTGTCCTACCAACGCCCCCAATACACCACATCCTTAATACCGGCAACATCAGACACTGCCCGCCCGCAACAATGTCGTCTACCACGACCACCACCACCACCACCTATACCCCTCCCCCGCTTCCCGCACCCTTCACAAATTCCTCCTCCATCCTCCTCGCTCAAGGCGCAGAAGGCCGCCTATACAAAACCAATTTCCTCACTGCCTCCATCCCCGCCGCTCTCAAAGTCCGCCCCGCAAAACCTTACCGTCACCCAATTCTCGACAGCAGATTAACCCGCCAGCGCATCCTCCAAGAGGCGCGATGTTTGGTGAAGCTGTCACGCGAGGGGGTTCCTGTACCCGGCGTGCTGGCTCTAGATGTTGAGTGTGATGTTGTTGCTGAGGAGTCTGCTGGGAGGGATAATAAACCCAATGATGTTATTAAAGATAATGAGAATGAGAACAGTAATACTAAGACTGGGTGGTCTGCATGGTTGTTGATGGAGTGGGTGGAGGGCGTGGTTGTCAGGCAGGTGGTTGACCATTGGGAAAAATGGTTGAAATCGCGAGAGAAAGCAGGGCTACATGATGATGCAGAGATTATCAGACAGAGCGAAGAGGATATTTGCGCATTGTTGAGGAGGATTGGACTTGTTGTTGGCGCTATGCATAAAGCTGGTATTGTTCATGGGGATTTAACTACGAGCAATCTTATGCTCAGACCTACTGGCCTTGCCAATACGTTGGCGGGAGAGGACGGCCAGGGTGCGAAGACACCCGCCGTGCCATTGAGTACGTCTATTAGGCAGGATGCGGAAATACAGACTACTGTGGACAATAAACCTTCGCTAGATGGGGAGATTGTTCTCATTGACTTTGGTCTTGCAGGGCAGAGTATTCAGGATGAGGATAGGGCGGTCGACCTATACGTACTGGAGCGAGCGTTTGGAAGTTCACATCCGAGAACCGAACCGTTCTTCCACGAGGTTCTCAAGGGATATGGTGAAAGCTATAAGGCAGCGAATGTGGTGTTGAAGAAGCTGGAACAGGTCAGGTTGCGGGGACGGAAGAGGAGTATGGTTGGGTGAGGTGATATTGCCTTCGGCAGCGCGCATCACAGTTTATTATTTATTACTTTTTCTTCTTGTTTCCAAAAGAGAAAGGCCCAAAAAGGAGAATAAATGTGGGCTACATAATTTTTTTAAAAAAGAAAAAAACCAAAATTCCCAAGTTACGCGTTTCGCCATGCTGAACGAACCACCGCGGAGGCTTGCATGAAAACGTTTGGAGTTGCAGAGGGGAAAAAGGAAAAAGGAAAACGCTCAAAGCCTACAAAGACACACTCCCTGTTTCTTCATTATACAATATATATATATATATATATATATATTGTTTATTCACCATCGCGGATACAATTTCCCACCTCCGCAAGCGCAAAGTAACCTTTATTTTCAATCACTCCTCGATCCTTCACCACTGCAGTATATTTCACAACCCACTGCGGCACAATGTCACCTGTCAACCCACCATCTTCGGCCGTTGCACTGGCCGCTAATATCCCCGCCCCTCTCTCCCCGCGTGCGAGGAGGTCTCGCGTTGTACCCGGCGGGAGGATGTCAGTGCAGTCATTATGCGTCAACAACTTTATATTTTCTTTCTTCGCAAAAACGATTAACGGCTTCGGCACCACGCAGCAATCCTTGACGTTGATCTGGTCTACCGCGGGCCGAATCTTGGTATGCGGTAGGAACTTCGCTAGCCGTTCACTGTCAAACTCTGACAAGCCCAGTTGGGATATCATGCCTTGTTCTTTGAGTGATTCGAGAACCCGCCATGTTTGAACTATGCCATCCATTTCGGGTGCTCCTCCTGATCGTGCAATATTGCAGTTGCCGTTGTCGTTGCCATCACCATCCGATGTCTCCTCCTCGCTCTCGTCATCTGCATCGAAAGATATACCGGGAAACGAGACGATGAGCAGATCTATGGAGTTTACATGCAGTTCTTTCAGGACGAGATCAATTGCTTCCCGGGTATGTGCGCAGCTGCGAGAGGTGGGTATTCCGGGAAGGTAGAAAAGCTTCACCGTGATGTCATACTGGTCGCGGTCTTCGGTCAGGCCTGGTTCTGAAAAATCGATCGCGGGTACGTAGAGGGTATCCCCCTGTTTAGATGTCCAGGTGGTATAGTCGCCGTATGAAAGTCTCTGCGGAACGTCATGGATATCGAGGGAGGGGCCGTTTGTGTGTGAGGGTTCGATGTGTTGTGCTGCAACGAAATTGGTGCGGAGGGCATTTAGTAATTCCACATTTGATTTATCGCTGGTCAGTCTGCGGATGACGGAGGGGCCGCCACTCATAATATTCCTAATAAGATTGATTTCAATGTTAGTTTTTTTGGTTCTTTTTTCCCCTTTTCTTTTTCCTTCAAACAGTTGCAGCGCTCGTGTGGAAGCGGGGTTGTGTGCTTACGATGTAGAGAGAATGAGCTTCATTTTTGCGCCACGAATGTCTGGGCTATGGGAGGGTCAGATCAAAGCCCTGGAATCTTAGTAATGGAAAGTAATTCAATAAATATATATATTATCAGACTCTGTAATAATTTAGCAGAAGTGATCAGTATTCCAGGTGTTTAAGATACGTTCCTACATTGATCCCAGCCGGATCTTCCCATTGTTTGCGGCAACAAATTTAGGCGGGGAAGTTGTCAGCCACCACCCCCCATTCGTTAACCAGGTCTTAACTAAGCTTGTTTTGGCCAACTCCATACCTATGAGACGAAAAAAAAAAAACACTCCGCCATCAACAACCATCCCCACCAGGAACAAATTTCTGCTTCTCTTCATGCACATCCTCTGCCATCGAGAGTATGGCAATCAAGTAAGCTATCGGAATACGCTTATTTCTTGATCCTCAGATTGATGTGACTGATGAATATTCCTCTCTTTCTACAGCTACCTAATACTGCTGTCGAGGCAGGGCAAAGTGGTGAGTTCCAGTCCCCTTCTCGTCGCCCACCACAGTCCTCACACGACACTACGACTCCAAAACTGACCACCGCAATTTTTCCTTTCTCCTATCGCCACTTATTTAGAGACTGGCAAAATGGTTCACTACTCTGTCTCCCAAAGACAAGGCCAAAATCATCAAAGATGTCACACAGCTAGTCCTCTCACGACGCACTCGCATGTGCAACTTCCTCGAATATAAAGGTGCGGATAAATACTCAATGCAGCTAGCCTACCCAGGGGAGAACAGAATAAATGGTCTTGCCATCGCTGGATGGAAAAAGAAGAGACTGACTTCCTTTTACAAACACGTATGGGTTTTATAGACACCAAAGTCGTCTACCGCCGCTATGCTTCCCTCTTCTTCATCGCTGGCTGCTCGTCCGACGACAACGAGCTAATCACCCTCGAAATCGTCCATCGATACGTCGAACAGATGGACAAGTACTACGGCAACGTCTGCGAGCTGGATATCATATTCAACTTCCAAAAGGCATACTTCATCCTGGATGAGTTGCTGCTGGCCGGGGAGATGCAGGAGAGCAGCAAGAAGAATGTGCTGCGGTGTATTTCGCAGCAGGATAGTTTGGAAGATATGGAGGTGAGTTGAGACGGGTGGTTTCTACCATGAATGAATGATGGGCTTGTGCATGTACGGGGAAGGAAGGTGCATTCGCCGTTCCCCGACAACGCTCTTCTGGTTTTTTGCACCGTTGCGTTTCATCAGTTGTTGGCTCCTTTGCCTTCTTCTCCCCCTCCATCGTGGAACTGGCGTCATGGTCGTCAAGTTTGCTGCGCTTAGCCGTGCTAACCGTTTCCTCTCCCAACGTCCGCGAACCCAGGTCGAGCAAGATATTGTTACGAAGAGTATGTAGCGGGTTTTTGACAACAGCTTTTCTTTCTATCGTCGTCGTCGTCGTCGCCGTCGTTTATTAGCGAGTCCTTTATACGCCCCCCACCCAGGTCCTGTTTTTATCCCCATTTGATTATTTTTCTTTGGTGTTCGGAATTGTGGGTTTTTTATTGCTGGGATTCTCACGTATATACAATATATACACACTTTTTTTTTAAATCTATCATTCATTTCAGAATTTCGAATTGCTAATCGCCTTGATTGAAACATACAGGAGTCTGAAATTGAATTGGCTGGATTGAGATCGCTTGGATTTTAGATTTTCATTCCGGCATGAAATCTTCCTCAATGTCCATTACCGTCTTCATGGGGGAGTTATGGCTAGTTGCGGGTTCACTGCGTCTGCCTAGCATGCAAGCAGTTTCACTGACCGTTGCCTTTTGGCAGTTGTGGCGTTCTCTGTTGGTTGTCTGCTGTTTTCATTCAGCCTTGCCATTCGTCCAGCTAGGAGTTGGAGCCCGTTGTTTTACATCTATTTCCCTTTCATTCCTGAAGGAGTTCTCATCCAAAACGAAGCTTTGTTCTTTTGGGTTGTCGCCAACTAATGTCTCGGATATTGCTTCTTGATCCCTTTTACATAGTAGAGGATGGAACTCGACAAGCGCTATCGCCCAGTAGGTACCCACACCAGCCGATCCCAGTAAGACTACTGCCGCAGTTTCATTGTCTCTACTTTCCCTCTCTATTATTGTCTCCTTTTGTCTCCTTGTTTTGTTCACTTTGTTTTGCACGTGTTGCCTTTGATTGGCGCCGATTGCCGTATGGGGGAATAGCGCCACTCCCCACACGCTTCTAGAGCAATCACGTGATCATTTCCACTCTACTCTGTCCCGAGACATCGGACGACGACAACGACAGCAAGAATCCAGCGTCATCATCTCACATCCCATCATCGACAACATCTATTTATCTCCCAGTGAACCGCCACTATGGTTAATCAACCCAGATCTATTTCCTGCTAGGCGTCCATCGTCTGGCTAAGTCGATCCTCTAAGAGTTGTCCTTGCACCCAGCCTGGAACGCGCTTATCGTTGCTCGACTTGCTCACGCAGGCTATTCCTCCCACCTAGGTCACTTCCACTTCACTCGCCAATTTCCATAGCAAACGAGAGGGAGTTCTCTCAGTCTGCTCTCAACATATCTTCTACGCTTGCGCTTTTCGATATTATCGGAAAATATTATCGCGACTAGCCCAGTTCCGTTGCACACGCCGAGATCGGGCTTCAGGTCGCTTGATTTGTCTCGTTCATCGAACCATCCCCGCGAAGTTATCGACATCAAGACATCTACCAGAATGAAGGTCCGAAGGAACAACCCTCGGGATACCCATCTCTAGATTGTTAGTGTTGCTGATGAAATTTATAATGTGTAGTTCCTTCCACTCAGCGAGTTTGAGGACGTGACAAGTGCCCTCAACTTTGACACGGAAGACTGCCACGTTGTTGGAGGATGCGATCTATATACCACAAAGGCCGCAGGAGCGGATAAGAAGTTGTACAAGAATATCGAAAACTCTCTCGAGTCTCAATATGAGTCGCTCTTGCGGCTCTCGGCCTCCCTCTCACCTCCCAATGCCACGCACGCGGCGCAATCGCTGAACTTATCCCGTTCGAGTCCGTTTGGTCCATTGAGTGAACATTCAAGTCGAAGAATATTCGCGTACCTCATCGCGACGCTCAATGCCAGCCATCCCGATTACGACTTCTCGCATCTCCTCCGCCCTTCCGATTTCCGCCGCGAGAGAAGCCTCAAGCGGGTGATGAATACCATCGATACCACATTATTCAATCTTCGACCACGCCTAGAGAGAGACGTGACTCCTCCAACACCTGCCATGGCCTCCGGCCCTCATCCAACGGCGACGACACATTCGTGGGGACCTCGTATGTGGAAAATAATAGACGATCAAATGTCCTTGAAGGAGTGCACGGTATTCTGCTATGCTCCGGAAGAAGACCCATATGACGGCGAAGACGGCGCCATCTGGAGCTTGAACTATTTCTTTTTCAACAAGGCTCGAAAACGCGTCTGCTACCTCTACCTTCGTGGAATCAGTATCCTCAGTCATCCGCCAGATGGAACCACTACACCATCATTGGCTGGGAAACGATACGGCGACGATGGATTCTCAACACCCGATTATGGTGCACGCAAACGTGCCCGATACTGGCTGGGCGACCGCGCAACGCTGAGGATGAGCGATTCGAGCAGTGACGAAGATGAATCACCCGAGGCATCCGCAAGACCGGCCCGACCGGTTGTTGACGAATATGATAATTATCTACTTAGCGACGAAGACACACGCTCGAGGTCTCACAGCAAGAGCACTGTTCGTGCGATGAGCGAAGAAATCGCCGACGCCATGGAGGTTTAGGTGAGGAATGAAATAGTTTGCCTGTCTTGCAATTCTCGCAAATTTTACTATTGCTCAACGTTTATGGGACGTCAACCTCTACCTGCCTAGAGGGGAGGTGGCACAATGCTACCTAAAGAGGTCTATATTCATCCTGGGCCTCGACGTCGAAGGTGGGGAAATCCGGAAAGAATTCCCTCATACGAGAATGGAAATATTATGTCCATTATTTTCTGTTTGATTTTTGATTCTTACATGTTGTTTCCAGCTGAGGAGTCCGAAGGCCATTTGTTGGATCCGGCGTTCTATGGACTTCTTTGACTTTTCTTTTTTTGTGGATGATAATGATACCAGGCCTCAGTTGCGGTTTTCTTTTATTTTGTATCTCTTCTCTCCTACGACACAGTACATACTAATCCGGTTATGGGGGTGGGCGGGGTCTGGCATGGGGTGGTTGGCTGGGTTCAGCATTTGCACATTTTGCTTGTTCCGTCTCATCTTTTTCTCTATTCTATTGCATTTGTCTATATTAGTGTTACTCTTATTATTATCTGACCTATTATGTTTTTCCGAAATGCATTGCGAGCACGAAATTTCAGCACTGTCTCAATCAATTTGCCATAGCTAGACGGCTTGGTAGCATATATATTTTTCTGTGCATTGCATTGCATGTTGAAATTTTAGGAATCAAGTATGGAAATGGATCGGGTATCATTTATAAATTTTCTGGCCTGTTTAAGTATTATATAGTAATATCACAACTACATCAGCTAAAGATTACCCATGTATACCCATTCTTCCCTACTCTTCAAATGGATCAATGATGCGATTCTCATGTGGTGAGTATGAGATGACGTAAGCGATGTGTGCGGGTCACATGTTTCAGAGTGCAACTGGACAGCTTCAACCTATCCAGAGACAGCTCATTAGATATCGAATGACCATTCACCCTTTTGATAACATCTCTACTTTTCGACCTGTGCGAATACCAATGGCGGACGCAGAGGACAAGGCGAAAGCTGAGAAGCTTGCCGCTGCTAAAAAACGGGTACGTGCTGTTGTTTGGTGTTGTGTATAGCAGCATATTGTGGCATTCCCCTATACTCCCTCCTACTGGTAACATAGATGGATGGAATCAATTTCTGCGCAAATCTTACATTATGAAACCTAAGACTTTGTGCGCGTTGTTACGGAGTGTTGGATTAACTTCGTTTGTTTGCTGAGAAGTTATAAAAAAACAAAATTTCTAACGGTTCGTTCGGGATGCGTGGCTACAGGTTGCGCAACTGCAGAAACAACAAGCGAAGAAGGCCGGGAAGAAATCTGGCGGGACCAGTGGAGGGGGAGAACAAAGCAAAAAGGGAGGAGCTGCGTCAGCGCTGACGAAAACGGACGAGGTGGAAACTCCTCCTGATGTCACTTCTCCCGCAGCCCAGGAAGAACAACAACAGCAACCACAAGAAGAAGAAGCGAAACATGAACCCCGCACCAAAGAACCTTCATCGCAAGAAGCATTCCAACCCCGCGCCCCGGAATCCGAAGAAACCCTAGAACCCGAACCCCCCACCCCCGCAAAAGAACCCGCTGTCGAATCCCCCTCCACACGAACTCCACACGCCCGCAAACAATCCCTATCCGTCCAATCTAAAATCCGCTCCTCCTCCTTCCGCCGCTCCTCCATCGGCCAGCAAACGGGGGTTCAACCAGTTCTCCCATCTCCAAATATCAAGTCTCCCTCGTTACCACCGCTCAGCCCCGATGGGGACGCGGTGCCTGAGGTATTTAGGAAGCAGGCGCTGCGGCTGGAAGATTTGGAGAGGGAGAATAGACGGCTTGAGAGGGAGCTGGAGGATGTTGGGGCGCGGTGGAGGAGGTCGGAGGAGAAGCTGGAGGATTTGAGAGAGGCTAGTGGGGAGTTGGTTGAGGTGCGGGATCGGTTGGGGAGGGCGGAGAAGAGGGCGGAGGAGGTCGAGAGGTTGGTGAGTGTGTTTGATTTTGTATCTTTACCGTTTTGTTTGGGGGGGGAGTTTGATGTGACAAAAAGGGTTATTTTCCGGTCTAATGTTTTCAATCGTGGCAGAAAGCGGAAATCACCGCGTTACAACGGCAGAATGCGCTGCTGCATAGTAAGTCGCATCGGACGAATAGCGGAGCTACAACTGGGAGTTCAGAGTCGCCTCCCTCAGCGTTGCTCGCTCAATTGGATTCTAAATCCGCGACGATCGAAGCTATGGAATTGGAAATATCAAATTTACGCGCCCAGCTGAACTCACAATCGTCGACTTCGTCTGCTAGCCAGGAACAGATATCCGCTTTGGAAGATAAGCTTGCCCGGAGCGAAGAGTCACTTGAGAAAACTCAGCGCGAGCTTGCAGATACCAAGCACTCCCTTAACCGCGCAGCAGAGAAGGCTGTAAAGGAAGGAGTTGACAAAACTTCAACGGAGACTCTAATTAAAAACCTAGAACGACAACTTCAAGAAGTTGAAACCGCGAAGACAGAAGCTGATAAGAAGATTGAAACACTAGAGAAAAAGCTTCAAGCCCTCGGAAACTTACACAAAGAATCCGAAAATAGAAATAACATCCGTCTCCGCGAACGGGATAAGTTCGAAAAAGACGCAGCAATGCTGAAACGCAAACTCGTCACGATCGAAAACGAAAACCTGCGACTTCGAGAAGAGCGCGAGCGCTTGCGGAAGCGGGAGGCGAGCAACGTCGGAGACGAGGAGGGTCTCGACGAGCTCGAAGATGAAGAACGACAGCGCCTTGAGAGACGGGTGCGCGAGCTTGAGGGTGAAAATTTCGACCTGCGCCGCGGTATCTGGAAAGAGAGGAAACGCGAGCTATCTGAGGCTGGCCATCACCGTGAGGGCGACAACGCAGATGAACCTCCCGTCGACTACCCATCTTCAGTCGGTGCGTTTGATGATGTAGATCTCGTCGGCGGGTTGCCTGGTAGCGGACCCGCCCACGCCCGCCGGAGAGCTCAACAGCAGAAACATTCATCGTTTACCACCGTGCTCTCTAGTGGCCTTGCGGCCTTTAGGGGCGAATCGGGTAGTCCAGCAGCTGCAGTACATGAACACCGTAGCCGGGCCGGTTCGACCATAAGCCATGGCACGGGGTACTCGCATAATCAGCTTCTATCGGAGAAGATGGGTGATGATGATGGCGTTTGGGATGATGGGGATATTGATCCGGTTGCATACGCGGAAGCCCAGGCAGCTGAGGAGAAGAAGATGAGGGATGAGCGGGTCCAGGAGATTAATAAGACGTTGAAGAATTGGAAAGGATGGAGGTTGGATTTGGTTGAGTCGAGGTATGGCGCTCAGGGGGCTGGGGTGGGACTTGGTGAGATCTTTGAGGTTTGAGGTTTGAAATTCGAGGTGTATGTTGGTTGTTGGTTGTTGACTGTTGGGCCGGATTAATCACTAACCAAGGGAAGGAAGGGGTTTTTTTTACTGCTATGTGATTATATTGGAATGGCGTGGCATGGTATTTGGCTGGTATATGGTTCTTGTTATAACATATCGTCTCAGCTATTATTTTGTTGGCTTTTTTTGCCTCATCATACACATACCATTTCGGCGAATTCTTTATTTACCTTTCCTTGAAGCTACAAATAGTTTTTGAGCACTGTATCCTTAACTTGAACCTTTAAATACCCTTTCCCTTCCCGCTGCATGATGTATACTTCCCAGCACTTTACTTCCGGATATTCTATACTGGATCGGTTTAAACATGAAGTTTGCCGAAATTGGAAAATAAATACCTAATTACCTATCCTTCGCAAAAATCCAGTTCCTCCTTAGTGCCAACAATCCCTTAATTAATAATACGTCACCAGATTTATTACATGGGACGTATTGTGGTCTCCCATCATACTTTGAATGAACCGAACCAGTTAAACTGTCTCCCCAGGATGGATTGGGGCGCACGAGAGAAAAAATTGTCCAATATAAATAGCCTACCGAAAAAGAATACAGATCATTTACTGGGGTGACGGGTAAACACAGCACCTGGAGATTGGTAGTAAAGGAAAGAAGAAGTTTTTCTGAAATAACGCCAGACCGAAACATTGCAAGCGGCCCAAGATTTGTAGTGACGAAAACCCCACGAATCAATCATACAAAAGGGGAGTTAAAACGTCGGTAAAATAAAATAAAATTGAAAAGATTGACAAAACAGAAATAGCCCACAAAAATGAAAACGTATCAACGAAAATGCAACAGATGAATTGAGAAAATATCCATCCAAATACCATAAAAAAAAATTTACCCAGCCACTCCTTACTCATCCTCATCATGCGCAACCTTCCCATTCAACACCCCTTCCGACATCCTCTGCCTCTTCTTCATAATATCCAACGCCCACATACTAATCTGAAACAACCAACCACCCGCCACCACCACGCCCGCCATAACATTCACGAGTCGCACTAGCAGCGCCAGCAAACTACCCTTCTCCTCACTGATAACTAGCAAAATCGGTTCGATGGAGTATTTGAAGAAAATGCCGGGGACATGGTATTGCGCGTCGGGCAATTCGCGGGAGCGAGAGGTGACGGCGTACTGATTGGTGAAGATGGTGTTTTTTCGTTGAGAGGGGGTTATGGTTGAGGGATCTGGGAGGGCTTGGCTGTATGGGTCGACGACGCCGGCGCGTGTGTAGATGGTTGGTACTATGGACATGTAGTACTGGTATTTGTAGAACTTGGCTTGGGTGGTGGATATGGTTTTGTCGAGGGGGTTGAGGAGGGTGGAGTAGTGCGGGCCGAAGGAGAGTTCAGTGATCATGTGTGAGAAATTGAAGGCTTTATTTGTTATTAGTAGTTATTAGTATCAGCCTTGTTCGTGGTAAAATGGTAGTAGGGTTAATGGGGGGGGGGTCAAAGAAGAAACGTACAATTATGATCCAAATGCTCCCCAAACTCGAAATAACCATGGCCCCTCGCCGTAATATGGAAATCACCCTGCACTTTATTCCCTTCCAGACTACCATAGATCCGACACGAATCGGCAGCCTCTCCCCTCTTTAACTTCGGACCCTTGGGGAACTTGCGCTTGTAGCTCCTCCGCGCCTCCCCCAGCGCATGTCCCACATGCACATCCTCCTCCTGCTCCATCAGACGCTCCACATCCTCCTCATTCAGCGTCTGATACTCACGGCCACCCCCGCTCGTCCGCCCATTCAGCTCCCGATTCCACGCAGCCCAGCTGGTCGGCTGCTTGTCGAGTAAGTCTGAGGCGAGAATTCGATCACCCGCTGCGTCTTGCACGTTGATGCGCAGCCCGTCGCACGGCATGGCGACGACGATGTCTAGGTTCATCTGTAGCTCGCGCGACACGCCCTTCTCGACGCTGAAGTGGTGGTTCTCGACGCCCCTGTGCCAGTTGCGGAGCTCGTTTATGGAGAGGAAGGCGCACAAGGCGAAGACGATGATTGTCCATTGGCCGCCGCGCCGGCTTGAGGAGGTGTACGTGGGTTTTGTTTTTGCTGTAGGTTGGTTTTTTAGGGCGCTGTTAGCTTTGGGAAAGTTGTTCTATAGGGGTGGGTGGTGACGGGGTTGGAGACACAGAGATAAAGAGATAGATAGCAGGTCTAGTAAACAACCCAATGCGCAATAACAACAGTAAAACTTACGAAACGCATCGAAGGTCCTCAGGCCAGATCCGACCCCGTGCTTTTCCCCGAACGCATCATCGTCCAGAGTATGTTTCGCAAACCCGTTCATCATAGGGGCGGCGGAAGCGATGTTGTCTATCTATATAGTAAAACCAGCGAGGCTCCTGTCAACAATCAAACAGCAACATGGAGGGATATTAATTCCAAATCGAAATGGAAAAAGCGCTGAATCTCCCACCCCTTTGCCAATTACGTTCACAATCTGATATCAGATAAGAAATAGAGCAGGGGGTGAACAAACAAAAACATGGTTGGGTCAATGGTCTGAATAGTTATTTCTCTGATATCCGGGGTGACTAAGCTAGGTCGCCGTTAGGCCAGGTTTCCATAACTCGGTGGCGCTAAACTTAAAATAGACTCCTTGTTTCCCGTCTGTGAAAACTAACAATATTAGATTCGTATATTGTATAACCAGGTGCCGACAATATATAAGTTAAACATACATAACAAATAGCAGATGGACCTATACACCACAACCATCCAAAACAGATATATGTCTGATTGCGATAAGAAAGAAATGGATAAAAAAAACCGTCATAAAGAGCAAGAAAGCAAAATCTAGCTAAAAAACAAGAGCCCGCTCTAGAAAAGATGAAGAACAAAGCATACATGACGCATCAATTAAAATCAAGCCCGAACCGCAAGACACCTGGGTCAATGTATATTATATGTACAACCAAATGTGAAGTGGCAAAAAATAAAATAAAAAAAAGGGAGGGGGGGAAGGTAAACACGCGGAGAGGACAAAAAAGGAGACGAAAACAGAAATAGCCCAAAGAGGTAGACAGCAACAGACGTGCGAGGAAGACATGGGAAGAAAAAAATACCTGTACGAGAAGAATCTTCCCCCCTCCGTATGAAAACAAAAACTCTGCTGTGCAAGATGTTGTGTATGCTGTATCTCTAAGAAAAGCGCAGAAAGAAAAAGAAGAAAAGCCGGGGACGTAATGATCGCTGGGTTAGCAAGTACAATAAGAAATGAAAATAGTAGCTGCGGATAGAACCGGCCAGGCCATAAAAGAAGGGAATAAACGGAAAATGGGCTGTAGGAGCCACGTCATAATATAATCGAGTCGGTAACCTTTCCCAAAAAAAAGAGAAACTGGGGCGGGATTAGAACGAAAATAATACGCGACAACAGAATCTTGGTAACGAAGAATAAACGGTGACGAAAGTCAAAAATCAAAAACCAATGTTTCCATTCCCTGGAAGAGAAAACACAGGGAAAAGAAGTTTGTTAATTTGCTATACATCATGAGGGAAAAAAAAATGAAGGCAGAAGCAAAAAGGTGGAAACCGGACATTAAATACAGCGAGCATATCAAGCAACATTCGCGCAATTGTAGAGTGAGTGAGTGAGCGAGTGAGCTTGTCGAACTGGATACAGAAAAGAATCGCAAATGCAGAGTGTGGGGTATGAACTGAAATAAGATTGGGAATAAAATATGAAACATTTCGAACCGTTAGAACAATTGACAATGGAGTATTTTTTTCTTCTTTTTTTGTTTGGAGTCACGGATAAAGAGACCCAAGACCCGTTTATGACACGGTAGGAGATAGGCCGGATCGTCACCTTGTTTTCTGCACCACCGTAATAACGGAGTTAGTATTTCATAGAGGTGCAGAAAACCGGGGCAGCGGGGGTTGTAGGCTTCAGCTTACCAAGCTGGTTGCCGCTGCCGCTGTTGCAAAATCCGCTTTTCCGCTCGTAGCTCTCGTGACCCGTGGCAAGGCAGAACCAGACATTGGATTCCCATTTGACGTTCGTTTTGTAGTACTATTCGCCATGGATACGTTAGTTGTGGCCGAATTCCGCTTTGGACCAGTATTTTTAATTGGAGATTGGCTTGGTATATCCCGGGTCCTTCCTCCACCCTTGGCGCTAAGAGATGGTGGATCAGGAAGCGGCCGTATGGTGGATGTAGCGGGTCCTGAAGCCATGCGTTTTCCTGGTGAGTTTATCGGAGCGAGATGGCCCCGCGACCGAGGAGTGGACTTGATGCCAGTGATGAACTCGTGGTTTAAAGCGTCGTTTGGAGTGAGTCTTCGTGTTGGGTCCCATCTTAAACAGCGAGTGATAAAATCGAGAAAAGCGTCATCATCGCATTTCAGGGCTTGGCGGAGATCCTTGGAACTTGGTCTTCTCCTCCTCCCCTTGGATGAGACCGTCAAACGGGGTTTCCCAAGAGAGTCGAAGAAAAGTTTTCTCCGCGTACTCTTTTCAATGAGGTGCTTTTCGGGGGGTCCAAACACCTCCATAATACATGCCAGCTGCTCTTGCTCATTTTCCCCAGGGAATATAGGATAGCCAGTGAATAATTCAGCAAGTATGCAGCCTATACTCCACATGTCAATGGGCATACCATAAGACATGCCCAAAATAACTTCAGGAGAGCGGTAAAACCGGCTCTGGATGTAGGTGTACACTTTCTCGTTCTCAAAACAACTCGAGCCAAAATCGATCACCTTGATTTCTGAATGCATAGGATGGGCTAGTAGCACGTTCTCCGGTTTCAGGTCACAATGAATGACCTTATTCTTGTGCAAAAGGACCAAAGTGCTGAGCAACTGTTTTGTAAAACGGCGAATGAGTTTGAGGGAGAATCCTCTGAAATCATGAGCTTTAATAAACTCATACAAGTTCATCCCGAGAAGTTCAGTCGATATACAGAGGTGCCCGCGGAAGTAAAAGCTTTGAGTAAAGTTCACCACGCTGTGACGTCGGTGGGGATCCTGTGGGTTTGGTTAGAATCTAAGGCAGAACAGTAGATACTTGTGGAAAGAAAGAAACGTACCCATTCTTTCAGCTTTTGCAGAATATTTACTTCGACAAGCGCCTGTTGGTGGAATCGCTTTTTATTTCTGATAATTTTCACAGCAACGAGAGAACCAGTTTTATGGTCAACGCATCGGACCACCTGGCCAAAACTTCCCTTGCCTAGAATATCGACTATTTCATACCGGTATGCAAGATGGTCCCCGATGACGATGTTGTAATCACCACGCTCATCATCATACCCAAAATTGGCGGTTTGGGCATTAAGATCGCCGACATGTTTTTTCGCCTTGTGCGTACCACAGAAGTAGATGTCTTTGAAATCAATAATTTCGCCTTTTTCGAATATATTCAAGCTAGCCATCTTTAGAGCCTGGGAAGGTCCAACTCTCTCCTTGGGGCTTGCCCGCCGTCGCAATTCGTCCAGCTCCTTTGCAGCGGTTTCGAAATCTTTTCGTTTACTGCCTAGTTTCCTCATTTCTTCTTCAGCTGATAAATCATCACGGTCCAGATTTTGATCTTGAGAGCGAAGCTTGGATGTCGTTGATTTGGAGCTTGACAGAAGTTTATGCACAGGCGATAATAGAGATGATGCCGAACGAGTCGGTTGACTGTCGGCATCGCCAGCATCCGTTGAAGGACTAGGGTTGAGCGCCAGGCTATGTTCACTGCTAATGCTCTGGGTCCGGTGAGCGAGACCGTTTGTGACACTCGACGTGGACGCTTTCCGTCTTGATTGCAGATAGGTGGGTTTGGAATTTGGGCTTTGTCTGGTAGTTGACAGATTATTCCAAGTAGCTGAAGCTGGAAGTTTTGGCGGAGGCATGCTGCCAAATTTGGCTGAATGGTTGCTTGGTTCCTTAATGGTGTGGTGTGACTTTGCCCTCTGATGATCGGAGCTAGGGTTTCGCTGCGTGAAAGACGGTGCGCTACTCTCAGATTCCGTATCTCCAGTCATTTGGGAGCTCAAGCTCGACGGCTCAACACGCGGTGAAATAGTAGCAAACTGGGTTTGAGGCCGAGGGCCGGTCAGCCTGCTAGTATTATTCCTGGAGTATTCGCTGGGAAGTTGGGGTCGAATATGAGAAAATTCTCCACCAGCTTTTGGCAGTGATGAAGAAACGTAAGGAGACACGCTTCTGTGGTCAGACAGAATATCCAAAGGCTCAAGAGCACTGGAGCTATTTTCGGCCCGGAACCGTATTGGGTCAGTGCGCAGTGCATGATGCGAACTGGTGCTCCTCGGTTGTGTGGATGGCAGAACTTCATGATCGTGCATATTGTGGGAAAAGAAGCTGGCTTTAGAAGCGGTCATTGGGGTGGTTGGAGTCTTGGCCATGGTTTGCCGGGGCGGGGGTGTCCTGGAGACGCGCAGGGTCGGGTCTTGGGAGTTTTTATCCCGCAAAGAATCGATTTTGTTAGCCATAGGAATGCTTAGGGGCAATAGATTGAGTGGCGGGAGCTTCAATGGCTGGAGATTCTTTCGACCGATATTTGACGCCGGTCTGGGTTTAGGCTCCGTCCGATGGGTAACTAGTCTCGTAACATGGAAGTCATCTCTTGTAGGCCCTTTGGTAGGAGTTTCGATGGGAACGGAATCTAGTCTTGAACCACTTTTGAGTAATTCGACTTCAAAAGGCAGACTTGATTTTCGAGCAGTAGGCAACTGAAGCTCTCCTTCAGTTTTGGGTGATTCATACGCCTTGGGAATAGCTGGAACCGGGGGAACTTCTTCCTCGTCGTTATTAGACGTGTTCTCAGTACGTGGCTTCGGCGTTGGCAACCTAGAGGTTGAAATGTTCTGCGAAAGCCTGGGTTGCAAGGACCCATTGGAATTTCGAACAGA
This sequence comes from Emergomyces orientalis, assembly GCA_002110485.1. NCBI lineage: Eukaryota > Fungi > Ascomycota > Eurotiomycetes > Onygenales > Ajellomycetaceae > Emergomyces > Emergomyces orientalis. Next base: position 2,462,980 of record MOWL01000067.1, read on the forward strand.
ATTATAACTCGTGTTGGAAGATAATGAAATCCCCGAACTGTAGGATTTGCGATGAGGGTCAGGAGTGGTCCTCGAGGAGGAAGGAGTGACACTTTTCCGCGGTATCATGGAAGGTGACTGGGCCGAAGAACGAGGTCGGGGAAGTACAATATCTTGCTGTGTTGGGGGAGTATGTGGCATTGGAGGAGGTTGGGGCATTAGTGACATTCGTTTCATACGTCTAGCATCTGTGGGGCTGATTGTTCGTGCCCCTAAGCCGTGAGCATGTGGTGGCATGACAGATATCCGTTTTGATGATGATGGCGTACTAGTCCGATTTAACCCGGATTTGGCTGGAGTTCGAACAGCATTATTTGACGAAGACCTCAAGGGTTCTGACCCAGTAGACGGGATACTAAGGCTATCCCTGCTATCCCTGACCGTCCGGGAAGGTGGCTGTAGCGATTTTGCTTTCTGATACCTAGGCGTATTCAGGAACATCGAAGGCTCTGAAGGACCGCCAATCTCTAGGTTTTGCGAGGAGAAAGTCGGTTGGGCTGGACGATTCGCATCCGTTGTATTTTTCCTCGCCGATAAACTTGGTCTTCTTCGTGGGGGAACACGATCCCCATTGTCAGAAATCAAACTTCCCGGTCCAATTGATTTTCTAGGCGGTCGCGTTGTTGTGATAGTAGAGGTAGGAGGAGGACCGTGGCTTAGACGTCGTGGGCGAGGTGCAGTCGGTGCTTGAGGTTGGGCATTTCCATTCACTCCAGTTACACTCCCCACCGTGCTCCGTGAAGCATTGCTTTCCCGTCGAGCCAGCTGCCCTGTGCGGACATGGTTCCCATTTTGTGGTGGCTGTTGGCTTGACCATCGCGGCGTCGATCGTGGAGCCAGAGGTTTCGAGTCATAGTTGCTACCCGCAGGAAGAGGGAAATGGCTCAAACTTGGCTCTTTCGACATGATACTGTTATGGAAATCGTCGAAACTGATTGGCGTAAGGAATTCACTGCTATTGGGGGGAGTCTGACTCTCATCCTTCAATGAAGCACTGGCCGTTACTGAGCCGAAACTCAAACGGGAGTTCGAGTTTCCCGTGTGTCCATGGGATGTAGAGGGTTGTATGGAAGGGTTTTCGGAATGCATATGAGGATTCGAATAATTGGTGAAAGGCCTTGAAAATAATAGTGACAAGGGACCACGGTTAGTTCACTGACAAACCCTACAAAAATAAAATAATGAAAAATGAAAAACGCAAAACTAGGGATTAGAAAAGAGAAATACCGTTTCGTAGGATCTCCATTTCGCGAACCAACAGTCGGGTTCTGCTCCCTAATCGATTGTCTCCTGCGAGTCGGGGCAGCACCAGCAACGCGCTGCTCCGTGTTATTTCTAAAAGGCAACGAGCTAGAATTGGAGCTGTCTGTGATACTACCCGAAGACGAATTTTTCTGCATCTTTCGCGAGGGAGGAACCTCCGCTGCTTGCACGCGCCTGTTAGTCTTCGCGGACTGTGTTTTGGCTGAAGCGTAAGACTTTGGCAGAACGGGCATATGCCTACCTCCAGAGCCAGAATCATCGTTGAGGGGAGGATTGGAGGAGGATTTTGGCTGAGGAGCCCGTTGCGGCATGGCTTTTTGTAAAGGCATTTTCGTTGCTTTGTTTGTGTGGGGAAGTACCGAAGAGCGTCGACGTCCACGAGCCAACCAAATATCCTATTTTAATTTATATGCCACCAAAAGTATACTGTCTCCTCTTCTTCCACCAGATGCCCCCCAAACCAAACCCAACCTACTGTCTTTCTCTCACCTCGTGACGGGCGACCGTCAATCAACCACTGGGCACGATGGAATATGGGACGACTTTCTCGAACTGTCAATACATCCAGAAATGTAGGGAGGGCAAAGGGGACGAGCAACAGGGTCGCGATTTTTGAGGATTCGCTACCGATCCATCGCTGTACATCGAACCTTCATGGGTGAGATTCCTCTGGGCCAAACGAATGTAGAGAAATCGACAAGGGCTAGGGTAAGGGGAGACAAGAGAACAGATCAACTGTTCACTCGTGGGGATGGTATGGGTGTCGAAAGAGAGAGAGAGAGAGAGAGAGAGAGAGAGAGAGAGAGAGTGTGTGTGTGTGTGTTTGTGTTTGTGTGTGAGTGTGGTGGTTGTTGGAGAGTGAAATGAGACGTTGGGATGGTGAGTTGAGGTTGATGTGAGCAGTTACTAAGAATGGAGGCGGTATTACCCAGTAGACAGAGCTTGGTCGTTAGGGAAACCTCCAGGCTAGCCTTGCCCCCCTATGAAATGCCCACCAAACTCTTGGAATTGCGAGTGATGCTATGTTCAGAATCTGGATAATGGGGTGCCTAGATACTCTCTGTATGTCGTTATATATGATTTATGCATCTAAACCACAATTCAATCATCTATGAAGCCTCTCGTCTGCGTTGAGTTCCAACTTCTCGTTCTCATCTGGTGTTCCTCGAGGTTGTTATCTTTTTTTTTGATTTTCCACCCCCTGGAGGGTTGCCGTGTCTTGGCACGCATCCGGCTTGGGACTAGCGCTGTTCTCGAACAAAACTACGACTGTCAACATGTCAGGGGCAGATTGGGGGCAATGTATGGCATACTTGACGTGTTTGACTGTGTTGACTTGTTGATATATTTCAGTACCTAGTCTATAATATAATATATCACAATATTTACCCATAACTACATTGTTTTGTTTTCCCGTCATCAGAGATAGTAAACAGATTAAGAAACTAAATTACAACATTCGCTCGCACGCTCAGTAAATATATAGCAAAAATCATAACAAACTATGTATTGCTCGGACATTTTATTATCGAACCAGCTCATCCTTACCAAGAAACGTCGCCATTGGATCAGCAGCTGCACTTCTCGATTTCTTGTAGGCTTCCAGCTCCTCCTCAGTAACCCCTTGCTGCATTTCCTTGAGGGTCCGCTTCCCGAGGTTTGTTTCCGCAGTATGTTTATCACGCTTATATTCCCTCTCTGCTTTTTCTTCTTCCTGCCCAGCCTTTTCCATATCGTTGAGTAGCATATTTTGAGCTTCCTCGAACGCAGTTTTCCCTTCCTCTCCTGTACAGTAGCTGTTCTTCACTGTAGAATGACAACACGCATAGCCCCATACAAAATTCGACCACCAGCTGCCCCATACTGAAGTGTGGTTGTTGATGAGTATATCCTCAGCATATCTCGACTTCGCAACCATTTTCGGCTCGCCCTTAATAGCGCCAGTCTCGTCATATTCAACAAATCGCTCGTTCTCGATAACTGCAGCATCGCGCAAGGGAGCTGCTTGTAGATGTTTCTCGCCACCATACTTCTCCAGTAATGCCTGCCGTTGAGCCCTGCGTTTTTTCTCCACCTCCTCCGCTTCCTTCTTTCTGAAGTACTCTCCCGATGTAGGATTTGCCTGGATATGCTGTCTATCTTTATCGCCACGCTCCTGTGATTCCCACGCATAGCGCTGCGCCCGCTCAAATTCAGCTGCGTCTCCCGACGCTCGAATAAAATTTTCTTCCGCTACAAGAGCAGCAGCTAGATCAGACTGTGCGCCCATATCCACCATCCTGCGGGTTTTGGGGTCGTATTTTGCAGAGTCAAGATCTAAGTTGAGGAGGTATTTGGCAGTATCTTCTCGTATTCGAAGATTGCGCGTCGCGGTACTCTGTTGCCGGCCCATATCAGACTCCTCAGCATATCTAGCCTCCTCCTCAGCACCATCCTCCCCTTCATAATCTTCCTCATCGTTATCGCCGGTTTGTAATTCTTTCCGTTCCGCACGTTCTTTCGCTTGTCTCTTCAGCGCTTCCAGCTCTTCATATTCGTCTACTACATTCCGATATTCCGACGCATCATAGCCGTTCCATCTATCCCGCTTCGCATCCCAATCGAGGTCCACTTTTTGAATCTCCTCATCGGGCTGTATATCCTGTCCAGTCCACTTCGCTCCCAGTTTTCTAGGTCGGCTCAGGCAGTCTTTCACTTTGTGGGACATGGAGCCGCAATTTTCGCATGCGCCTTTGCGGTATTTGCTCGCTGCTGGTCCTACACGTTTCCCTCTATCGTACCATTTTTGCTGGTCTGTTTTGGACTTTTGGAGACGCTGATGCTCGAGGTAGTCGTTTGCGGAAGACTCGTCGTCGACGTAGAAAGGTTTCTTGGAGATGAAAGCGGGAATGTACTCGTTGCGCTCCTTCGCCGCCACATCGGTTGGTCGTCGAGACATGTTGACAGGGTGGAAAATAAAAGTGCCTCCGTATAGTTCACTCTGCTGCAATTCAGGTAGCTGTGAAAAAACTAGTTTCTTTCTTGACAGGTGTTGAATTAGAAGTTGAAGTCGAAGTGAAGATGATTGTCTGATGAAAGCCGATTTCAAAATCGAAGAACCTCCAACAAGATATTGAAACACGTGACATGGCGCCACCCCGTCATCGCCTTAATCTCATCGCGTCGTATCAGATGCAACGACCCTAGCCTAAAAGACAACAACACGCCAACAACAAACAAATAATAATAACAGTGAGCTGTTGGTTTGGATCATACAACCATTTGGGTTCACGTTCGCTTCTACATTATCATCTCGTTTATGAATATCAAATATCACATACAAACGCAAAGCAATGTCTATCCCCGTGTTGCTTACGACCAGCTAGCAGATGGAAAAATTTCAGGTTCTGCTGAATTGCATTGATCACTACCAGGCAATCCCGACAAGTTTTGACCCTCAACTTCCTGTCAATGCTGGTCCAGTTCCCAAAAATGCACGCCCAAAGGTCCCCATCATCCGAGTTTTCGGGGCGACGGAGACGGGGCAAAAAGTTTGCGCTCATATACATGGCGCATTTCCATACCTATACATCGAGTATCAGGGAAGCTTAAATCCAAAAGAAGGTTAGAGAAGCAATCTGAAAAGAAAAATTTTGCAAGGTTGTCTCATTATGGAATTTTTTTTGCCTAATATTCTCCAGTAAATACTGCCATGCGTACTCTTCACTTGTCCATCGATCACGCCCTGGCAGTGAGCTATCGCCGAAATGCATATGAAAAGAAGACGGCGTATGTCGCCCACATCACCCTCGTGAAGGGTGTTCCTTTTTACGGCTACCATGTCGGATACAAGTTCTTTTTCAAGATATACCTGTTCAACCCTATGAATATGACGCGTCTTTCCGACCTGCTGAGGCAAGGCGCTGTGATGAAACGTGTTCTTCAGCCGTACGAGAGCCATCTGCAATATTTGGCACAGTGGATGTGCGATTACAATTTGTACGGCTGTGCGTACCTGAAGAGCAGCAAAGTTACATTCCGGGCACCGATACCCACCTATCTCGAAAACTCGACACATATTTGGCATGACCGTTCTATCCCAGCGGGCGCCATTTTGGATAATTCGGCATTATCACGACAGAGCCATTGTGATTTAGAAGTTGACATCCACGTTCAGGATATTATAAATCGTTTCGAAGTTAGGGAGCGGCCGATACATCAGGATTTTGTGGAAATGCTTCAGCCTTTAGTAGTTCCAGACAAGAAGCTGGTACCCAGTTTGGCTGGGTTATGGGAAGAAGAAGCCCGACGAAGGAGGAGCAAGCTTAATCCCTCCGATGTGGAGAGCAGCAGCGCTTTCCATCCTGAAGAGCTGGTTTCCATGTCTGCGGATTCTAGGAATGCGGGTCCTGGCGGCTGGGTCCATGAGGAGGAGTATAGAGCAAAAATGGAGGCTGTTGCAAATGAGGAACATCTTGGGCGAAAGCCGACTTTCACGGATTTTGTTGCTACGACGCCTTTCGAAGCGGCTATTCGGACTGCTTTGAGTAGTGTTGAAGACCTGTTTCCTGGTAATATACAGGCCGCGCAGCCCGAGGATTTAGGATTGGATGATACAACGCCGGAGGAGTCGAGGGCACATGTTGAGGTAGACGAAACCCTTATACTCCCTCCTGGACAAGAGGACTTTTTTTCTTATGATTCAGATGATGATGGTGCGAATGACTCCTTTTTGCATGAGCAAGAAGCTGAGATTGCAAAAGACCTGGAGCCCAAAGCCACCGAGGATCCCGCAAATCCTTTAGACTCTTACGATCAAAATGGTTCGAATGGGGGCACTGAAGCTGTGGTTGAAGAACAGAAAGATTTGTCAGAGCTGAAACGCGACGGTGTTCGGCCATCTACTAATTTGATTAACAGCCAGGATGATGTTTTTGAGATCGACGAAGAGTTTATTAGTGACATAAATGCCCCTCCGAAAGTTTCAAAACGCCCAAATCCATCTGTAGGTGAGACGGATGGGGAGAATAAACGGCTGAAACTAGGCAATGGTAGCAAGATTCCAGTTATCGTGGGTGCGGCTCACGATAGTACATCAAACAGCATCACGATGAAAGCCATCCCTTTGGATGAATCTACGGAGCTAGAATCCATATCCGTTAATCACCCACCTTCATCGCAACTCAAACAATCTCAAAAGCCTACCAGAAGTAATAACGCAAATAAACGAATCTCCTTCCATGTAGTTAAGGATCCGCATGATCCCGCAACCATTTCAAGATTGAGTCAGCAGGATAATTTGTCCCAGAAATCACAAATGCAGGGTTCAAAGCAAGCCTCGAGCCAATCGGTCACCGTTCCGGAATCAGAGACTACCAGGCAGACCTCTGACAATTCTTCCAAGTTAAATCTGCCAGGGTCGCCTTCATCCGTCTTGGAGCCTCAGCGAAGCCTCTACGAATCATTCAATATACCACAAAAGCATAAACTTTTTAGTTTCATTCCACGCTGCCCCCCAGTGTCTGAAGTGCTGGCGACAATGCACGACGATGGCCGACCTTCGATTATTTACCAAGGCCCTCATTATAGCAATGAGGAGGACGTCCCTGATCGTGCACGGGAATACGCGGGAAGGGAATTCAAACTAGAAAGCACCACAATACCTTATCTGCCTCCGTTCGATCCGACTGGACATTCTCCCGCGTTGTTCGGAGACAAGCCGCCTGTAATTATTAATGGAGATGCTCTCGAACAGGAAAACAACAAGCTCCGCAAACCTTGCTCACTACGGACCTGGGAATTTGAACCCATTGCACCAAGCCGTAGTGAAGTTGTAGAATGGTTTGAGGATGAAACTCAGAAAGTCAAGGATGCTAAAAAGAACGATGCTGCTACACAAAAGTCTGCAACTTCTGCCCTTTCTCAGATAGAAGGACCAACTCCAAAGGATCGCCATGGTTTCAAGTATTCTCAGAAAAAGCCGTCGAGAAATGCACGACAAGAGACTCAATATATGAGCGTGATGAGTCTTGAGGTTCATGTAAATACCCGTGGCACTTTGGTTCCGAATCCGGAAGAGGATGAAATTTCTTGTATTTTCTGGTGTGTGCAGAACGGCGAAACTGACATTGATGACAACGATGATTCCGGTGGCATGACTACAGGGATCATTGCCCTAGCAGAAAAAAGCCTCGCAGCTAAGATATCTGCTACCACGGTATCTGAATTCGATGAGGAGCCGATGGAGCTTGATCTTTTAACGAAGCTGGTTGACGTTGTAAGGCGGCGTGATCCGGATATTCTGACAGGCTATGAAGTACATAATAGCTCATGGGGCTATCTCATTGAAAGGGCTCGGTACAAATTCGACTATGATCTTTGTGACGAGTTGTCTAGGGTGAAAACGGATGCTCATGGGCGGATTGGCAAAGAGAATGATCGCTGGGGCTTCAATCATACGTCTTCAATTCGTATTACTGGCCGGCACATGATAAACATATGGAGAGCGATGCGTGGAGAACTAAACTTGCTTCAATATACCATGGAAAACGTAGTTTTCCATCTCCTTCACCAACGCATTCCACATTACGCCTTCCAAGATTTAACGAAATGGTTTACGAGCAAGAAGCCTCGGGATATTTCAAAGGTGATCAATTATTTTGTCTCGCGAGTTCAGCTGGATCTGAAAATCATAGAGTCGAACGAATTGGTTTCCAGAACTAGTGAGCAAGCTCGAATATTGGGAATCGATTTCTTCTCCGTCTTCTCGAGAGGATCCCAATTCAAGGTCGAATCGCTCATGTTCCGAATCGCGAAGCCGGAAAATTTCATCCTCATCTCCCCAGGCCGGAAACAAGTTGGACAGCAAAATGCACTTGAGTGCCTGCCTCTTGTGATGGAGCCGCAAAGCGATTTCTACACCAGCCCACTTTTAGTCCTCGATTTTCAATCGCTCTATCCCAGTATCATGATCGCTTACAATTACTGTTACTCGACCTGCCTGGGAAGAGTTGTGAATTGGCGGGGTCAAAACAAGTTGGGATTCATTGATTTCAGGAGGCCAGCAGGCCTCCTTGAACTGTTCAAGGATCAAGTCAACATCGCCCCCAACGGTATTATGTACGCCAAGCAAGAGATCCGCGGATCCTTATTAGCGAAAATGTTGGTCGAAATTCTTGAAACCAGAGTTATGGTCAAGGGTGGTATGAAGGCTGACAAGGACGATAAGTACTTGCAACGTCTACTTAATAACCGACAACTAGCGCTGAAGCTGATCGCCAACGTCACGTACGGATATACATCTGCTTCATATTCTGGTCGAATGCCATGTGCAGAAATTGCGGATAGTATCGTTCAAACAGCCAGAGAGACGCTGGAAAAAGCTATTGCTCTGATACATTCTGTCGAGCGATGGGGTGCAGAGGTAGTATACGGGGACACCGATAGTATCTTTGTTTATCTCAAGGGACGTACGAGAGATGAGGCCTTTGACATTGGTGAAGAAATTGCAAAGACCGTCACCGAGTCAAATCCCCGCCCTGTCAAGCTCAAGTTCGAGAAGGTTTACCATCCGTGTGTCCTCTTAGCGAAAAAGCGGTATGTCGGGTACAAATACGAGAGTCGCTCGCAGAAGGAACCGGATTTTGATGCCAAAGGGATCGAAACTGTCCGTCGGGATGGGACACCTGCAGAGCAGAAAATCGAAGAGAAAGCGTTGAAGATTCTGTTCGAGACGGCCGATTTGAGTCGAGTGAAGAGCTATTTCCAGAAGCAATGCGCTAAAATCATGCAGGGCAAGGTATCTATTCAAGACTTCTGCTTTGCAAAAGAAGTGCGACTTGGTACCTACAGCGATCGAGGGATGCCGCCTCCCGGTGCCTTGATCAGTGCCAAGCGGATGCTGGAAGATCCAAGGACAGAGGCGCAATATGGGGAACGAGTTCCTTATGTGGTGGTTTCCGGTGCACCCGGTGCGAGGCTTATTGACCGCTGTGTACCCCCGGAGGACCTCCTACACGATTCTCAGCTTGAGTTAGACGCAGAGTACTACATTTCCAAAAACCTAATCCCACCACTCGAGCGAATTTTCAACCTCGTTGGCGCCAATGTTCGACAATGGTATGACGAGATGCCCAAATACCAGCGTGTTCGGCGAATAGATGGCGGGGGATCCAATGCCCCCACAAGTAAGGAGGGGCTACTCTCAATGAAAAAGACATTGGAGTCATATATGAAATTGTCTTCGTGCGTTGTCTGTCGGGAGAAATTGGATGAAGGCGAGGAGCAAATTTGTAACGATTGTTTTCGGGACGGTCACGTTTCGCTGCTGCACATGAAGAATAGGCTGATGAGGGAGGAGCGGAAGGAAGTTTATCTACAGAAAATATGCCGCTCGTGCATGGGCGTTTCGTGGGCTGAAGATGTTAGGTGTGATAGTAAGGATTGTCCTGTTTTCTATACGCGGACTAGACAAGGGTCTCAGCTCAGGAGTACGCGAGCGGCTGTTGAGCCTGTCATTAAGGTTCTTGAGGACCAGAGTGAGGAGGGTCCGTTGAGTTGGTGATGTTTGTGATTATGATGACGCGGTTTATGATTTTAACTTTGTTTTGTATTTCGATTTCTTGGTTTGAAGCGTTGAGATGTGCCTAAGTGAAACCGCTAAACTACTCAAATGATATACCCGAACCTATAATATATATGTCTGTATGCTATAAACAATCCGACACATCCACCTTAATCCATGCTGGTGACAAAATCCGGGGCTGCCTTTGAGCTGCTTGCAACCCTTCCCAGATCGAGGCCTATCACAACCAATGGGACATGAAGCAGATGAGTCAAACTGCCATGCGAAATATGGATCAGTGTCATTTGTCAGGACCTCTGCTATGAGTTTCGAGGACGAGGGCAGATCATATGAATGTTCAAAAATCTCCCGTGATAAAATGTGAATCTGACCCCATCCCATTCTAATCAACGTTTCTATAGATGTCCCATAGACATATTCTCTGAATCCAGCCCAACGGATGGCAGCATCGCACTGAATTCGGTTTTGCGGGAAAAAAAGACAAGTCAGAACTAGTGATATTTTAATTTTGGATTCCAGTAGTAATGGGGATCATGAGGGTGATGGTGATACTGGGAAGGAGGAGAAATAGTGAGTTTAATATACCATTGGACAACTTTCAGCATTGGTATAAAGAGTAAAATCCGAGAATGCCTGCAGCGCCTGGATGGGTGTCATTTTGAATGGACCATTCTTGTCGGTTAAGATGCTGGTGCAGTTCGTTATGGCCGCAATCTCACCTGTCAGTTGAGGGGATAGGTATGAGCCGAGAATACCAAAGACGAATAGGCGTTGTTAATTCAGCTGCTCTCTGGATCTGCCATAGAGCTGACCTGAGGAGCAACGTAAGGAATAGGAAAACATAGGCAGTTTACCGTGCAAAGCTGGATTTCCGCTTTTTCTATTTTCGTTTACACCAAAGCAAATCAAGTCGCCCAGTTCTCCCGGAGCGGTATGATTCACAATGACCGTTCCGAATGCAGCGACGGGACATGGCGAGCCCAGGTCAGAGAGTGCTTGGTTGGCTTTGCGCATCCAGTATGCCCGCGTCGTGAATGGAATTCCATCCATGCTAGATTCGGGGTCTGCAAGGACATATTGGATTCCAGTCGAAGCACTTACATGAAGTGCCCCCCTGGCCGAGGTAGAGGCCAACATTAGGAGAAAGAAGCTGAGAAACATGTTGATACAATAGATGTGCAGCTCAGGTGTATGAAAGTTGATAAAAATCCTGGTAGAACGCCTTGGGAAGTGTGTATACGTATCCTTTTGAGGCTCTGGAGGCCTGGACAATTGTTCTCTTTGCTTCAGTCTTGGTGAGTGTTTTTAATTCCTGGTTTTTGTGTCTGAATTTCACTCAGAACTGTGCTATAACTACAGCATTTGCTTCAGGAATTAAGAATTATAAGGACTTCCCAGATCAAAGTCTTCTCATTGTGAAAAATCATATTTTTGATGTCAAATTCAAGCACATATTTCCATTGAGATCTGCTTTGTCAATTGCTTGTTTCACACTGTTGCACGCTGTGACATTCTGCTTAAGGCCTGTTCTCTGTGCCATGTACAAACTGTTGACTTGGAAACTGGAATCATGATTTAATTCATGATCTTAAATCTGCCCCACCCTTTTTTTTTTTTTTTTTTTTTTGCCCCGCTCGTATGTATATGCAATCTTTATCACAAGAGGGGTGATAATGACAATCCATAGGCGCCCCACAAGGAGCTAGTTTCATTTTGCACAGAATATCAAGATTCATATTCCTTGTACCTCAGCCTCAGGGGACCGATTTAATATTTACACTGGCTTGCAGCCGAAGAATTTAGAAAAAGCGGTAAACTAATTGGTGTATTCATGGCGAGGCTGATCCGGCACCAAACTAAATCAATTTAGCAGACTTTCCGTGAACCTAATGTATGACCATGGAAAGGCAAATTAACGGGCCGCCCGTGTTGCGCAAGGGGGTTCCATCGACCTGGAGTAATATTTACGGAGTTAGAAATATATAAAACCCCACCACAGTTGCAGTTAAAGTGGTCATCCCGCTCAACAATTGACACTAATGACCGTAAGTAGCCGTAACTGGAACCCTCTGTACTCGACCATTATTTTTCCAGGCGACCATGTCTGAAGCATCCCAAACTTGGCTGATCGTAGGCGCATCTCGCGGCATTGGCCTCGAATTCGTCCGCCAGATCCTCGCCAAAGGGCACCGCGTTGTGGCTACAGTCCGCAGCTCCAGCACCGCTCTAGATGCCGTTATTCAAGAAGCCCCCGATCGTGCAAAGATTTTGACATGCGATGTGTCGAACAATGACAGCATCACTGTGGGATATCCCTTCATTTCTTGCTCCTCCAAAAAAATAAGCGGAAACTATGCTGAGTGTCAGTATATAGAAATTCATTGATCAATTCGTCCAAACGGGAGAACGGAAAATTGACTACGTCGTGATCAATGCCGGTATTCTTGAGTATCCGAATGTAAGTGTCAAAGTGCTTCGGGGAGTTATGTGATGGATTCGACTAACATGACACTCAAGAGAACTCTCGATATGTAAGTAGACTGAACCTATAGGATTCGGGCCATACCCCAGATCCTAACTGGCGTTGGTGCAGGACTTTTGACCACTTCGCCCACCACATGCACACCAATACCATTGGCCCGATCATCGTGGCTCAGAAACTGCTCCGGTTGACGGACGTGTCCATTGGCACGATAGCTTTCATGTCTAGCGATTCCGGCTCCACCCAGCGTTTCCTCGACTTCGAGGATGGGTATGTCCAAACTACCCCCTTATCGATGGAGTAGATGTGCGGAACCTGAAGCTGATATCACTTTAGGTTTGCCGCATATGCGGCATCAAAAGCAGCTCTCAACCAGGCCCTCCGCGTAAGTTTCTCCTTAAGTGCAACAATGTGGTGGAATTAGCTAACATATCCTACAGCATATGACAGAAGAGCTGAAGCGGAAGGCAAGAAAAACTATTATTCTAGCTCTCCATCCCGGAGAAGTTGCGACGTGAGTACCTAGCGTCAACATCAAGTTGCTAATATATGGCATAATGCACTAACTTCAGCCAGGGATATGGGTAAAATTGAAATTTCCTGGGACCTCGATGGCGGCCAGATTACCGCGGAGGATTCTGTTCGCGCCATGATTGATGTGATTTGGAGCAAGAATATCCAGGACACGGGGACGTTCTGGACTTGGGAGAATGAGGTTAGTTAATCAGCCCAATCTCGATCGTGAACAGAGGTTAATGCGGTTGAATAGGAATACCCGTGGTGACCGCAAGGCATAGTCGAAAGAGGCTTAATGGGTTGGAATGTCGTGGAAGCGTTCCATCGTCCTTCATCAACGACCTAAAGGAGTAGTATACAGCACAATTATACCTAAAAAATGGCTAGCATTTCGATACTTGACAATATATCGTACTATACTTCTTGTTCATGATTGCACCACTTGTGTAAAGTAACATACTGTCTATGACACGGGCATAGATAGAGCGTTATATAACTGAGGGCTCCTGTAACTGGCGTTCACAGGAAATATCCTGCTTTATACAGTTTATCCAGTGGGCAAAATGCCACCTGAAGCATTTTCAATGAATATCACCATAATTCTCAATTCTCTCCTTGAAACTGCAAAACTGTGTTGTTTTTGCATTTTGATTTCTGTACAATGATTAAATCACATACGCGGAACGCGGCGCCATTTACAGTGGTTAGTCGCAGCTTGGCATGCTCGAACCATGTGTACTGTTCGAGTAAGTTAATACAAAGATTACAGAGTTTCAATTAATGTGGTTTTGGTGGAGTGCCAGGCTATGGTAGACAAATTGATAAAAGAAGGTCCAGCGCTCAGCATACTTAATGGTGCAGAATCTCTCACATCACTGATAATTGGCGTTTAACAAAGACTCATTGAGGGGTTATAAGAAGGCGGGCTGAAACAACACTGGCTACAAAGAGCCTGAAATCAGGCATCCCACCTCATTGACTACATAAAAGATATATATTTTTAGGCCTAATAGTAGGTCGAATATGTTTCTAAACACAACGCATATTCTTACTTATCCTGACCATTTATTAGATCGTCTGTCACTATTTGATCATGCCTCTCACCCTTTCATACGCAAAAGAATGCGATGTAGGCCACATCGCAAATATCCACCTGGCCTCATTCGGCGAGAACATGATGCTTCGGGCGCAATTCCCCACACCCGCTCTGCTCGCCGGGTTGCGAATCTCACTGATGGAGAAAGCTCGTGAAGAAATATGCGATCCACAATGGGCAGTTTTGGTTGTTCGTGATCAGGATGACATCATTAGCTTTGCAAAATGGAAGCGCCCTGTCCTTGATACCAACTCGTATGTTGAGGCACCTTGGCGATGGCCTGAAGGCACTAGGATGGATATTTTGAATGAATGGACGAAAAGAGTGGAGGATGTGAGCAGTCAAGTTACTGGGAATACACCTTGCTACTGTAAGTTGTTTGATTTCTTAGTGACATGCTCCTGCCAGTTGCGATACACTTTGACGTATGCTTATTTGCTGTTAGGTTTGAGTTTTATCGGAACGCATCCGAGGCATGAAGGGCGAGGTGCGGCCTCGATGCTCATACGGTGGGGCCTGGAGCGCAGCGCAAAGGAGAGTGTTCCGATACAGCTAGAGAGCACCACGGTCGCTTGGCCGTTGTACAAAAAGCTCGGGTTTGAGGATAAAGGACGTATTCAAATGGAATTGGAAGGTGTTGGAAACGATGGACAGTCGGTCCTTTACGAAGAATTGTCTCTCGTGTACCATCCTGAGGCGTCATCTGCTATCGTCAGTGGAGTGACAGGGAATCCCAAGAAGGATTGAAAACATTTATGATGCTACATCGACACTCGATGGCGAATTGTTTTAGACAGGCCTAGATATTTCAAAAATGACATGTTACGCACTGCTATAGATTCTAATTTGCTGCCGATCAACACCATCCATACTTCTCGTTCCCAATCCATTCCATTGAGTCCCCCGTACCGCTCCCATTTCCGTACCACCGAAGACTACAAATCCCTTCTTCTGCACGGTCTTCCCCTTGATACGCTATTCCAATTCGCTTGATCAATTCCTGAATTTGAGGAGAAGGACCCCACAAGTTTACATGGTGCAGTCCCCACTCCGCAGCCTCCCCCTGCGCAGCGAGAATCACAGCTCGTAGTCCTGCCACTTGTAAATGATACTCCGCCGAGAGGCCATCCAGAGCATTTTGGTTCTCAATAACAAGCCGCAGGATATAGAGAGTATTGCTAGATGCCGACTCGCTGGGAGGTTCATAGAATCGGTGCGTCCAAATCACCCAGACACGATTTCCAGGCTCTCCAGCGATAGCACCTTTGGCCTGCGGTTGTGCCTTGAAGAGAACCTGAGTGGCGAATTCTTCCTTGGTATGGTGCCAGAGCATGTGATCATGATCCGGCACGATCATAAAACGGGTTTTATCACTAGATGGCCATGGCGTAGCCATGGCCTTCAGAGCGAGTGCCTCATCCTGTTTGCAGAGCTTCGCAAGGTCCTTCGCGAATATCGGTGTTGCGGTTGACGATCCGCCCACAGATACTACCCCCGATGAGGGAGAGAACTCAACATGATAACTTGGAAAGGCATTCCATTTGAGATTTGTGTAGAATTGTTTTCCGATATCTGAAAACAGAACACTGGCGATACATTTCTCGGTTCTGCTCGTCTGCCATTTTGGTAGTATCTCAGCCAGCTCCTTCATCAGCCGTGAGGCGTAACCCCGACCGCGATATCGGGGGTCACAGTAAACACTCGCAACGCCGTGGGTAATGAACTCGGTTACATCACCGTGTTTATCGCTGACCCAGGAGCGTTTACGAAACGTTTCGCAGGATGCCAATATGGGCCTTTGCTCTTGTGGGAGGTTCTTATCGACCAGCACCCACTGGGTCATTCCCCCGTCTTTCGCTAGAGGGACTGTCATGAGATATAGTGATTCTTCGAGGTAGATATCCGCGGGAAGAGCATCTTTCCATTCATTTGAGGTGAGCTTCCAAATCGCATTATTTTCTGTGTCGGTTGGATGGTCGACGTGGAGAGATGGGGACAGCGCATCTGGAAGAACAGGATCATGTATGGGAGCCATGCTCGCGGAGTAGACTCTAGAGGAATTGAGTCTGTCCCTTTACAGAACTTGTAGGAAACCCAACCAGGGAATAAATATCAACCATGTTCAAACATTACCAAACTTAGCGGGGCTAGGGTTGACCATATCATCGATAAGGCTCGGGCTGAGGCTTTCCCTGAAGTCTCAACGCCAACAGCCACGGTGAGGCGCCTGAGTTTTGGTAGACTTCCAGTTAACCAGTGGTCAGTATTTCTGTCCGCGCACCGTTGTTCCTCTAGTGGCTAGCTGCTCGATTGGCCGAATGTTAGCGGCGTCAACTAAGGCAAGGCTACGGCTGTGCTAACTCTAATCAACCACAGGATTATCTTTCCATGGCACCGCTCGCTTGCTGGCAAGTGCCTTAGCAGAAGGCTCTGGTGTCTCCATCCCATCATTCTTGAATCATGTGTATTGCGGGAAACCTCTCACAACCACCCTCAGCATCACAACGGTCGCTGGTAGTGTCCACTGCCGTTTACGCGTTGTTTTGGGTGCTGCGCCCTTGTCTTGGTGCTATAAATTCCATATTGTTTGAAATTAACCAGGGCACACTAAACGCATGCTTCTAGCTGATGGTTGCATACTAGTGCGGGCAGGGTGGCTGGTTTCCCTACCGACGCTAATCCGTACGAGCGTGGAAGAGACTGGCATGTTCGTTAGGTTCGGATTAGCGTGAGGGCCCCCAAGGCCTCCACTTGAGAGCCGCCCAGGTGACAACCTCGAAACAAAGTCTATCAAGAGATGGGGCGCGTGGTGATGGGGGGCCAATCCACCCTGGCTAGTGACGAGACAACCTCTTTTCTCAGCCTCAAGATCTTATCTGGTACATAATCTGGGTGGGACTTTTCTAACCTGACGAACACCATAAACGAAACGTCGATAAAGTAACTCAAAGTTCACATTTTGTGTTTACACTACAGGGACCGTTCAAATCATACAGACGATGTCTAATTACGAACCCTTGATTTTATGCATCCGATAGTGGAGTATGGAACCCGTGTCGGCAATCGGATTGATCGCGTCCATTGCCACTCTACTCAGAGCCAGCAAGGGGGCTCTGGACCTAATCAAAAGCTATAAGCATGCACCGAGGGACCTCGCTGAGCTCGTGCACGACCTTGAGATCTTTGAGGAAGCCCTGAGAGGTTTTGAACGTGTCCTACGCAGTCGTCAAACAAAGCACAATATCTCCGAGAAGGTCCTTCGAACGGCCATTAATGATGGATCGGCCACCATTAAAAACCTTGAGAAGCGCCTGACGCAGGTTTATAAGACTGAAAACTCGAGTTTTCGTCGGGTTAAATTCGTCCAGAATAAATCACACTTTGAAACGCTTGGTAAACAGATCAAGAGTCAATGTGCACAATTACATAGTTTTGTATCACTGGCGCATTTGTTCGTAATACCCATTCCCTCCCTGATTTGTTTGTGTACTAAAACCCCTACAGGGAGACGTTCCTTGCTGTGTGTAATCAGCATCCCCAGCTCCTAGAAGCATGCTCAACTGCCGTTGAGGAGATGGCAAACGAAACTCAATTCCTCGAGGATGCATCGGAATCAGGATTACCTCTAATCTCGAGGTATCCATCGTCGAATTCATCCTCCATAACCGCAGTATCCCTCGGATCATCGACACCGTCATCACGGAGTTCGATATCTTCCAAAAACACTTCCTCTACCACCGCTACCTCTTTTGATAATAATCTATCAGTACCAGGACGGAGGGACAGACGAGGTAGTGACGCCCCATCCCAATCCAGCACTTTAGTAGAAGCCCGCTCAACAGGCTCACTAATCATCCGCCGCGCATGCCGACATGATTGTTACTGCAAATGCCACGACGAACCTACCACCAGTGAATCCAAGGGGCAGTCTTCACGGTTCAACACACGGGTATTTCGAGAGAGCAGTAAACTCAAGGTTGAATGTTCAGATCCAAGTTGTGCAGCCGCAACGTCACAGGAAAAGCCCATCCCGGTTTCGTTCTTTAAAAAAGCCATGTCGAATATGATGTCGACGGGTAGTATCCAGGTTCGATATCGGCTGAATACCTACCGTATGGTGCCAGAGGGATCGAACGCCATGCGGTACGTTAAACATGGGAATCTGGAGAAGTTGAAATTAGCAATCCAGTCAGGGGAGGCAACTCCTTGGGATACTGCCCCTGATGGGTGGTCGTTGTTACACGTATGTTTCTCCCCTTCCCAAGGCTATTATTACTATGATTATCCTTGTTGTCGTCTTTTTGCTACGCTTTGTTCGCCCCTGCTGATTGTTATAGACTGCCGCGTACGCGAGACAGCTGCCAACTGTGCAGTATCTTGTTGAACTGGGTGCGGAGACTGAAGTATCGGACCTTGGAGCACGGTCTGCACATACTCTTCTGCCCAATTTTGGGAGTTTCAATATCGCCTCTATCCCAGCCTAACTGTTTTTTTACTTTATTTTAGAAAACCCGTCGATTTCGCTTTTCTGAAAGCCCGCGGAGCAGACGCTACCCAAACCGAAAAGGACATCGTCCAAGTCTTCTCTAAGCAAGACGACTACATCGACGACTACGAATTCACGCCGATCCACGTTGCTGTCCTGGATCTCTACGATCCCGACGATCTGGAACGTCCGACCCTCGAAGAACTCATTGACTTCGTCGACCATGCCAACAACGCCCCCCAGGGCACAAATTGGTCTCACTGGAGGTCAAAATACCAAAAACGATCTCCACTGTTCGTCACAATCATCGAGCAGTTCCGCGTTTCGGCAGCGGAAAACCCAGATACAGGCAAAATCATACAGAACCTGGTCGACCAGAAAGATCGCAAATTCCACTGGACGCCACTACATTGGGCCAGTGCCACGGGGCAGGAGGATAAGATGAAGATTCTGGTGAATACGGGCGCGGATCCGTTTATCCAGTCGAATTTAAACGCGAACATTCTACACGCGGCGGTGGAGTCGAATGCGCTGGATAGTTTGAGCTATGCGCTAGAGATATGTAAACGGTATCCGGAATTGTTGAATATTAATCAAAATAACGTGTGGGGGGAGTCGCCACTTATGATGGCTGCGCAGGGGTGTTTAGTGGACTGTGTAAAACTGCTTCTTGAGGCAGGCGCAGATCCGAATGTGAGGCAGGAGAATCAGCAGGTTGCACTGCATTACGCAGGGCTTTCAGATCGGGGGGAGAGGAAGTGTGAGACTGTGGCGCTTTTCTGCGAGACAGACAATATAGCAAAGTTGGACATTGACGCGCAAGATGAGGATGGCAGGCCGCCCATCTTTGATTTCCTGGATGATTTGGAGTGTACGAAGTGTTTGATTCGACATGGAGCGAGGTTAGATTTGTTGGATAATGCTGGGAATAACTTGATTCACCACATTTGTATACAAGGGGAGATTGATTCGTTGAAGAGCCTGTTGCAGCTGTCAGGCGGCGAGAAGCTCATCCTAACAGGGAAGAATCTCGACGGGAATACGGCGCTCATTGAGGCACTGCGTCATGAAAATATTGACTGTGCGGTAACCCTTTTGGAGCTTGATGATGTCGGAGACATTGTTGGTCAGGACGGGTGGGCTGCAGTGCACTACGCGGCGAAGCTGGGTGATCCAACTCTATTAAAAGCCGCCCTGAAGCATCCGACTTTTGCACGGGGTATAAAGACGGATGATGGCAAAACAGCTCGCGTGGTGGCCATGGAAGCTGGCCATTGGCAGGGGGAAGTGAAGGGCCTTTTGAATCGGTACAATGCCCTAATATGATAAGGATATAGATATCGTCGCTCGATTTCGGTCCACCAAATGGTGCGAGGTTCTATCGCAATGTTAACATTGTACAGTACATCATTCGAAACTTTTGGCGATGACCATGTATTCTATTAGATTTATATATCAACAGACCTCCTGACCTCCCTGCTGCGACCCTAACCGCATGAATGGAAAAGAGAGTGCCTCGATCTTTAACGCTCCATTATAAATGTACCCACGATTGATGAACGAATTATGAAGGTTTTCTTCTTAGCAAATTGGATATATACAAACAATACCCCTAGATAATTATCATATCTGCCTGGGTATTTTAAACTAGATTCGGGTTCTCTGAAGGACATCTCTGAGGGATATCACAACTCTAATTCTCAACGTCATCTATAACCAGTGCTGGAGATCAAGTTTGTTCTATTTGCATCATTAAGCTACAAATCACTCACGTGCTGTCTAAATCTGGGCATGTCCAACAGCTTTGTTCCGCAAATGGCAGAGTGTGCCAAGGTACACGGATCTACCGTTCCAGGCAGCCAATCGCTGCCTGGTTTAGTGGTATCAGCAAGTATCCTGGCAATCCGCTAATATTGGCAGCAGGGGCAACTGCTCGGATACCATCTGGCCACAAAAACAACCTTGGATAATTTTCCTTACGCATAACTCCTACAGCATTTCCAGAGAACTGACTGTCTTGATCACCAACTAGCCCGCAGTATTTGGGAATTGGGCTCGATCTCCCTTGTTCTTACTGCTGGCTCTAGGTCTGGGGCAGCGGGCTTTTCAACTGCGTCCCATCCCGGCGAAGCTATCGTCATTCTCATCCTTCTCGATGGAGGCTGTTGGTTATCTCCTCTAATAGCTCTCCATGGGGTCCTTTAGCGGCTATTTTCTCGTCTACGTCCTTGGTGGAGTTACCTTCATTCCTCTCGTCCTGAGCTTTATCGTCCTCCATGCTTATCTAACGCTCCCAAAACCGACAAAGCATGGCAAACATGACGAGGATTCGAGGGTCGAGAGCATCCAGCATCCCACAGACGATCAGTTTAGCTTAAAAACTGGCACTGATGTTCTAGCGGAAAAGTTCCAACGAGCCCATGAATCCGACGTCGCCGCGGGGTATTTTGCAGTTTGTCGGGAATATGTTCCAGGAGGGGTCAATGGCAAGCCACCAGAGAGGACCACACCTGCCGGCGAGGTCGTGGCAGCGGAAAGCCCAAGTGTCTACCAAAGCATGTACCGGAGCATATTTGATCGAAAACAGGCTCCAACTATCGACCCCGCCAAAGGAAATGGGAAAAACACTAGGAAAGCGAGGAATGTGTTTTTTGTGATATTGAGGTGTGTGTTTGTCTCCACGCCCAACTCCTCATTCAGGCTCAGGAGAATGACAATGAAGCTTACTTTTATTCTTTTTTCCTTTACAGACATGGCCATTTAATGCTCTACGACGACACAGAACAAATAGAAGTCCGTTATGTGATCTCATTAGCTCACCACGACGTCAGCATTTATGGTGGCGGAGACCGGATACCTGAAGGGGAGCTCTGGATTAAACGGAATGCAATTTGTTTGATGAGGAAACCCGGCTCAATCCCTGATGCGCTAGAATCGCGATCTTCGACGTTGCCATTCTATCTCTTTTCGGAAAATCTTTCTGAAAAGGAAGATTTTTATTTTGCAATCTTGAAAAACCTTGAGAAGATTCCAGATTCTCCGGATTCCCCTCCGACCCCTCAGCATTACGATGTGAAACATATAGTCACTCTTATACAGCGGCTCCATTCATCGGAAGAACACCTTCAAACCCGATGGATCAATGCATTGATGGGAAGACTCTTTCTGGCGATGTACAAAACCCCCGATCTAGAAGCTTTTATCAGGAGAAAGATAACCAAAAAGATATCTCGGGTAAAGAAGCCTAATTTTATCACGAAAATATCTCTCCAAAAGATCGATGCTGGAGAGGGGGCACCGCTTATCACTAATCCTAGACTCAGGGATCTTACTATTGATGGAGATTGCTGTGTCGAGGCAGATGTTAACTATAGTGGAAATTTTCGCCTAGAGGTTGTGGCCACGGCCCGCATAGAACTTGGCACGCGCTTCAAACCTAGAGAAGTCGATTTAATTCTTGCAGTTGTGTTGAAAAGCCTGAAAGGTCATGGCCTATTGCGATTCAAACCCCCTCCTAGCAATCGGCTCTGGGTTTCGTTTGAGACCATGCCAAATATGGAAATGTCAATAGAGCCCATCGTCAGCTCCAGACAAATTACATATGGTGTAATTCTCCGTGCCATCGAAAATAGGATAAGGGAAGTGGTTGCGGAAACTTTGGTTCTACCATTCTGGGACGATATACCCTTCCTAGATACGGAACACGAAACTTTCCGTGGCGGTATTTGGCATCATCCCCCAGCACCTCCGCCGAAAACTGTGATTCCAGATGAAACTGAAGAGCAACAAGAATCACCCGACCAAGTGCCACCTCTTATCATTGACGTGCCCAGCAACAAGAACGATGATTCAGTGAATCCATTTTCGATGCCTGGATCGCCTCCACCGGCCTTAACCGGCCGAAGAGGTTCAAAATCCATACCTTCCCAGCTTGGAGATACAGGTTCATCGGTGTCCTCTGGTGTGGACAAAACCAATCGCCTGGACCCTCCTCGAGCTATCCGGTCCCAAACATTCTCACACGCCGCCGATCCTATTGTTACCCCAGATACCGTGAAAGTAGATCACTCCGTCTGGGATTCGAAATCGGAGGAAAGAGATGCAACAACTACCATGATTGAGATTTCTAACCGTTCCCAGCCAAACTCACCAGCAGGAACACCGGTTGGCTCACCTCCGAAGGAAACGTCCTCATTACATAGAAGACCAGTGGCGCGCAAAGACAGCATTCCATCCGACGAGACCAGACCAATCGATATTCCGCCCCGTACTCCTTCGATCCGCGATGGATCATCAACAGTTACGCTGTCCACATCCAACAGTCCACGTAGCTCCAATTTGTCTTTGAGAAGCGAAACAACAAAACAAACCAAAATCTCTGGCTCTCCGCCTAGAATCGACGTCTCAAATAACAAAGGCCCCGAACGACAAGTTATAGGATCAATAGGTTCAGCAGCCGCCGCTGCACGAAAATGGGGTTTAAACGTTCTTAAGCGGAATGGGGAATCGTCCCCAAAGGGAGATAACAAGCCACCAATGCCAGACCACCCTATTGGGCGGGGACGTCCCCTCCCGCCACCTGGCACTCCTCTGCCGCCCCCAGACCGGTTTGGCGGCTTCATATCTAATTCAATTTCTATGCCGAAACGCAAACCATTGCCACCGCCACTGTTACCAGAACGACCACAGAAAGATTCTCGTCCAGTCCCTAAACCTCCACTCCCAAATCGTCGTAGCATATCCACAAAGGGGAGCCAAGAGCCTGTTTCAGACGAGCTTTTGATCATCGAGGCACCTCTTGGTTCGGAACCATCGACGCCAGTTGCGGATTCTGTTCCTGACAACAACACGGAAACGATAAACGATAACGATAAGGAAAACCATTTGCCCTCAATAGAACATAATGAGTCTATGTTGGCGACTACCGAATCACTCCACCCCGAGAGCATCTCGGGTAGCGATTCGAACCTACTGGAAGGCGACACGCAGTCGACAGGAACTGCATTCACAAAGGATGAAACGTTATCGAAACCCGCCTCTGTGCCATCTCCTAATGAACATACCCCAGACCATACTCTCCTTCTCCATTCGTAAGACAAAATACCTACGTCTGCATTTCTTTTTAGCTTTGTGCTGCAAATCCAATCCAGGCACCAAGCAGGTTGGTTGGATTTCTTTGTTTCTTGATTCTTCCTCTCCTTCGTTTCGGTTTCTTTTAATGATTCACAGGGAGTATTCATTGGTAAGGAGTTGGTAAACTACTTATTTTTACTTGGATTAGGTTGTCATACTACCTTATACCCCATGGTCTGTGTAGATGGCCCCGGCCAGGCGACCGGGTGGCCTGACTTACTTAAATACTTCACCCCTGCTTAGATAGCACGACGATATTAGATTATAATCCCATTCATATTTATATTTCAGAACGCCCGTACTTTTTATTATTTTAATTTGGATAGCTGTTTGAAGGGAAATTATTTCTAATCCCACCTCGGGATCTCCCATTCTGCTTGTAGAAATATATAATGTTCTGGGGCGGAATCGAATCCACGTCAAACGGCATCCGGAGCAGCGAATATATTTCCAGGTGAGCATACATCCATACGTATGAGTTGCGACTGATGTGAGAGGATCCTGATGTCATACTGAGCATGAAGAGAGTTAAAACTGAGCTTATCAGTGAAGAATACAATGGCATCGAAGTATTCTTTCAAGATCCTATACGGGATATCTTGAAAAGAGCCCAGAAATTATCACCACACTCTCTGATAAAGCGTGCGTGCTATACATAGCCCCAGGGGGTGACGGCGCCAAGATAACGGGTGGCTGACTCAGCACGTTGATTGCGACGACTTCGAATTGGTTTGATGAGCGGTAAGTGAGAAAGCTCCTCCAGGCAACTTAGTTCTTTACATTGTTCAGAGCTCTCTCTTCGCTTCTATTTCAGTTCTTGCTTACCATTCTTTATTTTGATACTTGTCGCTTTTTTTGTTATTCGTCCTGTTTAATCAAGGCCTCTTCATCAAACTACTGTCTGGCTGAAGCAGCGCGCTAGCTCCTAGTGCGTGCTGACTGTCCCCCGAGCTCGAACCCACTTCGCTCCGCATTCCGCTCAACCACACTTGCAACCTCTCCAGAAGATGTCCCTGGCCTACAATTCGGGAGTCACACGGAATATCGACATGAGCAGGTAATTTTAACCCATGGCCAATTTTGGATTTCGCGTCATTTTTCCTAGCGGTTACTTGAGGAGACTAAGAACAAAAACACCTTGGCTGATACGGTTGTTGGTAGAACGGAAGCAGATCTCGCGGTGAATATCCGCAAAGCCACCAGCATCGGTATGATTGTCCAGTCCAACTTTGCTTGTGATCTCTCTATAAATGATATGTTGAACTAATCGCTTATGTTTCGACAAATAGAGGAGACTGCGCCTAAACGTACGTTTTTGAAGAACACATTCCCCCGCCCGATGACAGGCCAGGCACCCCCGAATCTAGATCTCCGCGACTCGAACTAACTGATGACCTAGGCAAACATGTCCGGAGTTGTATTGTTTATACGTGGGACCACAAGTCGTCGACGAGTTTTTGGGCGGGCATGAAAGTGTAAGTGGTTTTACCCGCCTTCATCCATTTCGACATGGTGTTATCAGCTCTACACCCCCCACGTGCTCGATTTTCGATTCTAGCGAACATCGCATTCTAACAATGAGCACTTATGTCGATCCCGCTACTAGCCAACCAATTCTTGCCGACGAAGTCCAAACATTTAAAGCGTTGATAACGGTCCACAAGGTTCTACAGGAAGGGCATCCGATAACAGTTAAGGAAGGACAGTCACACGTTAGCTGGTTGGATAGTTTGAGTAGAGGTGTAGCAGGGGAGGGAATGCGAGGTAATTTTTACCTCTCGTTGGTTCCTGAGCTGAGAAGCGATATATCGGATATATCAGTGTCCTCGGCTATTAGGTTTGTATTGCATTGCATGCTAACCTCAGAATTATATTAGGTTATGGTCCATTGATCAGGGAATATGTATTTTTTTTGGAGTCGAAATTGGCGTTTCACCGCCAGCATCCTGAGTTCAATGGTGAGTTGCTCTTTGCCATCCTATTTCGCTTCCAATCTAGGTGTTTTGAGTTATTAATATGACGGTCAACCTCTAGGTCTATTCGAGTATGAGGAATATATCAGTCTTAAAACTATAAATGATCCAAACGAAGGGTATGATATCGACCTTTCCCAGTTCCCGCGCCCAGCTTATCTATTTTCTAACGGACACGCAGTTATGAAACCATCACAGACCTTATGACCCTCCAGGACCAAATCGATGCCTTCCAGAAACTCATATTTTCGCATTTCCGGCATAGCACCAACAATGAGTGTAGGATATCGGCACTAGTGCCACTAGTACAAGAGAGTTATGGAATATACAAATTCATAACGAGCATGTTGAGGGCTATGCATACAAGTACGCAACCCTGGCAGAATGCTCCTTTATATTCTACTAACAAAACTAACCGATGGGTACAGCTACCGGAGACGAAGAAGCATTGGAACCTCTGCGTGGCCGTTATACCGCGCAACACCATAGACTTGTTCGGTTTTATTATGAATGTTCCAACCTGCGTTACCTTACTAGCTTGATCACTGTTCCGAAGCTCCCTCAGCAACCACCCAACCTCCTGGCAGAAGACGAGGAACGTCCTGCTCTCCCGAAGCGACCAGCTAAAGAAATCGAACGAGAGCCTACACCACCGCCCAAAACGGTATCAGTCCCCGATCCAGAGCCTATCAATGATTTCTGGTCAACCGAGGCTAGACGTCAGCAAGAGGAATACGAAAATGAACAACAACGGCTACAGCAGCAATGGGAAGAACAGCAACGTGCGCAATTACTCGCTCAGCAACAAGCACAAAGGGATTTCGAGGAGCAGCAAAGATTACAAGCCGAACAGCAAAGATTGGCCCAAGAACAGCTGTTACAAACTCAATATCAACAGCAAACGCAAGGTCGACTAGCGGAGCTAGAACAGGAAAACCTCAACGCACGTGCACAATATGAACGAGACCAGCTCATGCTCCAGCAGTATGACAAGCGGATGAAGGACTTGGAGGAACAACTGAACCAATTAAATTCGAATTTTAATATGCAGACTCAATCCAAGGATGACCAAATACGGGCGCTGCAGGAACAGGTAAATACCTGGCGTACAAAATACGAAGCTCTGGCGAAACTCTACTCTCAACTTCGACAAGAACACCTTGATCTTCTACAGACGACGAAATCTCTAAAACTCAAAGCGGCGTCTGCCCAGGAGGCAATCGATAGGCGGGAGCGCCTCGAGCGTGAGATGAAGACGAAGAACTTGGAGTTAGCAGATATGATTAGAGAACGCGATCGAGCACTCCATGAGAAGGACCGTGTCACTGGTGGGAACCGTGAAGAGGTCGAAAAACTAAAACGCGATCTTCGTCTTGCTATCGAAAGAGCTGAAAATGCAGAGCGTGCCAAGGGATCTGAAATTTCCGCTTTACTTTCCAAGTATAATAGGGAAATGGCTGATCTTGAAGAGTCACTTCGGGTATGTTTTAGCCTACGGTTTTTATTGGCGCATTGGGCTCTAAGACTAACCTATTGCAGAATAAAACACGAGCTCTTGAAGAGATCCGCGCAAATCATGGGGAGAGAGATGAAGACCAGGAAAAAGCCTTGCTGGAGAAGGACGAGGAAATTGAAGTGTACAAGTCTGGAATGGAGCAGGCACTCATGGAGTTGGAAGAATTGAAGCTGGTATGTACAGACGACGGAATATATCTAAGTTGTGGTTTTTGGCTGACGCGGTTTTACAGACGCAAGGCGATGCTGATCGTGCTCTCGACACCCAAATCGATGACGTGCTCCATAGTTCCGTTGCGAAAATCAACGACATTATCGACTCGGTGCTTCAGAGCGGAATCCAGCGAGTTGACGATGCTCTCTACGAACTGGATTCGAGCATGCAGGCCGGAAACCAGAACGCGTCTCCATCATATGTGCTTTCGCAGATCGAAAAGGCTTCCGCGAGTGCGACAGAGTTCTCCACTGCTTTCAACAACTACATTGCCGATGGACCAAATAGTGCGCACGCAGAAATCATTCGGACTGTCAGTATATTTTCAGGGTCGACCGCAGATGTGCTTAGCAACTCAAAGGGCTTGTTACGGTTTGCTACCGACGACAAGAAGGCGGACCAACTAATGGGTGCGGCTCGGCAATCTGCACAATCAACTGTGAAATTCTTCCGCGCTCTACAGTCGTTCCGTCTGGAGGGACTGGAGCCTCTACAAAAGACAGATGTGGTGATTAATAACAACCATGAAGTCCTCATGAATCTGCAGAAACTCTCCAAACTGGTCGACGCTTTTGCCCCGAAGAGCAGCAAGCTTAGTGGCACGGGTGATCTGGGTGATATTGTAGACCGCGAACTCACGAACGCTGCCAACGCAATCGAAGCTGCCGCGGAAAGACTCGCGAAGCTAAAGAAAAAGCCGCGCGATGGTTACTCCACGTACGAGCTTCGTATCCACGACTCGATCCTCGAGGCTTCTATTGCTGTGACTACTGCTATTGCGGAGCTGATTAAAGCTGCGACTGCATCCCAGCAAGAGATCGTCCGAGAGGGTCGCGGCAGCTCATCAAGAACGGCATTCTACAAGAAAAACAATCGCTGGACAGAGGGGTTGATCTCTGCTGCCAAGGCTGTCGCCAATTCAACTAACACCCTAATCGAGACGGCAGACGGAGTCATATCCGGACGCAACTCTCCTGAGCAGTTGATCGTTGCCAGTAACGATGTCGCTGCCAGTACGGCACAGCTCGTTGCTGCCAGTCGAGTGAAAGCAACTTTCATGAGCAAGACGCAAGATCGACTGGAAACTGCCAGCAAGGCTGTAGGGGCCGCATGCAGAAGCCTGGTGCGGCAGGTTCAGAGTATCATTGCAGAGAAGAACCGAGATGAGAACGAGGCCGTCGACTACTCGAAGCTCAGCGGCCATGAATTTAAGGTTCGAGAGATGGAGCAGCAGGTACGTTTGGTTCCATTTCTTTTTTGGTTATGTTTTGTTCTTTGTTGATTTTTATGCTTTTCTTTGTCCCGTTACACTTCTTGCGTGCATAAACTTCGCCCATCCCCAGAAACTACCAGATCTATATCCCAAAAAGCACACAAATGCCATGCCACGACAACTCTTTCTGTTCTGTCCCTGCGTTTGCAACCAAGTTTTCTGGGATGAAGAACGCTTTCCTATCATTATCTGCATTTCTTTGTGCATTATATCGCATCTTGCATGCTAACCGCGATGCTTGTAAAATTAGGTCGAAATCCTACAACTCGAGAACAACCTCGCGCAAGCACGACAGCGTCTCGGCGAAATGCGGAAAATCTCGTACCTGGAGTAGAAAGTGTAGTTTGCTATCTCAAACATTATGCCCCCGTTTTTCTTGTTTTAAAATCCCCCTTCCTTTCCACTTACTAAAGCATCCAATCTGTATCCTAGCGGCTCTTTACCTTTTATTTGGTTTCTTTTTCTTGTTTTGCTTGAACTTTGTTTCCCTCCCCCCCACTATCTATCAAATAAAACATCAAATTTCCAAAGAATGGTAAAGCATATATATATTTTAGCAGTCCTATCTCTTCCACCCATGTTTTCCCCCACTCAAAGTTTCCAAGGGGTAATAATTACTTCGGAACCCGTTTGCATAACGTTGTAGCTGTACCTCTGTGATTCCATCTCGAACTTCCCTCCTAACTTCCAAGGTTCCCTACACAAATCCACAGCTGTCCAACCAATCTAAACTGTCCACTGACTAACAAACAAAAACCTAAGCAAACAAAAACAAGAACAAACCTTTTTTTTTCTTTCTTTCTTTTTTCTTTGCCGCGCCCCGCTCATACCCAAGTTCACGCTCCCCCGCATCTACTCAGTACGCACCCCACTCCGCGCTGGGCAGGAGTAGAATACGAGCTAGCAAAAAGTCTAGTTACGTAGCGCCACGAAAAGTAGAGATCTGAGCTCCAATTTGTTGCTATGCCCATGTACGCAGTAGGCCAGCTATATTGGTGGTTTTGTCTCTCCCGCCTTCGTCTCCGCCTTCCTCCGCCAGGAAGTTGATGGCGCACGCCCTTCTCTAAATCGGATTCAACGGTCAGCCTCCATGTTGTTTGCACTGAAAGGAAGGAAAGCATGAGCCGCACATTGGATCTTTTTTATATATATATATATTTTTACCTAGGTACCTAGGCACTTTTCCGTGTAGCTACTAAGAGCAACCAATGCTTTAATGATAATTAACAACCCAAACATCATTGAAGTATTTCGCAGCCCAAACAGAGTTACTTTTGAAGGAATAGCAGCAAATAACCTAACTAGTACCTCAGTAGGTAACCCAAACATAACCCAACGACTTTTTAGGGTCCCTTGCATTAGTTTCGTTATTTTATTACTCAAGGAATTGATAGTAATTGCACCGCAGTTTGGCTATTAACGGCGCTGCTAAAATTAATCAGGCATAGCAGATACACTTGGAGCCTCACATACAAAATAATTAGTGTCTTAATGTATTTTGAAGGGCCTGCATTTATTAATCTGAATAATTTGCTCCTGCTCGCTGTGTTTTCTCAGAATCGGTTTTCGCGTTCCCTGCTCTCTCCAGAGTCTCAAAGCACTCATGATTTATTGCCTGTAGATTGAGATTATAGCAGAATTTATAGAGAGTGTAATTATGAGAACTGCTAGCACAGTAACTCTGTTGGCAGTAAAAGTGAGTAGTTGGTTGTTATTAAGAATCTAGCTACTATGTGAGTGTATTACATTCGGCGAACGCCGCTCTACGTCACGTGGGAGGCGGCGGCAGCGGTCGGCCCGGTAGAGGATGCCTCAGGGGATCCAACAAACTCTGTATTTACAGATAAATTCAGCGATTTCAAGAACTGCAAGCATCATAGAGAGTGCAAAACCAATCAAAATACTTAAGACACTAGTTACTATTTTGTATTTGAGGCTCCAAGTGTATCTGCTATGCCTGATTAATTTTAGCAGCGCCGTTAATAGCCAAACTGCGGTGTAATTATCGAAACCCTCGTTACTTAAAATTATTTACTCTTCACCAATTCATACCTGTCATTTTATCAAGCTGTAACCCCACATATGCACAGGCCGCAGCAAAGCTTGCCTGCAGTGGTCTGAGCGTTTTTAAAACCTTTTCTCGACATGAAGATCGCTTTGAACTCACGCAAACACACAAACCAATTTTGGGCTAGGTCCAATGGAGCTACGACACGATTTTCTTTACCTTCAGAACCTGTCACTTTTGAGCTTCACGTGGCGTCGGTTTATATTGATCGATCGGTAGACGGCGTCCCCCCACTCTCTCACAACAATTCTGCCTCGTCATCATCCATTTCTTTATTTTCTGGGCCGACGTTGGGCTGGGCGAGGCGGGATGAATTCACTGGTTGGCATGCATGCTGTAGACAGCGAATCAATACAATGACGGCTGATTTTGGGTGTATAGCCAGTCGCGAAATCAAAATTCTGAATGATGAAATAAAGCAATTATATGCCCTGTATTGAGGACTTTTGTGCCTGGAGTGGCTGGTTTGAAGTGTAATATTTGTGGATATAAGTCTTCATGAAACCAATTCACATAACTATAAGCTGTTCATTCTTTCAAGATAATTAACAACTTCTAGGTCAAAATCCCGCTTGCACATCATTTGTGAACAATAGTGGCTACAATGTACTTTTGGGGGGTGATTGTTTGGCACCTGCCTCGGGTAAAGAAGCATACATGCAGTTATGTTTTGGTCTTGTGAGCTTGTCTCTCCGCTGCTCATGAGGGCCATCGATTCATCAAGCTCGCTTAGATGTGGGGAGCTCTTGATAATAATATGGGGCGCTGGTTGGTTTGCTTCTGGGTTGAAGGATGGTGGAGTAGAAGTCTCTAGAAGTTGGTGCTGTTGTGCTGAAACCTGGTCATACAGTATATCAAAATAATAATCTTGTTGAGGATCATCATGTCGATAACAGCAGCGGCTGAGTCATTTGAATGCCGTTAATGAGAGCCTTGAATCAGTCCAGGCAATTTATCAACAAACAGTGACTCACAAGCTTCACTGAGACCCGCGCGGTTCTTCGTTAGGAGGTGGGGTATTTGTATGGTTGGTCGAGAAATAATTTCTGTGAACAGTAAGCCAAGCGGCATGAGCGAACCGTCAACTTCTACTCCCTTCTAGTATACAAAGGACCTGACTTGAGACGCAGGCCCTAAAACTGTATTCAGCTCGGCCAAATTTTTGATCCTCGAAGAATGCACCATTCAATTTTCCCTATTGGATTGAGGGCGTTGGGGCAAGGCTGCGGATTCTCCTGGCTCAAATTTTATGGCAGTTGGTTTTGCATGCGGCCATCAAACTGTCACTTGAGAGTTTTCTCCTTGTTTCTTTGTTTGCAAGTGGACAAGTGTCTGTTGTGGCACTGGGTGAAATGTGCTGCAGCGGCTGATCTCCAGGCTTCTGGGACCGTTAGTGAAGGTTAAATAGTAGAGTGGGCGAGGCTCCTGGTAAAATCCACCTCTTTGGAAATTATGACATCGTGGATTGGTGTGCAGAGGAATTCAGCGCCGTATACAACATCTGCGGGGTGGAATTAGTAATTAGAAAAAGAGAATATATGATTGCCTAAATGAAAATAGAAAAGTATTTTGGAGATGCTTGATGGGCATGCTATAGAGACGAAAGGGATTAATCAGATGCATTATTAGATCCTATTTGATGTGCAGATGCACATCTAACTGAATATTACAAATTTAATCAACATGTTCTTGAGTTTTAACAGAAGGTGTGTTTAGCATCTGACAATATCGAATGCTTGGTACTTATTAGCCACTGTATGAAAGCCCGCAAGATCCCAACCTACTTACTTAAATACCTAACATGAGGGATTCTCCCACTAAGTTAAGCATGTGTCCAGATAAATGTACAACACAACCTCTGTATTATGAAGTAGCATAACTACTTATGTGCCTCGAGGGCGCATGTACTTGACCGATGTACAGTACAGGTATGTACATTACCTACGTAAAATAATACAGAGCACCGAGGTACCCACTCGTGTATATGCCCTGCCACATGTAGGCATGGAATCTTTGGATTATTGGAGAGTGGTAAACTATAGGTTCACATACAGCCGGCCCCAAGGCCGCTTGCAAAACAAAGAAAACAAATAGATGTGCCCAGGTGTTCAGAGCCGGAAATGTACTCAGATTTTAACTTTACGGGCGGACCAACGATACAGGTGAAGCTTGGCACCAGCTGCAGCAGCCCCCGCTTTTACATCACCCACACGGGCCCGGTCAACTTTATCCCAACCACCCACCCTGCGTCTGCGGCCCTGTCGCTCCTCCTGCCTTGCCCCCGTCCAATCACTGCCCGGTCCCGCACCCCCCGCACCCCCCCACCCCCCCCGGCCTAGCCCTGCCCATGGGTTTACGCGCCGCACACTGCATATGGCTCCTTCGAGGTTCATAATGGAAAAGTATTAGTTTGAGAAGGTTGCTTGAAATCATTTCTTATTTGGGCTAACTAGGACGAAAAAACCTCATGATTGCCGCGCCAAGGATATCATCACATTTTTAAGTACACTCAATAGTATCTCCCAATTTAATAACTTATTAGCCCATTCCTATCACGCCGAAACTCCATTTATGCGCTTTCCACCATGCAGTATGCAATTAATTCGAAAGCGCCACTTTGCGCTCAGATACGTTTGGCCCGGTCGTTTTGTTTTGGAGCGCTCACATGTCAATGTACTCGCCAATATCGTAAGGGTCGAAGTCGCTTTGAACACGGTAAGGGTTGTAGATATATACAGGGTTGCGAAGTTCAGGATTAAATAGAGTAAAGTAACCATTGTCATCAGGGTTGATAGGGAATTCGTTCATGGCAGTTCGTAATTCCTGATCAAAATCTTCCGCCGTGTAGGGACCTTCGATGGCTGGATTTAAACATTCGAGGTTGCCATGCGGAAAACGCATGGCACCGTTTGTCGGAATAGCCTTATCGTTGTTAGGTTCTAATCCAATGCTAGAAGAGCTTAGGGTACGGTTCTCAGCGTTTCCGGTCTCAGTATCAATGATAGAATCCGGTTTCTGGATCGCAGGTTTGGGCAAGCGGACATGAATGGTTCTGGACCTGGGCGGACTAGCTGTATTTTGTTGACGAGGGCTACAGGATCGGGGATAATGAGTATGATTTGGTTGAGCAGCGACTGCCATGGCGACCCCGATGCCGTGATTGTTGTTGTTTGGAGAGAGGACTCCTGCGACATAACCAGTTTGATAGCAGTGTGTGACAATATCATCGACTGAGAGGTTTGTCGTTAAATCCCCCTGGGTGGGGCCGACATGGTGGTTAGTTTTGATGACGGAAAATTGCTTGTCCATATTAACCGCTAGTTGCAAACCCATTACGCGAAGGTAATCATTCGGGCCAACAATTCCAATCAATGGCCCATTTAGGGCGAGAAATGACTCCAAATTGACTTGGCCAGCATGGCTGTCACGAATGATGGAATACGCCTTTGCAAGAATTGCCCATTTTGCTTTGAAAGGATCAGACGTCCAGAGGAGACGCAGCAAGCCTGACTTAATCTTTTGTGAGAGGTCAGGGAATGCTGTAGAATAGAAGCCTATGAGTTTGTTAACTTGTCAATTCTTTAAGGTCTAGATTGAGAACATACTTCTGAAGGCTATGAACGAATTCAACGGACGCAACTTTCCGTTCTCACGGATACGTTTCCCTCGAGAAGGCTGAGTTCGAGACACAGCGTTGGATGCCGTTGGGGTAGGGATTGGAGCCGTCATGGTCATGTGGGTAGGAGCGTTCGTTTTTTGAAAGCTCGCAGGATCATGGGCCATTAAAGGGATGGCTGCGGCAATGTTGTTGGTAGCACTTATGTTGGAAACAGTCGCTTCATGTAGGAAATTTTGGAAATTTTGGACTTGATCAGGAGTTAAGGTCGTAAAAAGTTTGTTAAATGCTTGATGGACCGCAGAGACTTCGTTTCCTGCCATGCTGGGAAGTAGGTTTCTTGATTCGAGTATTTCATCCAGTTTATTGTACGTGTGAGTGTATTAGGCGAGGAATGATGGAAGAAGATGCTTGCGAAAGACGATCATGAATGAAGTTCAAGTTCAACTGCGTGAGGATGCAAGGAAGGATGAAAGGAGGTAAGAATATAATGAGAGTTTACAATTTGAGGGTTTGAGATGGCAAAGAGAAAGAGCCATTTGTTTAACAAGTTAATAGAACAAAGGAATTCACTTCTTCGGACTCTTCGCCGATTCATTCACCACGCTTCTCTATATTCATCTTGCATGTCTGGCAATTTGCTGAGTTTTGTCTTCTTTCAAATACTCGTTTCGGATGTTCATGAACACTTCGGAGTTGTTTATTTTTAATTCCCTACCACGAGCTGGGAAGCCGCTAAAGCTGAAACATACGACCAAGCTGATGCGATCTTGATATTTGTGACGTTGGTGATTGGATCTGCCTAGGGAAGTGTTTCCGGCAACCTAGGTACCTAGGTAGGTAACTAATCGTTTAGCAGTTGCTGCCAATCACTGCCAGCTGATGTTGATGCTAAGCGCCCGTGCCTCCATGACTAACCACGCCCCCACCTGCTCAAGATCACGAAGATCGTACGTAGAATAAAACGGTATTCAACATCGTTCCAGTTCTTTGCTCCGTATCCTATTAATGTAATCTATATGCCTGCGTTCCTGATAGCTCCTGGATAATCTTAATGCATTTAAACTAGATCAAATCTGGATTCCGAGAATGATAGTACATTGCTTTAATCCCAGCAGGCGCCCTACTAAAGTCCATGAGTTCATCGCCCTCCAAAGCTTCTACACACTCCACCAGTTAATAAGATATTCCACTGTATTATTATGCTAAAGAAAAAGAAAAGAGAGAGACAGAGAAAATCAGATCTGCGAATCTGCTTACCAATTACATCATTGAAGTTCTCCAGGCGATCGGTAACGTTGACCTCACGGGGAAATGCGCCGTATTTCTGCCAGAAATAATAAATTGTTAATATGTCAAGTTTTTGTTTCGATAATTCAAATGGAGGAAGAAAGGAACAAAAAGAAAAAAGAAAGAAAAATGTAAAGAAAAATGTAAAGAAAAATGTAAAGAAAAATGGAGTAATTTATTCATATGCATGTAGCCGTGGGGCGGGATGGTAAAATGCAAAGACCTACGGATCTTTACTTACATCAAAATATATATTAGGGGCCAGAGCGATCTACAAGTTTGTAGTAATAAAGCCGTTTAGTTTATATACCCATATCCCTTTTTGCATACCTCCAGATAGAATGGGATATCTTACCCATGTATGTTCATATTCAAGGCCAGAGGAAGGAAGTTTGTCACATAGAAAGGGCTAGTTGCAACATTTAGAAAACATGTCCACTGAAGGGTCACGCGGGGGAGTAGTGGGGGGATGTATAAAAATTTGTATAGTACTTACCGTGGTTCGTCGCAAAGTGGAGGGGACGCCTGGTATTACATCTGGAAGAACCGACTTTTGGGCAACAATTAAACAGGTTATTGTCACAAAATTTACCATTCTCTCCAGTTCAGTCAAGGCTTACATTTTCACACTTTGCTGAGGCGAGATGTCTATCTCTCATCCATCTAAAATGGAGCGCCACTCCTCCAATTGGCATGAGTTGTAGAGTAGCGTTCGGCGCGGTGCGAGGCAACCGTACGCCGCATCCAGGACTCCCTTTGAGAAGGAATTGTTCCCACGGCAGAAGACCTGGTTTATACGAAGGGCGGTTGAGACTCTGTAAAAGGTCGTCTTCTTCCCTTGCGAGCAGGTTGGCCCGCATGAGGAAGTCGGCTCGGATCTCTTTGTCTATTTTCGCCTGCGCGGCGGCGATCTGGGTATCAGTTGCGTGAGATAAGAGAGACCAGAAACGTGCCTGTGTCTCTGTCGATGGGAAAAGGGATGGGGATGATGATAATCGCCGCAGCTCTTCCATCACGTTTTCGAATAGCATGTTGGCGCTGCTGTTCTGGGCGTGAACTTTGTTGTCTGCGATGCAATCCATGTATGTCGTGCACAGCGTGCTTAGGAATTCAGTGCTGCATTTTCGGCTAGCTATTCCCTCGCCTGATAAGGAGGATAGATTAGCGATGATCGAACGGTCGCCCAATGCATGTTGGGGTATAATATCATACTATCGATGAAGCCTGCATCGCAGTCTGACCAAGGCAGGGATAAATCAGACGACATTGTCGTGGGATTCTGTCCATGGAAGCTGTAGCTTTTACCCAAGAGATATAGAAGGTATTCAGAAGCGTTGGATCTAAGAGGTAAATGTCTGCGTGGTTGCCTTGCCGAAGAGCTTGAGACGAGAGTTTCTGTCACAATGGGGATATCAAAAATGGAGGTTATGTATGACGTCTGGCAACATTGAACTCTTTATCCGTTTGATTGAAAAGCCCTGGTGGAAATTCGGATTTCTAACGTTGTCCGTTACTATACAAATAAACACTACAAATGCTCCTATACATCCCAAGCCTACTCAACTATCACCTAGCAACGAACACAAACAGCTCCCTCCCAAAGAACATCCATCCCCAACTCGCAAAGACTCGCCACCACCCAGGTTTCCACCCCATCTCCCCCGCTTCCAAAAATCATTATCCCAAGAGGCTGGGCGTCCACCCCGCCCGATAATGCACCAGAAACTATTCAATGAACAACAAACACACAAATATAGAAACAGCTTACGTGGGACAGAAACAGAAGGGCTGGGAGGAGGTTGGGGGTAACGATTAATCATCACACGTGTCCAGGCTTTCAGGGCATGGAAGCGGGGAAACGCGAGGGAACAAAAGAGAGCCGGGAACGGTTGCGGGGACAGGAAGGGAGGGCCGTGTAAGTGTTGTGGTATTCACTGGTGAAAGTGAAAGTTGGGAGAAAAAGGGGTTGGTCGGCGGGGAGAGATTCGTGAATGTAATGGGATGCATGGGAAGGGTAACGGCAGGGGCTGTGGGGGCTGTTGGTTTTTGTGTTTGTTTGTGTTGTAATCACAGTGTTGTTGAGTGGCTGGGAAGATATTTGGGTGAATGGATTTTAAATGATCACCGATGATGGGCAGTCTTCCTCAAAAAATGGGAAGGGAGGGGAATGTAACCTTGCAATATCTTGAAACGAGAAATATAAAAAGGTATGGTACAGCTATAATCGTAGCTTTTATAGATTTCTCTGAAAACGCTTTTTCCAAGATATGGCATTTGGCCCGTGGTTATGGATACAAAAACATGCAAGCATATATACCCCCATCATAAATATTTGCCGCTGAATGTAAAGGAATATGAAACGGGAGACATGAGAAACCACTTGAAATAGCATAATGAGTACATGATAGTTGATTAGGTGGATGGAATCGGAGGGGGAGCCGCTGCTTTCGGTGCAGCCTTCCCAGTGGAAGGGAGAAAGATGGGCATATATGTCTATTTTTGCAATTTGTTAGCAATATATATGTATTTACCTCATGACCAGTTTTTATGCTTTCGGGGAGAATAGCCATATATAAAATGGATCCTATCGATTCGAGAGATAAAGAGGCGAGGTAAAATGGGAGAAGGGATAGGGAGCCGGAACATACGACAAGGACAGAGAGGACTATATCAGGGTTGTCAAATAGGTCAGTTTAGTTCATGAGCAGTAACATTCCAGAGAGTTAAATCCGGAAACGAGCATAGTGCAACGGGGAGCGACAATGCTTACGGGACATAATCACACCCATATATGCTGGCGTTGCGGACTTCTTCTGCTGCTCTGGGGTTTCCGCCATCCAGTTTTGCAGGGAGAAGGTAACGGCAGCCCTGTTGTTGGAACGGACAGGTTGAGTTCGATAATTAGTGGGTTGTGATTCCCATGTCATCAATGCGACGGGCTATAATAACGCGTACCAAGCAATCATCCTATCGGCACGAGAGGCTTTTCGTTAGCAATGGGGGTCGGGAGGTAATATAATTAAAATACGAAAAAGCGGCGCAGGAAGGAGAGGAAAAAGCTTACTTATTTCTCGAAAACATCTATATTGCAGGAGGGTCTTGTTAGTAGTGTGTCAAAAATCTAGCGGACGGTATTAGGAATATGTAAAACATACAGCAGCCATGGGCATCGTGTTCGACATCGTGCCTATATCAAATTTAGGATCGCGAGAAGAGAGGCGGACATGGAAGGATTATCAAATGGTAAGTCATACTACTCATGTCAGAAGCATCTGACGTTTTCATAGGCGGCTCGACATACGGAACAACTAGTAGTATAAGTCAGTATATATATATATCTATTAATTAGACTCAATTCATCACAGACAATGGCGCAAGTTTATGCGTCTGGGGGGAAACGTAATGGAAACGAAAGAGACGAACCAAGCTCCGGCCTCCGCATATCTTTCTTGGTGGCCATATCTGCAGTGGGACGGTGGTGTGCGGTATTGGCAGAGAGTCGCGGAATCTATAACGCTCGTTTACTGCGTTGAATAAGTAATAATTGCTACTAGCATCACGGCGAGAGAAGCTGGAGCTGTGTGTAATGCCATCGTGGTCAACTCTGCCATTCGGAGATCGCAGTCGCATCGCGCGGTTTCTGGAGCTTGGCGGAGCTAGGCCGGAAATGGGAAGGTGGTGGTTGCTGCTCGGATTTGGTGGGCTTCAATGTCCGGGTGGCATGTATGCAATACAAGCATATGAGAAGCTCAATTATGCACGAAAGTGGAATAGTATTTCATACTCTAAATCAACAGAGTTAAGTAAACAAAAGAAAATTATTTACAATGGTGGGAGTGGGTAGGGTTGGGGAACCGGAAACAATATAATTCTCCAACCACTAAATTCAGGAAAACAGGGGCGAACCAAGAGACGACCTGAATGATGACTATGTTGTTTTAGTACTAAATACATCTTTTGTTTTATTTTTCTCCGTCTTGGTATATTCACACGTATCCCGGATCTGGTTGTATGGGATAAGGTCGAAAGGTCCAGGCGGACAGGGGGATGTAGGTTTTTACGAGACCTTGTCTTGGTTGTGATAGTTTACGGAAGAGTTCCAGCTATTAAAACGCTCTAGTCAGCAAAAATATTATCCATACAATGGCGGAGAGTATGTCGATACGGTGGGTAGTTGATATCATGCCATTGTTCCATTTCCATGTCCAATCGGACGGACGAAGCTCAAGAACAGCAGGGAGATTCGCGCAGAGACACTTACAACAAGGTCTATAGTGTTTCAAAATGCGTTAGTCAAGGTCCGTTGCAATATATAAAAAGCAAAAAATTAACCGCCGGGATCGGTGAGTAACCGAAAGGGGACGTGGACATACCTTATCACCATCACCCCAGGGATAATTCTTGTTCCGAATGTTCTGGTAAGGGTATTCTACCCGCTCTTCCAAAGGTGGCATGTGGTCCCAATGCTCCCAATGCTCGTTCCACAGGTTGTAGGCATTGATGCCGGCCAAGATGACGACGGGGCAGACAGCGCTAGATTTCGTGCGGTAATTAGCTCTGCGTGCGGGCAATCTTCTCTCTCTCATTCTCATCCATTCACAGCTGGAGTGGAGATATAGAATTGGAAATAATGCTCAGAGGGCAGGATAGTAGGGTGAACGGGATTGAATAGTCGTACTAGATGGAAAGTTTCCGCCACAAGTCTGCAAAAACCGACATGTCATGGTTAAAAAGCTGTTTCTTGACACCAATTGGAATTTAAATGGGTGGGGAAAACACGCAACTGACCACTGGTGGCAGCAGCATGGGCCTTCACGGCAGCTCTTTCGCGGTTAAAGGCATTGTCGGGGAGGGTGGGAGCCTTTTGCTCGGTGCTGGCGAAGCGGCGTTGGAGAACGCCAGACCGGACGGGTGAGGAACGGACGGCGGGGGCGCCGGTTCGCTGGGCCAGGCGGAAAACGGAGGGACGAGGGAACATAACGTCTAGTCAATCGATCAATCTGCACGAGGGCCAATTGAGGGTGGGTGGTTGTTATGGGAAGAATGTTCTTGTTGTGGTTGTTGAAGCAGGAATTGTGACGTTGGATGATCATTGATCTTGTCCCGGTTTGGATTGGTGCGTTAGTGCACGTGACCTTGTTGATAGCTCCCGTGGCCAAGCACCTCAACATGACTGATGCCTTTGACATCTACACAGCTCTCTCTCAAAACCGTGGAACATGTGCTCTATATGATTCTATGTTGAATAGAACCTTTTTTAATTGATAGACTGGATATATCTTTTATGGTACTTGTTGGTTCTTGAGACGACGCGTGCAAAAGTCTGTCTTTGATGATATCAGATACGCGGCGTCACAGATGGTCAGGTTGACAACCTGGAATGGTACGCATGCCAGCTATATTCCACCTCTCTCTCCAGACTGTATAACTAACCCACTCTGATTGCAGTGAATGGGATACGGTCAGTGTTATGACCCAAATGAATTTATTTTTTTTTTTTTTTAAATTTTTTTTTTGGTATATGGAAAGAATAACGAAAGGTTCCTTAGCAACCCGTTTTCGTATCATCCATGGAGAGAAAAAAGGTCCTTCGAGGTATGTAGTTAATGATATATATAAACAGCCTTGATGCTGTACCCTGTATAAATGTACCATTTCTAAAACTTCATGTATAGGCAATGTTCGACGCCCTCGATGCAGACATAGTAATATTCCAAGAGACGAAAATCCAAAAGAAGGATTTGCAAGATGACATGGTCCTCGTTAATGGTTGGGACTGCTTTTTCAGCCTTCCCAAGTATAAAAAAGGTTCGTAATCCTCTTGTCTACCATACACTTCTTAGAATCGAACACCTGTAGTATCTCTCTATGTGTAACTAATACCACGAGCAGGATATTCTGGAGTCGTCATTTATACACGGAACTCTAAATGCTGTCCCATACGGGCAGAAGAAGGAATTACGGGCATTCTTTGCCTCCCCACATCTTTGTCCCCATTTGCTTCCCCTACTTCATTCCGCGATTTACCGGAAGAGGCACAGATCGGTGGCTACCCTACTGCTGAACAGCTGGCTCTTGCAGACGTAGATGCTGCCACGCTTGATTCCGAGGGACGCTGTATGATTCTAGAGTTCCCAGCATTTGTCTTGATTGGTGTCTACTGCCCAGCTAACAGGGACGAGACACGAGACGGGTTTCGGACGGGGTTTGTGAATATGCTTGATGCCAGGGTTCGGAACCTGGTCGCGATGGGGAAGCGTGTCATCGTGACGGGGGACCTAAATATATCTGGCTCTGAAATCGATTCGGCCCGTGCCCTGGAGGAGATAAGGAAAGGTAACTTGACGGATTCGGAATTTGTATCTGCGCCCGTTCGACGTATCTTTAATCAGCTGGTCCATGCTGGGAAGGTTATTGGTGACAGGGACCAGGGAAGGGAAACCCCTGTCCTTGTGGACGTGTGCAGAAAATACCATCCTGACCGACGAGGCATGTATACTTGCTGGGAACAAAGAGTCAACGCTCGACCCGGTAATTACGGTTCGCGGATCGATTATGTCCTCTGCGATCAAAGTATGCAAGGCTGGTTTTCTGCGTCGAATATTCAAGAGGGTCTTATGGTATTTGCTTCCGGATCTCTTTTTTAACCCCACAATGGCATCTAATAGAGTAATTCTAGGGCTCCGACCACTGCCCCGTTTATGCCGATCTCAAAGATAAGGTGTCGTTGGACGGAATCGAAGTCAATATTCTCGACATTCTGAATCCGAAAGGTTCATTCGAACACGGAAAGCGGAAGCGGGAATACTCGCCTGCAAACACTCTTCCACTTTCGGGCAGACTGATCCCAGAATTTTGTCAGCGAAGAAGCATCAAAGACATGCTGTTTCGACAGAGCTCACAGGGTGGTAGCCAGAGTAGCGTGAATGCTCCTGGCGGCGGGACCACCACCCTTTCTGCCCAGAACGACCCCTCAGATACCAACATTTCTGCAATATGGGGAGCTAACATAGATTCTCCATCTCCTACACCCACAACAACGCCAGCAGTACCTAGCACGCCTAAGCGGCCTCAGAAGGCCGATGATGGAACCATCTCACGACCCAAACGTTTGAAGCGGAGCGAGTCTTCGACTGCTGCCGCTGCGGCGAAAGGGCAAAAAACCTTGAAAGGATTCTTTGGTGTCAAAGCATCTTCTAATATTACAGCTGCTTCTACCGACAATGGAAACGCGGAGTCGAATCCTTATGGTATCGCATTAGCGAGCAGCCCACGAAAGCAAGCGACACGAAATTCTCAAGACCCGAGCGATTTTTGTCCATCTGGAAATCGATGTGATCTAGAAGAGCACGGACGGAAACAGTTACAGACGGCTGACCCACTAACATACGATGGAGATAATGATAATAGTGGTAGGGTGCATGACCCCATTGCCAATAAGGAATCATGGTCAAGGCTCTTCACGAAGAAGCCCCCGCCAAGATGCGAAGGCCACAATGAACCCTGCATCAGCCTTGTGACAAAAAAAGCGGGGATTAACTGTGGCCGATCCTTCTGGATTTGCTCGCGACCTTTGGGACCTACGGGTATTAAGAAAACGGGGGATCCGTGGCGGTGCGATACTTTTATATGGTCGAGTGATTGGAATGGGCCAGGATGAAGATGAAATAAATGGTTCTATTTTTCTTTCTTCCTCTTTTGGGAATCGAGGCATGGCTGGTGGTCGGGATCTTTCCACTTGGGAGAAGGGGGGAGTATCGAAATTCAGATGGGATAATGCAGGGTACCACTGCAAAAGTGTCAGTTTTCTATACCACTTTCATGGCTCTATCTGCTGGGCTTTGGAAAAGCGAGGGGGTGAAAATATAGTTTGCACGCTGCCAAGCCTCTGTCGTATGCGCCAGTAGGCATATATTCCCACGCATGTGTCGCTCCATATCAGGGGTGGCGGATTTATTACCAACACCACATGGGTACTCTTTCATCCTTTGCCAGTTGCGAAGACGGGCAGACCAATATGCCAGGGATACTTATACCCCAAGGAGTGGGGGCCATTTTGATTGAAGTGGAATGACCCAGGTTAGTTAGCGATTGTCTTAGAGTACGTACGTACAGATCATAAGAGATGGAAAAATCTCCGTCGCGGGTTTGC
The DNA here is from genome assembly GCA_002110485.1 of Emergomyces orientalis. Taxonomy (NCBI): domain Eukaryota; kingdom Fungi; phylum Ascomycota; class Eurotiomycetes; order Onygenales; family Ajellomycetaceae; genus Emergomyces; species Emergomyces orientalis. The sequence goes on from MOWL01000067.1 coordinate 2,506,659, forward strand.
ATGAAACAGATTGACCTTTGCAAACTGGTACATACGTGGATATATACATGTACAGGGCATAAAGTGCTTGTGTACATTGGACGCGTGTATATAGATTCGACCGGGCAGATATTCTATCTGCCTGGATGTGGTTATGGCTAGTTAGAGATACGCTTGCTTTTGTCAAACGGAGATGATAGTGGGAATGTTGTTAGAAGCGATTTGCCCGACGGATGATTATCGGGGGCCGGGAACGACAAGGACTCCCATGCCTTTCATGCATCAATAAATGTTCCAGCCCATTGTTCGTTCCGGAGCCTATCGGCAGGTCAAGGGGCAAGTGCTGGATGGATATGATACGATATGTCGTGCATTCGCAGCCGTGAGTTGGTTAATTGCATGCATACAAATACTTGGGTGGGCGATAAACTCTACATATTTATATATATTGATGATGTATGGGGCATTTAGCCAATTGACAACGAGGGTAAAAAGTACCTAGGTATGTTTCTCCACTCTTTCTGCTGTGCAGTACAGTGTGGAGTATCACCGGCCATGGCACTGGACAATGAGTTAGTTCTTTGAGTTGTGTTGATGTGCGCGTACTTGGGTATGTAAAAGGTGTGTACTCAGCGTAGGTGCTAGGGACCTGACTTGGCTGTGAGAGGCAATGCATGCTCAGAAGATATAATTTAGCAATGTAACATGGTACAAGAGCATCTGACTTTTGTTAAGAGACACGGAGGAATTAATTAATCATCCGGAAGAGGGCGGAAGGGTGCCTGCCTATTGATCAGTAAAGTACGAAGATGCCTAGACGATTCATCTGAAGTTTAAGTAGTGAGACAACAGTGACGACTGATGATATATCTGCCCAGCGGGTGAGTATTGTATGTGTGGGGCATCTAAGCTGAGGGCAACAAGAGGCCTAATATGAGGTGATTAAAAGTTTTCATTTCATGGTTTTGCATGGATATTTAGATGGACAAGTATATCGCCGTTGCCCCTAGTCAGCTGCTGGAATTGAGGAATATGTTAATGTTTCGGACGAGAGAATAGGGTGAGAAATATCCAATATCAAATTGAGCCTTCAGTGACTTGCTTAACAGAACTGTCCACACATACCGACTACATTCATACATGCATATGACAGTTCGCCCATCTCGATGGATGGATGAAGCATATGCAGCATATGTAAAATGTTGGCCCAGCCAGCCCCCCGTCGATCCGCCGATCTAGTGTCAACAGGGTTAAAATACGGAGTTAACCCAGACCCGAGACTTGAGTAATTGTTAATAGCCAAGTTAAATACTTTATGGATCACCAAGGAGTGTAGTTAAGGCTATCTGGAGAGCTAAAATCCTGTATCCGCTGGGTTTGCAGTTCTTGGTGTCCATTTCACCTACGGATGCGCCCGTACCGTAACCTTATCGGCTAATTTTGACAATAGAGTAGCATTTAATGTGACCATCCAACCTGACAGCATTTGGGCGTATTTATCAAGAATCATAGCTGGAGTGACGGCTTCAGTGATCGAAAATATGCATCAATCCTCTCTCTGTGTAGGCTGTAGATACATAAGTTAAATATCACTTTTTATGCATGCATGAGGTTTCGGATGATAAATCCGCTGGGATGGCCAGCTAATTAATCAGCCAGATCACCTTCTCTGGGGAGACGACAGCGCCTATCAGCCGCGATTCTTCATTTATTCCTGGTCATTACGGTATGCATTGTTCTGTTTGCAGATAAGTTAACATTGGAACGCTGCTGGCTGCCGTTCACCTGACTTTTACCGCTTCTGCGACCATCCGCCGACTCGAACAAACTTTGGGATCAACATCGTCAAACTTCTTCGTCGCCCAACCCAACAACAACCACCAGCCAGAAACAACCGCGGCAGCCTGTACTCCCCAGAAATTCAGTGACACCCGTCGATTCAGCTAGAGGTTGGCGCTTGTCTTCTCCCATTTGTCATATTCTTACGATTACCCGTTTACGGCCGCAACTGAACTAGACCTGCCGGCTGAACTCTTCTATCCGGACCCGAGTCCATCTTCAAATCCTCTTCCCCCCACAATCCAACCTCGACAATGAAAATGGCCTGATCGTTCCGATGTCGCCATCGGGATGTTTACCATGTTCTGGAAATGATCCCTCATCCTTCCTCCAACCGGCCGTCTTCCCGTCCTGCCCCTCCCAATCGAGACCCGTCAACACACTCCGTCCACCACGCTGCCCCAGACCCCCCTCCGGCAATTGATTCCCGTTCTCAACAAAATGCAGTGATCGACCTGACTGACTCTGATTGCAGCGACATGGCTGATATCGGACGCCCTGCTAAAAGACTGCGTTTGGACACTGCCAATGAGCCTCCACCGCCAACCCTGGACTACCACCATACCCAACATCAACAGCAACAGCAACAATACCAAAACCAGTCCAAACCTGAGTACCATGAGTCCTCTACGGCAGGCGAAGCTCCGGAGGTTTCTATGAACCCCCTGGATCTCATGAATGCCTCTTCGACAGAGCAGGCTGCCCGTCCGCCATGGTCATTCCAGACGGATATACCGAGGTCTGGTGCTGGGGGCCAATCAGAGGTTTCCCAATGGCCGCAGTCTGCATCTTTGCCCCCGCTGCCCATTCGTCCTTGGAAGTATGGCACTCAGGAACGGTATCCAGCTGGTACGACGAAACTGAATGACGGTATGGAGTGCGGGGAAGTGAAGACGACACCGTATCGCATCGATATTCCGTCTGTTGCGCCGCGGTTCGCAGATAAAAGTACGTTTCCGCAACGCTTAAAGCAACCTGATTCTTGCTGTTATCTTGTTGGCTTTTTCATATTTCTGTTTCGATCTACTAATATGTTTTGCGATAGAACCCGCGGATTTCGCACCATGGACAGGATCGCACCCTGAGGATGTCCTGTCAGAGCAGACCGCCAAGCAAGGCTTCTACGACCGCGTACAGGTGTCTTCTAACGAAAGCGCCAGCGCTAGATCGTCACTCTACACCCAGTTCAAACATCGTTCCGGTCTGAAACTTTTGTCGTCCGTTTTTGCCGCAGCCCTCGAAAAACGGCAGGCTCAGTGTACAATCACCACGGCATCTACTTTTAGACCTCCGCCCCGAGTTACACTAACCGATATCAAACGTGAGGCATGGCTTCGAGATTTGGCAAACCCCTCCGTTCCGCTGCGGAGGCTCAGTCGGACTATACCGCATGGCATCAGGGGCAAGGTTCTACTGGACCAATGTCTTGGGAAATCTATTCCTATTTGTAGGGCTATATGGCTGGCCAAATGTGTGGGTGCCAACGAACTACGAGCATTCAAGAGGAAAGGGACATCTGCCGGGGTTGCCAGTGGCCTCGAAACGAAATGGGTGCGAGACTGGACTATCAGCGTTCAGCAATTTATTGAAGGGGTGATTGCTAGTTTTGGCGATGCGAACTGGAAATTGAAGATTTCTTATAGTATAAGGCTCTCAGCCCGACTCTTCCTCGAGCATTTGATTGAGCAAGACCATTTTCTAGACTGGTTCCTTACGTCGTTGGATAATGCTTCGTTCGAGAACCTTCCTGTGTGGCTCCTTATGGTCGGGGTTTACTGGCAAAATATCGTCCGGTATAGAAAAAGGGGCAGGCGGTTGGCAGAGTGCTTGCTAGAGAAACTCCGTTTGGTATGTTATCATTGTATTTTGTCTCTCCTGATTTTAAAACTGGACGCTGATCCTAAATATTACAGGCTGCTGAAACCGATCAAAACGGACTTATGAACCCCCTTACTCGACGCTTGTCCCGGCTTACCAAAACGTTTTCCCTAACCCATCCATCCTCATTTATCCTTCCACGATCTTGGGCCAAATACGAAGCCGCATTATCGTCGTGTCTAGATATGAACCTCCCAGATGACAGAGCCGTTTTTGAAAAGCTTAAAGCGCGAAACAACCGAGTTTGTCGATTAAAGAATGCCCGTGGAAAACCCACCCGACCACCCCACCAGCGCTTAATCCAACTTCTCGACTCTTCAAATGATGTTTCCACGATTTGCACTGAGTGCTTGAATATATCACGAGATTATAGCATCCTAGTCACCAAGGTAATAGAGTGGGCATCGACTTCTTTTCGGTATGGCCTCGCACGAACATACACAGCGGTGCGCATTTTTCGGAGATGGAAAAAGGCAGGGATCGATATCGATTTCCACCTTCTGTCATTTCTCACGCAAGACCACCAGAAGTCGGGTGTGCGGCCTCTTGATGTATTTCATGTGATTTGCGAACTGGTCCGATCGCAATCTTTTTCTGTAGCAAAATATCTACAGTGGCTCATGGCGCGTGGCGTCGTCAGCAATATATCGGGATTCCAGCAAAAGGTACAGTACCCAATTATTTCTGAATATTATCTCATCCACAGCCACAACTGTCTTCTAACGTGTAATTATCTAGCATATTTCGGGTGACATTGGGCTCCTCGGCCATCTTCCGCCATGTCGTCTCCCCAGCCATATATGGAATTTGCGAAATACCCTCCTCTCAAGGACGGGGTTTTCAGTAGCTCTCGAGGGTGATACCATTCAACGCATTAAGGCTTCTGTTAGACGACGTCTTCCAAACATGTTCCCTAAGTTATCTGCGAATGGGGATGCTGAAATGACAGATGATGTTGAACTTGCCTCCCTGAGCTGGACTGTAAGGTCTGAAATAGGAAATTGGATAAGGGATCAGGTAGCTTCTCATGTCAAAGATAGTCTCAAGTATGTTTTAAAATCGGGGTTGCTTCTGTTTTTCACCTGCTGACGAAATTCTAGGAGTGCTATGGACCGTGATTTCGCGAGCGAGGTCAAAACGTCGGCTCTTACTCCTCAGGAGTTTTTCGAAGTACGATACATCCTTGAATATCTCGGCGATTTGTCCATGCTTGCCGACGTACTGAAGTATGCTTCCGGATCCGACAATATTACCGTATTAGCATCAGCGGCTGACACGCTTAACTATCATTTGGACTCTTTTACCGCCATCGGTGCCACCAGTGACCTCTTCAAAAGCTATACCTGCGCTTACGCTAGAATCAGCAAGACAGAACTATCAGTCCAAGACCTAATAACTTCACTTTTGGATGTTGCCGTCAAGCTTCCGGCGGAACTCTCTACAGTTGCTATTCTCCGCCGGGATCAACTCCAATGGGATAGAAAATTAGCCATGGCAGCTTCCTCTCCAGTCTCAGACCACATCGTTGATACACTAAATACCGCCAATCCCACATTCATGGAAGAACTAGATCAGCTATTAGCTTCTGGGAATAGCATGGATGAAGCAACTATGGTAAGAATCTTTGATAGCCTTCGCAAGAGACTTCAGGCTGGAAGCATAAATGGGAAACAGTGTGCGCATGAGACGGCACGGTATTTTGCGCAGCTCAGGCCCTTCAATGCGAAATTCTTCGACAACCTCATGATCAAATGGGTCATTTCGGTGTTGAAGTCGTCTCCTCGACCAAAGCTGTCCGCCATGCTGCCACCGCTCATTGGCGTCGGTTGCGTAACATTGCACTCCTTCTATGTCCTTGCTAAAGCACTGCTGCATTCGGATGCGCATAGAAATACCATTCCCGATTTGGCGGAGCTTCGCTTCAATATGATTCAGCTTCTAGATGGTAGACTGTCGAATGGGAATGGGTCACAGGATTTGGTGAGTTTTATTTATTCCGATGTTCTGTAAATAACAGTGTTGCTTACGAATTTATTTTCTTATATAAAGGTTGCGTACCGGTTCAAAATTGCCCGGCAAGAATACATGAGACAGTTTTCTGGGGAAGCTCTTGGCCTCATACAAGATCTGCTCGCGGAGCTTGCGGAAGGGGAAACTGACTCTACACCCAAGCAATTTAACAGTGATTTGTTGAATTCCACACTGAAACCTCTTTTGTGCGAAATCATTGTTCGACACCCTGCTCTTGTTGGTGTGGATTGTGCGGACCGTTTACTAGAAAAATTTCCAGCTTGCATGAATCTGACACATCAGGCGCTGGGACGCTTGTTGGCATCTCAAGTTCAAAGTGGTAAGTTTTAAAACGTTCACCTTTCAGGCGAGTTTTGCAGCGACTAACCGATGCGGGAATAGGCCTAATTGCTGCCGAAGAGACGATAGAGTCCATCAATGATTTCTCGTTGCCATTCTGCCTGATGAAATTGCGGCTACTTTTCGGTTTCGAGTGTAATGGCGATGTGAAGAAGCGTATATATGATGTCGTCTTCGAAGCGGCTAAATCGAACGTGCATCAGGGCCAGTCGCACTGGATTGATGTTGTGGAAACGTTGCACGCAGATGCGGCACAAGAGGTGAGTACCTAGGCCATTTTCTGGACCACCTCTACTTTTTATATGTTTAATGACGGTACTAACACTTTTCACAAAGATCCGCCAACGAGCAGAAGAGCAGCTACTGTCTCTTGTGCTCTCCGCCGAATCTCTACCAACCAGCCCGACATCCGAGTCAAATGCGCCACCAGGCTTTAATACTTCTGCACTAGTCTGCCTCCGCATTGTGGAGGATCTATCCTTCAGCGTGCCAGAGACTGGTATCCCATCACTGGGTCCCATGCTCCTCGAAAAAATGAACATGATTCTGCAGAAAGTTACTATCCTTGAAAATAACATCATGAACGCCAATACTGCCCAAGATAACGACCAAGCATCTGCAATCCGCCAATTCCATGCGACCCAGGAATCTGTCATCACCTTCTGGTTCTCCATCATGCTCCGCCTCGTCTCCATTCACCGGTCCACATTCACCCCAGGCACTCTCTCAAAGTCCGACTTGGCCGACCAAACCCGCCTCCTGATCTCAATCAGCTGCATCGCCCTATCAAAGACCCTCTCCCCCAAAATCCCCGGCCGGCCACACCCATTTCCCTCAACCGATCCTCTCCAGCCCACCACCCTGCCCCATGAACCCCAACCTCAACCCTTTCTTCACGGGACCAACAGTCGCATATCGACCAATCTACAAACCCAAGCTCTAGATGTCGCCGCAACCCTCCTCGACTCCATCCCAGACGATGCCCGCCAACAATGCGCCCGTTTCCTCCGCGACCGCTGCCCCCCCTTTCTCCACCCACAAAACGACCCGCGCCTCCTCTTCCTCCTCGGACCCCTAGCAGCAGACACCCAGCCATCCTCTTCCGCCACACAATCCTCCCAACAGCAACCGATAGCCCCTACGCCGCCGCAAGCAACGCCAGGAACCCCCGCTACACCCGCGACGCCCACGGCAGCAGTATCAGTAGGCGCCGCAGCGCCTCCCTCATCCTCCCAACAATTCCAGAGTGGCAACATCTACAATGCCGCATCTTTCATTCCTTTTGACGATCCGAATTCGCTCGTTAGTAAATTGCGCGTACAGCAGCGGGGGCGAATTGCGGGGCAGTATCCACTCCGGCCGTGGGAGATGCTAGAGGAGTCGGCGCCGGTTATTGGAGTTAATGACACGGCAGTGAATTTGGGGTGGTTTGGGGCGAGAAGGATGAGGGGAGATGTGATCTGACGTGACTGCGCAGGTGGACGTTGGTGTGGACATGGACGTAGTTAGTGGTAATGGAAAAGAGGGTGGATGTGGGTGTTTGGGTATCTAAATGATTTCTCCTCTTTCCTCTTTGTATATACTTAACGACTATGACGCTTTTTTCTTCCTCTTGCATTGGCGGTGTTCCTTCTGGGATTCCCTGGTATAATTTTCGTTGGAAGTATTTGTTGGGAGCTGCAAGGAAAGCTGCGGGGTATGCGTGGAGGAATGCCTTGGTATCTAGCGAACCTTTTTGTTTCTCCGTTTTTTATTCTCTCTTCTCTATCCTTTCTTTTTGGCCTCCTTTTCTTGTCTCTTATTTCTCTTTTCAGCATATGACGATGGAACGGACGATACACTCATACATACCTTTTCTTTGCATTTGTGCATTCGCATTGTCATCTAGGTAGCATACTCTTCTGGGGGGATTCCTCATTATCATTTTCCTCCTTTTCACGACTCTGAGCTTCCATGTGTATGTTTATTTTTTTGGTTTCCCTTTCCCTTGTGTGGCTCAATTTGGTTTGGCTTTCGTATAATGTGTATGTATTATGTACATACATATTGCCCCTTTGTCATATGAAGCAGCATAGTATAGCGTTCTGGGATTTAAGACGGCCTCGTTCCTACTGTTATGTATATATATGTACGTATATATAGGGAACCCTGGTGGTTTGTTGGTTCATACTACTTACTATTCAGGGAAGCTTCTTGGATTGGAACTCGCGTTCCTTTCCTAAATTACTTTACATTTTTCCTTCCTTATAAATTGATAATATAACGATTATTGTTATACAGATATTACCGGAGAACCACAAGTTTTAACCGTAAATTAATTTCAATCCCATTGGAGACTTCGTTTCTCTCATCGCCCTTCATTTCCATCCCTCTTATTGCCACCACATAACATAGCTCCATCCACGTGACTAAGCTCTAAGCTGATATCAATCCAGATTGGAAACCTCTCCTTGTCAACAATTTTTCTTATCTTGGGACACAACTACTTGAAAGACAAACAGATAGGATAGGAGAACCTGTAACTTATACTCTATTTTATTTCGTATTTCTAACCATTTATTACACGCTTTGTTTTCTCGTCGTTGGCGGGCATGATGATTCCCACTGCGAAATGCCTCGCCCAGCGACCCGGCTTTATTAAACGGAGCGCGGACGAGTTGGCGCGGTTTACGAAGATGGGTATGTACAATCAATGAATTGAAGGAAAATGCATCTGAGGTCATGCTATCTTTTTATCATGCCTCCCGATATTAAACGAAACCAATAGACACATACTCTTGCTAACTTCTCTACAACTACCAGCATGGAATCTTGAAGCTCTCTCCGTCCCATACAAACCCTATCACCTCCTCGATTTCACAGACGAACACACTATTGCGGGCTGCAAGACGATGTCCGACCGTGCCGTTGGTGGTTACAGCACTGCAAGCCTAGACTATGTTCCCGCGGATCCCGCCACGAATACCCCCGCACACGCCCGCTTTCATGGCTCCATATCCACCAAGTTGCCGCAGAATTGGAAGATCCAGAGGACAGGTAGGAGGCCATTTTCTACATTTATGAGATAGTCGTCATTAAAGACTTTGAGACCAATGGATATATACGCTTACTGATGTATATTATGTGCTACAGGTTACGCTGCCTTTCGCAACCAAGACCGAGGCCTCTGGCTCTTCGGCCGCCTCTACTGGGACGTAGACCCATACGCCTACCTCGCACTGCGCGTCAAGTCCGACGGCCGTAGATACAAAATAAACATTCAAACCGATTCAATCGTTGAGTCCGACATCCACCAGCACCGCCTCTTCACCCACCACCATCGTATCCCACACTCCTCCTCCTCTGCAGATGCCGCCTCCTACTCCTCCGAACAAGGCGAAGCTGTCCCCGCCGCACTAGCAGATTTCGCTCCCGCAACCCCATCTTCTCCCAGCGCTTACACTCACACTACACCCCCAACCACCAACCCAGACTCCACCGGCTGGGAAACCGTACTAATCCGCTGGAACGACTTTGTACGCACAAACCTTGGCTTTGCCGTCGAACCGCAGACGAGCATGTTACGGCAGCGCATCAAGTCCATTGGTATTGGGTTGACAGATCGTGTTCCGGGGCCGTATGATTTGCGCATTCACCGTATATGGGCCACGAATGGGTTGTCGGAAGAGGAGATGGAAGAGGAGAGAAGGATTTGCGGGGCGAATGCGTTGCAGATGACCGGGAAGGAGTGGGGACGTGGGGGGATCGGGAGGCCTTCGATGGCCGAGCAGGAGGGGGAGGTGTTGGAGAAATTGAAGGGATTGAAGGAGGAAAATGGGGAGGGGGAAGAGAAGAAGAAGAAGGAGGATGAATGGTGAGGTTTTGTTTAAGCAAACGGGGTTGAGGGAGCCGTGGTCGTGTTGGTTGTATATATATGGGATGAGGTAAATTATTTGTTTATGGCGTGGTGGGGAACAGGTTTGTTCGATTTCTCCCCTGTGTGTATTATTTATGACGACTCTGGCATACTGTGCATGTAGCCATTGATTTATTTTGAACTACTGGCATTTATTGGCGTTCTTTTATTACCATTCGAATGGACTGCTACGTGGATATACAAAGCAAATATATATCTATACATCAGAGTTTCCCCCCTTTCTTTTTGCGAAATGAAAAATTAATATACACGCGAAACCAAAAACAGGTCGTCAAAGCATTACCATCACATCCATCATGCATACCCTCCTCTCCTTCTAATCTACAATAAACCCCTTGTACTTAGTTCGGAAATCCACATCCTCGCCCTTAAAACTCGTCAAACAAATTTCATACTTCTCCCAATGCATCTCTTTACCCTTTCTAGCCACCATATGTATCCCCCGTAATTTTCTCATACGCCTCTTTATACTTCTCTCCAGTCCTCCTTACCACTTCCTCGTCCATCCTCACCCCATCCTTACCCTTCAATCCGCTCTTGACCAACCAATCGCGCAAAAACTGTTTATCAAAGCTCTCCTGCGACTTGCCAACCTCACAGTTCGCCGCAGACCAGAACCGCGACGAGTCTGGCGTCAGCACCTCGTCGACCAGCACGACCTCGTCGTTCTCTGTGTCAAGCCCGAACTCGAATTTTGTGTCTGCGATGATGAGGCCGCGGGAGAGTGCATAGGCATGGGCAGTTTCGTAGAGTGTCAGGGCCAGGGAGGAGATTATGGGGGCGTATTTGGGGCCGAGAATGGTTACAGCTGTAGTTTGTTAGCTATGGGGTAAAAAAAACCATGGGGGAAGATGGGGTGGAGTGGAGGTGTGGTACCTTGATCTGGATGGATGTTCTCATCATGTTCTCCCTGCTCCGCCTTGGTGCTGGGCGTATATATGGGCCCATCAGGAAATGGCTGACTCTCCTTCAAACCCTCCGGCATCTTTATGCCATGCACCGTGCCAGATGTTTGATATTCCTTCCAGGCTGAACCGGTGATGTAGCCCCGTACGATAGCTTCGATGGGGAACACTGAGAGCTTACGCACCTGCATACAGCGGTTTTGTAGGGCTGGTTGCAGCGATTCGGGTATCTGTTGGGGTAGATCGAGGGTGATGAAGTGAGTGCGCAGGCTTGGGATGGCGGTGGTGAGGATTTTGAACCAGTGGGTTGTAAGGAGGGTGAGGAGGGTGCCTTTGTTGGGGATTGGCTGGTTCAATTAAAGAGATTTAGATCAGCAAACTGGCGATTAGGATAAGGTTTCCTTTCATTAAATCGCTGAAGACTCGGGTAGATGGTATACATTTTCCATGATTACGTCGTAGGCGGAGATGCGGTCGGTAGCTATGAAGAGGAGGGTGTGCGGGTCGACTTCGTACAGATCGCGTACTTTACCCCGCGCGACGAGGGGGAGGATACCCTGCAGATTGCTGGTGGTCATGGGTTCAGCCATAGCTGCGGATGAGTATATCGGGTTTTATGGAACGTTGGGACGGTCAATTGGGAGATTTTTATATGTTCGTATCGGTGGTGATGGCGGGGTGCAGCGGAACAAATTTGATATCTAGTCATGGCGGGGAGAAAGAAAAAGGGCGGGATTAGTCAGGGCTTGGCATCGGAGCTTCTTTGTCGCGCGGAAATGAGAACTGACGCGACGTTAGATAACTATTTAGGAGAAGAAACGGTACGGCCAGGAAATAAAAAAACCCTATATTAAGATGATCTGAAGGCAGCATGCGTAATTGTTAAAGGCAATTCACATATAAACATTTTCTAGATACCCATGTTTGCTTTTCTCTTCCAATGCCTGTGTCCCAGCTTGCCATATTGATGCGATCCATAACCATGTCCAACCCCTTTATTTAAACAAATTCCCTATGCACAATACCCCATGAATAAAGAGTCAAAATGACTCGTTATCTGACTCCCTCCAAGATCTCTCTTCTGGCTCTTGTCTCTGTCTACACTGAGGGCAAAGTACCCAACTCCGCCATCATCCCCGCCCTCTCGTTCATCGTCTCCCATCTACTGCCCCTCCAACCCTCAATTCTAGACCTCAAATCCACCAGCACAACCACGCAAGATAAAAGCCATGCCATACCCATCCAGGACGTTGAGGCTGCTACATCACCTCTAGCCTCCTCCATCCCTGGTAGAACCGTCTGGGACCTGCTGTTGGAGAAGTTATGGAAACTCGACTGCTACGACGCCCTCGACAATTTTTTTGCAGGCATATCAAAGATGCTCATGAAGACTCGCGAGGAGCTGATCAATGACCGCAACAACGGCATTGCGCCGGAGACGGGACGTATGCTACTCTCCCGCGCCTCCCCGCTAGGTTTTTTCATCAGAAGGGCGCAGCTTGAATATACCCGGCTGCAGTTCCATGATGCGGTGGCGCTATGGAGGGGGCTTATCAAGTATCGGTTACCGACATATCAGCTGTGGGCGAAGAGGAATCCGTTAGATAGTCAGACGGCGGTAGACGTCAATCTGGTTCAGCTTGGCTTGGGTCTGACGAGTCCACTGGCTAAGGTGGTGTATGGGGCGTTGGAAGAAGGGAGAGATGTGGAAGTGGGGATGAGTACGAGGGATATTGAGCGGTTGCTAGATTTTCAGGTTGGGGAGATGCAGAGTAGGTTACCAGTTTACGTCTCTCGAACGATACCATTTCGCTCGCTCTCCCTATTTTTTTTTCTTTCGGGCTAGCCTTCCACCGTGATGCAGTTTACTGATATATATTTGTTTAATATAGGCAACGGATGCAGGATTACGGACGAAATGAGATCGCGCCTGGAACAGATGGTTACGTCTGGAGTGTCTATACCAAGCTCACAACATTATATAAAGTTAGTGTTTCACTATTCGCCTGACGGGAGACACGAGCTGATCGCACAACCATATAGGTTCCTCGATTCCTGGAAAGCGGGAGATTATCCCTCATCTTTTGATCACTTACATCGCTACTTTGACTACACCATGCAAAGCCGCGATAGAACTTTCTACCAATATGCCCTTCTTAATCTTGCCATCCTCCAAGCTGACTTTGGCTGCCATGGGGAAGCCGTCTCCGCTATGCAAGAGGCCATTTCGATTGCACGGGAAACCCATGACATGAACTGTCTCAATTTCTGCCTGAGCTGGCTCTACCACTTTGGCAAAGCCTTTCCGGATGAAATGAAAGATGTGCAGAATACAGGAATGCTGGGTAGTGAAAAGGAAGGATTAGCGTTTCTACAGGCCAAAGCTAGAGAGACGGAGATGTGGAGTCTTCTGGGCACATCGCTGCTTAGTGAGGCTAAGCTAGAGTTGCAGAATGTAAGTATGCTCCAGTCTTCATATTTGAAACGTGAATTTTTACGGCCTACTTACAGCTAGGTACTACAGGGCGAGAGTGTGGCGTCCGCATTTGAGCACATCGTCAAAACGTCATTTCTCAACGTGACGAAGGATATACCTAATTCGGTTGGGCCTCAACTTATGCTGCAAGCGTCGGCATATGTCAGGATAGGTAATGATGTTCCTCACCCTGGTTTTAAACTTAACAGAGATTTACTAATAGTTTTATAACTGAAGGGGTCGCACATCTAGCGTGGTCTAATTGCGAGATTTTTCGGGAATGCTATGCAAAACATGCCCCATTTGAAGATAACCTCAGGGTGATTTGTCGGAGTAGCCTGCTTGTAAGTAACACCTTCCACTCACACCCTGCGAAGGTTAGATGCTGACAACCGGAAGTTGGCTGCTAAAGGGAGTTATGGCCTCTCGATGGCCCGGCTAAATGAGATATCTTCCGATTCGCTTCGAATTCTTAAGAACCAGCAAAATTGGACATTCTTCTGCGGGCTTTTGAAGTTGCAAAGACAACTGCATAGGTAATTCTTTGTCCTTTCCTTCTACATAAGAACTTGCTGACCTTTAAGTAGGGATGACAAATTAGCAGCAGAGCATCTAATACCCCAGCTACATGCTTGTGCTCCACCAGACACAGAATTAGCCCTGACACTGTCGCTCCTAGAGGTTGATTTTTTGATGCGAAAAGGCGACTACACAGCTGCACTCAAAATAATCGAGCATAATGCCCGGTCTACACGACAGGAGAACTTCGACGTTGCCACCCAAGTAAAACTCCTGGTCGCAAAAGCGAGGATCTTTGACCAAACCAGTCAACCGGAAAGGGGTTTCTCGTTAGCAATGAGAGCAGCCAACATCGCCCACCGATCACGGTATCTGCCTGGTCTCTGGGAGGCTATCGGCGTTCTCTCCGTGATCCTCATGACCTTCAAGGAATTTGAAGCTGCCCTTGAGGTTCTAGAGAGTATCGTTCCCCAAGTGCTTGAGTGTGAAGATGCATACCTCACCGCGCGCATATATTCTCTATTAGTAGATGCCAACATGGGTCTGGCGGGCCAAGCACAAGTGCCAGGGAGGGATAAAGTGCGGCGGAAGGAGCATATGGCACGGGCGGTGGAGTTTATAGACTGTGCGTTTGAGGAGTTCTCGAATGTGGAGGATGTGCAGGGCCAATGTGAGATGATGGCGAAGAAGGCAATGGTGATGCACCTGTCTGGGGATCTGGTGTTGGCGAATGATTATGCGGCCAAGTATCTAGATTTGAAGCGGCAGGCTGCTGCGGAGGGATAAAGGGGATGGAATGCGAATGCGTGTACCGTATTAAAGGGGATTCTTCATGCTTAGGTATTCCTTATTTGATCTGTTCCACATAGTGAGGCTGGGCTGCATAGATGTAGAGGTAATTACCTAGGCAATCTGGCTAAACAAGCCTGGCGTGGCCATTAGCTATCCCCGTCTTCTCTTATCCCTCTCCCAGCACTTCTTGTCCCTCGTATTTGCTGCTGTGAGACATGAAAATATCTGCAGCGGGAAAACCCAATCAAACCATGACTCGCCGCCCTCTTGAAGTCACTTTGGTGTAATTCCTTACTTTTACTAGTATGGCGCGGGACCTACAAGTGACAAGTGACCTGCCAAGCCCCACAAACTCTCTCACACACCGCTTCGCTGAGTCATCACTGAGTCACCCTTTCCCGCCCCCCGATCCAGCCTTAAATCTCCCTCCCTTGTTTCCTCATCCCTTTCTTCCTCCATCCATCTATCCATCGTCAACTTCGCATCTCTCTTTTCCCACCGCTGCTTGTGCCTTGTCTTTTGCTCACAGCTCTCCACTCTTCCAACAAACAACCCCATCCTTAACCTAAACTACACCTACTACGCCCCTTTTTAAGTCCGTCGCGACAAACAACGGGTTTATGTCAATCGAAAACCTCAAGACCTTCGGTAAGTTGCCACACCACCTCAATTTTTTTCCTTGCTTTTCTGCCCACCCCAACAAACCCACCAAGGCTGCTACCACATCAGCCACATACCACTACAGCTACTTGGGATAGCAGAGTACTCTGATGGCTATCGTCGAGGAGAGTATTCTACTGTCTCTGTTGTCTGCCTGTGGTTGATGGTCCTTGTGGTGGCGCTCTGAGAAATAGCGGGGTAGCCGCGATACCTTGTGTCGCGGCTGAAAATTACAAAAACAACTCAAAGAGGGCTAGTTAACTAACCACGTGCCTCGTGTGTGATTTTGCATACAGACCCCTTCGCCGAAGCTGACGAAGACACCGGCGATACAAAACAATCCCAAAATTATATCCATATACGGATTCAACGTATGAACTCCCCATTTCTTTCCGTTTCTTGTTTGTTGTTGCATACGATTTAGGAACTGCAATACTGACATATTCTCAACAGAACGCAATGGTCGTAAGACTCTGACAACTGTTCAAGGTCTCCCGAAAAAGTTCGACCAGAAGAAAATCCTCAAGGTCATTAAGAAGAAGTTCGGTATGTTTTTACGCTCCCACACCACCCGACGAGTCCGGTTTGTTTGTTTTACTAGCTGTGACAAATATACTAAGTTGTATCATAGCTTGCAATGGCACCATCGTCAACGACAGTGAGATGGGCGAGGTGATCCAGCTCCAGGGGGATCAGCGCAAGGATGTCCAAGAATTTTTGGTGGATAAGAAAGAAGGGCTCGAACTCGACGCTAAGACCATAAAGGTATGCTCCACTCATTCTTCAATATGCTTTTATTTCATTTTTTTAAGCACCATATATCTAACTAGACTCGTCTTTATCTAGGTCCATGGGTTCTAAGTCAACCTCATCACGCCCGTCCCGTTTCGTTTTCCCAGTCCACTCCAGAGGATCGATAGGAGCCATGTCGTTCGTCACCTTTGTCCACTGGCTGGGGGAGGGTCATTCTCATAGACAGAATGCTCTTTATCCGGTATAGATCTACGGATTGCTTCTTGCCGGTTTGACGGAACTTTTTTTTTTTTGAAACCTTGTCCTGTGATTTGAGTGGTCTGGATATATAACGGTACTCGGTCGGTTTAAACCCCTCCCCGCTGTGTGATTCTTAGAGCAAGAACGCCATCCACCACAATTGAGGGGAAGCCCGCGCCCACCCTCCAACTCGAGTAGACGGGATGATGACGGGACGAGGCGTTGATGAGATACCCCATGCTTTTTTTTCTTCGTTTACTTCGGTTGTTTAACTGTTCGGATGAAGTGGGTGGTGATGATGATGACGTGGAAATTGTTTTCCTTTTCATGCTTTTGTTGTTTTTTAGTTGTTTATAAAGAACTGGAGGAATGAATCAACAGTGGCTTTTTTAACAATTAGAAAATGGGGCCGAATCGGGCCGAATTGAGTCAAGATCGATCGTTCTGTGATGCTTACAAGACCATACCATCTGGTTTAAGACAACAATCATTTCCTTTTACTCTTCTTTCTCGAATGTGGTTTTTTTCTCTCCCGATGGTCCCTGACCCTCGACACCGTTTGTTCCGGGAATCTGTCTCTTCGGTTGTCCTTTCCCACCCTCCAGTCTTTCCTTTTTGCCATTGTCAATCTCTTAATAATAACTATTGGCCAGTTTTTTGGTGCTTTATGCGGTTTTTATTACTGCTGATGTGCTCGTTCATTCAATTTATAGTTAGGAGTTGAAATCCATATACGTATCCTGTAATAATTATTAGCTTCCTTTTTCTTTACAAATGTTGTAGTCTTGATTGTTAACATCAAATCAACTCTGCTAACATCTTGATGTGCAGAGAGTAGCAGCACATTCATCCCGAGTCGTTTTCCCTAAACTTGTAGTTCCATCTTGGGTAATGTGTACGGAGGGGAACAGGGCGGGCGGTGGGAGAAATTTTGGATTGTCTGGTGTTGTTAGCTGCTAGTTTTATAAGCCACTTCCTGTATCTCCTCAAACACACTGGGTATTGAGATATAAATGATGCTCATGGTCAAATGAAAAATCAATTGGTTATTTCTTCATTCTTTTTATTTTTCTCTTGCTTTCTTTCTGACAGAATAAGCTGTGTTCTGTCTGCAGATTCACAACCTGATCAACATAGTATTAAATATATATGAATGAAATCTATGTATGATAATATGCAACAGCAAACTCAGATAAAGCATTTGGTGCAGATGGCATTGAATTCCAAATTATTTTTTTTTCATCAACTTATTCTCTTTTTCTTTTATATCTATCTACCTCAACGAGATACTGAAACGGAAACACATAAAAAGAAAAGAAAAAGAGATATGTATGTTTAGATTATCTTGAAGATGATTGGAAACTTAAGCTAAATCAAAAAGAAATATGCAGGATGCAGATGCAGATGCATGTCATCCATCCTCCATGCAAAGGGATCGCCAATCAGTTTTCTCGTAAGAGATTTGGAATAAGGATTTTCGACTGCAAGTGGAGCAAGAGAGCACTGTTGAGAAAAAGAAGATGATAGAAAGAGCAAAAAAATCATTTATAATCATGCGCAGTAAGGGAAGAGCTATGCAGGCAGAAGCTATACCAGCCTCTTCTTTATAAAAAATAGGATGAAAAGTGAGTCAAAAATAAATGAAATACAATGTGAATTAGAGAAATATGTTACTCATGCACGATCGCTGTTGTTATCAAAAATGAGAAAGAAAGAAAAGAAAGAAAAGATGTCAGAAAAGGTCGTCTTCTTCTATCCTGTAGATACCCCCTCTCCAAGCCCATATTCAGCAATCTTTTGAGTGCCAATTTCCAATATTTTCTTACCCATAACGAATAAAGGGACCTCAGGCTCATTTTCGCGTGTAAGATGCAACTGCAGGAGCAAGGAGCACATACTTAGGAAGCTGGCAATTGAGAAAACGTAAATCGTAGCAAATGTTTCCTTTTTTATGTTAATTTGGCGCTGGGTGATGTGGTAAACGAACGTGAGGACCTGTTTTAGGGGAATTAGGTATCAAAAAAAAAAAAAAAAATTTAATTTTGAAGAGACACATGTGCCCGCGTAGGTATGTGCATGAAATATAGGGTCGAACGAACCGATGCAATTGATATCCACGCTGGAAGCAGAAGACGAGGATCCGAAGAAGCGCCAGATAGATAGAGTATCCAGGACGTGAGGTAGGCAAGAAGGCCATTTGTAGCCAAAAGTCGAATCACAACAGCAGCAGGGGTATAATTAAGCAGCCTTGATTTCCCGAGTTAGATTTGAGGGTTCGATATGGCTTGTTGGCGTAAATGTCTGAACGGATGTTTGGGAAACCCTGGACGACTCACCATCTAGACATCATACAATCCGTGAAAAAGTAAAATAAATATGCTGACGCCGAACACTGCAAGTTGGTAATAGTTAGCAATTTATTACAATTTTACGTCCTTTAATCTTCTTTTTCACCATTTCAAACACGTTTGCTCGCATGGTATCCAACCTGCGAGTAAAGAGAAGGAGCAGGAAATACCCAAATAATAGCCAATGCCACTTCTGTAACCCTGAACCTCCTCTCCACGTCCCAATCGGCTGCGGTGCCCCTCACAATAGCCGCCGTCCATCCTTCATGCCAAAAATGAGGCCTGATACGCAAGAGCTCTGCTAGAAAGGTAAAAGCACATCGTAGGCCCCACCACGCCGCCGGAAGGATACTAAGCCCCCGACACAGCAACAGGGGAATATACCAACGGCGATCCACACCCAGAATCACTGCAACTCGAGGATGGAGCGAGGATAATACATCACGGGATGTGGAAACGGAGGTATCTGATGACTGCGACTGGGAGGCCACCGTGGACGGAGAGGAAGAATTTGACGACAGAAACGGAGGAGGAGGATCGTTCGGGGTATCCGGACGAGCGCGATATGACCTTAGAGCATTGCGGAATCGAGGCTGGGACTGTGGAGGGAGAGCATGGTGAGGAGAGGGAGGGGGGGGTTTGCTGCTGAAGGAAGACGCCAGTCTCTTGAGTTGACGACTATTGCAGCCGTGGGCACTCAAGGTCAAGGAAATATTATCTAGAAAAGATTGAATAGGACGTTAATCAGGGGGTTATTCAGCTGAGAGCGGTAAGACTTGACTGTAATTGTTGTAATGAAGAATGTTGTTGGTTGTGAGGTTTGTTGAAACTGACGAGAAGACAGGATGAGTAAGATGAGTTAAATGTGCCTAGTTCTCCACTAAAGTGTTGCTGGGTTTCGTTAAATAAACTCCGCACTATAGGGGCCAAATTGTGCTACGGGGCCCATATTTAGGCGCCTAACTTGGCTTGATCGGCGACGCTACAGTGGGCTTTGGACAAGCTCCATAATCGACATGTTTTTAAATCTTTGATATTCGTAACCATGCCGAGTACTTTCCTTGCAAGCACTGGAATACAAATCATGTTTATGAAGCTGGTGAGAATCTCGTTTCTTCTATACGCGCTCCTCGGCTGCGACCGTTTACCAATTAAACACTAACAAATTCCAGAACTGCTAACGAGATTGAGATCTAAAATTCGAATTTCTCAATTCACAATGCCCAATTGATATTGTCTAACTACGCGAATTGTGGTTTCAGCACAGCATATCTGCCTGCTGCTGAGACTTCTTATTAGTGTATTTGAAATCTAAATCCAGCCAACTTAAATATATGGCCGTGTCCAAATCGGTTGGCATGTAATAAATAATCTCTCCGAATACTGCCCATTCAGAGGTCACCATAGTTTTGGAAGCGCCAGCCCTCACTCACCCTTCAAGCCGGCGCAGCAAGTCGGACGATTGCTGTATTGTGACTCTTGACCAACTCAAAATTAACGATTCAAACAAGTATTCCAACACATGTACATACATGTACATACCTCTGTGGGCAAGATAAAAGGGAAACGGCGATGATTTCATTCAGAGGAAGATGGTTAGTTTACGTTGGTCTGTCAGCCCTTCTCCTCTTGATCTATCGAAGAAGCAACCCAAATACTTTCACTCCAAATCCAAATTATCCAAAGCTGCCTGAAGACTTCAGATTCGAATGGAGGAGCTTCAGAGAGAAACACCCCGTGAAATCAGTGGTACCACTACCTCCTGACCCGGTCAAAAAGCTACCCAAAGTTCAGTATGCGTTCGCGGATCAATCTTTCAACGAGATTCTATCGAAGCAAAAGCCACGACAAGAGGCAGTCAAAAAAACATTCATTCGCGCCTGGAAATCGTACAGGAGATTTGCATGGATGCGCGACGAAGCTACCCCACTTCGAGAAGGGTCCTTTAACACTTTTGGTGGATGGGCAGCTACCCTGGTTGACAGTCTTGACACCCTATGGATCATGGACCTGAAAGATGAATTCCGTGAAGCTGTACACGCGGCTTCAAACATCGACTTCGCTGCGACTGAAGCCAAGGAAGTCAATGTCTTTGAAACAACAATCCGCTACCTAGGCGGCCTCCTATCAGCCTATGACCTAAGCGGAGAACCAGCCCTTCTCACCAAGGCCACCGAGCTGGGAGGCATTCTCTACGTCGCCTTTGACACTCCAAACCGCATGCCCGTCACCCGCTGGAAAATTCATTCCGCGTTTCTTGGCCTCGACCAGGAGGCTTCGAGCTT
The DNA here is from genome assembly GCA_002110485.1 of Emergomyces orientalis. NCBI lineage: Eukaryota > Fungi > Ascomycota > Eurotiomycetes > Onygenales > Ajellomycetaceae > Emergomyces > Emergomyces orientalis. The sequence continues at coordinate 2,527,619 of MOWL01000067.1, forward strand.
CTGCCTTCTTGCCGAGATCGGCTCCCTGACATTGGAATTCACACGGCTATCGCAACTCACCAAAGACCCCAAATGGTATGATGCCGTACACAGAATCATGAAAATATTCGACGAGCAACAGAGCAAGACGAAGTTTCCAGGCATGTGGCCTCTCGTCGTCGATGCGCGCACGAAAAATTTACAAGGGAAAATGGACACGTACACGCTGGGTGGGATGGCTGATTCCTTTTACGAATACCTGCCAAAAATGCACGTGCTGCTAGGCGGCGTGGATGGGATGTATGAGAAAATGTACAGGGATTCCATGGCTGTTGTGGTGAAACATAATCTTTATAGGCCTATGGTGCCTGATAATGCAGACATACTCATTTCCGGCAAGGTGACTTCACATTCTGAAGCAGGCGTTGAGCTGGATGCCGAAGGCCAGCATCTCACCTGCTTCGCCGGCGGCATGTTCGCGCTCGGGTCAAAGTTATTCGATATCCCAACACATATGGATATCGCACGTAAGCTTACGGACGGTTGTATCTGGACATATAAAGCGACTCCGTCAGGGGCCATGCCCGAGGTGTTCCACATGGTCCCATGCCCAGCCAACGAACCCTGCGTATGGGACGAGGCCAAATACCGAGAGGCAGTAGTCGCTGCACATGCCAACTCCCTCTCCCTCTCTGATGGCGACCAACAAAAGGACGAAGGAAACGGCGCAGAGGCCATCATAGCTCACCAACGCCTCCCCAAGGGTATCAGCTCAATGGAAGACAGGCGCTATAGTCTTCGCCCGGAAGCTATTGAAAGCATCTTCATTCTGTATCGTATTACCGGCCGGACGGAGCTCCTCGATGCGGCATGGGAGATGTTCACGGCTATTGAGGAAATGACGAAGACTCCCTATGGGAATGCAGCGCTGGATGACGTTACAGCTACCAATGGAGCGAAGGGGAATGTGCCGTTATCAAACCGTATGGAGAGCTTCTGGCTGGCGGAAACCTTGAAATATTTTTATTTGATGTTCAGTGACCCTAGTTTGATTAGTTTGGATGAATATGTGCTTAATACAGAGGCACATCCGTTTCGGAGGACAGGATAATATGGGTTTCAGTAGTGGGTGTGTTTGATGAATTCTGTGTATTTATGTGAGCTGTTGTATCTTTCCTGCTTGATTCTTGTCCGAACATCCTCTCTTGATGATCTTGATGGTATTACACAAACATACATAAGTGTTACCAATAGAGTATATATGAATATATTCCTTCAAAGATCCATAGGATATTGCCAGAGCTTCTGGTCACGTGATGTAGTTTTTTTCCACCATATCGCCGTCTCGTAGCTAGCTCTCTTTATTCAATCAAGCTTGCCACCTTCTGTCAGATATACCTCAGGATGAACAATGGTCATGGTCGCTAATCTTACATTGTTCAGGCTGCCATAAAGCAGGTCTCCTGCCTCTGGTCCACTTTATTCCATCAGCAATGGAAAGAAAATACCGAAACAAAGAACATCTCCGTCACCCTTAATTTTATCCGTTGCTCAGTAATATTATAGGACATTTCACAAATGGATGTGAAAACTGCAAATATCCAAAAACCCCAATACTGTTACTGTCATGTACACATGAATATTGCAATGCCAAGTCCCATATTCCTTCATTCTAACAAATTTATTCGCCATTTCTCCCCTCCTCCCCTCACTATAGTTGGACTTTTCATCCACGTTTGCCATGAAGTAAATTTAGATGTCCACTGTCGTGAAGCCGCAGTTGTGTGTCCTCATAGAAACTTGAGAAGATGCTTTTGGGAATGCCTTTCAAGACGGGTTTGTCTTCGCCTGACCTGGAGGACAGTCAGAGTAACTATGCTCTCACGTTGCCCCCAAACACGATCAAGGTGTGATCTCTCCTGGATTGGTTGCTTGAAGATATAGCGACGTCCAGCAGCACCAATTTAATTCACCAGTGGGCGTGCCATAATCATCGAAAAATTTGTAACTGATTGTAATTTTCCATGAGCAGAATGGCGGAAATAGTTTAGGAACGCTTGTTTTGTTAAAAATCACCAAGGTAACTAACTGACCGTCGCGACAAGACAAATCGTTTGTGCGTGATTCCAGGGGGTGCACAACCCTTGATAATTATCCATTGAAAGGTGTGAACATGGAAAGAGAGCCGAGGTAAAAGATCCACAAAGATAAATGAATCCGGTGGAGGGACAGAGGAATATGAACCTCATTCCATGCTGGAAGAAGGTATTTTTAGCCAAACAGCATCCCTTGCAAGCCAGCCTACCCATTAACCATTCTTCGCCTTATACGATTGCTGCCACTAAATTTTGGGTACGGCCAGCGAATGGCAAACCTCGGAAGGATCATGATGACCTCTTCAAATGAATTAATTGTTGAGGATGATTGGAATAATGTAGAATAGAAGCAAAAGAAGAGCAATCTATGCATCACATAATTCCTTACTAACCAAAGCCCCCTAATCCCAATACGGCAACCAAATGTTTTCTGCCGATTTCGAGCTTCAAAAAAAAAAAAAAAGAAAAAGTCCGAAAGGAAGACAAAAACATAGTTACCCAGCAAGATTTATAAGGGCTACAGATCCCAATTCTTTTCAGCGCTCGTCGTCAGTGCTGGTCCGTGGGCACTTCTCTCCCATTTACACCCACTATCCCTCCCAATTGACCCCCCGGTGGGCCCTTTAATACCAATGGCTTCCTCACTCGCTCCCCGCTACTCCGTCATTTCTTCTCTCTCATCCCGGACCACCACCACCACCCCTCATTATATCCACCTCCGACCCTCCCTACAATCTTTCCCCTCCTCACCGTTGCCTTCACGGTGTCTCCTTCTCTCCCGCCGTTCCTTCTCCCACACCACGCAGCGGGCTGCTTCAATGAACAACGCCCAGATATTGCGGCCACAAGCGCCAGCATCACTTAGCTCGAAAAACCAAGTGAAGCAAGCGCTGAAATCGATCAGGGCGGAGGACATCCCAGATGATATGGGGCTTTTGCCTGGCACCTTCATCCGGCCTTTGTGGAGGAATATGCCGTCGATATTCAAGTATCCAAAAGAGCGACTGTGGATGGAGTGGGTTTCACTGAGAGCGAAGTTTCAGGACTTTGTCGGGTGAGTGTGACATATTCATATACCCCCAGTTAAACCTCCTTTAGCAGATAGGGCGGAGTCCTGCAAAGTATTATAGTTTTTGGTTTCTAGGTTAAAACCCAGCTGACGGATGCCCCTGGCACAATTGTGCCCGTTTAAACCGCCCGATCCAGTGTCCTAGCCTATTGCAAATATCTCAACAGGAAAAATAAACTCCCTCTCCAGCTCCGGGAGCGAAAGCGCGCCGCTCTCAACCTCTATGAAACCATGTACACAGCTTACGCAGCGTGAGTTGCCCAACAGTTCCCAACGGCACAAAAGCTATATAGAAAGTAAAATTCAAAAATTAAAAAATAAAAAATAAAAAAATAAAAAAAGCCACTCAGCTAACCAAAATCCTGCCAAACCGCAAACCTCAGTGCCGACACCGCAACTCTTCAGACCATCTGTTGCAACGGCCTTCGCGATCAATTTTTCAAGCGAATCTCCAAGCGACCCCCACGTGGCAAAAAGCTCGTCTGGACTCTGCACAAATTCATAAAATTCCCTTTCTCAACGACCCTGACAGGGGCGCGCGTGATAGCAGACCGCGCCGCGCAGGTGGGCCACGGTATCGGCATCCGCCAGATCGTCGTGCGAATCCAGAGCCGCCAGTCATTGGTCCGTCCCCCGCCTCCCGAAACCCGGAACAACGACGCACAGCCGCAAGCTCCTCCGGCAGAGGCGAAGGATCAGGATTCCACGGAGTACATTGTGTTACAGAAGATGCTCGTTGGGGGAAAAGAGGGCGATTGGAAAGTGTGGGGATTTGCGAACGAGACGAAGATGGAAGATATGGAGACGAATCCGGCGTTTGCGAAAGGGTTGTCGTTAAAGGAGCGGTTGGAGCTTATGTCTGGAGCGAAATTTTGAGGGATGTGGGGTTGTTTGTCGATGATGGAAGGAGGATAGAGGAGGGAGGAGATATTATGGGTGATGGGTTTAGAGGTGGGTGATATCTCGCCTGTAGAATATTTTTCGAATTGTGATTTTTGCTTCCGATTTGCTCTAGAATGAGAGCTGGTGCGGTAGCTGAGAGATTTCTGTTATTTCAAAACATCTGTTTTGGATTTACGTATCAAGCATTGTTGAGCCTACATATGTTACCATTATTCCTCTGCATATTATTCTGTGTATAAATAGATCAAACCTGTTGTTCCACTCTCCATACTGCGCACAGAAACAAAATTCCAAACCCCATACAAATGGAAAATGGGGAAGGTGTTTATTGGGTATATCTATCTCTCTATATACACCCATGAACGGGGATTAACAAATACAAATCTGTCGAATATTCCATATTCTGCCCTAAAACTTTGGCCATCAATTCAACCCTCAAAACGGGTAATCAAATCTCAATTCCACCATCACTGACCATCCCCCCTGAACTATAAACAAAAAGTAGGATACCAGCAGCGACAGATATGAAAATGAGGTCTCCCATTTCGCCTCACCCCCTGTATATGCAGAACAATATAGGTATCGAAAGATAAGCAATTTAATATATTATGTATATGAGAGCAATATATAATCTGAAAAAAGATAGGACTAGGTATGTACCGTGTCGTCACGAGCCGTCCGAAAAACCAATGCCAAATTCAAGTGTCGGAGCGGTCCACATCGGTATACAGAGCTAGCCCACGCCTTTGGGTCAAAGATGAAACAGCACACAGGAGGGCCTTACGAGCTGGAACGCCAACATGACCTGTTTCCATCACATCTTCAACCATTTGTTGGCCACCCGCTCCCGCAGAGACGCTTTAGGGCCATGATCAGAGCCGATGTGTCCCTCCTCTACATCTTTATTGGAGGCAAATGAAGGTTCTCCAACACCAGGCTCAATGGGAGCCATCACCTCATCTGATGAGCGGGGGCGGGAAGGTTGAAGACGTGGCTCTGGCTTGTCCAATGCATCGAATCTGCGATGCTGGTATTTTGCCAGGAGGAAGTGGTAGCTTAGTCTGAGGATTAGGGCGGCGATTCCAAATAGGATACCCCCGAGCGGGGCGGCGAGGAATGCGCCTGAGGGCGGCTTTAGTAGCTGTCCGTTGGATCGACAATATACAGGAAAATGGAGAAATATTGTAAGACGGGGTTGGACATACCGAAAACACTCCAATCTTGCGCATAAAGGCCATTCTCCAGCAAAATCAATTTGGCTCCCGCATGCGCGTTGCCGAAATAAATTGTTCCGAAAATGAAGACAGATAAGATACCGCCTAGCCCTCCAACAACAACCTCGAACCCCGTCCACCAATAAACTTTATCCCATAGTCCGAAAACCAGCACGGGAATCGAAGAAGCAGACACGAGATCGGATATCAAGAAAATCTGTAGCACGCTAGGAGACTTGAGCGCGACAACTACCACGGGAATGATACACAAGACGACGAGAATGCGCACATATATCAGCGGTAGGCGGTTGCGGAAGAGATCGTTACTACCCGTGCTGACCATGGCAGACTGCAAGCTGTCAAAGGCTGCGGTGCTAAGGGAGACGGTCATGACGACTACGATACCGACGACCCATCCGGGAAGTTTCTCAAGAAGCAGGAAAAAGGCAATCGAGCCCAATTGGGGTGGATCACCGGGCCATGCGCCAGACCATGCGGCAAGTAACCCCGTCACACCGACCAGGATGAGGATGCAAAACACAGCGCCACTAGCAATGGATACACCGATACGCAGGTCGCGATCGGTCTTAGAGGCGAAAGTGCGCAGCCAAAAGTTGGATAGAAAGAAATCGTTGGTCAAGATGGCTATGGGGAGGATGTATATCAATTGCCAGCCGAGGAGGGATGGTTCCAAAAACCCAGATGATTCGATGAGGGAGCGGTCAATTTTGATCTCTGTGCCGACGGTGATAACGGCGATGATGATAAGGCCCACGACCATTGCTCCTTGGACATTGTCGGTGACAAATGATACTTTGAAACCACCTAGTGATGTGTAGATTGTCGTCACGACAACTTCAACTATCACCACTGGCAATCCGTCAAGTCCTGTGAGGGCATTGATTATCTGTTGTAGGGCAGAGAGTTCCGCAACCATATACAGGAACAACGTGATCAATCTATCCGATGCAAATTAGATTTCCCAACCGAAGCAAAAACGGCGGATGGAGTTAGAAACATACGTCAGTATGCTGAGGTATATGCCAGCCACAAGCCCATATCTCTGCCTGGCCCATTCAGTCAATACAAACCCCTCGGGACATTTTTGGCGAATAATTGGCCCCAAATAACCAAAAACCAACAACGGCAGTGACGAAGCTAACCCATAAACAACTAAACCCTGGACACCGGCAATGGTCGCGATTTCAGGGTATGTAAATAAAATTCCTGATCCAAGAGCTGCAAGAAGTAACAGGAAAAAAAGCACGCGGATTCCTAAAGGTTAGCATATTCACATAATGACGATAAAAACGAATGTTAAAGAAAAGGAGGGGAGAAGCGGCAGCACGTTTCCCACGCAAGCATTAACTTGGTCGAGTGTTCAACGGTACAATCTCAGCATCATGCCTGCATTGTATACGCGATAATCTCTCCAGGTATGAAAAAAAAAAAAACAATAGCACCGTCAAGAAGCCATTGTCCCCAGAGGTAGATTATCAAGTGTATCCAATGCCGCAATCAGCGCCCGTAGTGAAGCCGCAGCAGATGCTGCTCTGGACCCACCGTTCTGGAAGAAAGGGAAGGCAGGAATATATATATATGATAACGGGAAAATCTGCGCGTTGGTTCTGCGAAGCATATCTGTGTAGATGACTTCCATTTCTTCTGTCCCTAGTTCCCCATGGCCCGCAAGCCCAGAACAGCACCCACTGAACTGAACGCTCGAATACGAACCTGTTCTATGCTGCAACGGATATATCACCAATCCGTACTCGTATAAATTCCATCGTCCTTCCCTCGTCCGCTAATCTCTTCCACCACTTCTTGTTCGGTATGCTTAAATGCAGTTTTACTCATGAAGTTGGGGTCAGGAATAGCTGTTGATGGGATACGTTATCGGCCACGGAATCTTGCCTCTGGCACGGTTTTTTTTCCGTTTCCGCCAGCGCCATGGTGTTTTGCTTAACTCCGCATTTGTTTTGCTGCCGCTTCTCATAGAGGAGGAAGCAATTGGGGCGCAACAGCGCATTGTTTGCGCAACTCACCGGACGCGATAAAGTTCAGAGCAAGCGGAATTGCTATATAAGGTAACGATGACATGTATTAGCCAGTCCACGAGAAGTTGATCGAGAAGCAATGAGTGAACAAAAAAGGGGGGGTTGATAAGGGTGGGTAGGGTAGGTGGAGGGGGTAGCGGGGCGCATTTATTAAAAAAATCCACCAAGGGCAAAGGGTATGTAGGTAGAGAGCTGGTAGTTAATGCGCGGCTTTTGTTTTTCTAACCCTTCTGTGTGCCATTGCTAGACACGAAATCCTTGGTGCTTTGCTTTCGAAGTCGATATGCGATATAGAGACCAAGGGAACTGTGTGAAAATCCACGGAGTTAGTCCCCACTATATTTAAACACAAAAAAGGGAGCATAACGAAGGGGGATATGGGGTATCTGAGAGAGGTCATACAGGAAAGCTCCAAGTGTCAAATAGATCAAGGCATTTGATGCCTGGAAGGACGGTTTGCCCATATCTGGGCTGCTCAGTCGCAATGTGTGGACGGAAGCTCTAGTAGCAAAGCAAGAGATTGTCAATAATGATATGGTAGAGGTGTGAGGTGAAGTGGCAATATTCACGAAAAATAAGACGAAGCCGAGAAAGAAAAAAAAGAAAAGTAAAGAGAGAGAAAAACTAGAATGAGGGGAAATAAACGTTTTTCTTTCTTTTTTCTGTCATCCCACAGGCGTTGCTTGATAAATAATTGTGCGCCAGCTGAGCAGTTTATGTCATCGTCCGGTGAGAGGGAAAAGAAGCCGGGCTTGGCGCTATAGTCGGGATATCACGTGGGGGTTGTGGCTGCGACAGTTTGCTTTTGTATTATTGTATTATCAGGGAATAACTCAAATGAGGCAAGTCTAGGTAGTTGACGATATATCAGTGTAGATAGCTAATAATATGCCTAGGTACCTCGCCATAGTGAAGCGAAAAATAATAAAGAAGGAGTTATACATGAAACATGGGACGGATGCAGCAGTTAATATCGCCGTAACATCGATCAACATATCGAAAATAAAAAGGATAGGTTAGGTGTATATGATAGTAAAGATAAAAATAAAATCCCAGGGACTCTCGGCATGCGAAAACCGAAAACAAACAGGAGGGGCGCATAACATAGAAAAGAATGGGGCATGGGCATGGGTAACGGGCCCATGGTTTTAATCCTCGTCGAAAATCTGGAACGTATTCTGCAGAATGGTCTCTATAACACGTGCCTGCCAACCCGAATCTGCAATGTTATGGCCGGCATTGGAACCCATCAGAGTGAGACTGAGATATTTGAATTAGCACGCTGTATCACGGGTAATGAGATCAGATGGTGGACTCACCCAAAGCTTATAGCGATGTTGCCCGCATTCATTCTGTTCTCAGCAGACCGTTCGTGGACGTGGTTGAGATGCTGTAATACATTCAGAAAGCAATTAGCAACATGGGAAAAAGGAGCTAACCCCCTTTAACTTGAAAGATGACTCTAAAACAGAACAGGGTACAAAGGAACTAACCAAAACCAACGCCCGGAGTGTAGCATAATTCGGATCCGGGAGATTGTTAATAAGCGCATGCAAAGCATCGCGGCGTTGGATGTCATCGTCGCGACCTATAATTTCCCAACGATGACATGTATTAGAAATTATTCCAAATAGTGTAATAGGATAAAATTCTGCATCACGTACGGGCAGCATTGATGAAATCCGCATAATACTTATTCGTGAATAGCGGATCAGGAAGCTCTCTAAAGAACTGCTTTAAGAGCCCAGCTACGCTATTGACGTCATGGAAGAAGTTCTCCGGGTTTGTGAAATCGACTTGGGAGGAGTCTGTGTATAGTATTCCATTTTTGCGTTAGGCGGATGAATGAATCAATGATAAAAGGTAGAGAATGAATCATGCATACCATTATCGAACAGAGCCTTCAAATGCGCGATGTGATTAGTATTACCAGAGAGACGATAGATACCCTCGACATTGAGCCCGAAGAGCTCAATCCCCTGAATGCACTGGTACACAATCATGGGGATAGCGGTCCCATCTCTCTGGAACAAATCTTCCAGCGAAACGCCGAATACAGGGTTCAACGGTGGTAAATCTGCACCATACCCGTTCTTGACTATCGACTGGCGTTCCGGAGGAGGTTGCGGTTGCATCGGTGAATAAGGTCGGTACGGTGACGGCATGTGGCCTGGACCTGACGGTGGATATTGCTGTTGCGGTGGCAGTTGTCCCGGTGCTTGGTGTGGCACACCGAATGACTCTTGCTGCGACGGTGGCTGATATGGTGGTTGATATGGTGGCTGATATGGCGGTTGATATGGCGGTTGATATGGCAGTTGCTGCGGTTGTTGGAAAGTGTGTGGAGAGTGCTGATGCTGGATGGGAGTGGTTGCAGACTGCGGGGGCGTAGAGTTGAACGTAGGTCCTGAAAGCTGCGGAGGAGCATGGGCAAGTGGTGCAGTACCGGGCTGGTTAATCGTTTGTATAGGGGCTGGCTGCGGAGGAGGGGCCACAAGTGTCTAAGAATACATGTTAGATGAAAAATAAATTGAAAATAAAAATAAGGATTTGAATATCAAATCTCCACTGGAGTATACGAACTGGATGCTTCTCATATTTGACCTGTGTCGACCCCGAGGCAATCTTTGACGCATGAGTCAAGACATAGCTCTTGAAATCTTTCTCATTATCTACCTGAGACGCAACGTCGCGTAGACTTTTGAACACTGGAGCATTGGCATCGGCACTGTCCTTAAAGGGGCTCACGCAAAGACCGTTCCCAAGCAAAAGCTTCTCGGTGAACGTGGCTAGAGACAAAATATCAGTCGTCAAATGCCACATCGCAACATCTCTCGCCCTTTCAAAGAGGAAAATAACCAATACATACCGAATTTCTGCATCTGAAGGCCAAGCCCCGAATCACCCTCTGAGATCAAATCCTGCAACGCGCGCACTGCTTGCGGCCTCAAGCTCGAGATAAGCTCATTCTTCTGGCTTTGCGCAGTCTGGACCTTGGACGCATATTCCGTATCCGAATTCTGGACTTTGCGCAACAGATCCTGCTCATGCTGCGCCGCAGACTTCGGCCCCTTCAAGCCAAATTTACCAGGTTGGGTGTCGCCAGTTCGAGCCCGGTCATATTGTTCTGCGAGGGAGTTGTATTTCGCCTTCGCCTTTTCCGCCATGATTTCCGCATCCTGCACACGTTTTTCCGCATTCAGCCCGTTCTGCTTCCAGTGTTTTCGCCCCCGTTCCATGTTCGCAGCCAGCTCGTTCAGGTCATCGGACATCTGTTGCAAGGAGAGCGCAAACTGGAGGCCATGGTCGGCCATGCGGTCATGGATACGGTTTATCTCCTCACAGCTGGTTGAGAATGTGCCTTGGCGATTATCAATGCGATGAGCAGAGTCATGTACGGCGCGTGCGAGCTTTTTGAGACCTTGCGCATGTTCTTCTTCTATGACGGATCGCTTGCGGAGGAAACTCGAGAAGTCCTGGATTTGTTTGAAAATCAATTGGTCATTGGGAGGTTCGACGATTGAAGGATGAAGAGGGGGGTAGGGGGTTATGATGACGAACCCTGGTGGATGCGATGGTTTGCTTCAATCTGGTTAATAGGATCGAAACTCCAATCTGTTCGAGAAATAGAGTCATTAGCTAAATATGATCTCCGCTACTTCAAAATGATCCGCTGTATATTAGGCGCGGATAACCCAAAAAGTTGATCTTGTCTGCATACATCCGACTGTAGGACTTTCTCCAACTGAGCCATCTCCTCAGGATTAACGGCAGGCGCTGGTTCTGGCGATGCTGTTTTCTCCGGCGGCGACGGTGGGGGGGGAGGTAATTCGCTCTCTAATTTTGGGGAGCCATCTGGCGCAGGGGAATCGTCGGGAGGAGGAGCGCCGTCTGCCATGGCGTATATATGGGATATGTACAGCTGGTTGGGTATCTGGAGAGTAGAGTTGGGAGTGTTATCAAAGCAAAGGCCTCATCGTCCAATTCTTCAGTCCTGCGTGTCGCTGCGACGGGCTGCTGAGGCGGATGGTGGCTGGTTGTTGGAGGTGTGTTTGTTGGCGTCGTCGGGGGGCGGAATTATGTGGGCCAGGAAGAGCTTAGTTGGGTGAGGTTAGTTGGGCTTAACTGCGTTAGTGACCGCTAGCGGGCGGCTTCAGGGGCTGATCTGATCTTCGCGAGTAAATTATTAGTGAATAGAACTGGCACACGACTCCTTCGTTATTTACAACTTAAATATTACTACCTTCTATTAGTTATTTATTATTGTTCTTTGCTTGGAATTATATCATCGTATCAAGGTTCAAGTGGGTGGATTCCCCCTTCTCAAAGCACCTTCTGTCATACAAAGCACAAGATACAAGATAACTGCATATCCCAAGTGTAGTTACATGTCCAACCATGGCATCCATGAATGCATGCATCTTGTTCTATTTTAATCCTCTGTAACCCAAGTAGCTACATAGTAAAGCTTTGCCCAACCGACCGTTATTTCTGTCACTTTGTGCCTTAGGCCCCTTGCATAGGTTCGCCATTATTCCATGCTGTGTGTGGGGCGACAGGATGGTGTCTAATATACGGGCAAATTATGATTATTATGCCAGGGATTTATTTGTTATTGCCTCTTAGGTCCAAGCCAAATGAGAAATTTAAAAGGGCTCTGCAGAGCAGGATGGAGCATTAACCAGACATTGCAAAATATACTTATTTATATAAAATTATACACATAGAGACATAGGTATATACTCTCTGAAAATTCTTTCTCTCGTAAAGTATGCTTCAAGCCCCTGATATGCCTTCTTTTTGCCTCAAACGAGTGATAGAACCCAACACGTGTCAGCGTGTAAAGGCGAATATGTGCTTTCATGAAACAGCACCACGAAATAAATACCAGCATATGCCCGAGCCATGGCTTTAGTATGTTATTCAGCACACCAAACGAGGGGCGGAGTGTTAGTGATAGCTAGTCAACGAAGAGAAATCAGAAACTGTTGCCATATATGTAGGACGTGCATTGCAGTCCGTGGTTGCCAATTGTAAGTGGTTTGCTTCACGACAAAGTAGATGCTGGAAGACTCAGTCGAGTATTTCAAGAAGAGGACAGTTTCATGGCCAGGTATTGTCTGGTCTCACAGGGTAAATGTAGCGAAGCCGTAACATCATATAGTAGGGTAGGAACGCGGATGAAGTAAGAAAAGCGGGCAACATGTCGGAGAACATAAGCTCATTATGCCCACGATGCAGGCAATTGTTGCATTTTCACGCATCCCATACCAGAAATGTACGTCGCCAGGGGGCCGACAGTAAACTAGGTCCCCTGGTACCTGTACCAATATGATTGTGGCCTTCGATTCACAGAAATTATCTCGGAGATAGACGGCTTCCGCTGGAGAGAAGGATGGTCAAGAAATGACCGCAAGCGGGGAGTTGTTAATTATCCCTTCTTACAGCTGGCCTAAACGCCAAGAGAGAAGAGTCGAAAGTTGCAGGAAGAGGATTACGGGAGAGGCATCTCTGCCCGGCTAAATTCGGGTCATCACCGATGTTGAGGTCTGGGAAAATGTTGATGCGCAATGCAGACCTGGCCTGCCCTCTAACTTTAACGGCAGCTCAATTCCACACCGAATTTTTTCGATTTCTTCGACATGCAACCCAAGTTGTATATGGGTTGGAACCACACATGAAAACACAACCCTCCAGGGGCATTACGAAAGTGGTTTCGAACGCTTCCTCGCTCATCATGAACTCGTTCTGCGTGCAACTGTTACGCAAAGACTAGGAAGAAAACACGAAATACTGCTAGCCGGGGTCCTAAGTAATGGTTCGACGGTCTGCTCGCGCGTATCGCATCACTGGAACATCAAGCAACAAATGTAGAAATTTTTCGGGTTCCGCTCCGCACACAGCTTGCAACATTTGAACTTACCTCTTGTCATTTTTTTCTGAAGTGGCAAATAAGCGTGAATTTATAATTATATCGCTTGGTTATGATTGTCGAGTGAATCATCAGTTATGATGGTGGGGGTACAAACACTCCTGCAGTGGCACCTTTCACGGAAAAGATGGGTTCGCGACTGCGCCACCGAAAACGTAGCTGCGACTCCATCATCGCCTCCCACCTAGGAAAAAAGGGTGCCCATGCGAGTTGCAAGCCTCCCCACAGGCGCAGGAGCCCAGGAATACCACCTCAGGAGTGTGAGGGGTTGCTGAACTGATCAATATGCATACTGTGGACGGTCGGATTGTTTTCGAATGCGAATGGGCTTCCCTATCCCCTATCGCCTCCACGAGAAATTATTCCTTCAAGTCTCGTAAGAAATTCCTTCTTAGATTCGTCTAAATGGCTATCCTATAAGATCTCCAATTCTTAGGTCTGTTGAACATACTTATTTCTCCGCGTCTCCATCAGGGAGCCTGCATATTTCCCCAGCCTTACCGGCGTGAATAGTGATGTAGAAAATACTAGATTCGCTTCTCCAGGGGTGCAGTTTGAGCCATGTCTCTTGAACGGAGATGGCAAAAGTGAAATGCTTTGCAAAGAAAGTGGTATTTGTCTGAGAGGTGGAGTCCAGCAAATGCAAATGCCAGGGCACTACGGTTTGATGAGGGGTTCCTTCTGCAGGCAGTGAATTTCAACCTGGCCTGCATACTGAAGATACGAGCGCCGTCGACATGTCAAAGTGGAGTCCAAAGGGCTGTGCGGAGGGGCTGGTACTGACACGATCAGGCCGCAGAAACAGGAGCCCGGTATCGAAAAAGCTTTCCCATTTAACTCACAAATCTCTAACCGGCCATATGCTCGGAGGGTTGTTTTCTCGTTTGATATTTCCCATACCACCTCAAATAATTTCGCCATGGGGTAACATGTTCTCTTCCGGAGGCAAAAAAAAAAAAAAAAAAAAAAAAAAGGCCTCTCATTGCAAACGGCAAGCTGTCATTCAAACGACTTACATCGAGCAGGACGGTGCTCATGAACGCGTTCCGCGTCGGTTTCTGCATACTGCGCGAAACTAGATCGGTATGTTTTGGTAGAGCTAGTGGGTTCACAAAGCACGTCGGAAAGCTTGATACGATGGATAAACTCGCTATATCCCGATTGACGTCAAAATTCCCTTGTAACATGTGATATATGGCCGCAGAATTGATATGCCCCTGCGAGCAGCAGCCCTCGAGAAAGAGAAAGATGCCAAACTCGGAGTCGACCCGGACAATATAGCACTGCGCCGCCCCAGGGGTGGGACTACCATTTTGAAATCACAGCTGCTGCTAACTGTGCAGTTTGAACCGGGGAAATGCTGTGTAGCCACGTCTGTAAACATTCTCAAACGTAAATTTGTAAACGTAAAGAGATCAACGAGCAAGGTTTGTTTTGCCATACGATTCCCTTGACCATTCTGAGCTCATTATCCTCTATTGGGTATTGCCTCCCTTAGCAGATCGCCCCCTGACTCTCCCCGTTAGAGCAGCAGCGGTTCGGCGAGCAGGGACCAACAGTTGTCAAATGCAAGAGCCAGGTTCCGAGGGGTATAGAAGAAGATATATATCTAAATTTTTATAAGAAATGAGGTGTTGTTGAGCTCTGGTCGACAAAGAGCTGTATGTATAAAATATATAGGAGTATACATATTTTAAGGAGTCGTATATAAATGGTATATGTATATCTCGATAAATATATATATATATATATATATATATATGTGCAACGGAATAGTCCCAAGAAAAGGACAAATTCTGAATGGAAGAGAAGAAGAAGTAGAAGAGAAGATTCCTACCAGGATGCTTTAAGGGTATATATAGCTTACCTAATGATCTCCCGGGTGATTTCCGTAGAGATTCACCTGGTAGGCTGCAGCATGAATGCATGCCTCCTCTTTTCTACATAGTAGGGAAATATGAATGATAGGATGAGATTAGTGAAAGGCCCAAAGTGGTTCGTTCATGAATTGTGCAACCATCTTCCCAAGGGACTCCCGTCTGTTTACTGCCACATATAACAAAGACCGCAGTCTGCGCCAGGGGGATGGTGGGGTGAATTGCCAGCGCGTAAGCACTTGTTAGCAGTAGCAGTAGCAGTAGCAGCAGTAGTAGCAGTAGCTCATCAAACGCATTGATGCAGTCAGCAACAAAAGGAAGGGGAAAGCGGGTCAAGGCAGTTATTTTGCATATTGCATGAATACGTAACTTTATATTAAACTCTCAAAGAATTCGGTCATAGTAGAGATAACTAAATGCCACTCTCAAGGCGAAATAGCACCAATGGTATGGCCCCCAATCCGTGATTGACTGGCCTGGGGAATCCAATGGCTCAAAGACATTATGATCGGCTTTTTTGATTTGAATTAATCCGACACATCCGGTATTCCGCATCTTTGATGGTTCTGTATTCAGTCATCCCTCTGACCATCGCACCCTCTGTCGTGGATGCATACAAAGATATGACAGAGCCAACCAGTCCTCCTCTCCAATCAGCGTAATAATGAAAATAAGAGTTAGCGAATCGTCGGTTTCATTCAGCCCCAATCTAATTCCAAAATAATAATAATAATAATAATAATAATAATAATACTAATAAATACTAATAAAAGTAAACTCACTCTTTCAACCTCAGCGTGGAAAGTGTACGTAGCGTCATGATATGGAAATCGATTAGAGGCTGAAAGGCATCCGCGAACGTTTTCCCCAAGCCACGCTAGTTAACAACAGTCAGCCCAAAGGGCCAAAAACGCCAAGAGACTGACTGGGTGATCTCGATGTCAGCCCCGCATCCAGCAGAATATCAATAGGACATGCCGCGGTGATTTTTCGACGCAGATGAGAGAACTGGAGTGATAACCGGAGAGCCTTTTCCATTTTAAATATGTATAAAACCTTCCAATTGCTCTAGCAAAAAGTTCAAAATTCACTTCTTTTCCAAAATAACCATCAACTTAGTTCCTCCCCAGAGAAAGCTATCAATATTTTATCTATATCTGCAGCTATGGCCTCCAAAGAAATCCACTTCCTTGCCACGTTGAAGCCATTACCAGGCAAAATGGATGAAGTGAGTAACTACATGCCACTATATACAAGCAAGATAAAAGAATTATAATATAATATATACAGTAAACGCGAAAATAAAAATACTAAAATACTAATCATTTATCTCACCCAAAAGCTCGCCGCACTTTTTGCTGGAGTCGCCAAAAAGATTCATGACACTGAACCGGGCACTCTAACCTGGTATGCTATTCAACCAGAGGGTGGAGACGAGCTGATCGTCGTGGAAAGGTATGCTTGTTTTTCTTCATTATTCCATCCAACATTATCCAGTTATCCTTCCCTCTTCACTTGCGCTAGAAGTAATATACAGACACGCAAACACCCCATGTTTTAAACTTCCGTCGCTTTGACAAAACTTTGAAAAAAAAAACCCCCCGCCTCTTTCATGGCAGATACTTCTCTAACATTCTCGAGCGAATTATTTTTTTTCAAAAATTTATAGATACAAGGATGCCCAGGCTCATCAGGTGCATAGTAGCTCTGGCCATTTGAAGGCCCTCTCTCAGGCCGCGGGCCCACTGTTGGCGGAGCCATACTCGCTGAAGATGGGGCACCAGGTTGCCGGGTTTAGGAGGGATGAGAAGTTGTAGTTTTTTTTTATTTTAAATTTTTATTATTATTTATTTACAGACACGCTCTTGTATATCTGATATAACTAAATATATTTGTTTTGTTTGGAGCTCTCTGCTTCGTTTCTGGAAAGCAATCTTTATTGTATGCAGCATAAGTAGCTGAAGAGTATGTTCGTACAGGAGATAGCTCTGGAAACTGAGGTACCTGAAAAGAAGGGATGATACAGGGTGGTTGACGGAAAGGGATGAAACTGACTGAGCCGCACCCGCCATTAGAGTTTTGAAAAGTTCGCTTCCAAGTCGCAATTTTCTGAAACTGTTTGAAATAAATCCCCATTCCCACTCTTATTTGTTGGCATGTGAGATGATTCGCACTTCCAAGTTTGTATTCCCCGCTAGCTTGAAGACTGGTAGGAATTTGATTGGGGATTTGAGAGGATGTAACTTTTCCGAAATATCATTTCCCTTCTACCACTGTATTCAGAGAACGGTGGCGGAGAAACATAACAAAGAATTATTTAAAATTCTATATTTAATAATGCAGGGAGCTTCCAAGGCTGGTGGGTGTGGGTTGGTATTATGTATATAAAATGGAATATCTCTCCGGCGGCTAAAATATCCATCTGTTGCATGGCAGGACATGGTCTAACAGCAACAGCATAGTAACTCGCAACTGCATGAACAGGGGGCTCTGCAGGAATATGTCAGGGTGCTATAACATGTCCGAGAAGAGAAATGGGATTGGACAAAAACTCTTCCCAATCATTTTGATTTTGTAGTGACTCTTTCTTCCTTTTCATCCAAATCGATCAGTCAATCATTCCTCTATCCAGGAGTATTGGACGTCAATAGGATGCCGCATGTGTTGGATAACTCCACTCACCAGCTTTGAACGGGAACTAGCCTTTTAGAAACAGCAGTTAACACCTCTGTCGTTCGCCAACTCCGTATCTGCTGATCCGTAAATACCCTGGAGCCTGGGGATGTTAGTCATGCAGCCAGCCAGCCAAAAGGAACCTGGGATGGGCCACATGGAGAGGGGCGGGACAGGCTAGCTTCTATGCAACGGACCATCGAGGGGGTTCGAGTCGCACATAGGCCTGATATATATAAATAGAGATTGGACGTTGAGGGGTTTGAAAAGTAAGTTTATAAACTGGGTGGTTCCGGACCAACCAAGCATATGTCGAATATGTTGAGGCCAGCCTGATTGTTTCCAGGGAGCGTAGATGGGAGACAGGACGGCGCTTACCAGTCACATGGATTAAAAATAAATGTCAAAAGCAAGACCAAGAATAATAGGATATAAGAACTCAATTACCAATATTATTTTTTACTGGTATCCGGGTTCTATCTACCCCTGGGAAACCAACCATGGTCAGATCGAAGTAAAATCCCAGCGTAAAGGTTAGACTTGTTGCTGTTGATGGTGCTGCACGTTTGATGCGACCCGTATGAGACCCGTGCCAAGCCTCTCCTAGGCCCAATCCCGCCAAGCCTCTGGCACCGATAAACTCACCGTCCTTCGTCTTTCGTCCTTCGTCTTTCGTCCTTCACCCTTCATCCGGTCTCCAACTCGTTCTCTCTCAACCTCCTCGCTATCAGCCTCCTCTTCATTCTCCTCCTCGCCCCTCCACGCCTCCTCTATCCGACTCCCGCCTGCACTCGTTCTCCTCTTAGCTGGCTATCGATCACTACTCGAGCTGTGCTGTGCTTTTTTGTCTCCCTTGCTCTTCTGCTGCCGTGAGGACTACACTCGCTCCGTCGCCCAACTGGTATCCTATCATTGTCTCAACTTATTCGCTCCGGATCTCCTCCCTGACATTTCTAAAGGAGCTTCCGTCCCTCCTAATCTTAGCTCAGATCCCTCGCCAATTGGTTTTGTCGTGTGATCGCTCTCCGTTATTCTTATTTTTACCTACCGTACCTCCCTCGGACGATAAACTGGTCTCCCCTCGATCCCAGTCCCTTACCCGATAAATAGCTCCATCCTCCCTTATATCAGAGGTTGCAGGATATCTAAGGCAGTGCCACAGACATATATTATACCTCTTCGAACAGAGAATAGTTGTGTTTTTTTGAGAAGAAACTACTCTTGGCTTGAATCCTGTTGGAATTGAGCTGGTGCTTTATTTCATCCAGTGTCCAGAACTTAACACGGTTGGCCCAAGACTTTGTTCAGCTAGCCACCTTTTGACTTGATCTTCTACTTTTATATTCGGGCTGCTTTTTAGGCTGTTCAATCACTTTTACTTTTTTTGTCAATTGACTTTGCCCCTTGAAAGCTTAACAAAATGGCCTCTGGACCGGCTACTCAATCGTTGAAGGTTGGTAATTTTAACGACTTCCGTCCTGAATACCTGATTTTGATTTGTATTGTATCTTCTGATTCTTACTGACTGTTGTTTTTCTCTGCCTTGCAGTGTGTTGTTACAGGTGATGGTGCTGTTGGCAAGGTAAGCATTTCCTTTTAAACTTCAATATGGCGTTGTATGTATTTTGGTTGCTAACTTAAAACTAGACCTGTCTTCTTATTTCCTATACCACAAATGCGTTCCCCGGAGAGTATATTCCTACTGTGTATGTTTTTCCTTTAAACGTCCTCCTCGATCCTATTTCGATATTTCTAACTGGACACAGGTTCGACAACTACTCTGCCAGTGTAATGGTTGATGGGAAGCCAATCAGTCTTGGACTTTGGGATACTGCTGGACAGGAAGATTACGACAGACTACGTCCCTTGTCATATCCACAGACCGACGTTTTCCTCATATGCTTTTCTATCGTTAGCCCGCCGTCTTTCGATAACGTCAAGGCGAAGGTGCGCTGATAACATATACAATAGAGACTTCGGTGTTTAGTCTCTTTCTCCTTACGCGCACTCATATTAACTTCTTACATAGTGGTACCCAGAAATCGAGCATCATGCGCCCAATGTTCCCATAATTCTAGTGGGGACAAAGCTGGATCTGCGAGAGGATAAAGTTACCGCTGACAATCTTCGTGCGAAGAAGATGGAACCAGTTTCTTACGAACAAGCTCTCGCAGTTGCCAAAGAGATTAAAGCACAGAAATACCTTGAATGCTCGGCCCTGACACAGAGAAATTTGAAGAGTGTCTTTGACGAAGCTATCCGGTATGTCACACATCCACCATTTACACCATACACAACACTAAATCATTATATATAGTGCTGTACTTAATCCACGTCCCATTGCGAAACCTAAAAAATCCAAATGCAAAATCCTCTAAAGATCTCGTACTGCTAAGCATGGCAGAACCATCCTTACTGCCTGAGGTTAAAGAACGATAGAGATGACACTATGATATCCCCGGAGCATGTTACTTTTCTTCATTTTCAGCCATTTATTATTTTTCTTTTCAACTGAAAGCGAAGTTCCGTCAACTCAGCGAACATATCTCCGTCACCTTTTCTGAGTTATACGAAATCAACTTAATAATGATTGGTTTTCCTCTTTCTATGCTTAAGACAAGCGACGACCTCTCGAAGAATTCTCAGCAGAACCGGAATGATCTGGTTAAATATGAGCAGCAAATCCTCATCAAGCAAGCACTAAATTGACCATCGATCTCTTCCACATTCTCTGACTGATATTTTAGCCCCTTCTATTCTGCTATTTAAACTCGAGCTATTTTCCCTGTTTGTTCTCTGTTTTGATAATTTGATTTGGCGCTGGAGATATGATGAAGCCAACTTCCTGCAGTCTTATGGGATCTACGAAAACTCGCGTGCCATTCTAAACTTTTACTTTTCTTCTCGAAATGCCAAAATCTTGAAACCAACCTTACTGTTTTCCCATCCATCCACATCTTGGAAAACAAGACTCTATTGTCGTCCTCACCCCATCCCTTCTGTTCTTTCCACTTGATTTGGCCCTAGTTGTTAAAATCGAATGATACGATCTGATGAATTATTTTCCACCTCCAGATTTTCCTGCCCTGGCGCTCTAAATTTTATCTTCTGTTCTTCGCTTGTTGTGCTCTGTTCTGCTCTGCTCTACTGTCGTTGGATCCTCCACAAGTCTTTGTTTTAATGCTTTACCTGTCATCCCCTCCCCCCTCCCCCCTCCCCCCTCCATTTTTATTGTTTAGCAAGGTGGGCTTGATTTCTATTTCGTCGTTTCTCTATTTTTCACCGCACATTGTTCTTTTCCCGTCTCTTTTTCCCCCTATCCTTTTCTCAACCGCCCCACCATTTCCTCTACTATCTCCCTAACCGAAGAAAACTTCCACTCCACAAACTCCTGTCCATGATACTCTACTTAAACCTGCTCATCTTTCCTCCAGGGAATAGTAAACAAAAGAACGCCGTTATTGATAGCGGAGCACAGGAGAGCAGGAATGACCTCGACACCAAAATTTCCATCCCTCTCGCCTTTTAACTCATCTCCCTCCTTCCTATTTCTTCCGACTTCCGAAAAATAATATTGCGCCTGTTTCGTTGTCTTTCCTTTTTCTCTTCTATGATTCTACTGGGCATAAACAGGAGTGTGACATTTTTGAAAAGACTTTTCTTCTATACTTGCTTCCAATTTTTACAAGCCAAAGGAGCGAACAGAATCAAATTAAAATGTGTTTTTTTTTTGTTGTTGATCTGCCCCGATACATATACCGTATTAATACCATCTCACCTCATCCCCACCCGCCCATACTGCACGACAAAACGGACACGTCGTCGCACCTTGGCATTGCTCCTCCCATTGCCCAAAACAGTGTGCGTGTAGGTTATTCCCACACTGGGCTTTGCACCATACCAGTTGTAATAGTTCCCGGTTTACATTTTCGTGGTGGTTGTCTTGTGGGTGTTGGATGGTGTTAACACTGATAGTATTAGTATTGTTATTATCATCGCTGGTGTCGCTGTACGTGTCACTGTCGCTGCCACTGTCTTCCTGGAAAAGGGGGAGCATGCAGATTGCGCAGTCCCCGTCTATGGTTTTGCGGGTGACTCGGGGGGCGGGGCGGGGACGGCGGTTGAGGGCACGCGGCGGACGTAAGGGGCGGGGTGTTGGTGCTGGTGGCGATGATGGGGATGCGAGTGTTGGAGGGCTTCTGCTTAGTGCAGGCGAGGACGGTTGCTGATCAGTGGGGTTTCTAGGATTACTGTTTCTGGCCCTGCCTCTGGTGGCTGTTGGTGCGGATGCGGATATAACACGATGAGGCGATAGTAGTGATGGGCTTGGTGATGGGATGGAGGATACGTTGATTGGTACGGGTGGCCGTGGTATCGGTCCAGGTAGAGGGTTGGGCCTAGGGGTTGAGCTACCTACAGGTCTAGTGGGTCGAGGTGTTGGTATGATGCGGGTATGATGGGATGAGGATGATGGGAATGATGGGACCGATTGTGAGGTGAATGATGTTGGTGCCCCTGCTCGCGATATTTGATGTGGCTGCACACTCAAATTGGTCGGATGACTACCGAATCCGGATCTGATGGGCGTTCGTGTGCCTCTCATTGCGGAGGCCGGGCCCGTGACTGATGAGGAAGTAGGGGTGCTATCTGAATACTGACTTGGGTGGGTTTCAGGGGGTGGGAGGTTACTACGATAATTTCGTTGTGGTAACGGGGTAGAAATAAAATTGGTAGAACTGGTTGTTCTTTGGGCACTCCGTGGTGTATGGAGACGGGCATGGCCATGGACATCCCTGAGGGTAACTGCGGGAGCCCGGACCGGTGATAAGGAAGGCGGTGCATAGGGAAAATCGATATTCTGTGAAGCAAGCGAGGTGGTTATAGCGCCTGGAGTGTGTAAGGCCCCGTACCTGGGTTCTTCTCCGCTGAAAGAAGCCTCATATCTGGGAGCCGGACGGCGATTTTCAATCACCTCTAGACCGGAACGCGGCCCAAGTTGTCTGTGTGGCAATGTCTGTACAGGTACATGAACATCGGGATCATCATACTCGACATCCGCACCCACATCATCGTGATACGAAGCCAGATCAATCCCCATGCGCGCTTGATATGCATAGATTTTACTCTTCCACCGTACAACAAAGCTGGTCGCTTGGTTCTGGTGGTATCTTGTGCAGAGGATAAGTGGCGCTAACGACCAAAAGAATTCATCAGAAAGCGATTTACCCCTTTCAAGATGATTAGAGCCTGTAGCAATGAGACGGTTAGCGGCTGCGCGATTATCAGCGCGCGTCCTATTGCGGCATCGTCGTCCTTGAGATGGTGCGTGGCCGATACATTGGCAGTCGTCAGGGTAAATATCGAGAATCTCTAGGAGAAGGGGTTCGTTGTAAGGAGGCGATCGGGGAGGTGATGGTAGGTAAGATGGAGGGGTGTCATAGTTGTCTGCAATGGTAGAATATTGGGGTCCATATTGGGATGCAGCTCTGAGATGCGGTGGTAAGCCTCGAGGGAAATGAGATGTACGCGGAGGCATGGTGCTGTAGGTTGCATGTATTCAACGCGAGCTTTCTTACCCTGCGTTATTGATTGGAATGGTCAGTAAACTTATATAGACTCCGCTGAGCCGGAAAATAAGGAGGTGCATGTCCATCAAGCTGAAGAACTTTGCCATCCTGCTACTGCCCCTACGGAGTGGTAATATAGACTTGCGGCACAGTCACTCCGCCCGTTTTAGTTGAAAAGGAGAAACATCTTGGCCTCCTGGGAAAGGTGGGCGCCTGTAAGGTTTCGTGGTTAGACAAGGTAATCAAGGGTGTTGAGGCACGGCGCTTACAGCACTGGATGAGGCTGCTTGTTCAGAACCTCAACGGTCCCATCACAGCATGATAGGCCATGAATGGCTCGAAACAAAATGAGTGATATATTAGCGGCCGCCGTGTTCTTCTGTAAGGCGGTTTCAATGTTAATTACCCAAGCCTAAGAGCAGGTAGACAAGCACTGGGGAATTCACGAAGTACCAAGCGGAAAGAAACAGGGGTGGAAAATTAAATTATAATAAAATCCAATATCAATACAGTAGAAAAGGGCATAAAAATTAAACATAGCAACCTGAAAGACATGCATTACTCCCACTCCATTTCCCATCTTTTTTGGTTCATATTCTTTTTACTTACCCAACGCCGTCAGAAATCAAGAGGCACTGACTGTTCTTAGGCACCGGGAACCCAGCCCCTCCGGCTGGGATGCACATCGTCCATATCGTTCTTCACTGGCGCAGGTTCTGAATCATCAGCCGGTTTAATAGTATCGGCTTTCTTTTTCTGCTTCAGAGCTTCTTTCGCGGCGCGAGCGCGCTGTTCGGAGAGTTTGGTGTTCTTCTCAAAGATGCGCGCTTTACGAGTTTCGGATTTCGAGCCACCACCACCAGCGCTGATAAAGACGTATAGGTTTAGTGGTGTTTAGGTAGGTTTGGGAACAAGTAAACACCGTGGTGATTGGGAGAAAAAGATCACTTACGTTAGTTCAACATTGATTTTTCTAGCAGGGTTCTTGCCATCGTCGAATGAAGAGTGGTGGTACAGTTTCAGGCACGTCTTCATGCGATCGTAATGGTCAAATTCGATGAAGGCGAAGCCACGGCTCTTCTTCCCGCCTTTTTCGCTAGGGAACCGGACATGACTTGGATCGATTTTCGCGAAATGCTTTTGCACGGCTTCCAGGGTTGTGTGGAATGGCAAGTTACCTGGATCGCGATGTTATTATACCGTACTTCGAAGGGAATTGAAGGTTTAATGAAATGCTGTAAGTCAAAAAAGGTCACTTACCGATGAAGACGATGAATCTCTGGTTTTTCTTCTCCCCATCGTGTCCGTTGGCACCGTCGATACTTCCATCAGCCCCAGCCTCCGCGGCAGCATCGGTTTCGACGGTAGAAGTTTCTTCGGTCATCTCCCCATGTCCGTTTGCTTGCTGCTCTACTGATTCGTGTCGTTTCTTGTCCTTTTTATCTTTCTTATCCTTGTTCCGCTTCTTGTCCTTTGTGTCCTTGTCCTTTTTGCTCTTCTTCTCCTTCTCTTGGCTCTCTGATGCATCTAGCACCTTTTCTTGCCCCTCCCTCTCCTTGCCCCCCTCCTCCACTTTCTCCTCGTCCTCTATATCTCTTTTATCCTTCTTCTTCTTCTCCTTCTTTTCTTTCTTCTCTTTCTTCTCCTTCTTCTTCTGATCATTTTTCTCTTCAATCCTTTCATCACCCTTCTTAGCCTTCTTCTCTTTCTTCTCTTTCTGCTCCTTTTTCTCAGCCTCTTCTCCTGCAACACCGTTTGTCAACGGGGCCTCGACCATATCCTTCATCTCAACATCCGGACTTTGGCCATTAACTTCAGCACCATCCCGAGCTTTCTCATCCCCCCGTTCCTTCTCCTTTTTTTCCCTTTTCTCCTTCTTCGATTTAGCTCCCTTCTTGTCCTTGTCGCTCTTCTTAGATTTTTTCTGCTTCACTTCCGTAGTTTCGACCGCATCATCTTCGGCCGGGAGCTGACTCCGTTTCCGTTTATCGCCCATTTTGTCAGTCGATGGATTTTCGATTGTGAATTCGGGCTCGAAAAATGTAATCTGCTCTAAATAAAATTAATTTCGATTAGTAAACTGGGAACTGAAAATTTAGCTACTAATTTTTCTGCGCAATTCAAAATTTCCACGCCACCGGGGCAGTGTCAAGGCGCATTGTATTCTGAGATATAGTTGTGCACTCACCAAATCCTTCCTCTTTCCGTTTTCTGGTCTCGTCAAAAATTTCCACCCTGATGTTATTTTTCTTTTCCTCTTTTCGGCAAAATTTATTCATTTTTTCTAGCAAAATTTCTGCCAGTTGTCAGCTAGGCGGTGAGAATTTATGATCTCCTCACCGCTTCCAATTTGTCCAAACCCAGTCACGTGAGGTTGAAGCCCTAAGAAGCCAGCATCAACCAACCATTCCTCCTCCGTGATACGTCCAGCGATACATCCATGGGTGTATTGAATCCAATCATCTTTTGCGGGACTTGACTGGAGAAGTGGACTCCTTGCCCGAGAGAATTAGGCCCATCTTGAAAATCCTCCTCTGGGGGCCGAATGTATGATAGGCCTAGCCGGTGTGGTTACAGAAAACGAACGATCCCAGCGATAAAGCACAAAGACAGATAACCCTTCTACCATTTCAATCATCACGAGTGCACAACAAAAGGTTCAGGCACGTAGTGAAATTTGGAATTGATTATGACTCTGCAGTAATCGCACATAGGGCACTGCAGAAATCTAGCTATAAGTCTGTAATCCGACCATCACAACTGTTTAAGCCGGCGCTAAATCAGGTGATAACCACTATTCGGAAGATCATATTGGCCGGCTTAAGTCTAATTGTCCTCTTAAGCTTGAGGTATCCATCATTATTCCTCTCTTTCCAAATCGTGCAGGCTTTTAACTGAAGCCCCACCCACTGGCCGGTTTAACTTTGTTACTCCCCGAATGGGTTGCTGGAGATCCCGCGACAGGTGAGGAAAAGGCCTCTATTTCCTGCGGCGGGAATCGATCAAGATGTTGGGCAATTTTAGATGAATAGCGAAGACACCATATACGCGAGTATGATGCATCAAGGCCTGGTTTGATATTGGGCGGGTAGGTTGTAGCCCTCCACCATCTAGACGCTACCTGGTACACGAAACCATATCGATTCAGAAAACCAAAATTTGGACCCTGTTATTGCTGGAATCATACCGGTCTCGTAGATCGGCGCGATTGAGAAATTGAAGAAGAGGAAGGTGTATATCTTTCATGTCGAATATACCCCTTTTTTTCTGGTCCACGTATGAACCATCGATGACAATACGCTTTAGATGTGTAAGCCGCAATTCCCCTGAGATAATCTAGTCAGCAAATCTTTAATCCCCCTGAAGTAAACTATCAACACGGGAACTCACCAGAGCTAGCCAAATCATTCAATCGAACAGGAGTCCCAATCCCAATCCCAACTCTAAACAGAAAATTAGCAGTTGTTGCTTGTCACTTTTCCCATAAAACTTACCTCGTCTTCTTCACAAACTCCTTAGCTTCAGCCAGCTTGATATGTTTGGCGAATAGTTTCGCCACAGCACAATCCTTGCTTTGGAATTGTCGAAGTGCTCTATGGTGAGTCCATTAATATGAGAACCTACACAGTACTGAATGAGAGCAAACGGCTCAAAAAGGAAATGCTAACCTTGTAATATCCGCGGCTCGTAGCCCTGCAAGAGTAATCACAATCGTATGAGGGCTACCATTTTCTTCAGGGGCCGTTGAAAGGGAGTCGGGACTCCCCTTCTTTCTGCTATAAACCTTGAGAAATGAGGGCAGATGTTCTAACTTTCTTGGTGACTTCCATGAGGTCGTATCGAGAAATGCATGTTCTGTTCAAGGTCAGTAAAAATTTGGGAACGGTTTTCTAATGATCGAAAGTATTTGCAAAATTTTTGGACGTATATCTCACCTGGTACATAAACGTCATCTAATTCGACTGCAGTCAATTCGCTGTCATGCCTCTTGGCCTGCTGTGCGAAGAAATCCGCCAGGAGAGGACCATCCATTTTGCCAATCGACTCGTCTATGCCATCCTTCTTGCCTGCATCTTTCGGGTCTTCGACAATCTGCTTCGTTCTCTTGCGCTTCTTCTTTTTGCTACCACTCTCGTCTGCCACTGCTGGTATTGCTGTGGGAACTGCAGTCTTTGGTGCCTGGGCGTCTTCCTCATCTTCTCTACGTCTTTTCTTCCCAGCTTTAGCTAAAGGTTTCGGTTGCGCCGGCGACCCCATTGCGATTTTTATAGATAGTATTTTTTAAAAGAAAGTGTAGCTGAAATCATATATATGCTTTTCAAATTATTTTTTTTTGCGAACTTCAACTTTTGTTCGAAATTTCTGGCACTGATGCCGTGCTTAGTCATTATTTCTTATCAGTACCTAGCTTGAACGCACGGACGCCATACAGCTCTTCAGTTTCCAAAACTGGGCCGAAAAGAACCAAACAAGCGCATCAACGCGTCTCAATGAAGCATATATACCGCTTTTCGGTTTGTGAATGAAGCTGTTTATATACCTAGGTAGCCTTCAATCTTCGCCATACCGCTTTGGGTGCGCATGACGAATTAACACCCAGCATTGATCATGTCATCCCCCCCCAAACATGACCGCAGCGAGACCCCTCGAAGCGCGCGGAATAGAAATTCTTCAGATCAAGAGAGCCCCTTCAATGCCGTATGTGAATAGTGATAGGGAGACGCAAACTATGCACAAGGCATATTAACTAATTTTTTGTATTTTTTTGGTTCCATTCAGCTTCACCAACTCGCCGGAGCAATACAAAACCCAACAACCCCCGGCCAAATTACCGCTCGTCCCCGGCTCTCCGCCAGTAGAGCTTCCGCAAGACGCACGCCTGGTGGCGCATATACAGGTGCCAATGTTGCCCCCGCGACTCCTCATGCACTACGGGCGTTGCAAAGACGCGCCGCTACATATACTCCTGGCCGGGATCGGAGGAAAAGCGGACGGTTACAGCGAGAAACGCCGATGGATGTACTGAGAAACCTGGGAAAAGGTTCGTTAACAGGAGCTCCTATACTTCTTAGTTGGATGGGAGGTCATTCTTTGCTAAATTGCCATGTTCGATGGAAACCTAGTACTGGCTCCCGTCACGCGACCAGTCTCATCATCACCTAATGAAGAGCTGGAGAAACCACTGCCGCAACCGATCGATGATCTTGATGAAGAACCCGATCTTCCAAGGCCTAGGCTTTCGCTTCCGCTCCGAGAAATGATTGTAGAAGATGATGGTAGTCCAGAAATGCAGCCTCCAAGGTTGTCATTGGCGCTTGATGAGGATATCGATCTCACCTGGAGATCTATTGAAATGCCAAGGCGAGATCGGAGTATACAAGATCGAGCTACTCTTTCCAGGATAAGCATGGGGAGCAACCGGTTCAGTGATCGCTTTGGCGACCTCAGCAGAATGGAAAATCTAGAAGAAGAAGAAGACTATACAATAGTTCACGGAGATGATGGAGATGATGATGGACCAGATACGGGGCCTGTTTTTGATGCAGGGTAAGAATATGTCAATTTTACTTTATATATTCAAAGCTAATCATTACAAAAGGGGCGAGACTGAAGATTTGCGACGTTTCAACCTTGACTTTTCTTTCCCAACACCAGATGTAACGACCGCTGGGATTACCGGAAATCAACTCGCGCACGAATATGAGGATTTTGCGCTTGATATAAATCCTGACGTGGATACCGGCTTTCCGTCGTCCGAAAGCATTGTTGGTGGAGGAGGCATTGAGCTGGCAATGCAAGACGGATTTTCCAGGCCCGCGCCTCCTTCAAGCAGCCCAGAGCCCGTACCTCAAGACAAGGTAAGAAGTAGCAAGCAACAAAAGCTATCACGGCATGGTATCCCCGTACCGCGTTTGCCCTCCGGTATCGTCAAAAAGCTAGCGACTCGGTTTGCCAGGAGTGGGGGTGGAGGAAAGTCGAGAATTAGCAAGGACACCCTAGCTGCCATTGAACAGGCGACAGAATGGTATTTTGAGCAAGCGAGCGATGACCTGTCAACATATGCGAAACACGCGGGCAGAAAGACAATCGATGAGACGGATGTCATGACACTCTTGAAGAGGTAAAGACTTCCCTCCTAATTTCTTTCCCCAGCTTCAGCCTTCTTTTCAACCCAAGATTCAGAGTCAGGTCCTAGATCCAATATACTGATACGGGAGACAGACAACGGCATATTGGCAAAAACACAACCATGTTTGCGCTTGCGCAAAAACATCTTCCCAAAGAGCTTCTGCAGGATATTCGTCTTCCAAAACGCTGAAATTTCCAGAACCATGCTGAAGGCGCATTTTTTACGATACCTCCAAACCCAGAAAGACTAATCCGCGCGTATAAAGAGTGGAGATATTCGTTTGTCTCGAGGCTACCAGCCTTTATTATGTCGCACCCGCCGAGTTATCTCATTTGGCTTCTTTCTAACAACCATCCAAAACATTATCGTTGTAGCCAACGACAAAGCGTACCTGGAGTCCAATTAATACTTAGATGCAGAGGGAGGGAGGTGGTAGGCGGGGTTGAGTAGACGACAGAAATCACCTACCATGTTGCGATATACTGAGAGTGATTGTTCCTAAGATTTACCTCAGGGGCGCGCCCGATAGGAATACCATTCGCTTCTCTATGATATATTGTGAGGAGCTCCGGGTCTGCAGATTCGATGGTCAGTTTTCAGGTGATGCGATTCATGAATAGCTGGGGATTGGAGGGGGAGAGGTATCTCTTACGCATTGTCTCTTCAATCCAAATTGGCTGGCTGCCAGTAAGCTCTGCCATTTGCGCTACATCCGGAAAATAAAACTTTCCCTCTTCCGGCTTATTGTCCGGCGTAAACATATTTTTCTTCCACGGGGCGCGCAGTAGTCCTTCTACCGTAACTTCTCCCTCAGGCAATCCCGCCTTCCTATCCCTTTGGTCTTTACGCTCCTTTGCGATCCAGCCTCGATTCACTAGTACTGTGCTCCCGGCATCGCCCCGCTCTAGGGGTGTGATGACTAGAAACCCATCCTTGCCGTCATTTATACGAGGCCCGATGAGCATTTCTTGGTCATGTCTTAGGCGACCAGTAACATATACACGGCGATAGTCAAAGTCGGCAATGGCGTCTGGATCGACGACAGGTGGAAGAGGTAAAGGGGGCTTCACGAGACGGTCCTCGAATTTTGCGATAAGTTTGGTCTTCCAATCTAAGCGCTGGACTTGCCATGTTCCGAGTACAAACGCGGTAACTGGTATGATGGCTAATAATGATAGAAAATAATAGAGTAATTTATCATTAGCACATCATGCTTTCCCATGGAATTACAGCAAATCGCCCCTTAAATGTATTCCAGTTTCTGCAGTATCTACATGTGTCTGGGTACTAACCTAGAATTATCAAGCCTGGGCCATGCCTATTCCCCGTTTTCACAAGCCTTGCGGGGTTGTCCACGACAGACATCCAGCTCGGATCGTCAGCTGGCTGATGAGCAAAGCGAACCTGTTGCTTTCTCCAGCAACGCGCGCATATTGAATCCGCATTCAGCCTCCGCGTTGCGGTTCGTAATGGGTTGATAGAGAATGCAGATGCAAATCTCTGCAACGGGGATAGTGAGGATTTCATTAGGAATTCAAATATTGTACAATCGTAAATGGTATAAAGAAAATAAGATCAATATATTAAACAGGAAAAAAAATTGCCCTTGGGGCTTCAAACGAATGGCTCGTTTTCTGTCTTGAAAGATGCGTTTATATAAAATATGTCACCATTGAAGTCCTGCAGCAAAGAGACAGAGTTAGTTGGCTGGAGAGGGTCCGAGGAGGAAGCCGCTTG
Organism: Emergomyces orientalis; assembly: GCA_002110485.1. NCBI lineage: Eukaryota > Fungi > Ascomycota > Eurotiomycetes > Onygenales > Ajellomycetaceae > Emergomyces > Emergomyces orientalis. The sequence continues at coordinate 2,558,853 of MOWL01000067.1, forward strand.
GCCCGTGCGCACCCCATCAATGCATCATCCCAAGAATAGCTCAACAAAAGCTCACTTGAGCAGCTCCCTGTTCAAATATGCCCGCGTTCTACACCACATTAAATACCCCAAACATGTTTTACGAAGGAGACTTGCAGAGCGGTATAGCACTCGCGGTCAGCGAGGCTAAACATGTAATATGTTTTGTCCGAGGTTTGTGCTTAATCCCCCCGCACTTCAACCGCAGTGTCCATGGTGTGCAGATGTGTAATACGTGAAATGCTGATGAATGTGGTGGCCTTGTCGCAATGTGTCTAATGTAGATGAGACGGATGAAAGCTCGAAATGGGAGAATGAGTACCTCGCAGATGAGGAGGTATGAATTTTCGTCCATTTTATCAGGCATGAAGGAGGGATGTATGGATTTGCGCTGACAGTTGACTCAATTCACTAGATAGCACCATTAATGAAGTCGAAGACGATATCTCTGCGGCTCCAAGCGGGCTCGGTTGAGGCAGGTTACTTGGCTTCCTTTTGTCCCATAAGCAAAGTACCGACGTTGGTGGTTATAAAGTGAGATTTAATTCCCTGGGACCAAATTGCGCTGAGAGAACGTATGTAGCTCTGACGAAACGAGTTTAGAAACGGCGTACTTCGAGAATATATCGTATCGGGTGTCACCAAAAAAGAATTTAAACACCGACTGAAAAAGGCTCTCGAAGATCCCCCCGATCCGCCTCCCCAGGTGACTCCGCAGCCAGCCCAAGTGGGCAATAATAGTTCCCCTGGGGACAGTACTCCGGTATCCTCCGCCCCCCTTTCGACGCATACTCCAGACCACGACTCGGAATCTACAGAGGAGCAGGGAACTTCTGAGCGGGCAAGGAGGGAAAGTATACGAGCCGGCAAACGACGAGCCGAAGCCGTCGAAGAACCACAACTGCCCCAAAAAGCTCCAGAATCCCCAGCTCAAAACTGGAGGCTAGATCAGCGAAAACGAGAACGGCAAAAGAAAGAAGAACGGGATCGAATATTAAATCAAATCAGGCGTGATACTGAAGATCGGAAAGCGAGAGAGAAATCTCGAAAAGTGTCTCTCAAGTCATCAACCAATGATGAGAACAATCCCCCGAAAGTAGTGGAACAAAATGCACAACCAAAAATCAGACCAAACCAATTCCGCCTTCAAGTACGCCTCTTTGACGGCAGTTCGGTACGCTCGAGCTTCTCACCCACTCAGACCATTCAAAATGACGTTCGCCCATGGCTAGACAACCAGCGCTCAGACGGCGACGCGCCATATAATTTAAAACAGATCCTCACTCCTCTCCCTAGCCGGACAATATCAGTCACAGAGGAAGATCAAACACTTGAGGAACTCGATCTGGGGCCCACTGCAAACCTAGTAATGGTTCCAGTGCGTACATACACAGAAGCATATGCCTCTGCGGGAGCTTCTCTTCCAGTCCGAGGGCTATATGCCGGCTATAACCTTGTTACTGGCACCGTTGGTGCCGTAGCTGGGGCTATAGGATCAATCCTGGGTGTGTCTCAGGGGCCAGGCGCAGATACTGAGCCAGTGGCGGCTGAGTCGCCATCCGCAGCAGAGACACCTGGTGGAGTTAGTTTGCGGGTAGGTAGGAATGGGAGGTCGAACGTGAGAACGCTACATGACGGTGATGATGATAATCGAGAGGCGCGTCAGTTTTATAACGGGAATCAGGTATGGATATATATTTCCAATCTTATATTTCGGATACACGGGGGGCCTCTTTTACTAGATGTGTTTGAATAATTCATTCTGAAACCTGATAATACTGACATAGGCTACACAATAGTTAAATTTCGAACCCCGTAGGGATCAAGAGGAGGAGTAAATGTGGAAATTTCTCCTGCCATAGCAAGCTCTGATGAGCCCTTGTATTATTGTTTACTCGCGCATCAAAAGGCATCTTGTCTAGTTTTTTAATGGAGTTTGGGAACACTGCGTTATTATTGAATAGGACCATTTCATCAAGCACCATCGTCTACACGGTTCTCTTGAGCACACATTTCATCACGACTTCAGCATATTGATAGCAGGAGAATAGGCGTTGGTGGAAATGAGGTTTTTTTGCTTGCTTTCTTTTTGTTTCTCTATGATGTGATTAATATCTATGTGGTAGCCATGTCAGTGCTTCCCTTCTCCCGAAGGGGTAGCCTATTTGCAATGTTTTTGACAAACCACGGATGTTTGTTTATAGTACAAGACGCAAAAAAAACAGAAGGACCAAGGATCAATAGAATCTTGATCGATGGTATTGTACGCTATATATGAAAAAAATGATGTGCACGATTCCATCTCATCCACGATTATGTCAATAGAAATATTCCAAACCAGCGAGCGAGAACGGGGGAGAAAACCGTTTCATCTAATACGGTTTAGCAGCCTGCTGGCAAGCTTTCTACAGAGATAGTTAGCATCTGTGATACAATCATCATCTACCCAACAACCAAATGTAACCCTTCCAATACATATGTACGTATGTATGAAGGTATATGTATAAAATAAGACGTACCAGCTGATCCAAATACCACCCGCAAATGGTCATGTTGCCCTGGTTATCATCCATGCACTTTCTAAACGCGCGCACATCGTTATCGCACGCAGGCGTCTCAGCCCAGCCGCTGGTGGCGCTGTTGCTCTGATAGAGGCCGCCGTCCATCTGCTGGGCGGCGGCGGGTGCTTGTTGGGACTCCGCTGGGGCGCTGGAGCCACCGCCGAAGAAACCGCCGATTGCATGGCCGATGGAAGAGCCGACGGCGACACCGCTGTATGTGTAATTACTGTTAGTCTGTTTTCTTGTCCTTCTTTTTTCTTGCATAGTTTTCATTCCATGTTTTTTAGGCGGGTCGTTTAAAGGTACTTACGCAGCGGTGGAAGCCATCTGGCCGAAAAGGCCTGGTCCAGCGCTCTGTTGAGCAGGAGGGGCCTGAGCGGCGGGGGGGTGAGCAGCAGAGGTTGCTGGGGGATGAGCGGCTGTGGTAGCGGAGCGTTGCTGTTGGGCGGGGGCAGGTCTGGCGGGAGCAGCAGTTGGTCTTGAAGGAGCGCTGCGCGCGGGAGCAGCGGCACCACGGCGTTGACGAGCCATTTTGAAATGCGAAGGGAGGAGGTTGTTTAATTAGATGTGTGAAGGTAGGTTTAAAAAGTAGTAATAGTAGACTTATAAGGATAGATGTAGGTGGTGGAAGAGAAGTGGTTGAATTGGAAGAACTGTTTTTTGATGCCGAGAGAATTGGTTGTTCTGGAAAATACGAGTAATTTTTAGGAGGGATCGGAGTTTGGGGGGAGAATAGTCGGACCGGTGCGGACGTGTATTGGCTCCGATTGGTTGGGCTGCGGAAAACTTGGCCGAGGATGTGGAAACATTACGGTATTGCAACTACGATGTATTTCGCTGCGTTTCTGTGGTTTTAATGATCCTAGCAGGCTTACGGAGAAAGAGTATTTTGCGTATGAAATATCAGGGTAAGGTTCGTGGGGTATATATAATCTCTCTAAGTCTCTAGCTTCTTTAACACTGTACAGCTCGCCTCCATAGGCCAGCCAGCTCCCCCCCAGATACAGTCTAAATCCTCCCCACGCGCCTTGCTGGAAGTGGCACCTCACTACACTTTCTGAGAGCCGCTGAGAATCGCGATTCTGGAACATTCTCTTGAGTAAAAATATGGGTGCACACCACCCAAGCCACCATCTATCGGATACAAGTTCCCTTGGAGGTGGTCATGGGCTCCAGTTCATGCACACATCCTAATCCATAGAGAACAAAACGCCAAATTGCAATCAGGATTTATTGGCCAAGTACATATATTGGCGCAACCCACCAAGAGAATCGAAAGTTTCCAAAGCGACGATTGATCCTCAAAATGAACAGCCTTCCAGTATAAAATTCCGGCTCTCACAAATCAACCATTACTTTGGTTGTTAGCTTGCCTGGCAGCTTGCTTCTGCCGCTTTATGGCTTGCTTGTGCGCTTTCCGTGCCTGTTTCCGAGCCTGCACCTGCTCCTTCGCCTTCTTCTTTCTCTTTTCTTTTTTAGCGTTCGGCAGATCACCCAGAGACGGTATCTTTTCTAGTTGCTCGCCGCCTTTGTTTCCTGTCCTCCCCAACTCGGAAGCAGCTTCTGTAGGGGACTGTTGTTCAGTGGCAGGTGTGCTTTGAAACTGGGATTGGGGCTGTGACTGTGACTGTGGTTGGGCTTTGGATGCCTGTTGACGAGCCAGCTTTGCGGCCTTCAGCAACGCCATGGCTTTTTCCTTTGCCTCTCTTTCCGCCCGCTCTAGATCATATTTGTCGTTTCCAGCCTGTGGTGTGAAAAAAAAATATGATTAAAAGGAAATGTTAGATAAAGATCATATGAGGAGATAGGGGATCTGACCAGTCCATGTTTTATAAATCGTCCAGCAGCTTCTTTGTCGACAGCCATGGTCCGTTTCTCAGGAACAGTCTCCACGGCTTTGATCTTCTCGAAGTACTGTCTAACTCGAGTCAATTCTTTAAACACTGGATGCTCCTTCGCATTTACACCCTGGAGGCGCAAATAAGCTGGATAATTGTCAGCATGAGAGCACATCGAGTAGTCGACGAGTAAATAGGGTGAGGTAAAGTGAGATATCGTACAAAAAAGCATGGATTCAATAGCGTAGGTGATGAGGACATGCAGCTTTGCCTTATCCAACACTGGCATTTTCTGGGTAGTTGCAGCTAGAGGTTGACCCAGGAGGGGCTCGAGGACATCCTCAAGATCATCGATATTGTCCTCCAGCTGCTCTAGCAACGGCGTCAAGTCTGTAGTCTCCATGGCTGCCGAGTTGTCAATTTCTGGGGGCTGAGTGTCGAGATGTTTTCTCTTGTTGCATAACAAAAAGTTTCGAAAGACGAAAAAAGTTGCGGATTATGTCAGCGGTAACAACCGAGTTTAGCGCCTTTCAATTCAGATCTATGACTGCCGCCAACATTTATATATTCTGGTTCAATCTTTCTTTGTGTAATATGTAAATTCATGAGTATAGCAATTGATAGATGAATGCTAATATGCGGGGGTCCCTAAGTTGCTATGAATACAGGAGCGTTGTTGTTTGAATATCGAGCATCGGTAGCGCTCCTCCTCATCTGCAATTCGCTCGGCAATAACCTCAGAGCTGTGCATAGAAAGAATATATAAATATCAAACCTCCAACGTCACGCACAACAGCGTGTCCGATTTCACTTTTCCATCCAACAGAAATTGTACGTATATATCCCAGAACGTACCTCTCGAAGGCCCAGTCTGCAACAATATCCATAGCAACTGGCCTAGCGCTCCCAAATTCTCGACGGAACATCCCCAGATGCAGTGCTCAATTTGAGCTAGGGCAAACACTCCCCATCGCGCGAGCGATCTTAATATACGCACGAGGCAAGCCAAATTTCCGGGTGTGCCAATTTGTCGCGATGCGGGTTGGCTTGAGTGCCTTCCAACTCTTTTCAAGATGCCCTGATAGCGTCGGTATACGCCTAATTTCTTTCCGCCCTTTCCACATACAACACAAACGGCACAACGAAGGTTCCGCCAAACCTCTACCCCCCCTTAAAAAGCAGAGAATACCGTCGCGAATACACATTATAGGTGTGGGAAATATTGGAGGATTTCTCGCCCACTCATTAGTCGGCGACACAAAACCTCCTCCAATAACCCTCTTACTACACAACCAAAAAAAGCTTGAGCGATGGGAAAAGAATAGGCAGCGGATAACCTTGGTTCGAAATGGGCTAGCAGAGCATAGATGGGGGTTTGACATAAATGTTAAAAGAGACGGCGTTTGGCATTACGTGCCACAGGATTCAAAACTAGCTCAGGAGCAGAAGAAGGCTGGCGGGTATCCTGAGCGGGATCCGACAGAAGCAGACGATGAAGTTATCGACAACCTGATCGTCGCCTCGAAGGCCACGAGGGTGCGGTGGGTGTTGGAGTCTGTCAAACATCGTCTCACACCGTATTCTACGATTGTCTTCGTACATAATGGTCTAGGGGTCCAGGAGCAGGTGAATGAACATGTTTTTCCTGACCCAGAGACTCGCCCCAGCTACATTTTTGGTGTGATATCGCATGGGTTATTTAAAATGGATCAATTTGTGATCAAGCATGCGGGAGTCGGGACCTGTTTATTCAGCATCGGATACACGAATCCGCTGGCTAGAGCCAAAGCGGAAAATGATATTACGGAGTATAAGCAGAAACAGGAAATGGACCGAATAGCGGCTAGTCGTGAGCTAACAGAAGAGGAACAACATCAACAAGAAGGGGAAACACAAAGAAAGTTGGATGAACCCCAAGACGAAGAACAGCTACAACACCAACAAGACCTCCAGGCGCACCATGAAGAAGCCCAGCCAAATCTACCCAAGGAAGTTTGGTCGTCTACCGCTCTCTACCTAATACGGGTCTTAACCCGCAATACTCAGCTAGTAGCCAGCGCAGTTCCCTCTGACACCTTCTTCCAACACCAACTGGAAAAACTTGCCATAAACTGCATCATCAACCCACTCACGGTCATTTTTGACTGCTTCAATGGTGACCTCCTTTACAACTACCACATCTCCCGCGTCCAAAGACTGCTCCTCCTCGAGATTTCCGCTGTCATCTGTGCCTTGCCGGAACTCCAAGGGGTTCCCGGTATACAGGCGCGGTTCGCACCGGACCGCCTGCGTACCCTTGCTGTGAGCGTTATGGCGAACACGGCGAAGAATGTCAGTTCTATGTTGCAGGATGTGCGACTGCAGAATCCAACGGAGATTAGGTATATGAATGGCTATATTGTGAAGAGAGGGGAGGAGTTGGGGATCAAGTGTGCATTGAACTATATGGTAGTGCAGATGGTTTTGGCTCGAGAGAAAATTAAACTTTCGAAGGAATTTGGAGAGATACCTATGGTTATGGGGCCGGAAGTTGCTGGGCGGGCTTAAGCTTAAGGGGTTAGGTCTGCTAGGCATTCCAGTATCTGCAGGACGACATTCTGGTTCGGCTGTATGTAGTTCCTATCTTTTTTCTTTTTATTTCCATTGTATATATATAATTTTTCGATTTCGGCGCATACGAAGGATAAACATGAGAACTTTCTTCATGTTTAGGCTGTTGTATATTGCTAATGCCCTCATTGCTCCGCCATTAATCAACGGCCTTCAGTGCCCCTTTGCATAGTTCTACTATCTGCCTCCACCTCCTAAAGATGATTTCAAATTGATGCTCCCCGAAACGTTTCCTGCTCCGATGTAGCGCTGTTAGCTTCGAGATAGCCACTTCGGCCTCATGGATGTACACGCGTATCCAAGTTGCTATGATAGAATTTGTCTTCGTCTCGTCAAAACTTGCTGGCTGGTATCCGAGTATATACCTATTCCAATCATCGGGAGTCATGTATCTCATGCAGGCAACCACTTCAGTGCGAAAGCAGGGACCTTTAGTAGTTATTTGGTAGTTTCTGTTATATGGCATTTCAGTAAAAGCGGGGACAAGAAAGCCAGCGGTAGGGAATGTAAAAGTTTAGAAGCAGGTGGTTTGCTCACCCTAGGTATCTCTCAATTTTAAGATCTTCGATATTTCTGGATGAGAGATCTCTTAGAATTATGTCATCGAGGAACAGGTCGTCCCATTTATTCTCGGCGGGGACAAAGCCGTCTTTAAGATGTAAGCCTTCGCCTTAAAATTTGTAACAAAATGGAAGAAGGGTGACTGCGAATGAATCAATTACGAAACTCACAATCGGTCAAAAGAACGTCACCCGAGTGGTTCCCATATGAAATGAATATCTCCTCCCCTTTTTCTAATTAATTTGAATTGGTCGTCAGTAATCTACATTGTATTTAACCTGACCGTATGTGGAGAGAAAGATTGTACCATAAGGCTTGGATGTTTTGAACGTATAGTGATGGTCGTCAAAAGAAACCTCGCACTGGCTCATCCATTAGTAACAAATTCAGGACAACATGTCCTAGCTAGCCCATTCCCAAGATACGTATCTTACTCACACCTTCCTCATCTGTGTGGTTGAAATAATCCCCAAAGGGACATAGAGCCATGGCATCATTGTGGTCTTCAGGAGCCAATGAGCCTTCCGGAATGTGGTGGAACGATCTTGTATTTACAATAAGCCAGTGGTAAGTGTAAAGATCTTTGTCAATATCTTGGAAGACTTGTTTGACGATCTTATATGCCTTATCAAGGCGTCTTTCTTGCTCTGGTAAGAGATTTTGATGCTCTGTTGTATACACATGCTTTATGGGTCTTTTTGCTACTGTAGTCCATGAACCGGAGATGGACGGAGGAAGCAATGGAAATAAGAGACCGGAATCGGAGCCACCTGAGATGCCACCCTTGAGTTGCTGGGGCCAAAGCATGGGCAGAGATTCCTCGAAGTCCTGACGTGAAGGCCATACAGCACGCCAGAGGGCATATTTCTCCTGGAATTCTTCAGTACAACAGAGGTATGCTGCAAACAATCCTTGAACAGGAATATCCTCTGGTAGTTTCCCACGGAATGTCGAGGGTACGCTCTTGGTCGTCAGCATTGCGCTGATTGGAACCCGTACAATCACTTCTCCAACCTAGAGGAAAGTGTTAGCCGGGGCAAATTTGGCGCCAAATGACGGGAATCACGTGTATAATCGTTTTTATTAATTCTTCTTCGAAAACAAAGGAAACTAAAAGTATTACAGAAAATTTGCAAGTAAAATAAGGGTTTGCTGTATGTGGCATTTACATCTATCTTCCTTTGGGCTGCAATCCCTACACCCTGGCCAGGGAACCGTGTCGGTGCGACGCCATTGATTTCGATGCCCTGAGATATTGCCCATGCTGTGAATTTTTCATGTTCTGGTCCAGCTGAGCTTGTAGAGCGAATCATATCTGAGGAACGAAGAATTCTCTGAAGGCTGACAATGACGAATTGAAAAGAGAGTTTGGATCAACGTAGTTAAAAAAACAAGAAAGAGCGCAGGGGATACATGTTGACATAGAAGCAGGCTGGCAAAAGACACAACTTCATGAGGTTGAATGAAACAATAAGGAACACAAAGAATGGAATTTCAGGACTGGTTTTGAGTCATGATGATTATTAAGACATTTCACCCACGCCGCCAAGCTCTATCCCCAACAGCAATGTTAGTAAGTTTCAAGGGCTTTCTCATGTAAGGAGTCCTTCTCCAGACTTTTATTTAGTTTATGGGTTAATATATAAATATCTGTATCGGCATGGTATCTACGGCTGTAGTGATTTACTGCAGGAATTAATTTTAGATACCAGGCGAAACCTCTTCAATGAGCAATGCCTGAATGGACATTATCCCGACTTTCTGAGCCGAATATTCAACCACGGCCGGCCCAGTGCTAATATGAGTGTTTGGAGATTTGATGGGTTACTAATCAGGAATGTTGTCCATCATTAACTTGTAGCACTCTCACTGTGTATGTGATCACTGTGGTTGTCACGCAGGCACGACTTCCTGAGACAGCCAAGCGAGCCAATTAAGTTAAGGTAGAGGCATTGATACGAGTAAAATGATTGTTTCGAGACACACCCAACTCGACCAGGGCAATCGTGCACCCCGGAATGCTGCAGCGTCTTCGATGGGTGAGCTCCTGAGCTTTTGAGCAAAAATCGGGCGGATACTTCAATGAGGAAAGACACCGCATCTCTGCGAACAACATTGAACGCTATATCATAGCCCATTTTTTGGAAGTCGGAATTAAGCTCAACTGGGAGCTTAGAAAGCTGACCCCCTTATAGCATCATTGTCCAACTTTAGTATACTGGTGCAAATGATCTTGCATAGCGATATGTGAAGAGCCTCAGATGCAAACATTCATTGTTCCAGCGGCGGATATCTGCCTTGGTCAGAGTCAAAGAGGGAGAACACAAGAATGTTTGCTTCCCGGCTGCTCCGATATTTCTGATTGACCTTAGCAGCGAGCATGGAAGGCATATGGAAGACATGAAGTGAGAAATATAAAGCATTGATTTCCCTCTTCTATGGAGGCATCAAATTTGACCCATCCACTCAATCTCGGAAATCATCCATCCTTCTCAACAAGCGGCCATTGCCCTACCTCAACCATGCAAATCCTAAACATCTATCTGGTTACCGCCGCAATCTTTCTCGCCAATGCCCAAACTGCAACGATGGGTGACATCGTGGCTGCAGATGTGTCAGACTGCGGCTCTAAAGGTTGCCATGATTGTGACCCCGGCCGCAAAACTCTTCTTTTCGGATGCCCTCGGGGCTTGGTAATTATATATAAAATGCCATTTTGTTGCACATCAGGCAGTAATAGTGTTGACACCTGAGACAGGCAGTATACAGAGTCGATTCTTATCCTCCTGATACCTGTTGCACATGTTGCAGGGTTGGAGGAAAGTAAAGGGCCCTTGCCCGACTCTCGAGCATGGAAGAATGGCCAACTGTAGCTTTAAAATCTTCATCATGCGTTCCTGAAATGGGGCCGCCGAGGGGGGAAGCTGAGATCGTTCTGCGTGCCTGTCAGAACATCTGGGCGGAGGAAATAGAAAAGCGCACTAGATCTCAGGGATGGATTTTCATGTTTTCGAAGTTGTAGGGGCGTCAAAATTTCTTGCCTTAGCTATCATTGCTCGTATTTCCTATAATGACCAGTTGAGTTCACCGGCTTTGAGTCTCAAGATCATAATGAAACTATGCCCAGTGCTGTCTCTTAGATTGGTGCTTGGGGTTTATCCTACCACTGAGCAAATCCCCGCATTTTGATTTGATCAATGTTTGGCATGTTCATATTGCTGTTGATAGCCAGTTCAAAATATCTGACAAATATCAATATGTTGATTTGATGAATTGTCCAGCTTCACGCTGGTGGACAGTATACGATTGACATTGGTGACCTCGGGAGCACAAGGTAGTGAGTAGGTATTGCGACGAACTTCACCAATGGATAGTATCATCTACGGTTCATGGATTTCTCGATTTGCTTGGCACGATCGCGGATCGCGAGATCATGTGATTGCGGAGAAATATTGGTCATCCGCGGATCCATAGCTTCCATCCGACATCACCTTGACAACTTTCTGGCAATTTAGTGAAACAAGTAGAAACTTGGATGGACGGGACCCAATTGGCGGCCCCTTTATCCTGCTTGCCATGATATAGGCTTCTGCACCTATATATCCACAATGCCATACCACGGCGTGAGACAAGGCATGCTAACGTTGCGGGCGATGCGGACGTTGCGGGCAACTCGCCCGCACGGAGTCTCACGACAATTCTCGGCCCTAAACCGACCACCGCCCAACTACCCAGGCCATATCCCACTAACAACTATTGAGCGTGGAGCTCTTGCAGTCGGATCTGCAATTGGGTCTCTACTGAACCCTAGACGAGGAGGTGTGAATATATAGATACAAATTTAACTATCGGAATATATACTAACAAACGCTTTTAATCAATATAAACAGACCTAATCGCAGCCCTGGGCGAAGCCACCGCCACCCCCTACTTTATCTACCGTCTCCGCGACGCCATGTTGTCCGACCCCACGGGCCGTCGCATCCTCCGCGACCGTCCACGCATCAACTCCACAACTCTCTCGGTCGAGTACCTCCGTAGCCTACCTCCCAATAGTGTCGGAAGAACCTACGTGGGTTGGTTAGATAGAGAGGGAGTCGGCCCTGATACACGCGCAACGGTACAATATATCGACGACGAAGAGTGTGCATATGTCATGCAGCGCTATAGAGAATGCCACGATTTCTACCACGCCATCACTGGCCTACCGGTTATGGTTGAGGGGGAAGTTGCCCTGAAGACGTTCGAGTTTGCAAATACGCTGCTGCCTATGACGGGACTGAGTATGTTTGCTGTGATGAGGCTGAAGCCTGCGGAGCGGGAGCGGTTTTGGAAGTTGCATTTGCCTTGGGCGGTAAGGAGTGGGTTGGCGAGCAAGGAGGTCATAAATGTTTATTGGGAGGAGCAGTTGGAAAGGGATGTTGACGAGCTGAGGGAAGAGCTGGGGATTGAGAAACCGGCGGATTTGAGGGAGATACGGAAGATGATGAGGAGGCAGAAGAAGGCGGCTGAGGAGGCGGCGAAAGCAAAAGAGGGACTTTGATCGATTGAGCTCTTGTAAAATATATATATATACTACCTGTGTAGGGAGCACAGCAGGATGCATTGCAGGGGAGTTTTGGGTGTAAAGTTGAACTATTTCATTTTGTCAATGGGGCTATCATGTACACATGTCATGTCGGCTACTCCATTTCATGAAATCTCCAGTTCCGGAACTTATTTCGGCTTCATTCACAGATCGTCAGCTTTCACAGCAATCCAATGTATATCATAACCAAAGCGATATCACATAGAATATATGCCTACGTAACAAATTCTAACCACCTCCTCTCCAACCCACCGTCACAACAACAAAAAAAAGGTGTGATATCATCAATTCGTCAATTCCATTGTGTTTCATATTCTTTATGCTTCCATTTCGTCCTTTATTTGCCCAGTCCCCTCACAAATCCAACAAATCGTCATCGTCATCGTCCCACCCACCTTTCCTCCTACTGATAACGATCTTCTCTTCTTCCTTATTCTCTGCAATCGCATTCAGCAACTCTTTCAGCTGCTCTTCCGTAACTTTGGCCCTCAATTGGCCCGTCCGCGCTAGCATGATAAGTCTATTCTCAATATCTGTCGCTCGGTCTTCTTTCACCATTCGAATCCGTCCGAGGCGGTCAGCTGCTTCTGGCAGGAGGATTTGGGAGAGGATGGCTTGGCGGGCGTCGGCTGAAAAGGCGTTTTACGAGAAGTTAGATATGTTTGTTTAATTTCAATGTGACCTTCTTGTATTTTGTATGTGTGCTTGAAATGCAGCCATGGAGCGGAAGGTCAAGCCAGAAGGCGGCAGGCAAATTTAAGCTGAGCAAGGGGTTGGCTGAGATATTCGGGAGAGTACCTTCTTGCTGTCTAATGTTTTATTTGTGGGGGCATTGGTTAGTATAAGACGGTTGGGTCGGACATGAATTTCGAGAGAGAAAAGAGAATTTTTCAGATCCAGGGTAGAACTCACTGTCGTTGTTCTTGGTTGGAGCCTTCACCTGGTCCTCCTCCTCCGCCTCGTCCTGCTTGCGCCTGCAGCTGCGCGAGGCGGGCTTTTCGGATCTTTGGATGTACGCAGCGTTAGATGGGGCTCTTTGAAAATAGAAAACTACGCATGAACAGCCCCTGAGAGACTTGAGCTTTGGGATATGGTTGGGTATATATGTACCTCCTCAAGCTCGGCGTCCGCCATGGTGGGTTATGTGTAGGCAGTGATGTAACTATCGCAACGGGAATTTGGGAGCGATTCCGGCGGACGAAGGGTTGTTGAACAGATATCCAGGAAACTGCGATAAGAAGCTTGCCGGTATGAAGGCTTGAAGGCGGATTACTAGATGCACGGAGAAACAAACAGAGAAGCTGATTTGAAATTGCAGTTAGCTCGGGCCAAGCTCGAGTTGGTTGATATAATGCTGAACTAGGTTTGTTGCCCCGCCAAACTTTGACAAAACTCAAGGACCCCGCAATTCGAGCTGCGCACAATTAAATAGGGACTTTTATTTTCCATCCCGTGGCTCCAGGGCTCAACCAGGAGGAATGGGGGGTTGTTCTAGTTAAAGACGTAATTAAAGCTAGGCTAGGGAGCCACTAAATGAGCCCCATTTATAGGCTCTGTTGTCCAAACAGTAGATACTCTCACTCCCACTCCATTCGTTGGTGTTTCGTGCATAGTTCAATCATGACAGGTGAAATAGAACGGAAAAATGAACAGGATAATCTAACTACAAGCTACCTAGGTAGCATTAAAACATTCTTTGCGTTAATAAAAATATATGTAGTATGCTCTGATAATTGGTATGTCGTCTCGTCTGCCACCACCAGCTCCATTCCCCAGGGGCGGAAGTGTTTCATAACTCATCCATGGATGGTTGGTTTTGATCATTTTTGTATTCATTGTGTGTTGCTGTTAGATGCTACCAATTTTGCAAACGTAAGTGACACTGTTGATGACTTTGGATTCAATGATCCCTTCGTCTTCTTAATGCAAGGATACGAAGGAGCACAATCGGCTTTGCCCAGGCCTACTCAAGGAGATCTCTCGCGCGTGTCTGCAGCCACCCAAACAGAGAGGTCATGTTTTGTCTCTGCCAGGGAATTCACATTATTCTCCTCCTCAGCCGCGCGTCCGGAGCTGCGATTGCATTGTTTCTCTAGTGGTGTTGTCATAATCCGGTGTAATCCGCACCCAAACTCAGTTGAAGAATACGAGTTACGCGCCAGCTTCACAAGCTATCAAGGGGGGCTCGTATTGATAACCAATTGGTGAGCAGCCCCTGACAGATGTTTTCGGTTGCTGACGACAAATTTTATAGATACAACCTTTTTGAGGCCAGGCATCAAAATAAATGCCCCAAATCGGGTTCGTTCAATGACGAATGCCTTTTCTTTTTTTACTTTTGTATACTCGACATGAGACAGAGTGTCAGGGTGACCAGTTTGGGGAAGATTATTGTTTCAAGGACAGTTTGGCGATCCAGGGAGGGGAGTCAGATGTGCTCTATATAAGGATGGCGCTCAACACCTTGCTACAGTTTTGGAAGGAATCCGTTCCAGCACCTAACTGCTTTCGAACTTTGTGTCTTCGTTTCCCTCTCCCTTAACTGCCCTTTTATTCGTAATGTTAGGGCTACTTTTCATCCTCTGTGCTGCTCTGCTTTTCCCTGCTGTTTTCGCTGCATCTTCAGCAAGATCTCGCTGCCGATGTCGTCCCCACCAAGCCTGCTGGCCGTCGGCCCAGGAATGGACTGTTTTCAACGCTTCTGTTTCTGGAAGTCTTATTGCCGTCAAACCTGTTGGTTCTGCATGCCATGATCCCAATTTCAACTCGTCGATATGCGAGCAACTAATGACGTCAACAAATAATTCGACTTGGAGAGCCTCTCAACCTGGTATTTGCTTGTTCCCCTGTGATATTTCTATATTTGAGTTATTTTGTGATGTGGTAGCTTACGATCCACTAAAGGGGCTGTTCAATGGTACAACTGGGAGTCAAGGCCAAAAACAAATGAGAGCTGCGAGATCGGGGAAAACGGAGAAACACCATGCCGCCAGGGTAAAGTTTCGTTATATTCTCTCATCGCCAGCTCGGAGAACCAGATTCAACAGGCGGTACAGTTTGCTCAAGAACGAAATATTCGCCTAGTCATTAGAAATACCGGGCATGACTTTTCTGGACGGTCCACTGCGCCCGAATCTTTGCAGATATTTACTCATCTCCTGAAAGGCGTGGTGTTTACAGAAAATTTCGTTCCACATGGGAGTCCAGATGGCCAGGAAGGTCAGGGCCCCGCTGTGACAATCGGAGCTGGAGTTCAGCTGGCGGAGCTGTACAAAGCACTTGGCACAAAAGGGCAGATGGTTGTGGCTGGGTATGCCCACGGAGTTGGGGCAGCTGGTGGGTATGTCCAAGGAGGGGGACATAGCATACTCGGCCCGTGGAAAGGGATGGCGTCCGATAACGCGCTGCAATTTAGGGTCATTACTGCTTGTGTAAGTTCATCACTCCCAGCCACCCAAAAATCCTTCTGTGACATCCTGGGTGTAACCAATATTTTCAGGGACAAATTGTCGTCGCGAACGAACATAAGAACCAGGACCTTTTCTGGGCCCTGCGGGGGGGTGGAGGAGGCACATTTGGGATTGTTATCGATGTTACCCTTCGGACGTTTCCTGATGTGCCCATTGCAATGGCCCGAATTAACGTGAAACGCGACGTCCCAGATGAGACATATTGGAGAATAGTGAACTCCTCTCTTGGATTTTTGCCAATTATCAGTGGCCACGGTCGGTCCGGCTCTTTTACGGGTACACCAAGGGCACCAGCAAGCGATGGATCGTCAACCACGGCCGACCTGCTTATGCAATTCAACTTTGTCAACGAAACATCCACGGAAAACGTAAAACGCCTCCTAGCTCCGTTAACTCGTCAATTGAGCAAAATTTCTGGAGCGGCTATAGAGGCGAACATTACTACGCACGACACCATCAGCAATTTCTATTCATCAGTCCTAGGACAGCACGATTTCACAGGTGCGGGTATTTTCCTTCTCTCGCGGCTGATATCCCGACAGTTTTTTGAAAGCCATCGCGGCTCCGATAAATTATCGGATGCAATTACCAGACTAGGGTATAACAACAGTGACACATTCTCGGTCAATTTTGTTGCGGGTGACCAGGTTGCGCGCAACGGTGCCCTCGTCGATAGTGCCCTAAACCCAGCATGGCGGGAGGCTCTAATACATCTAATACTGCTCCGTGGCTGGTATGGGCATAAGAGCTTCAAGGAACAGAAAGAGCAGCAGAATGATATAACTTATCGCCAGGAGCCAATCCTCAAATCTCTGGAGCCTGGGCGAATGGGAGCGTATCTCAACGAAGCCAACTCGCAGGAGCGGGATTTCCAGCATGAATTCTGGGGCAAAAATTATGGGCGCCTATACGCGATTAAAAAGCGTTATGACCCTTTTGATCTTTTCATTACACGTCTGGGCGTGGGCAGCGAGAATTGGGATGACGAGGGGTTATGCAGAGTTTCAAAATAGTAGACTGGGCCGTACTTTTGTCGATATTGGCTTCGCAGCCAGCTCATCGAGAACAATTAAATCCCCTGGGCAATTTTTCTCATCGTACCTAAGGGCGAGCAAGGCAGTCAGTTGGTAAGATATACCAATCCGGGAAACATGGAGTTCAGAACACACTACAATTAATGACAATAAAATCAAGTGCAAACCTGTCTACGATATATTTAACTTAGAGTTTTGGAGTTATGGTTGTTTCGTCATTAAACTTGTTTGGGCGCGTTCTAAACCCACCCGATTCCGGCATGGCAGTATCAATCAAAGAGCACCATCATTCACACTGCATTGTAGCAAGTAACAATAGCAGGTGCAGGTTCAAGCGCGAAAAAGGGAGTTATTGAGCTTTGATTCAGGTGTATTCGAACAAATCATAGTGAGGATCTAACTAAAATGCCTCCTATAAATTAGCTGCTCTTTAACGAACAAGCACATACGACCATAGGGAGTGGAGAACAGGGCTTCCCGTCCGCTCAGCCGTACTTAACTCACTCGCCGACCGGTTAGTAGTTGGGTGGGTGACCACCAGCGAATACCGGTTGTCGTATGTTTTTTTGCCTTTTTTACTACTTTGATTGACTCTTGATATCTTTTAATATCTTAATTGCCTCTTAAAAGGTTCATATGTTGTTTGGCGTTGCGGTTATTCTGACCTTGGAACCTTGTGGTGGTTGATTCATGTTGTTTTGTGGTCAACTACGAGTGATGATCACTCCGTCTCGGAACACCAAAAAATTCGGTAGCGGGAGGACCTGATTTTGGATATGTCGAACTCATGATACTTGCGCGTGTCCCTTTTGGTTGGTGACCAATAGTTAAGACTGCATCTGGTCCGTCAGCCTAATCAAGAAGATCGCAAGAATTCAGAGAGGCAAAACAAAAAACAAAAAACAAGGGTTTGGGTGGGAGAAGATTTAATTGGGAAAGGGGGAAGTGATACATGCACTGGTCAATGACCATAAAGGTCACCCAACCCAATGCGGAGGCACAGGTGTAAACATTGAAAGAAAAGCAAGGAAGTCAGCTCTCCGTAATCCACCATGCGGAGAAGACACAAGAAAAAAGAAAAAAAAAAGAAACGAGAAGAAAAAAAGCAAAAAGGCAAATAAATAAATGTAAGTAAACAAACAAATTGTGGAATATGCTGAAAATAAATTGCGCACCAGCGCCCCTGGGTGCTTCAATTGGAGGGCTATGAGCTACACCTTTTGAACGCCATGATGCCATCCAAATTGTGGCTATTTGCAACTCTGGCGGTTGCAGGGTGTGCTGAGAAAATCCTCCCTCCAAGTCAGGACAGCTGGTATGCGCAGCCAGCAGATATCAGCGAATATAAACCCGGAGAATTGATCCGATCTCGCCAGGTTGAGAGCAAGCTGCGACCGCTTCTCCCTCTTGGTGGTGAAATATCCGTGGAATCGGTATATCAATATCTATTCCGCACCACGGACAGTCTGGGCGATCCGGTCGCCGCTGCAACCACTCTCATTGTCCCGCACAATTCAGATCCCTCGAAATTACTTGTCTTTCAGAGTGCGTATGATGCCGCAAACGAAGACTGTAGTCCATCGTATACTCTCCGACCTGGATCCGCAACCGGCGGGCTCCTAGGGTTCTTGATGCCAAATAGTACAATATCCACAGACGTAATATTCGTAAGACATTTTCGGTCTTTCATTGTTCCTAACTTTATCGTAGTTGCTTTTACTGACAGTTTCCTTCTGACAATTGATAGTTAGCCGCCGCACTGAACCAAGGGTGGTGGGTGATGGTCCCTGATTATGAAGGGCTGGAAGCTCAATTCATCGCTGGCCTGCAATCTGCTTATGCCACACTCGATTCGGTCCGCGTGGCCCTCACTGAAGGGAGCAAGATCGGGCTCGCTATCGATGCCCGATACGTTCTATGGGGTTATTCCGGAGGCGCATTTGCAGGCGGGTGGGCTGCAGAGCTGCAACCATCATATGCGCCAGAGTTACAGTTCACAGGCGCGGCCTTGGGCGGCACCATCGTCAATTCCACCTCGGTCATAGAATCGATTAACGGGGGCATATTCTCGGGTCTCTTATTCAGAGGTTTCTATGGCATCGCCAAAGCATATCCTAATCTCACTGAGTGGATGAACGAGAATCTCTTCCCAGACAAAAGGGACGAATTTTTCAAACATGCTACGAATTGCCAGATCCAGGGAATAGACGGGGGATTCCATGATATTTTTTCCTATTTCGTTGACGGCGAGAGGTCCATTTATGAGCCTGTCCCCGCATCAGTGCTTGACTGGTCTGGGCAGATGGGCCGTCGCGGGACTCCGACAATGCCGTTGTTCATCTACCATGCCTTCGGGGACGAGATGAGCCCTGTTGAGGACACTGACAAACTGGTGCACAAATATTGTAGTAACGGGGCCAGCATTGAGTACCACCGAAATTTGATAGGGGAACACGTCACCGAAGCTATCATTGGAGCTGTCAACGCCTTAGAATGGGTTTCGGATCGGCTGGAAGGAAAATCTGTGCGAAATCTGAGATCATGTAGGACAGAGAACGTACTTGTAACGAAGATTGGTCCTTCCACCATTTCAATGCTCGGCATGGAATTATATTCTCTCCTAGGCTCAACTCTAGGCGATAGTGTGGGGCCCCCGCCATGAGTGCAGTAGATTATTTGCCATGTCCTTGATATTGTTAAAATTGGGAGCCCGGAGTGCACTGCTGAGGTTGAAGATCCGTGTAGGCTATAGGTAAAGGGTGATGCGGTTAGTTCTCCAAATATATCTATTTGTTCCACTTCAGGCATTAACTGATATCTTATAGACGTCTGAAGAAGGAAGTTGAAGGGGACTGGTGGGGTATGGTT
The DNA here is from genome assembly GCA_002110485.1 of Emergomyces orientalis. NCBI lineage: Eukaryota > Fungi > Ascomycota > Eurotiomycetes > Onygenales > Ajellomycetaceae > Emergomyces > Emergomyces orientalis. Next base: position 2,578,401 of record MOWL01000067.1, read on the forward strand.
AATCTGCTGTCTGTTGCATTCAAAGACGGGACCAAACCAAACATTAAAATTAAATGGTTTTGCTTGGCGAGGAAGTTTTGGGAGAATTCCAGAAGGATGGATGTAAGCCCGTTCTTCCCTTGAAGATTTCGACAGGATTTTTTGATAATGCGCTTGGGGACTGGAGCCACTCTGCCATTCCGAGAGCCAATTCCTGTTTTTATTAGCTTTGATGTTTAGTGATAGTGTTTGAAGGCGGTGAGGTTTTCCGACGGGCAACTGAAAATGTGGTTTCGTAGATGTCCCCTCTGCTGTGGTGCTTTGTGGGAGTAGTCATGTTGCGTGTACTAGCCGAGTTTCCACTTTTCAGCCGCCAGTGTGCTGAAGATGTTCGTAGGAAAATATCAGAACAGATACTGAAACGTCTGTTAAAATGGCATTTTCATCTCTGATGCAGCGGTTTGTGCAACCTTTGGACTTATTTTTTCACGTATGCCATGCGTGTCTCGATGTATAACGCGCTCTGGCCTCATCCTCCCCCCTCTCTGATTATTCATGGGTTCGTCAATAAACGCGCTTAAAGTTGCTCAGTAGTAATGATTCAATACCACCTTTTTGCTGGTAAGTTGGAATTATTTTGGAAAGCTGTATGCCAGGTGATAGCTTGTTGGAGTTAGGTTTGTTGGAAAATCCATGGTCGCGGTTTTTGATTTTGCCCTAGGCTACGAAGTTGGTGTTCTGCAATGATCCAGTGGACATCCATGAGTGGGAAGCTTCCAATAAAGCAATGAATGTTGTAGTTGAATGAATGAATGAGCAAGATATGCCGATCAAGACCTGCAGCTTCATTGTTTGTTTATGGAAACGTTACGGCTAGACCGATAGGATGCAGCTATTTCAGGTTCGATATCCTTCCGCCCCTTGAACTCTACCTGTGCACGGTATTAGTATTTGATTATTCCTGCCATCCCATATACTGCACCATTCCTGGCGTTACAATAGGTAGTAGATAAAGATTTACTATGGGAATACCTAGATATCCGGCTCTCGTTCCACACGATGGCAACAATTTGGTTGGATACTGCTTGATGTTGCTGGTTGGTTTGTTGTTTGTCCTTCGTCCAAGTTTATTTGTCCCATGACAACGCGCAGTGAAGAAAAGAAAATAATCCATCCAACCATCCAAATGTGCGTGATCTGTGTGCGTCATCTGCGCAAGTTGGAAGTCGATGCAGGTCACCTGATCCTGGACGAGATCTTACGCTGAGTCATCTGATTCGGCTCAACTTGCCGAATCGGGCCAAGGCATGACAGCCCTCAAGTTCAAGCCCAAAGAGGCAAATTCGACTGCAGCCACCGCCCGCTGTGAATGGCGGAGCTGAGATGGACATCGCAGAAACTTCATCTGCATCCGATTTCCATCTTCCTCCCAAGTACTCCGTAACCCGTAACCCAACACCAGCTACCATCTGCCCCTGGAAACATTGGTGTAAGCTCTGCGTGGCTTGCGTGTTCCGTTTGCAAGCTAACCCAACAGGCTCCCAATTTTTTGCTTCCCTGCTTCCCTGCTCCACCTTGCCAATAATGAACTGCTGTTTCTGCTGCCAATGCAACTAAGAGCTAGCCGCGGGTGTTTTGTTTCTCCTTCGTGCTTCTCGACCACCTCATCCCCTACGCTGCGGGGAAGCACATCTTTGTAACCAGGTCATTGTCCAGAGTTCTTCTTCCCGTTTGAAATACCCCAATGTCGGCCTCAGTGGCTCAACGTGTCCACGGATCTTGAATCCCCACACCTCCCCCTTGCTTTGTTCCCTGGCGATCCATCGATCCAGACTCTAGCCCTTTGCAGCTTGCTGGGCAACGATCGGTTGGTGGTGAACAACATGGCTGAGTAAGATTCGTTCCATAACTCCACATATAGAGACGAACACTGCTATCAGATGGGGAATATCCATCCCGTAGCTAGCTGTCTTCTTATTTATTGATTGATTGATTTGATGCACTACTGACAAATGGGTATCAGATTAATTTCCATCCACGGATGGGGTTACCCAACCCTCCGGGCTTCTTCCGCTTCATCCGATCCAGTGCAGAAACTACGCCCAAATTCCTCAGATGTCCGATCTATTTCACCAAGCAAGAAGATCCTCAAGTCCAAGTCAACCAATGCGCTTGCCGATATAGTGGCCGGCTCTGGCGCTCACGGTGTCTCGCCAGCCGCCCTTGAGGGTCCCTCCGAAAATTCCCTCTCCACCCTGCGCGACCCTCGAGTTTCCAGCACATCGGATTTATCGATTTCAGCTTCATCACCACACCACCCCGATCTGAGCAGTGAGGTGGCGAATCTCAGCGATAAGCTCATCCAGGCTATTAATAACCAAACAGTCTTGGATGACACTCTAGCCGCCACACGCCAGGAGTTGGAACAAGCGCGCAAGCGAGTTCGAGAATTGGAGGAACAAACCCGTCAACAGGGGGAAGATTTCGCCAATGGGGTCCTAGTGAAGAGGGTCGATGTAGAAAAGGAGTGGACAAAGCTGAAGGACGAGGCGGCTGAACAAAGATCTCAACGTGCAGCAATGGAAAGGGAGAAGAAGGCCATCGAACTGGAACTCGAAAATCTAACGGCAGCGTTGTTTGAGGAAGCTAATAAGGTGAGATTTGTCTTTTCCTGGCGGCTCCTGGCACGATCTAATTTTCTTATTGCAGATGGTCGCTGCCGCACAAATGGAACGAGAGAATGTCGAACGGCGAAACGAACAACTTCGAGCGCAAATTAAAGATAATGAAATGCTTCTTGCTTCCCAACAGGAGCAGCTGAGCGAGTTAAAGGCGGTCATTCAGAATATGAATACTGATCAGGATGAGATTCGCAGTCGAACTGATGCTTCCACTGCACCTTCTTCTCCAGGCGCAGTACACCAACCTATTAGTACCATAAATCGTCTTTTGGAGGCGATGAACCTCTCTCCTACCACCCCCGGCTCCGGAGAAATCTCTCCCGCCCCCTCGACAAGTTTCTCGCACTTAATAAAATCGGTCTGCAGAACCGATATTCAAGCCTTCGAAGATTTCCACGCGATGCTACAACTAGCTAAAACCTCCAAACCGTCAAGTAGAGTTGCCAGCGGAACATATGCAGGATTGAATGTAATGGGATTCGGCAATTTCACGGGCAATAAGGAAACACAACACAGTCACTCGCATTCTAATGGCTCAGCAAGGTCTCTCCCGGGCTTCTCAGGTTCTCCAAGCAGTACTTCGTCCCCTCGCGAATCACATGCTGCGTTAAAGGAAAGCCGGTTCTACAAACGAGCACTTGCGGAAGATATTGAACCCACACTCAGATTAGACGCCGCACCGGGAATATCGTGGCTAACCCGTCGTACAGTCCTGAGTAGTATATGCGAAGGAGCGCTTGTCGTGGAATATATGCCCGCTGTTGCTGTGAAATACTCATCCCCGTGTGCACTCTGCGGTGAAGCGAGAAAGGGAGGAGAGAATGCTCGTACTCACCGTTTCCGGACCTCCGACAATGAAAACGCTCAGCGATACCCACTATGTACGTTATGTTTGGAAAAATTAAGGTCGTGCTGCGATTTCGTTGGGTACTTACGACTCATCGTGGACGGCCACGTCCGCATCTTGGATGAAGAAGATGAAAAGGAAGCATGGGAGGAGACCATCCGCCTCCGAGAGCGAATGTTTTGGTCTCGAATAGGGGGAGGGGTCGTTCCTGCTTTCCTGCAGTCGAAGAGTTCCGATAAGAACAGTTCCATCCGCAGTATCGATTCGCCTTACCAAAAATGCGAAGAGAAAACGGAGCCATTGGAAGATCCCTTCACGCCTGAACCACAAGCAATCCCAAATGCTGTTTCCCATGTGGAAAACAGCGTGTCTCCTCAAGCCCAAAAGTCTGACGAGCGTGACGAGAATAACGAGGCCGTCGATTCCGGGGTTGAAATTAGCGTAACAAAGAGTTCAACTGACGCCACTGAAAACCAACCTCTGGGTGTTCACAGAAACTCATTGAACGAAACACCTGCCAAAGCTGCCCTTGACGCTAAAATTCTCTCGCAACCCGAATCGGACTCCATCCGACCAGTGACACCATCGAGAAACAGCTATGTAATAGATCCTCAATTAAAAGTTACCATTCCTAACACCACCGAGCTTTGAGCATGATACCTGGCTCTGTTATCAAACCTGCAACGAGCGAGTTTACCGATTGTAAACTCAAACCCACAACCGATTTTCTTCTTCCTCTGCTTTCGATCGATTATACCACTTGATGACAATGGCATGTCGGATTCCGCTTTTTGTCACCATGTCAACCGGTTAGGAACCTTTCTTCGATTTTCCGAGCGCAGTGCGCCTGTATCATTGCTTGCATATATATGATACATACTCGTTCCTCATTTCGCCTTTTCTCTTTTACCTTGGTCAAAACAATTGCCCAATTTCCCGCCACCCTACATTTCGATTCTGCTTGGCTGTCTGAGCAGACGGTCTCTCGTACCTTTGTCCTCCTAGCAGGAGGAGACACCAGTCAACCAGCACCGTCTGACTGGTTTGACTAACGACATTAACTCTTACCTTGCATGAACATTTCCCCCTTATCCGTGCTTACCTTATCAGCGCGTTTCCAGTGGCCGTTCCATTTCCATTAATACGAAAAAAAAAATATGCCAGCCATCTATATACGCCATTTTCCATCATATCAATCTGCCCCATAAACTTATGCTCTGACGTTCAACCTCTACTCGATATTCTATTCCCTCTTATAAGATATCAACTGCGAACACGGATTCCTTAACCCCCCCTTTCTGCCGTTATTTCCGGAGTCGTTCATCATACAACTGTCCGACGACTTACTCACTTTACACGCTTTACTTTTCTGTTGCTATGAAGCTAGCCATCCCTTACGTCGCTTCGTTTCACCCACACAACACCTCTCCTATTTTCCTTGCCGATCATCTCTTGTTTTTTCATAATCTGGTTCGGTTTGCGAACCAAGGCTGGACAGAATGGATACGCAAGGGCGAGTTATTATCTTCGCCTCGTACCATCAAAAATCCGATTTGATACCCAGGCGCTTTTCCTCTTTTCTTCCTCTTTCCCCCAATTTATTCCCAAGATACCATTTTATACTCCCCTTATATTATATCTAAATCATTCTTTTTCTTGTTTTTCCTGTTCCCGTGGCGTAATAGTGTTGTTTGCATTGGGCTTCATTTAACACAAGTGTATTTTCTTATTAGACCTTGTGTTTTGTCTCTTTGTTCGGGGTGATATGATTTGGTTGGTTCCTGGACACATCCTCCTTTTTTTTTTTTTTTTTTTTTTTCGTTTTGTTTCGTCTCGTCTGGTATTCCTGTCCAATTTCTCTCTTTTTTTTGTTACATCGGTTTAGGGACGGGGTTTAGTTCATTATTGGGATAGGATTAGTATAACTTTGTATTTGCCCTTTTCATACTTGGTATCACCGTTCCACTGGGAGGTCTAAAGCTCTTTTTTCTCTTTTTTTGTGGTAATAGAGAATAGAAAGGAAGCGGATAGATGGACGGATGGATGGACGGATAGCGTGTGCTGTGGTGATATGAGAATAGGTGGGATAGGAAACGCTATATTTCATGAGTGAATAATTTGAGTTATGTTTATTTTTGCTCTTTATATTGATAGCTTGTAGTATTTTCGGAATCATGTTTTTGTCAGAGGCATCTATCCGCCCGGCCCGATGTTATTCCTTTCATCTCTCAGGGCTATATAGCTCTCTGCAACGCACACATAATAGCGTAGAAGAATCAAGCCAATATTACACTCCAACAGTTTTTGTGTGTACTGAACTCTTATGTTGAAGCCGTTCTGTTGGGACTTGCAAAAGGGGTGAATTTGAGTTATACAATTTTATTTTTGGCTGAAGCGGGAGCGGAAAAGAGGAGTACTCCGTAGCTCTTCAAAAGACATAGGTCTTCCCAATTTTATGACAGATCATATATACCCAGTAGTTTAAGTCCCGCAGCGTACAATGAATGAATAATACAATGATGGAATAAGATAAAACTCCAGCCCAGAGCTACATCAGAGAATCAAAACCAACCAAACGAAAAGTAGCGGCGTTACAAACCCCTCAAAAAAGATAGGAAACTCAAGTAACATTCTTCCCAGTACCCTTCCTTCGCCCGTATTCTCCTCATTTTCCCATGATTTTGATTTTTGATTTTTCACTGCTTAAACTTCTGATGAATATGTCTAATCTGCTCTTCAATATTAACGCTCTGCCCAGGCGGCGGCGGACCGCCAGGCGGTAGATGCCCAGGGATATGCGGGCCTTGGCTTTGCCCTTGGCCCTCCGGCGCTTGACTCTGCCCTGGCGCCATCTCATACCCAGGAACACCTGGTGGCATTCCACCAATCCCCATGCCCGTCGCAGCGCGCTTACGTCTCGCTTCTTCTTCTGGATCTAACGCGCCGCTACCATCACCCTCTTGGCCGCCATCGCCAGTGCCCCCTGGGTTTTCAGCCGCGCTGAGAGATGGATCGAACACGTCCGTCCGCTGGCTAGCCAGGCGCTTAAGATTATTGAAAACATCTGCAGTCGAGAGGTTTGTAGTTGCGAAGCGGGCTTCGGCCTTTGCGCGCTGTTCTTTCCACCGCGGATCCTGCAGCTCGATGCGCATGTGGTGGTCGATTTCGTTGATGGGGATTTGTTGGCGGCAGTTGGGGCAGAGGGTTGTTGGGGCGGCGGTGGTGTTGAGGCGTTTGGCTTGTGCGCGGGGCACGTAGTCGGAGCGGATGCGCATGGGTTGCTGGGTGGAGCCTGGGGGTGGGGTGGGCACAGCGCGTGCAGCAGCCTGCGCTGCCTGCGCGCGTTCGCGCTCTTGTTGGCGTTCGCGGATGCGGTCTTCTTCTTCGGAGATGGCGGGGGCGGTCATTGGGGTTGTAGGGGTTGATATAGGTGTGGGGGATTGCGTGGCGAAGGGAGATGGTTGTTGCATTTGATAGTCTGTGGGGGGGGAGATATGAGGTTGTGGTTGTGTAACTGTGGGAGCGGGTGAGGAGGCGGCTTGTGGGGGTGGATAGGCGTTGTAGTAGGTTGTTTCTTCATCTGTAGGCATGGCTTCTTCGATGCGCCTGTCGTGGGGCTGAAGAGACATCATTGCTTTTTGCTCTAGAGATGCGGTCTGGAGATCGTTTAGCGAGGTTGGGGGTGGGAGTTCAGCCTGGTCATCTGCTTCCGTGAAAAGAACCGTTTCCACCACCACGAAATCATGCCAGTCGATTTGCGCGTATGCGATCCGCTCTTGTTCCTCTTGCTCCTCCTTCTTTTGTTTCTGTTGTTCCTGGAATTTGACCCACTCCGAGCGCTGCTTCGCCCGATCAAGGATGTGATATTTGTCCTTCACATTTTTCTCTAGCTCCGCTAATCTGGTCGACGTTGAATTGGGACCATCTGACTCGTCGACTTGAAGAAGGGATGTGTATTGGTCGACAAGCCGCGTGAAGAACTGGTAGAGGCTGTGCTGCGGCCGAAGGAAGTCAAACTGGAAGTTTCTCGTTTCGCGCTGGGAGAGGGCGGTCATGAACGATTTCCCCCGCTTGGCGACAAACAGAGCAGTCAGTTTGACTACTTCAAGATCCAGAGCATTAATATTCGGCATACGCGCAGAGTAATGAAATTCTGGGGGCTGAGCAGGGCCTTTTGGTTTTTCGGGTTCTGCTACCGTCACCGATTCCCCAGCTCGGCCAGCAGAAACATCAGTCCCCCTACCAGCCTTGATTTCGCTAAGGCGCCACGAGTAGAATGAAGCGTATGCATCATTCGGATTCAAAAAGGAGAATTTCGGATTAGATCTTTCTTTCTCGCGGACTCGGTCTGATAGGGAACAAGGGGATAATAGTCAGCATGTTGCTTGCACAATGAATAATAACAACCTAAACCCCATGAAAAGGAGCTTGCCTTCAAAAACTGGTCCATTACGCGCCACAAATCCAGCGGTTTTCTCAATAATAGCTAGCAAAATTATCAGTCATACGATCAATGTCATCCTGGGTAGACTCTGGAGAATGGGGAAGGACTGACTTCTAATGTCTTTAGGAGGCAGAACAATGCCCTCGGGGGGCTTGCTCACTTCTTCAGGCAAGTCTGGCGGCGTCGCAACGGTTCCATTTGTAGCAGACGGGGCCATGATGGGCAGTATTGGCAATGCCGGCAGAGAGTGATTGTCGACACCGTTTCGTTGCGGCGGAGGAGCTTTGATAGGGAACGATCGAGCTAAGCCTGTTCTGGTGAGGCTCTGCTCACGTGATCCTGGAGACAAACTAGTTTAAAATAGGCAATTCTAGACAGCGTCCAAGGTTCCAAAGGTTTCTTTTGTTTTTCCTTTTTTCATATAATTAGAGAATACTATAAACGGATGAATTAAAGCTATTTCAAAATGTAGATATCTATGTAGAAGACTACTATTCTATTCATTGCCTCATATTAGCTCCGTTTAATGTTGCTACATGTGCACTGTTTTTATACAATCAGTGTAGCTCCGCCCTACCGTTCTTAGCGGCAGTCAACTATCTGGCCACAAGAACAGCAGACGCTAGTTGACAACTCCTGAATTTCCGCCATTCTGTTCAGCATACTCTGTACAATTAACCCATTTCACTCCACTTCCTCTCTGTGTGTGATGGAGACACTCCCACCTTTTCACTACTCTCGTTAATTATTTATTTGTTTTCGTGGTGGAGGCCCTCAGCTCTCGCGCGTGCGCCCTTCCTCTACCCTTTCTCCATGACCTTAGCATTGCGTTGAGTAAAACTTCACAATTCTTTTCTTTTCTTTTCATTGTTTTACTATAGGTTTCTTTAGAAAGAAAGGTGATTGGCGGATAACCTATTTAATCTCGCTTCTCCTTTTGCTCAATTCTCGAATATGGCCTCCAAGTCTGCCAAAGGCGGGCTGGAGGTGAAACCCCACGCCCGCAACGGCCGCTCTCCCTCCAGATCCCCTGGTCCTAAGAACCGGAAGAAGGCCCTTATATCGAAGAAGCTTGACTACGGCTCTGAAGGAGTTTCAGATTATGATGTACTTCAGCTGCCGGTTTCAGATTACAAAATTATGTTGATGTTGACCGCTCTTGCTGTTGTGGTCCGGATGTTCAGGATCTACCATCCAACAAGTGTTGTATTCGACGAAGTGCAGTTCGTAACCCCTTACCCCCGCCTAGATTTTGTCAATTGACTTGAATGCTAATCTTTGGGAATATTCCATGTTCAGCTTCGGTGGATTTGCGACAAAATATATCAAGGGGAAATTTTTCATGGACGTGCATCCCCCGCTTGCGAAGATGCTCATCGCCCTCGTTGGATACTTGGCTGGATTTCGTGGTGATTTCGACTTCAAGGATATTGGGAAGGACTACTTGGAGCCAGGCGTTCCATACGTAGCTATGCGCATGCTGCCAGCAATAATGGGTATTATGTCTGTTCCAACCATGTTTCTTACCTTGAAGGGGTACGGCTGCCGAACATCGACGGCTTCTATGGGCGCACTGCTTATTACATTTGGTGAGTGCCCGAAACTCGGTTTGACGGCGTCAAACCCACCATGCTGACGATTGTACCCTTAAAGAAAATGGACTTGTTACCCAGTCACGGTTTATCCTCCTCGATTCACCCTTGATCATATTTACCGCCCTTACCGCCCTTGCCTTTACAAACTTTACAAATCAGCACGAGCAAGGGCCCTCGAGAGCATTCGGAGCTTCGTGGTGGTTTTGGCTCACACTTACAGGCATCTTCTTGGGCGCCACTGTCAGTGTAAAATGGGTTGGCCTTTTTACCATCGCGTGGGTCGGAAGCTTGACCATCGTTCAGCTCTGGGTTCTCCTTGGTGACACTAGAACTGTGACCATTGTAAGCTAAAGAATTCCTGCAAGCTTAAGCTTGACTCTCGTTACTGACCGTGTCGCCAAATTAGCGTATATGGTTCAAACATTTCTTTGCTAGAGTATTCTGCCTCATTGTCATCCCCGTGGGGTTCTATATGGCCATGTTTGGGATTCACTTTTTGTGCTTGGTCAACCCTGGCGACGGAGATGGCTTTATGTCGTCTGAATTCCAGGCAACCCTCAACTCCAAAGGAATGCAAGATGTGCCAGCTGATGTAGCGTTCGGCTCAAGGGTTGCTATCCGCCATCACAATACTCAAGGCGGGTACTTGCACTCACACAGCTCTATGTATCCCGAGGGCAGCAAGCAGCAGCAAATCACCCTGTACCCCCATAAGGATGAAAACAACATTTGGATCATGGAGAACCAAACCTTGCCATTAGGTGAATACGGAGAAATCGAGGGGCCGAACGCCTGGGATAACTTGACTACCGGCCATGTTGTAGACGGATCTGTCATCAAGCTCTATCACATAAACACCGAACGAAGACTTCACTCTCATGATGTACGCCCACCGGTAACTGAAGCAGATTGGCAAAATGAGGTATCTGCTTATGGCTACGAAGGGTTCCCTGGTGATGCAAACGACCTTTTCCGCGTCGAAATTGTCAGATCAATGTCCGACGGGGATGAAGCAAAGAAACGGATCCGCACAATCCAGACGAAATTCAAGCTTATCCATTTGATGACTGGATGTGCCCTATTTTCACACAAGGTCAAGCTTCCAGCATGGGGATTCGAGCAGCAGGAAGTTACGTGCGCCAAAGGAGGCACCCTGCCCAATAGCATTTGGTATGTTGAGCAAAATGAGCACCCAATGCTTGGATCGGATGCCGAGAAGGTCAATTACAAGAATCCTGGGTTCCTGGGTAAATTTTGGGAACTTCAGAAAGTTATGTGGAGGACGAACGCTGGCCTCGTTGAGTCCCACGCTTGGGATTCCAGACCTCCTTCTTGGCCAACGCTTTTGCGCGGTATTAATTTCTGGAGTAGAAACAACCGCCAAATTTACCTAATGGGAAATCCCCTTATTTGGTGGTCCTCGACTGCAGCTATCATGGTGTATGTCGTTTTTAAAGGCATTGCCACGCTGCGCTGGCAACGCAGCTGCAATGATTATAAAAACATCACTTTCAAACGCTTTGATTATGAGATTGGCCAAACGGTTCTAGGATGGGCTTTCCACTATTTCCCTTTCTATCTTATGGCTCGCCAGCTATTCCTCCATCACTATTTCCCATCCCTCTACTTCGCCATCCTTGCTTTCTGCCAGGTCATCGACTACGGCGTAAACAGAGTCAGTCTGTCAGGCATGAGAAGCAAGCGAATAATCGGCAAAATATTCATGTTGGTCTTCGTTGTTCTGTCGATCGTGATTTTCACTCTTTTCTCGCCACTGGCCTACGGTAACCCCTGGACTAAAGATGCATGCCGCAAAGTCAAACTTCTCCCCTCGTGGGACTTCGATTGTAACCTCTTCCATGATGACGTAAGTTTCCCAAAAAGTGGAAATTCCGCGACACGCTTTTTTGTCTCTTTCGTTTGGTGGCTGCTAACTGGATTTCCTGGATTTAGTTGGCTCAATACGAGACACCAATTAAATTTGTCAACGGAACCTCACAGCTCGTACACGCAACTCCCACTCCCGAACCACAACAGCAGCAGCAGCAGCAGCAGGAAAATGTTGTTAACCAAGCGGAAGAAGGGGGAAATGCTGCTGTGGTAACTCCTGGACAAATGCTGGCACATACCGAGCTTGAATCTGTAGTATATCGTGATCAGGATGGAAATATCTTGAATGAAGAGCAAGTAGCATCGTTGGAGAAAGAGGGTAATGTTTCGTTTCAAACCAAATATGAAACCAAGACTCGAATAGTCGACGCTCAAGGCCACGAAGTGGGCGGGGAAGGACTGGCCCCTCGCCACCCTGATGCGGACGGACCAAATCCCGAAACGGCTGGCAAGGACGGCGGCGCCGATGAGGTACAAGCTGACACACCTGCATTTGTACCCGGTGATGAGAAGTCCGTAGAAAGGGACGAAGGTAAGCCCAAGCCAGCGAGTGAAGGGAACGAGGCCACGAAGAAGGATGAAGGAAATTGATGAGTGTGTTTTAGTACATTTTCTATTCTCTCTCGCCCCTTTTTTTTCCTTCCTTCTTTTACTTTTGCTTTTTCTTTTTGTTGTTACAATTTCCGTCAGCTATGTGGGATTTTATATAGTGTCATTTTAAATACGCGCAGCAGGTTTTGTTTTGAAGATATTCAGAAGAAGAAAGGTTCAATACTATTTTCTTGCATTGTCCTTTTCTCCTTCTTTCTTTTTCATCGCTCCTTTTTGGATTTGTGGGATTGATTCTTCGACATAAATTTTTTAAAAAAGAGCCAAGACACCTATGACATAGAAGATACAGGATGGTGAGGAGTGAGATAGAACAAAACACAAATGACAAACCTCTGGGGGGGGTGATTGTGTGGATAGGTTGTTTGAAAATTATTTACAAAAGACACTTTTTTTCTCGAATTCTTTTGTTACAAAAAAAACATGATCAAAATGTCCACAGCAACTGCTCTTTCTTAGCTATGCAATACAAATCCGCTTGCTTTGCAGCAAATCGCTAGTTCATTGAGGTCTTTTATGTCTCAATAGTCGTCTTTGCCGTACTTGTTGAACCGGTCATGTAGATCCTACAATAATAATAGCAGTTAGAAATAATCTAAGCATCATTCCGCCAATTCGATATATACATGTGGAGAAACCGGAGGGGATTTGGAGGAATCGCACCTTTGGCAATGTCACGTTAGGAATGATAACCTCATTCAGGGCGCTGGGGGCATTCTTGAGCGGTTTCGAAGTGTCACCATGAGGGTGATATTGGTATTTGAAGTTGGCTTTTGTCTCATCGTCTTGTTGCCAGGGCATAGCGGCCTCGCCAATGCGAATATTGCTCTCTGAGGTGCTAGTTGTGGGAGAGCTGCCAAGGTACCAGCCGACAATACCGAAAGCACCAGCCATGACACCCAGAAGGATCTATATCACCGACGGCAAACGGGACAATGGTCAGTCAAAAGTAGCCATATGGAGGGGTCAGGAAGATTGTAGACATACATAGAGCTCAGGGTCTCTTTTGGGGGCAGTGTTGAGGCCGGCCTCCTCCACCTTGGATGACAAGCGGCGGACTGGTCTTAGGGTGGCGGGCACCCTGAACTGCTGTCGCAGAGCAGCGCGGCGGGCGAAAGTTGCGGTGATTGACGACATGTTATGTGTAGTATACACCCGACTACCGGGCTAATTGAATCGACAGAAGGTTGGTTATATAGCAATGGACGGGGGACGAAGTGTGAGCAATCGACTCTTGTTCTTGTTTTGGGAACATCGGACGAGGTCGGTTTAATCGGCTTAGATAATCCCGCGAGTCACATGATATGTCAAAGGTCACGTGAAACTCCCCTGCCTTTCCGCTTTGGGCGAGACAAGGGAGATTCTATTGGAACAAGAAATATGACCAAAGATCGAGATACGGCTGTGACAACAACCTCACTTCTACTCCATGGCCCGCTATTGTTGCTGATGAAACTACACGCTCTCTTTTATCTCCATGGTCAATTTCTGCTCGTGTGATTCGATTGTTGCGCTCGAGTGCTCCAGTTGTCCCTCGTCTCCAACAGCGCACTCCTTTGTTCCCAAATCCCATTGAGGGTCGAGGCAGACTGCAGCGAGCCCCTGACTATCGGTCATACAATCTTTAATCAGCACCCCTCCATCCACCTAATTCTCCTGGCACTATGACGAGGGCCTATTCTCCGATTCAATCGTTTTAAGCGTCCTGAATAGCTACAATGGCTAATCGACCAAATTCTGCTGCTTCCAATAATCCCAACAATCCCCAAACTGGTGCTATGTCTGATAATACTGCAAATCCACCCCGACCCGTTTCCTACATCTCAACCCATATGACGGATATAGCATCGGAAGATGGCGATGTTTCAAGACCTCACACTGCAATTTCTTCCCAGCCAACATGGTCACAGCCACCGGCCTCCCGGCGTGGCCCTCCCCCGGCCAGAAATTCAATGGCTACGACCAATCAAGCGACAAGTCGACCCCCTAGCTCCTCGAGTCGAATGAGTAGGACACACATTCCTTCGCTGACTGCACATGGGTTTTTCCGTCCAATGAGTTCGCAGAGGTTGCAAGCACAGCGCAGCGGAAGACCAATCAACAATAATACGCATCATGCCCATCCCGTCTCGAGTGAAGATGGCATGAGCGATGTTGGCAGCCAGAAACGACGGAGCCTGCTATCAAACCATACAATACTCCATGGTGGGCCTTCTTCTCACGATAACGAAATCCCCCCGCCATCACGAGGCACTGAATTCACAGACCCCGTTATGCCAGATCGTGGCACGTCAAATGCAAGTCCTACAGGAAATACCACCGTACGAAGTCTTGGTGAGAGCGTGAGGTTACTCCACGATAGGTCACAAAAGGCGGCACCGTCACACCTCAACTTGGGGAAGAATTATAATAAGCCCAGCAGCTCGCAGGACAATGCACAAAAGTCGCCCATGTCTTTTCGTTCTGGGTTCCTGATGCCGGCCAAAAATGATGCCCAAGATCGGCGCGACTCAAGGAATCATGAACGGCTCTCCTCAGCTGCGTCCACTCCAGGCTCTGTACTGCAAAAGGGATTTAAGTCAGAGGACAAGCCAAATTTGGGGAAGAACTACGAATATTTTGCTGGAAACACCGTGTTTTGTGGTGGAGGCAGGTTTCAAAATTCCCGTGATAAACCAGTAAATATCGCGACAGGGATCATGGTGGTATTACCAGCTGCATTGTTCTTCGGATATTCGTACGTATAGATTGTGCAACTAGGTCCGGAGCGATTTACTAACTTTCCATTCAGGGCTCCATGGCTATGGCGCAATGCTTCTCCTGCAATACCTATCATTTTCGCTTACCTTTTCTATATCTGCTTTTCGTCGTTTATCCATGCATCGGTTGTTGATCCAGGAGTAAGTTATTTTACCATTTAGTCTAAGATGTTTAACATACCATATATTAATCTAAGATCCAATTTCCAGATCATTCCAAGAAATTTGCACCCAATGCCGCCAACTGATCCAAACGAGGATCCATTAACTCCTGGACCGCTTTCCAATGATTGGGTCATGATTAAACTTGCAACATCAGATGTAGCAGCCATGGATGTGCCAGTGAAATACTGCAGAACATGCAATATTTGGCGGCCCCCGCGCTGCTATCACTGCCGTGTTTGCGACAACTGCGTTGAAACCCTCGATCACCACTGCGTCTGGCTTAATAACTGTGTCGGGCGTCGCAACTATCGTTATTTCTTCACCTTTGTCAGCTCCGCAACGATTTTGTCACTCTTTCTGATGGGTGCAAGTCTGGGACATTGTCTTGGTTACCGTAGCCAAGAAGGAATCTCATTCGGTGAAGCTATTGCCAAATGTCGGGCTCCTTTTGCCATGTTTTTATATGGTCTCCTCGCTGCACCATACCCCGCATCACTCTGGGCATATCACTTCTTCTTAATGGGCAGAGGCGAAACTACCAGGGAATACCTTACTTCCCACAAATTCCCCAAGGAAGATCGACATAAACCCTTCACCCAGGGCAACATTTTCAGGAATTGGATCGCTGTGCTTTTGCGACCCCGCCCCCCAACCTATGTCCAGTTCAAGAAACGGTACGAGGAAGGGGACCAGCGTCTTGAGGCTGAGAAGCGCAAGTACAGGGCTCACGACCTGGAGGCACAAAATGGGGAAGGAATGGAATTGCAGGGAGTTCCTAACGGGCCCGCATCTAATAAACCCACTGATGGTTGATCTATTGGTATTGATATCCGCCCCTTTTTTCTCATTTATCAATCATACTTTTAAAGCGCCGTACCACAAATTTTCGTGATACGCACGCAACATCACTGACGTGAACTGATCCTTTTTTTCTTTGTTCTTCATTATTTTTTTATCATTATTCATTTTTGCGATTCCCCCTCTATGCTCTATACTTTTTTTCTCTGCCTGGCCCTTTTTTTTTTTTTTTTTTTGTTAACCGGTCTTAATTTTTGACCCCGCCAAGTCCCATTTTCTTCCTTGTGATATTTCCTAACGTTCGATATGAGCGAGATGTTTGATGGCGTTGGTAGAGTTGATTAAATTAGACACCATACCCTTGTTGCTTGATGGATGCTTTCCTTACAAGCTCATTGGCCCCTCACGAGGTTTATTTTGCTATAATTTTTTCTCAATCTGGGGATGTTGATTGGGTTTGGAAGTCAACTATTACTCTTTTTCACTCTACCTCTTTACCAACTCTATTTTGAATGTTTGTTTGTTTACTCTTTTCGGCGCTTGCAATTCCCCCTGACCGAAAGAAATATCGGTCGAACTGCATTCATAGATTCTTTTCGTGGTTTTGGAATTTCTATATCCTAGGATTACCTATATTACAACACCCATTAATCCCAAATATTTAAAACACGGCATCGGTCTTTTAGATGCTTCTTTTGTTGTCTTCTTGTAGAAAAAACGAAGAACAACAAAACATACGAGCCCGTAAAGACAATAATAGCTACACAAAATAAGGGAGGACGACATACAGCCAGGGGGAATCGTAATTTGGGAGGACTGGCCTTGTGAGGACCTCACCAGGTGCATGGATGGCCCCTGACCAACAAGAAACAAAACTCTCTCCTTTATTTAACCCTCCCCGGCTTTCTTACCCATGGCCACCACAACACCTAATCCCACCCTCCTCAACATATATTCTCTACCAGTATTCATGGTCGCTCTACTCCCTCCATCAATTTATCCAGTTGAAAAACCATGTAACGCGTTCCAATCCTTTGATCTCCACGCGTAAATAATTTTGTATCTCCGCGTTTCCTCGTCCTTTAGCGCCGCGGCCCGTTCCGTATACACCACCAGCTCCCAACTCTCAGCGCTAACGACGCGTACCTACACAATTCGTCCCTCCATTCAAATCGGACACAAAAATTTTGTTTCTCCTACGCGGTTCCACCGGCTTCTTTTCACCCACGGGGAGGGTAAAAAAGGAGAAGAAGAAAAACAATCAACAATGGCACGTCTCTCACGGTCATCCGGCATATCCCCTTCATCCACGCCGTCAGCCCTAGATTCCGATGCAACACTGACAACAGCAATTTCCACGGAACAACACCTGCTAACGCCCGCGACGAGCCTCTCGGAATCTTCCAGTATGAATGGTGCTGCTGGGATGGAGTTGGAAAAAAAAGATATTGAGGAGGAAACTCTAGATACAGTAAGGCATTCTCGACGCGTCACGCGTTCGTCGCTGGTGATGGCGGGGAGAGGGGCAGTGAGGGAAGAAAGCGGGCTTATGAGTGATGACGATGAGAAAATTACGCGTCATCCTTTACGTTCGAATCCTCTTGAGAAGGTTGGGAATGCGGGCGGTGTTGAAGTTGAGAGGGAGGTGGAGGTGGAGGATATCGCGAAAGACGAGGAGGGGAAGGAGGAAGAGAGGGTCCAATTGGACAATGACGAACAAGGGAAAGGTGCTACGAAAGATAAAGGGAAAAATGATTGTGAAAATAGGGCGCGGAGACGGTCGTCGCGTTTGGTCGTGTTGGAGAAAACAGGTGACATGATGGGGAGGGCGTCTACGGTGCTTGGGAAGAGGTCGCGGGAGGCTATGTTGAAGGGTAAGGATAGGTTGAAGGTTATTAATAGGAGGGCTAGCTTGCGGCCGAGGAATGCCGTGTGTGAAACTCCTTCTCTTACAACTACGCTTACAATTACGGCTGATGGCCCTGCTATGAAAAAACGACGGGTCTCTGAAGGGGATGTGGTGGCTTCGAAGAAATCGCCTGCTGCTGGTACTGTTGTTGAGGAGGAGGACGATGCGCAGCCACCCAAGCCGAAAACTGCACCATATAAGAGAAAAAAATGGCTTTCGCATGGTTTATATGCGGGGCAGGATCGGTATTTTGATCCCAGACTTACGGAGGAGAAGAATCGGATTAAATTTGAGAAGAAGAATGCGGAGGAGCGACAGAAGGTGTTTCCCTTGCCCATGTTTGCGGGGGAGAGGTTGATTGAGGATGGGAGGGATTTCAAGTTGCCTTTCGATATATTCTCACCCTTGCCCCCTGGCCAACCGAAACCGGATGAGTGGCGGAAGACTAATAAGAGTATGTTGTTATCCCACTATTTCCTTTTGCCCCCATCGCGTTACTGATTGTGGGTGATTAGATGTGTTTGTGGGCGATGCAGCTGGTATATGGAAAGCCATCAAGCTTGGCGAGTGCTCGACATGCATGTGCACCCCTGAGTCCGGCTGTGATGAGAATTGCCAGAATCGATACATGTTTTACGAGTGTGATGACAACAACTGTAAGCTGGGTGCTAAACTATGTGGCAATCGAAGTTTCGAAGGCCTACGTCAGCGCACCAAGCTGGGCGGCAAATATAACATTGGTGTTGAAGTCATTAAAACTGCGGATCGTGGATATGGGGTCCGCAGCAATCGGACCTTTGCGCCTAACCAGATCATTGTGGAATATACGGGTGAGATTGTCACACAGGAGGAGTGCGAGAGGAGGATGAGGACGGTATATAAGAATAATGAGGTTTGTTTGCTTCAACTTCTTGTTGATATCAAAGGAATACATTTTCTGGTGTGCTGACTTCTGGATATATTTAGTGCTATTATCTTATGTATTTTGATCAAAATATGATCATCGATGCGACCCGAGGCTCCATTGCCCGGTTCGTAAATCATTCCTGTGAACCCAACTGTAAGATGGAGAAGTGGACAGTTGCAGGAAAGCCGCGCATGGCACTCTTCGCTGGGGAAAATGGGATCATGACTGGGGAGGAGCTGACTTATGACTACAACTTCGAGTAAGTATTTACTCCTTCACGTCTACCGCATTGGATTGTTTACTGACTATCATACCCATTTACCAGCCCCTATTCTCAAAAGAACGTGCAACAATGCCGCTGCGGCGCACCGACATGCCGTGGCGTGCTGGGGCCCAAGCCCAAAGACTCGAATAAGTCCCGTAACGAGAAGCAGGAAAATTCCAAATTGTCCAAAGACCCAAAGAAGAGGAAACAGGAGAAAGTCCTTGATGAATCCTCCACGTCCCGCCTCAACAAACGGAGAAAGATCCTCAAACCAGCATCAAAAGCACTCAAGGCTGGCATTAAGAAAGCTGTAGCTGGCGCCCGCTCAACCACTAGTACAAGCAAGAAAACGAAAACTAAACCCAAAACCAAAACCAAAACCACTACTACTACCACTGCTGTCAGGGCCAAATCAGTTCCAATTAAGAAAGCTAAAGTCAGGGCCAGACCAAAAGCTGCCGCGAAAACGAAAACAGCTACTGCACGCCAGAAGGCCCAGAAGTCTGCAGTTCAGACTCCGTCCCAGACGCAATCGCAGGGTAACACGAAGCTCAACCGACCGTCCAAAAAGCTAAACTCCATTTCTGCCGCAAGCACCGCAAGCAGGACTCCCGCCGCTATGAGGCGGTTCCTCGAAGCTGGGAAGAAGTCTATTGCAAGTGAAGTAGTACCAAAGGCAGGCTCGAAGACTGTGTCTGGGCCCTCACCAGGTTCAAATGCAAAGGCAAGCGCTCAAGCCAAGGCAACCGTGGCTAAGAGGAGAGCTACTATGAACAACTCTGGCCAACAGTCTAAGATTAAGAAAACTGTGAAGAGTATCGTCCGTGCAGTGAGACGGGGTAGGAGATCTGCTTAACTTGAATGAATGAATGGAGTTTTTTTTTGTTTGCATGGCGCGATTCTGATGCAGTCTCATTTCTCTTGGTTTCTTACTTGCGACTTTTTTTTGGGTTGTATATTTATTGGTTAATTTATATACGGGATATTGCTTCCTGATTTAACATTTTTTGTTCTCCCTCACTTTCTCGACCTAATTGGTCCGCGTCCATGTGTACTGTCAGGCATGCTAAATTTTGAGTTTGAAGGGTTTGAATGGTAGTTTGGATGGCCAGGAGGTAAGGTGTTTAATTAGTTTTTTGTAAGCCCCGGCTATAAAATTTCCTCAAATGTGAAATTTGGAGGACAGACCGTTTCTGGTTTTTTGATGTCACATAGATTGGAAATTTCAATTACGTGGTGAAATGGAAATGCCTATTTGGTGTTCTCTGTTTTGGGCGGGCTACATCTCACATGCCCCTGGCGGCCAATTAGGTATCACGAATTCTCGGCCCTCTCCTACAGCTCTAGTCACGTTCTGCAAAGGAGCTGGAACATCCAACTCTCGGCTGGACTAACCCACGTCTCTCGCGTGCGCTCGGGTTGATACCAGTGGAGAACGTGGGGAGACTAGATCTTAATAATTTTGTGACTGGTCCATTTTAACTACATACCTCCATTTTTGCGCAGTGTTCAACTACCCCAAGGAAAGTATGTAACATCAATTGCCCATGGTTCTCTCGGTGCAGGATTAAAGCTATACGAACTGAAGAATCAACCTTGCGCAAAAAGAGGATGGAAAACAACATTGACAGACAGCCGGGGTTGAGCTATACGTCGGAAGATGGAAGCACAGGTGACTACCAAGAGGATAGTGCCCAAGACGGACAAGAAGATGATTCGAGGAAGAGGAAGCGACTGCCCATAACAACGTATGTTTAAGATGTTTAGTCTGAAATATTTTTCCCCAAGGCTTATTTGTTCAGAACTAACAAACGTGATGATTTATTCCCTCGTCTGCGCAGGAGCTGTGAGTTATGTCGGACACGAAAAGTCAAATGCGACCGCGCAGAGCCCAGCTGCGGCTGGTGCACTCGCAATGGTCGAATTTGCATCTACAGAGAGAGACAGCAACCTGGGTTTCGCGCCGGATACGGTCGTGAGCTCGAGCAGAAAATTAATAGGCTTGAAGCCATGCTACAACTGCTAGGACGTCGGCTGGAGCTTCACATTGTTGAGCATGAATCTGAGCGGGATTCACGACCCCATCCCGCATCTCATCCCGCAGCGAATCAGCAAGGATTCACCCCCGATTCTGAACTTCGTCGCTCGGCTCCAACTGACATTTTGTCACAGGAGCCGTCGGCCAGTACGGAGAGTCGGCATTTAGATGGAGCGGGATACGAGAGAATGCAGTGCTCCCGACCATCAGGACCGATCTCTGTGCAATCTTTGATGAACGCAAATTCTATGGAGAGCACAAACCAGCCTGCGTCTTCTGGTACTATTGGTTTAGCTACGGGAGTGGTACATGAAACTATTTCTGAGCTAGATATACCGCCGCAAGATACCTTATATACGATTGTTGACTTGTATTTCAAACATGTCAATCCCTGGTGTCCAATTCTTGACCGAAAGGCTACGCTTGACAGACTCTTTGGATCTTGCGTGGCCACAGAAGCTGACCGTGTCCTTCTGCATGCTATCGTCCGGACAACACTAAGGTTTTACAAAGATCCGAATTTAACACCAAAGTGGCGCGAGCAATATCATACCATCTCGAAACAGAAGATTTTGCTCTATGCGTTCGAGCATACCTCTATTGATGCGTTACAGGCACTTATGATCCTGGCGCTGGATGTACTTGGGAAATCATACGGGCCGCAGAGCTGGACTTTGCTGAGTATGATAGTGAGGAATGTCATACAGCTTGGGCTTGGGACGGAGAGGAGAGTGATTCTTGGGCCTC
The DNA here is from genome assembly GCA_002110485.1 of Emergomyces orientalis. Classification (NCBI taxonomy): domain Eukaryota; kingdom Fungi; phylum Ascomycota; class Eurotiomycetes; order Onygenales; family Ajellomycetaceae; genus Emergomyces; species Emergomyces orientalis. The sequence goes on from MOWL01000067.1 coordinate 2,600,034, forward strand.
CTATTTATCAATCGGCCGGCACACTGCAGGAGTTCGCCCTGCCCCAACCAACCTCCTGGATTGAAAATGAAGGGCGGAGGCGACTGTTTTGGATGACATATATCCTGGATCGATATGCGTGTGTTGATGCGGGATCCGATTTTACACTTGATGAACAACAAACAGATCGGCCGTTACCTTGCAGATACGATTTATTTTCCAAAAACCAGCCAGTTGAAACCAGGCGGTTCGTTGGCCCTGAAAGACCTGAGATTACAGTAAACCGCCCCGAGAACCTAGGTAGCTTCTCCTACCATTGCGAAGTTTTGCGGATTCTAAGCCGTATCCATAAATTTCTGCGCAATCCCATTGATATTGGCTCGCCTACGGACGTCGAGAAATGGCAAGCTACATATCGCGATTTAGACAGTGAGCTCGATAGATGGCTATACAATCTACCAGACGATTACAGTCGAATTTCTCAACTCTGTCATTCAAGTCCGACGAGCAGGATATCTAATTGGATCATGTTGCATGCCGCTTTCGTCATTTCTGTTTTACGATTACACTCTTGTGCTGCCTATCCAACAGTGCGTTCACATATCTTCTCCCCGTCATTTAATGCGATGCAACGGTGCATTGCCGCGGTTGAGAGTTTACGCGAGATCGTCCAGGATGTCGTCAATACGGGTATGCTAGATCTTCTGGGTCCTCATTTTGCTTTCTCGCTGTGGGTGTCAGCGAGGATATTGCTAGTCGATGCCTCGGCTACACATACTGATATTAACACCAACATCTGGTTTTTTATGTCAACGCTGGAGAAAATGGGGCAGTTTTGGGGCGTTGCAAGGAAATACGCCCAGATTTTAGAGCGCATATTACAAGAATATCAAGAAGCCAAACGTGCCGCGGCTCTGACTCCATCTACGCCAGTTTCTTCACATTCCCCCCCATTATTGGGACCAAAATCCCTCACAGATATGCGGCGGTGAGCCTCCAATTTTCCGAGCTTCACTAGGTTTACATGGAACACAGCTAATTCTTCTCCACAGAAATGCATACGACCTCAGCATCCTCCTCGCCCAAAGATCCGCCTCAACCCTCCATCCACCGTCCGTAAAAGTCCCCGCACCAAACGAGCTCGAATATTACGAAGTCTTCGACTTCTTCAACTATCCGCGCCCATCCGTGGCAGTTGTAAACAACCCCCCTCCGCTTACCACCACTAGCACTGTCTCAGAGCCGCTGGTTAATAATGGTGTCGAAAACTGGACACGTCCGAAATCCCATTTTGTTTCGACGAACTTCACATATTCGCGTTCGGATCCTGATTGGCTTGCCTTCCAGCCCCCGCAGGATTAGGCGTATTGGGCCCTGGAAACGGTTGCTTTGGCCATGTAGGAAACTTTTATTATAAACCCAATGTGCATTACAAACTTCTCAGCCTACCTACTAGTTTGACTACTAGTTGCATGCTTTTTAAGCCATCGGCAGTTGCCGATGAGCTTAGTTGAGATTGAGTTACTCCGTAAAGAGTGGGGGGGGTTCTCCCTTTATGGACTCGTCTACAATGAGGGGTTGAGTCTCGGGATTCCAGGCCCGGGGGATCGGAGGCATGTCGGGTAGGTTTAGCCTTACATTTTAGTCAAAGATTCTGTAAAGAGCAGAACAAGTGCAACGCTAGCGGGAGAGCAGGCAATAGTTCGCGAGCCAATCGGCATTTTATTATTGGATTCCTCTGGAACAGTCGAAGGCCGACTGTTCCATTGATTATGGTGCGATAAAAAGGAGCAAAGAATGAGTGTACGAACATACATACAACACGTTCATAATTGCCCGACAACTGTTATGCGACTTAGAACGACATTGGTTTCTGTGGATCTCCTTTTTAGCCCAGTAGTTGGTTCATCATGCCTGATACACAACTGGCATGGCAGAGCTCAAAATTCTTATCACATGTTTATTATTCGCACGCGCCGAGCATTGACAGGGGCTACCCATGAAGCATGCACTTTACTATGTACGTATGCACTCGATGAACCTGGCTAGTTTAAGTAGCTGAAACCTGCTCCTAGCATAGCCCATTATGGTGTTGAGGGTTTGATGAGGAGGTCGTGGTTGGAGTTTCGGTGGTTGGAGCAGTTTCGGAATAAGTCGAACTCCGAAAAATCATATGGCTAACGTTAGTTAGCTCTTGGAATAAATGCAAGGTCTTAGAGAATCTAGTTCTTTTACTCTCGTATTTTTTCTAAGGGGTTCTTAGTGATTACTGTTCAAACGACTTTCCGTGATTAGAAAAGGAGCATGATGAAAACGACCAGATGCTGATAGATAGCCAATTCGAAAGAGAATTTATACGAAATGAAAAAAAACAAATGGCATTGTGGTATTGGTATCTCAAGTTGTGCATCCATCCATCGATGCGTGCTACAAAAGCTGGCAGAAATTGGTCAAATTCAGTATCCGCAAAAGAACTCGGAAAGGTCCCATGGGACACATTAAGGCTTTCAATTTGCCCAGCCTTTGCACATCTGCACAGCCTTTTCCCATCTGGAAAACTTGCCGGCAGCCTCCTCCTTGGGGATGGTAGGTGTGAACACAGTCCGGCCTTCAGTGTTTACGGTCTGTAACTCTTCTAGCCCCTCCCAGACGCCAACGGCCAATCCTGCCGCAATTGCAGCGCCCAGAGCTGTTGTTTCGCGCATTGCGGGCCGATGCACTGGAATAGAGATAATATCGGATTGTGTCTATTTTTACGGTTATATGGCATGTTACTTGCTGGTGATCTCATCAGGCCAAGGGGGAAAGGAATTATGTAACTCACCTGCATCGCCAAATCGCTATTACACATGCCTCCGTCGACTGCCAATTCTGTCAATTTCTGCCCACTATCCTTCTCCATGGCATCAAGGATGGCTTTAGTCTGGAAACATGTCGCCTCAAGCGTCGCACGAGCCACATGCCCACGATTTGTGAACGTAGTGATGCCAAACATCGTACCACGCGCGTCATCCATCCAGTAGGGTGCGAACAATCCGCTAAAGGCAGTCACAAACACCAAGCCGCCATTGTCTTCAACTGTCTCGGCCAGAGCACTAATTTCGCTAGATTTGTCAATGAAGCCAAAGTTGTTCACTAAGAACTTGACGCTGGACCCGCCAACGGCAATACTCCCTTCAAGTGCATACATAACTTTTCCATTGAAATCGAAGGCGACAGTTGTGAGGAGGCCGTGTTTGGATATGACAGGAGTTTCTCCTATGTTGTATAACAGGAAGCAGCCTGTGCCGTAGGTGTTTTTCGCGAGGCCTGGAGTGAACCCCTTTTGCCCAACAAGAGCGGCAGACTGATCGCCCAGACAGCCTGTGATAGGGAAGCCCTTTAGGACGGTGGATGCTAGGGAACCGTACCCTTCGGGGTCTGAGGAATGGATTATTTTGGCAAGGTGGACTTTGTCACGATCTAGACGGAAGAACTCGATGAGCTGCTCATCATATTGGAGTGTTGTGATGTTCATAAACATTGTTCGCGAAGCGTTTGAAGGATCGGTGACATATATATTTCTGTGGGTTCCGCCATTGAGCTTGTAGACTAGCCATGTGTCAACGGTTCCAAAGGCAAGGGTTCCCTTTTCATAGGCTTCTTTGGCCTTGGGTACATTCTCGATAATCCAGAGAAGTTTACCGACAGATGGGTAGGTTGACAACGGAAGCCCACAGAGAGCCTGCAAGTCATTGGCCCCGAGGCGTTTCTTCAACTTGCGAACAAGCGCTTGTGTGCGCGTGTCTGTCCACACAATCGCGTTGTAGAGCGGTTCCCCAGTTTCTCTGTCCCATACCACTGTCGTTTCTCGCTGATTTGTAATGCCGATGGCTTTTATAGTCTTGATACTGTGGCCCTGGCTCTCAAATGAAGCCACAGCGCCGTCTATGCATTTCTCGACTGATGATACTATTTCCAAGGGGTCGTGCTCATGCCAACTGTGAAATTGTTCATCAGTTTCATTGTTCTATTAAGCTAGTATAGATATAACAAGAATTAATTTTCTACGGCACGGAAACCAATCTATGTGGTTAAATATACTGACCCAGGCTGAGGATATATCTGCCGGAACTCCAGTTGATGCGACGCAACGACATCTCCCGCTGAGCTAAATATGAGGAACCTCGAGCTTGTCGTTCCTTGGTCGATAGAGCCAACGAAAGCTTCGCCCGTGCTGCCCATTTTGATTACTGGCAAAAAGGTAGGATGTGATATGTAGGTAGTTGTAGTAGAAGTCGTGGTTATCTAGGTATGAAAGAAGTTTGTTTGCGAACCTGGATAACTCCGATAAGGTATCTTTCTATATGAGACTGACGAACGGCAGCTATATGTACTGTATTACCTTCATCGAGACCAGAATAACACACTTTTTTTATCCATACCAGTAGGTCACGCAGAACGACCTAGGGAACTCTCCCCTCTCTAATTCATGCGCTAAATTGGCGTTTGGCGGGGGTTGTCCAGGATTGGGTCATGGCTTAGAGTAACTTTTGTAAATCCCCTGCGAGCCACCATCAAAACTAGCCTTAAAGCTAAACAGACCTTCCCCTGTCTACGCCAGGTAGACATCACCTCCATGACCTGACTTCAGAATCAAGAATTCCTCAGAATCCCTCTATCAGGATCTTGTTTCGATGTTGTACAGCGTAGCATCGGGGGATGACAATCCATGCTGCAGCCAAGTAGTCTCACCCCCCCGTATCCGGTCAAAGTGCTGCCGACTCCATACTCCCTGCGCTTGCGTGGGTCGCTGACAGAATCCGAGTCTGGACCCACAGGTGCGCAATTGATGTGACTGCTGAAAAGAAAAGTGCATCGCCTTAGTTTGAGCTTGAGTGGCAGGCTACTTGGAATGAACTTGCGGCAATCCCCGTTTATGGCCTCGTCTTCTCGGCCTTGCAAGGCCGATGGCTCCAATGCAGAACTCCCGCATGCACCGAGTCTTACATCCGCTACTGGAAGGAGATAGCTAGCTGTCTCAATTTGGGAAAATCCCCAGAGGCGGATTTCGCAAGACCGAAGACGGCCTTATGATGCGATAGTGGGCTGAAGTTGCAAGTGTGGCCAATGTCAGAACAATCGCGGTGTCACGGCAGGTCGGGATGATTTACCTTAATTGACCGTTGCTAGACTATCTTTCCTGTTCAGTTCATACGCAAGCTTCGAGAACAGTGGTATCCTGGACTATCATTCATGCACGTTCGATTTTCTATAAGTATTCCACTCCACCCTGTGGGGAGCAAAAGAACAACAGGCAAACTCCACAAATATCCCGTCGCCGGGTACCCTCTTTTTTAATCTTTTGCCCACATACTTACTCCATAATAAATCCACCCGTGGGGCATCACAATGGCATCAGTGTCCCCAAAACTATCCCCAGTTGCTACTCAGGTGGAGAAGAGTCCGTATTCTGGGGAAATACCTAATGGTTCTTACATCCAGGATAAATCAATACTGGGTGCAGAAGCCCAAACTGCCATAACGCGAGCGCAGCAGCCTCTCTGGTGTCGAATTCGATATAAGCTACGAGAACCGTTTTCTGAGTTTGCTGGTGTCTTTATTCTCATTCTATTTGGAGACGGATCTGTGGCTCAGGTTATTCTAAGTAATAAAAAGTATGGTGATTACCAGTCAATCAGCTGGGGTTGGGGGTCAGTATATCTATATGTGCATTCTTTACCTCCACTATAACTACCCGAAAAAGAAAAGCAAAATAAGAGATAACGTTGGATATAACATCGGTTGACAAAATTGACAGCCTTGGTGTGATGCTCGGCGTCTACTGCTCAGGCATATCAGGGGCCCATCTAAATCCCGCCGTCACTCTCGCAAACTGCATATTTCGCAAATTCCCCTGGAGAAAATTCCCCATATATGCGCTCGCCCAGACTCTGGGCGCATACGTTGCATCTGGGATTGTCTACGCGAACTACAGATCTGCCATCGATGTCTTCGAAGGAGGCGTTGGTATCCGCACGGTGGGCCTCGAAACCTCCTCTGCGGGAATATTCTGTACATACCCAGTCGACTTCCTGTCCACAACGGGCCAATTTTTCTCCGAAGTCATCGCCAGCGCAATCCTCATGTTCTGCATTTTTGCTTTGCTTGACAATGATAACAACGGTGCCCGCAACCTCACGCCCTTGGGCTTGTTTTTCGTGATTTTTGGTATCGGCGCTTGTTTTGGTTGGGAAACCGGATATGCGATCAATCTTGCCCGAGATTTCGGACCCCGGTTGATGTCTTATACTGTAGGGTATGGCCATGAGGTGTGGTCTGCTGGGGGCTATTACTTTTGGGTATGTTCCCTTTATTATACGGCCTACCAGTGGCTGTGTGAATCGGCTGGTTCTGGTTCATATTTCTGCCCTCCCCCCTATTTTAGCCGACCCTAACATTTTATCTCCAGATTCCCATGGTCGCGCCATTCGTTGGATGTACATTAGGCGGGTTCCTATATGACGTGCTTCTGTATACAGGGCCCAGCCCGATCAACACCCCCTGGATGGGGTTCGATCGTCTACTACGGCCAACACCGGATGTATGGTCGAATACGAAATCGGACACTTATGCTTAGCGAATGACGAAGGCAATCCTGAGTCCTTTATATGGTAATTTTTTTTAGCTTATTTATGTGCGAACGAGAGCGTGGCGTTGGGTGATGTTTTACTGACTGGAAAACGCTAAGGGGGCCGTTGGGAATGGAGAGGAGCTGATGATATGTGTTGGGAGGATATGCATGATTGCGGGTGTCACAGACAAATGATTAAACGAGGGAGAGAAAAAAAAAGGAGCAAAAAGGATATATTTGTCCCATTACGACAGGGAGGCGAATGGTGCTTCTTTCATGTTCATTGCTACGAGTTGTCCATATTATTCTACTGCAGGCATTCCATTCGAGTTTCCCCTTTCCTTTTACATATATATACGACACACTTTAGCAAAACTAGATATATATTAATTAATGTATATTTCCATTTAACAAATTCTCTCCTGTTTTTGCTAGAGATGACATGATTTCCATTCTCATCGTCGCTTTTCCCGTTATTAGAGTTAAGACCTTGGTTACGGTCTATGAGTACAATTCGTGAATAACATCAAAGCCATCATAATCGTTAGCTTGAGGGAACTGGAGATCAACTGCCAGACGATAAAGCGAGAGTAGATACCCCAACTCGATGCGGATAGTAAAGGGTGGTCAATTCACTCCACGATTTCGAGTCATGAATGGTTTCCGCCGGACAGATCATACTCCGAATGCCGCTCGTATAAGAGAAATATCCACTTAGCTAAGAAAAAATCGTGGTAGTACTGATTTTTGTTTGCTCAGCTTTCTCCTCATTTCAGGATGCCAGCCGCTTGAAGGCTAGTAAAACCAAGGAGTCTTCGAAGGGCATTGATCATGCAAGGTGGTTAGAGTGCCCCTCTTGGAGCAAGCATTGTCGTTCGAAGCGATTGGTACACCACACGGTTGACAATAAACCGCGGGATCGGATAGCCATGACCCCGATTCAATACCTAGGTAATCCGCAGAAATGCTGGTTAACTTCTACCCTGACCAGCTGCGCACTATTTCATAGCAGCTGGGGTCAAAGTGTTGGAGTTGCTGGTATATAGCCGCGCGAAGTACGTACCAGCTCAATTGTCCGAACTTGATAGTTGCCCCAAAAGGGAAGTGAAGAGAAACAACCTTGATCCCAGGATTAGCGTCGGCTTTTATTGCTGTCTTCTGTCTTGTGCCCATCCAGCCTAAGGGCGGCGAAGTGGCAGCGCGGTGCAGGTGCAGCGGGAGACTTCCCTCTGAGCCAGAGATCGACAACAATCACATGGCTGAGCGTATGACCCTCGTCCGTGGCCAGATTCAGGATTTTTATAAAGGCCAAGATGCAAGATGCGAGAAGTAGGTTTCCAGTCCCGTCCGTCCCACAGCCAAGGTAAGCCAAGTTAAGCCAACTTTGAGTACGGTAGTGGACTGTTTCACGCGTCGATGTTTGAAAATAGAAAATAGGATGGGGCTCTTCGGGCCTGAAATGCCGAGGCGCAGACTGACTTGTTGATGACTCAGCTCTATCTCGGGCTGAGATACACCGAGCGGCGTAGAGGCTAGTCCTAGTTGGGTGTCTGCCAAGACATTTTCGTGATGATCTTGAATTTGTTTCTCCTTTAGAATTTTAACACATATTCCCTTTCTACATATTACGGAGTGTCTGGGTACGGAATTAGAGGGGATTTATATGGCTGGGCTGAGGAGTTGATTACTATGCCCTTCGCACGCTGACTGTTTGCCGGGAGTTTCGTATGTATGCTGCTGACACAGAGAGAGAGGGCATGGATGCTGCTTCTTTTTACTTCCCGCATCCTCGACGTCGCATATGGATATGTAACGATGTTTGATTCCTTTTTCTATCAAGTGATGCACGGTGGATCATCAAATGAATGAATGAATGCAAATGCAGTGTGAGAGCGGGTATCAAATCTATTTAATATGGGGATCATGAAACCTTTTTTTTTCTTTCAATGATATCATTTTCGACACACCGCACTCGTATAACTACCCTTTTTTCTTGCCTTTTTTTTTCCTTCTTATGTTTACTTTAACTTTCCCTTCATTCGTCTCTTTTAAAAAGAGACCATAGACCCCTCTCTTCATTCGCAGATCATGAAATAACAATACGGACCATTTCCTGTGCTTATTACCTTTTTTATTAACCGTGTTAGGAGGTCAGGCACGTTGTACACTCATTTGTGTTTAATAGGCCCGCACTGCTGCCGTTACCCACCACCCAACACACCCTTGCTTGCTTCGAAGACCTCTCCTTTTATTTATTATTTATTTATTGTCCCTGTTTCGCATAGACAAATAGAGATAGATTCTTTGTTCTTCTTCTTTACACATTACTTTTTCCGCGGACTTAGATATACAGACTTCTTTTCCTTACATCGACCTGACCATCTTTAGATCCGCCTTATTTTGACTCCGCGTCGACCCAACGAGTTCGCAACGGCCCAACCACTGAAAGGACCAAAAGGTTCGGGCTAGTTAGACCAACCCACATGGCCTCCCGATTCGCATCGCGGAGTGTCCTCAGGCCACTCGCCTTTGCTTCCATATTCGCTGCCACGGGAGGTATTGCCATCTACACAGTCACATCATATACTAGCGGCCCGGTTGGATCGGGAACCAAGACCAAATCATTTTTGCCAAAGGATATACAACCCAAATTCCCTCAAACAAAGTCGAGAGATGAACAAATATCTGACCTGAGACGGAGTGCGAATAATATACTCCAACAGACTCAACGCACAGAATCAAATACACCCCATGGAGAAGTAGGAGAGAAGGAAGATGAGGGTATATACGACCTCCTCATTATTGGTGCAGGCGCCACAGGCGCAGGTATTGCCCTAGATGCTGCAACGCGAGGGTTGAAAATAGCCCTCGTCGAGCGAGATGATTTCAGCAGCGGGACGAGCAGCAAGAGCACAAAACTCGTCCATGGCGGCGTTCGATATCTCGAAAAGGCCATTTTGAACCTGGATTACAACCAATACAAGCTGGTGAAGGAAGCGTTGCACGAGCGGAAATATTTCCTCGATATCGCCCCGCATCTCTCGACGTGGTTACCCACTCTGCTGCCCATCCGCACGTGGTGGCAGGCCCCGTATCTCTGGGCGGGGACGAAGATGTATGACTTGCTCGCAGGCCACCAAGGGTCGCCGGAAGGGTCATATTTTCTGACGAAGAATAGAGCCATGGGTGCGTTTCCGACGCTTAATGCGGATGGGATGGTTGCGGCTCTATGTTATTATGATGGCCAGCATAATGATTCGAGAATGAACGTTTCGCTTGCTATTACCGCTGCGTTGTATGGTGCCACTGTGGTTAATCACATGGAAGTCACTGGGTTGGAGAAGGATGCCAGTGGAAAGGTTTGCGGGGCGCGGGTTCGGGATACCTTGGGTGAAAACGAGGACGAAAACCGGGAATTTACCGTGCGTGCTAAGGGGATAATTAACGCAACTGGGCCATTTTCAGATGCCATTCAAAAGATGGATGAGCCAACGAAGAGGAATATTGTGGCACCGAGTAGTGGTGTCCATATTGTCCTCCCCGGGTGGCTTGGACCTCAGAAATTCGGCCTCATCGACCCTTCTTCAGATGGACGGGTCATTTTTCTCTTGCCATGGGGAGGAAATCTGATTGCCGGGACGACGGATAACCCCTGTGAAGTAGAGAAATCACCTATTCCGGGGGGAAAGGATATCGACTGGATATTGAACGAGATTCGGGAACAGCTAACTCCGGAGATTGACTTGCGCCGTTCTGACGTATTGGCTGCATGGTCAGGTATACGACCTCTCGTCTTGGACCCGAACTCGAAGAATACGGAATCTCTTGTACGAAGTCACCTAGTCACTGTCTCAAAGTCTGGTCTGCTCACCTGTGCTGGCGGCAAATGGACTACATATCGTGAAATGGCTGAAGATGCAGTTAACAAAGCAGTAACGGAGTTCCAGTTGAACCCACAGGGACACCGTCGACACCCTGATATCAGCGGCACTGGTGCTGGTGAGACCACACCACTCTTAGACGGATCCTGCCAAACGCACGCTCTGCCAGTCATTGGGGCGCACGGATATCACCAAACCCTATATATCGACCTCATCAAAAAATTTAACCTCGACCCAGAAGTTGCGCAGCACCTGGCACATTCATACGGCGACCGGGCCTGGGAAGTTGCCTCCCTATCCGCATCTTCTGCTTCCTCCTCGGCCTCAGGCACCACCATCACCACCGCCACCACTCTTTCGCCCACCTCCCACGAACGTCTCTCACCTTCCTACCCATACCTCAAAGCCGAAATCCAATACGTGATCAAGAACGAATACGCAATGACTACCGCGGACGTGCTTGCGCGGCGCACCCGGCTAGCCTTTTTGGACACTAATGCGGCCTTGCAAGCACTGCCAGGGGTGATAGACCTCATGGGCGATGAGATGAAATGGAGCCGTGCAAGGAGGGAGAGCGAGTGGACTGAAACGATCCATTTTCTTGCAACAATGGGATTACCAGCGGATATGATGAGTGTCACGAGGGAACAGGTTATGGCAGGCAAAGTGGCTCCGAAGATTGGTGAGGATGCTGGGTTGAGTGAGTGGGCGAAACGTGAGTAGAAAAAGAACTCCCCACCCCCCCACCCCCCCAAAAAAAAAAAAAGTCTCCATTTTCCCGTGATATGTCGGTGTTCTCTTTTTCCCTTTTTACTAATTTACTGTGTCTGGAAGAACCGCAAAAATCGTCTCCCGCAACTGATGGTTCGCTCAAGATTAGTCTGAGCCAATAAAACGTAATAGACATAGAAGAGAGGGACTTTGGGATCGTTAAATATGTCTGAGTATAGAAGGCATCTCCCCTAAATAAGTCATTATTTGGCTTTGAAAACATTCTTAAAGTGCATAGCAAGTCTGGTATTTGTTGAAAAGATTCCCGTTAGCGATACATAAGAAGGAAAAACGAATAAAATAATCAATAATACAATGGAGTCTTCACATCTGAGTAACCTGGCCTCCGTCCCGGAAGTTCTATGGAGCCAGGAAAAATATATATAAATACCTAGTAATCTTTCGCAAGGAGGGTATATTCGGTGAGTGATCTTAGAAGTACAAGATACAAGTAGGACCAGAAGATTTGACAATTGATATCCAAAAAAAAAAAGAAAAGAAAAGAAAAGAAAGGAATTAGAGAAAGAGGGGGAGAAAAAAAAGAAATATTTAGATTCGCAATGAAGCAGGTTAAACATTTTAACGAAAACAGTCCCGTCCGTTCCTATACCTGTCGCATATATTTAATCCACCCCCCCAAAAACTCCATGAATTCATACAATTGCTGCTAGTTGAACAGGAGAAATTTAACGACCCCATTTATATACACATCCTCGAAAAAAGAAAAAAGGGGAATCCATTCCGGATGGTAGCAGGAGTATGATAACAAATTAAAGAAGGGTTGGAATCCAAATGTCCATTTATCCAGTCATTTCGACATCCGTTTTCTCATCTGGGGAGCTTTCGCGTCCATTGTTCTCGCGAACCGAAGCATCCGGTTCTGAAACATCAGCAGCACTTTGACCGTTCTCCGTCGGGGAGACGTGATTGTGAGGAGTCGCACGCTTGTTAGGGTTATTTAAACTGGCTTCGAGGCTACCAAGCAAATCGACTTCGCCGTCCTCGAACCGGACGGTGGCACTGTGTGGTTCTGGAACTGCCGATGTCGAGGCTGACGCTGCGTTTTCTTGTGGTGGAGAAGGTTGAGTAGCATCTGGATTAACGCCGTTGGTTGGGCTATGGGAATTTGCTCGTGGGGTTGAAGAGCCATTTTGAACGTCGGCTGGTACTTTTACCTCGCTACCTGGGGGTTCAGAACCCTGGGGCTCTTGGTCATTAGTTGCGGCGTCCTTGTTTGTTTCGGAGAAAGAGGTACCGGTAGCTGTTGGGACTGGGCTTGGAGAAGGGTTGTTTATTGGGGCAGGGGAGTGGGGTTGTGATTTGGGTGCCGGAGATACCTCCCCGCTTGGTGGCTTTGTAGTACGACCTGTGGAGGCGGCTGCAAGTGGGGGATCCGGCGAGCTGGACATGCTTCTTGGTGGTATTGGGGCATCCTTTTGTGGTTCCTGCGTAGGGAGTGCAGAGGGTTCCTGTATTTCGAGTTCGAGCTCGGTTTTCTCGGGATCTCTTGTCGCATTCCCTGTATCTTCTTGTTCAGGTTTAATAACAGTTTCAACGGATTTCGATTCGGGTGCAGATTCCTCTCCCTCGTCGCTTTCTTCGACATCATTTTCCTCGTCCTCATCCTCATCCTCCTCCTGCAATCCTGACGTAGCAATGGAGTTAGCATCCTGCCCTGTACCCGACATCGTCACGTCTCCGGTAGCCTGGGAAGCATCGGTGCCGCCGGGAGTGGTGGGTGCAATCTCCCCTTCGCCAGGCGCAAACATTACTTTCTTCCGTCTGCCTTTTCCAATACCCTTTGCCTTTCTTTTGGGTGGAGGGTATCTCTTTTTTATTGGCGCAACCATGCTAGAATCAGGCTCTGCGACAACAACGCCTTCTGTATCTACCACTCCAACGCCTTCAACTACAGTTCCTGGAGCCGGCGAAGCTGCAACAACCGTCGCATCGCTATTCTCAGGAACGACCTCAATATTTTCTGTAATTTCTCCTTCTACTTTATGACCTTCAGGTACCCAGGCTTCATATATTGAGACATTTCCCGTCGTAGTATCGACCTTCTTGAATTTTGTTTTCCTCATCGGCGGCTTAGGTACGGGTTGCACTTCTGCTGTGCCATTTATCGCAGCTGACCCGTATAATGACGACAATCCAGGTCTTCTCTTCGCAAGAAATTCCGCTTCAGGTGGCTCCATATGTCGCGGCACCATTGACCACTTTCCAACAGTAAATGTACGTTCGAAGGGAGGCGCCGCAACCGGCTCATCAGCATCTTTTATCTCCTTTTCATCATCCTCAATCTCAGTGGGCGCGGGTCGAATATACTTGCATCCAGCTCTGGCAGCGCGTAGTAATGCTCGACTCATCGGAGTTAAAAGGTGACTATCTCTGGGCATAGGTAATTCGGGCAGCGCTTGTGATCCTCCTAGCCTAGCATCCGGCTGTTCATTCTTCGGGGTCTGGTAAACTACGGCCGGTTGCCGTACCCAGCGCCGGACGGGGAAGCCTTCAAAGACATCATGATCAACCTGCCCCGTTCTCGTCCTGTTGGGGGTGTTTTCGGCGAGTGCTTGCGATCGACGAGAGGATCGGAACTGCAAAACCGTTCTGTTAGTAGGGTAAGGGTGAACCATGGGTTTGAAATAATGGGCTAAGTAGATAGCACAGCATTCGTCCGAGGATTAACTATGTTAAAGCGCCGGGTTATTCCCTCGTGCGACCTTCAGAAGGCCCATAATATGATATCTATCAAACACAGTGTTATTGAAGAGGAATTGAACAGGAGAGCTGTACCGGAGGCATCGCGATCAACAGTGGAGGTTGGCTAAGCCAGACTCCGCTCTAGGGAATAAACGAGCGTACGTCGAGGTTCGGACTTATTATATTGATATTCTTCCCGCCTGGGATCAGTCAATCGCCTTCAAATCAGATCTGGCGCATCTACCGTCGCTGGTCCTCGTTTTGCTTTGGCGCAATCAGTCAAGTCGCGCTAAAAGTGGAAATCTAATCACGTGATTCACATCCAGCAATCGTTTGGAAATGTGTCGAATAGGGGCAGCTGATGAAGGTGATATCTACGTATGAACGGATGTGATACTTGATGCGTATAAACAGATACTATTTCTTCTAGCTGGTAGGGTCCTGCGAAAATGCACAGTCGGTATCACAAATATCAGAGCTGGGATGGCCGCCGAAAATTCCAAATCACCCCAAGAGAAAAGCAGAAAAAAGAAGGAAAATAACCCTGAAAATAACAAATAAAAAAGGTAAAAAGGAAGCGAAAGAAATATTCTAATATATGTACACAGGGTTACTTCAACTGCGCTTGCAGTAGGAAGCATAACTCTTCACTCCACAACTTCACAATGTCGACGTTGAGAAGTCCCACCGAATCCCAAACTCGAGCTCGCTCTTAATCCCAACTGGATAATCACTGTTTAGCGTGAGAGCCAGATTAACAAAAGTCGGGCCATATGCTTACCCTGTATCTTTCTGGCGGACAATGCCGCCCGCATTCCCGGTTTCTTTCCCCTAAACAAACGAAGATTTTAGCCAATGTTCGTTCCTCTTTCCTTCAAAGCACCGGAAATAGAACACTCATCAGCGTACCGTAGCTTCACCCTCGACAACTAGTTTGTCTAGCTGGTAGAACTGGCTTATAACTGTTTGTCTCTGTGGCGATAGTAAGAATAATCAGCACATTTTTTCATATAATTTGAGGACAACCCGTATCGGTAGAGCTCGGAAGGGGATGCGGAGCGGTGGGGAGCCAACCTTCATCATGCGCAAATCCTGTAGTCCCTTTTGCATCAATTCCTGTATTTTCCGTTGGTCCGTCACACGCTGGTGCTCTCGAAATGCATCTGCCGTTCTTCTCCGCGCATATTCCCTAAAATTATACGCGGCAAATTGCCGTGATTGACGGAGAAGCGACCGGAACTAGTGATACGTAACGGTTAGCATAAACCTTGCCAAAACATGAGAATGTCCATCCAGAATATGACATGAATCGACGAGAACAATGGGCCGTGCAGAGGGGAAGCAGTGGAAAGCTGAGTATCATACCAACGAACGAGCCTGAAAGGCGGAATTCGCCTGAGTGACCACAGACATGTCAACAGGAGTTATAGGTAGATATAACTTCTGCAGTTCCTCTATCCCTTTTATCTCGACTCAAACAGTGATTGCCCTCCCGAGTGTTTAACCAAACGCGGGAATTCGGGCTGTGGCGGGATGTGGCGATGCGGGCCTTGAGGTTGCCTTCCGGTCGGAAATAAAGTCGCTGGAGCCTTCCAATGCTATTGCACAGAATATCGGTAGTAGTAGCAGTAACAATGATGGCGCATGAGGACAGCTCAATCTAATATTCGCCGGAATTGGTGGAACGGAGATGCTAGTTTTGAACCTCCCGCCTGCCTTGACCTTTTGGGTACGGTCAACCGGCCAAGAAAACAATCGTAACCTGATAGACAAGACAAATGAAACGAAATATTGAAAAGGTACAGATTAAACGAAGTCAGCCTGTAGAAAAAGTGTTATCAGACGATGTTGTCCCCTCTTTTGCCCGCAGCTGCGTTCTCTCGAAAAGCTCCAGATGACGCTAACCCCAAAACAATTTTTTCGGTTCATGACTCATGAGGCCGAACCCGAACGTTATCCCCGACAGCCTCCACTCACAACGGTCTTTTAACAGCGTTGGCACGGAGCCAGCCAGGCGGCATCTCGCTCTCTTTCGTGTGATTATTATTCAGAACTTCAATTTACCTTTACCCACCCACTTCTGGTGTTGTTTGTTTTATATTCTACATCCTTGGAGTGATGGGGCAATTGCCGACACCACCAGCAACTCCAGCTGTACGAGTGGATTCAATCGAGCTACCTTCACCAGGTAAATCACACGCGGAGCTTTCACAGGAGCTAGATAGTGTTTTAGAACGCTATCTTCTTTTACTGGATCAACAGCAGCGGCTGCAGGACGAGATTGGCCGAGAATTTTCTTCTGTACGGTTTACAGCTCTCTCTGTGAATTCTGGATCCATTTAATATACAGCAGGCGGCGTCCATTGCATATCGAAAACATAAGAAATTAATTGACCTATAGGGATTTTTCTCTCTTGCTCGCGCGAATACCTCGTGTCCAGCAGGACGTCGATATGGTGAAGATTATTACGATGAGAGGATGAAGGCAATAAGTAAAATGTATGCTTTTCTGCCCATTTATCCTACCTGATGTACTAGGAGTAAGGAAAGATTAATGCGATTATATCCCGTCTGTAGATCAATTGGCTCCCCCTCGACAATTCCTGGACAAGCCAAACCAACCATGCCAACCTCGAGCCAAATGACGAGCAGTCCGTCGTTTGCCATCGAAAACGCTGTCCTATCACCTTCTAACACGAAAGAATCGAAAGATGACACCCAGGATGGAAATGACGAGACAGATTCCAACACATCTGCATCTTCTCGAAGCTCTAATCCCAATGAGCCGGATAGTTTCAAGGAACCAAAAAAATCGAGCACTAACCAAATATCCAACCCAATAAAATGGTTTGGAATACTGGTCCCCCCGGCTCTGCGAAGCGCCCAGCAATCATTTTGTTCTGCCCTCGAAGGCCCAATTCCCGCCTTGGCTGGCGTGATTACTGAGATGCGTGAAGTTGAGAGAGATGTAGAGGCATTAAGAGGCTTATTAGCCGCTGCAACAGTTGACAATGAGCGAAACAAAAGTGGGAAACAATAGTCCTAAATACAAAATGCCTCTTTCGTAAGACACATATATTTGTATCTGTATATTACTCCTCGGACAATTATGTATCTCTCCTAGATAAGTTTTATGAATGCAATGTTAGTTCAGAGGTATTGTGAGGACCTGACTATCTCGAGAACACTACATATCAAGTTGTTTTTTGATTTTTCCGAGAAGCGAGAAGTGATTGATTGGAAACAATTATTGAGGGGAGATAGCATGGGATAAAATCTTTCAGCTGTTTAGTGGGGTATTGAGTGGACCTGATGAAGATATAGAGTATGCTGTTTAATGTAAGAAGGAAGAGAGTGTAGCAGTGACATCACGAACATATTCTATCTCGATGAACAACTTCAGTGAGAAGATTCCAAAAACCAAGTGATGGTGTAGATGTGGAATGAGTTATAATCTGGAATATTTCAAAATCAAGATCTAGTCTACTCTATAAACCTTATTATTTTCTGAGGATGCTGTCACTTCGGGAGCATGTGGAAGACGGGCCATCTTGAACATTTCCCTAAAGTACAGTGGAATCCCATCTTTCTTCATTCCCCACCATTTCTCGGGCATACGGACTAACCGCTCCCGCATTCATATAGAACCATGCTTCTGGCTGGTGGTCGTAGAGTCTTGAACGCACTACTTCAGGAGGCACAGGGTAACCCCCGACCCTTGCAAGTATTAGGTATGGAGGCGCTTCTTTCCACGTTTTCCAGCCTAATCGTGTCTCTGAGAGACCAATTTCCCAGTCCTGGGTTCGTCGTATGATGTCTGTACGGAAAACCAGATCATATTGTCGCGCTTTCCTTCCTGAAGCAAAAGCCAATCCGGCGTGGGGTCGACGACTTTCCAGGCATGCTGCAGGTTTACCACAATGCATGCCCGTGCGATCCGCAGCTTCATCGAAGGCAAACGGTGCGCTAGATTTTCATAGGTCTCTGCATCAGCCTAGTGAGGATACCAAATGAGATACGGCAGGTGGTCCTCGGGTGATTCCTCGGTGATGTGCGACAGGTCGTTATTCATAATGAATCTGGCCAGAACAGCACCGCGATTAGCCTCCATCATTTCACGGGGCATATCGGGCTGTAGGGGCCAACATTTGGCAAACATGGTGTGATTCCGCGAACGACGCAGTCGAGCTCGTTGTCGATCATGCGCTCAGGATCACAGAGCCAGACGTACTGGTCTACGTTTCCGGAGTAAGCTGCGTAGAGGAGTAGGAGATCCGTTTTATATGCGGCGGTAGCTCATCAGGTAATGGAGAATAGAGATATGGTATAGCTGCAGCGTGGCCGTCCTCATATGACGTCCCGTTTTCGAAACTGTCAGTCATATTGAACGCGGATATGCGCGTTGAGGAGAATTGTCCAACAGGGGTTTCGAAGAGGATGTTGGCGACCGGGCCCACGGAATGATTGGGACAGCTGGGATCCTGTGCACGACTGTGGCTTTGGGGGTTGAACACTGGCAATTATCGATGTCATTCCATGGCAGAGAAAAATTTAATCAATGGGTTTCATGGATGCGATGAAAGGACGCGATCTGCTTCTCAAATATAAAACACTCCCGATTTAAGCGGACAACTTGAACATATCTGCGAGTTAAGGCCAGGGAGTTCTGGCCAGATTATTTTCTTGGGCCTCTTTGGCCCCCTTTTAGGAATAATGGGTCTGCTGTGTCTTCATTGGAAGCTTTGCAGCATAATTGAGCTAGTTAAGGGTATAACGTAGGTTCTATATTTTCTTATGCCAGGAATAACAAACAACCTACTCCCTACTTCGCAAAAAAAGTCCAGTACCAAAGGACCAGTTCCCTATCAGGGGTGACGGTGTACTCCTAGAAGCCAGTTTGCACCCAGACAAGAACCACTGTTACATATAACTTACCTCTTTGAAGCTGTTGCAATCGTGTCGCATCGGGATGGGCACTTTGTCTTCAAGCTTGTAGATGAGCGGAGGCTGCAGCTGCTTTTCAATCTCTACTTCTCTGTGTCTTTCTTGTCTTTTGTTGTCCTTTCGAACAACGCTGTGGGATTAGAGTTTTAACCCTAACGCTAGAGATTCTAATCTAAAAAGGGAATAGGGGTAGAGGCGGGATCCCAAGATCCACAGCCCAGAAGGGTACTACAGAATGTGTCAAGTGCGTTTCCGCGAATCTAGAAGCAAGTGGCTGACTCTATGAGCGCGAGACCCCATTTCACTTACGCTGTAATCATAAGGCTGTTGTCAAGCGTTGCAATGTCGCCAGAACATAGTTCAAGCAACAAATTTAATAGTTCTGAAACGCCCAAGAGCGATTTCAACTTGCGACCCAATAATTTCATAGTGAGTGAATGATATTGAATTGATTGAGATAAAAGAAAATTTGTATACTCTGCATGACAGTCCCGATAGTCACTGAGATGTTATCCGCTCCTGTGAGTGGGGAGCCCAGCAGAAAGCCAGCTCAAAAGTTCCAAAATCCTTTACTGGCAAAAATTTAACGGGGAGCCTTGATTGAAATCAGTCAGTGTGTCTCCATGTCGTCTTCATTACATCCGTTATTCGATCCCAGTCATATTCATACCACACATAGTCCCCCAACAACCCCTGCTGGCCGAGCCCCCGGGACTGGCAAGCTTTGAACAGCACTATTAACGGGAAGCTCATTCACGCAAATCCCCCCGGTTCAGCGTGCTATAAATCACAACCCAACTACGACGCAGCTGTCTGTAGCCACATGCTTGCCCAATGGCACAATGCTCATTTCCACTTACAGGATCCCGTCAGCATTGATTACCCATTCTGGGCGGGTGATTCGTGTCTGCCTATCTTCGAGAATGGGACTAGCGTCAATGGTGACCCGGGGGCGGGCGAGAGGGGATGCTCGATTGGCGGGTATCCGGTCTACGTCATTAATGCTACCGGGCCGGAGGAGGTTGTTGTGGCGGTGAGCTGAGCTCGGAAGCGGAACGTTAGAGTGAATATTAAAGCGACGGGGCATTCCTTTTTTGGGAGGTAAGTGGATTGCAAATGCCATTGGTCATTGGTTGTTATGTAGTTGATGAGTGCTTGACCGTTCGATTTTTGCTGATTCCGGTATGGGTTGGTGAAGGAGCACTGCCCACGGGAGCCTTTCGTAAGTAAGCCTACCCCTTCTTTTCTTATCAAAGTGAAAAAAATGAAGGGAATCCTGACAAGTTTGCAACGCAGTATTTGGACACGCAACATACGTGGCATCAAATTCCACTCCAATTTTCACGGCGCATCTTGTTTCGAGGACAAAGGCGACAACAGGGCTCAGATGGCAGCCACAATAGGAGCAGGGGAGGTTGGGTATGATGTGCTTAAAAAATTAGCCAAACATGGTGCCGCCGCTGTTACGGGCGCAAATAAGGTACGGCATGCCCAGCCGGTACTGGTGGTCTCATATATATCCATTAACGATCCCCAACTCAGGGTGTGGGTCTCATTGGATGGCTTACCGGCGGCGGCCACGGACCCTTAAGCAGCACCTACGGCATGGGTTCCGACAATCTCATCGAAGCCAATATCGTGACTCCAACCGGCAAATTTCTCACTGTCAATGCTTGCAAACATGCTGATCTCTTCTGGGCCATCCGCGGCGGTGGCGGAGGTACCCATGGAGTCATCATCTCGGCTGTTATAAAGGCTTTCCCTTCACCTCAAACAACTTTATGGATCCTTAAAGCCCAGCTGTTGGAGGAATCCAAGCAGAGCGAGTGGTGGGATCTCGTCGCTTATTTTCATGCGCTGCTTCCGGCTATGAAACAGAAAGGATTTCAGGGGTATTATGACCTGTTAGGTCCCCCGCTTGCGGATACGCTGGCACTGGTTATAAGCTTTTACCTGTATGACAAACCGAGCGGGACTGTTGAGGCGTCTCTCGAACCGTTTATGGAGAGGCTGGAGGAAATGGTGCGAGCTGGGATTGTGGGGTATTCGTCGGATGTCCTCATGGAGCTTTCTTTCTTGCCGGCCTATGAACTAATTTCCGAGGAAGCCGTTGCAAGCTTTGGAGTTGTGTTGGGGAGCAGGCTGCTTCCCGCCCAGCCCCTGGAGGATGTGAAGGTAATGGCTAGGACGTTGAGACAAATAGGACCAAAGCTTGGAGATAACGACGTAAGTTATAGATATCTCCCCGCCCCTCTTTTGTTCAAAACATCTAGCGCTCCAAACACCCGAAGGAAAGCAAAATCGCCAGCTGAAAACTAAAATCACACGCGTGCAACACAGGCCCTATCCCCTGCCATCCTCCTGGGCAACATGATTGCGAACTCGGCCAACATTAATCTCGAAACACCACTACACCCGGCCTGGCGCAAAGCAGTAGTACATCTAATTGTCGCTGAAGCCTGGTTTCCTGGTGCTTCTTCTGCAACCATTCAAGCTGTTCGTGATGATATGACATATAACAAGATGACGGCTCTTAAAAAGCTAGCCCCTGACGCTGGGGCATATTTTAATGAGGTGAGTTTATACCCCGCGACTCTGTTGTGAAAAGTAGTGTTTTGATCTAAGCTTCCCATTGGCCCCTTCTCCCCCGCCTATATCCCTCCCATCCCATTTATTCTTAGCTAACAACGCAATGGTAGATGGATGTATTTGGCCGGGATTGGCAAAAAGAGGCATTCGGGCCCAACTATAATAAACTAAAGACCCTAAAGAAGAAATATGATCCAGATGCGTTGTTTTAGTGTCTTTCTCGTGTGGGTAGCGAGGACTGGGTTGAAATTGAGGATGGCAGGCTATGCCCAGCTGATGGGGGCATTTGCCCAGCCTTGAGTGAGAGGCGTGGGGGAATGGTTTCTAGAAACCTTAACAGATCAGTTTGCGCTGTGGAAAAGGTGGGATTGGAGGAACTTCGTCAATCATGAAGCTCAATGATTATGTTGTGGTGGATTGCTGTCTTATAATACCATTAAGTAGATCATTCCTTTCAATCAATTTCATTTTCTTTTCTTTTTACTTTTTATTTAAATTTTTTTTTTTTTTTTTTTGAAAGAGATATAAAGTTGTTAGACCCTAGTCTGTTTGTTATTATATTATCCTTCCGCCTGTAATTAACATCAAGTTATGCATGTCAAAAATAACTTTCGAAGGAAACACTTCCCTCCCCCTCTGTACGAAAATAACTAATACAATATCACAAGTAATCAGAAAAAGACAGAAATTATTTACAAACCTGTCGTTATTTCATCATTGGAGGGCCAGCTTCATATATTCAATCAAACAAATACGTAGATACAATAAGCAAACAAACAATTACCCCTAACTCAATGCCCCAATATCTACTTCCTCATCTTATCGCTCGTATACGCACAAGTCCCCATATCTTTCTTCACCACCTTAGACTCAGGTCGAATATCAAAATCAAAAATATCCATCGGGACCCCCAATGTTGTGCACGCGTTGGGAATATCCACCAGCCCCGCAATATGCCCCTGCACAGGCGCACAACTCAACAACAGATAAATCTGATAATCATCATAGCCATAACGGCGTAGATACTCAATAACACGCATACAGGTTTCGCGATAGGCAATGGTCGCGTCCAAAAAGTGCTGCTTGCCGTTGTGGTCGACGCTGAAGCCCTCGAAGGTCAGGTAGCGGCCGGGGCCGAACTGTGGCTCCACGGGGCCAGGGTGGAAGATGGGAGATTTCATACCCATGTGCGCCATGCCGCCTTTGATCACGTTGAACTTGATGGTGATGACACCGGCCATCTCGATGGCGCCGCAGAAGGAGATTTCACCGTCACCTTGCGAGAAGTGCAAGTCGCCAACAGAGAATTTTGCGCCGGGAACGTGCACGGGGAGGTATACTTTACTACCGCGGCTGAGGTTTTTGATGTCACAGTTTCCGCCGTGTTCGGGGCGGCCCTGTATGGGGGTCTTTTGTTAGTATTGTCGTACGCCTTTATACATTTACATCTCAGATTCAGCACAACACTTACAGGAATAGTCCTCGCTCCTTCTCGCCCCACTTTCGCCTTGATATCCCCGTCTGCGCTGCCTGCGTGCACATTGATGGGTTCTGGTGGTTTTGCGACAACCTTCTCTAAATGAGCATGAGTAGAGATAAGTTCACCTTCGCGTCTATTCCATTCCGCGAGAACTTCAGCAGAAGGTGCGCAGCCCAGGATTCCCGGGTGGATTAATCCCGCAAAGCGGACGTGTGGGATGTGGCGGGATGAGCAGAATATGCCTTCAAAATCCCAGATGGCTTTTGCCCTGTTATATGTTTAATGTTAGTTTACAATTTGTGGGATTGGTTTGATTTTACATACGCATGAGGATAAAACTCATCCAAAAAGCCGCCTCCATTTTTCGCGTCGAAGACACCCGTGAACCCCCAGGGCTGATCCTCGAATGGCTGCACGTCCTGGATTTCAATGAGCAGCACGTCACCTGGCTGGGCGGTTTCGATCTCAAAAGGCCCTGTCAGATAATGCACGCGGGTCAAGTCGATATCGCGCATGTCGTCAGCGGAATCGTTGTTCTTTATCTGCCCGCCGGTCCAGTCGACGCATTCGATCTTGACGACTTCGCCATTCTTGATCGAGGCGCAGGATGGGACTGAGTTGGAGTGTAAGGTTAGCTAGCTATATTTACTAACCCGCATGTCCCTGGTACAGAAAGGGGGTTTTGGGGGGGGGGATTCAATTGACTGGTACTTACTGTCTGGATGCCAGCGGTTCTATACATTAGAAAGCAATTAAATAGTTAGCCAGACATAGCCATGGTCACGACATATTGGTAGAAGATCTTTGATTCATGGATCAGTAGTAGCATACATGCAAGCCATTCTGCTTCCCCGCGGGGTTATCCCGATCGACCTTCATGGCCGTGCGAATTCCCGTGAGACCCATGGTTGCAGGGTAGATTGAGGGGTGATGGCTATGTGTGGTAAACAATGTTGACTTGTGGGTAGAGATAGATTAGAAAACCAGAAAACCGGATGGGAATTCTAGAGATAAGCTGAGAGAATTGAAGAACGGAGCGGGGGAGATCCCAGGCTCTTATATGCTTGTCAGATTTTGTTGATCAGCAGCGTTCTGGCCCTATACGAACAGAAGCCGTTCAGGGATAACGTCCTTGGATACCCCGAAGTTTGGGAGCAACCCCGCATCGGCAACATGGAGATTCAAGTATCCAATTTAGCAAGGGGGGGTGTTAGTCTGCTTGTTCGGCAGATACAATCGTAGCATGCTCCGTGTCTCCAAGCTGAGGATGCGTGTGGTGGAGTTGAAAGAATTGGAGATGGCCCCGTTGGTGCCGTCATCAAGATCCGATAAGGCCTTATCGATAACGGGGATAGCTGATAAGAAATACTAACTTGGCTAACTAATTGGATCCAGCTACGGGCGCTGGTAGTTAAGTTATTTAATTTTTTTGATTGCCCCTTGGGTAGTAGCTACAGCCAGATGGGTTCGCCCAAAACCCCCCTCCACAAGTAACTTACATCTTTTATTAGAGTTTCGGCTCTCCAACCCCCCCTCCCAGGGATGCTCAAAATGCGGGGAAAACTTTAAAAGGGGGATGTCAAAAGTCCAACTCCACTCGGAACATTTACCTGAGGGTCTGTCGCGGCCTGTCGCAGTCTATTAGTTCAGTTTCGTTTTACTATGTCCAGCTGTTCTTCAACCTTCCCGATTGGGGATTTTAGCCCTAACCTTGACCCTGATAACAGATTCGGCACCTCTCATCTGCGCGTTGTGAAAGGAAGAAGAGGGGATTAAATTGTTTACCGTCATAATCACCAGGAGATGGAAGTGTCTGATAGTTAGTTAGTTACCCTGCCGTATCAGGTTCAAGAAGGATTCGCCAAAGTATGGGAATCCCAGCCGACCAACATTATCCAGTCCAAAGGTGACAAGGGCTGGGCGTTTCAACTCTTCCCCACCTTGCTGGGATCTACTACTCGGTTTGACAGTGGCCAGAATCAGCCATGGTTTACTATTTACAAGGTTTACTGATAAAAAAAAAACTCATCGGCAAAAGTGGTGTGGTGATGTGGGTGAAGTCTCCGCCCGGCCGGAGCCCAGGAGATTTCAGGCAACCATACGGAGTACACATTCGTTAATCTACTCTGTAATCCTGTGCTCTTCAGGCCATTCCAACAAAGAATCGAGTCCGATTCCCGGACAATATCTTGTTGGGTCTCGTATTCCCCCTCCCCCAATTTATCGAATTAACTCGACCAAAGCCAAGGACATCAAACAACACCAAAGGTGGGGAAGGGGGATGAAACCAATGGCTCCTCCCGTCATTGGGAACCTCCCCACAGAGATATTACTCCATATTGCTCGGGATATCAAGCACCCAAGCCATCGGTTACGCCTTGCTTTATGCTCTCATGCCTTCTCTCATCTATTTCTTCCTCTTGTCTACCAGGATATCAACCTGAGCAATTTTGACACCAAGACTCTCATTGCTCTTGTTCAGACGCTCCTCAGGAAACCACACTTTGCATCATGCACTCAAAGACTCGAAGCTAACGATTGGTCGACAGAACTCAACTATGAAGGTAACAGCTATGATCCGCCCGAAACCCTTCCGTCACCCAATTCAGAGGTTGTTTTTGATCCCCTCCTTATTCACGATGCGGTTCAAGAGCTCTTCACCTCCAACAATGAATATGCTGTATCCAAATTCATGGCTCATCTCTCTGCTGGTAATGAGGATGCATGGGTCGGGCTTCTGCTATTTGCACTCCCTAACTTGAAAGAATTAAGCATGACTGTACCATATGGCACTTTTTTCCCACGTAGACTTGTTGAACATGCAGCAGCATGTCTACCACCCTTTGATTCTCGGCCAGCATTAACCCGCCTCTCTCATCTGTTCGCAAAATGGTGGGATACTGAAGGCGCTCTTGAGTTTTCAGTGGTGGAGCCTTTCTTTTTCTTTCCATCAATGCGCAGAATTGTTGGTGAACAAATTACAGATGTGTCATCACATGAAGAAGATGAGGATGCCTCTGAAAATGAAGAGTCTGATGCTGTTGATGACGGTCGTGCAGCATATTTAGAGAACAAACCCACAACTTCCACAGTGACTGAAATAGACATGTCAAGAAGCAGCACGACAACTGGCATGATTGCAGAAATCAAATACTGCAAAAACCTCAAATCTTTCAAATTTGAGCATGCCGACCACTTTGTGTATGGTTCCATGTTCCACCCAAAAGATTTCGCCCGCTCTCTCGCGCACGTTAGGCACAACCTTGAAAACCTCTGGCTCAGCTATGATGACGAGTATTTTCAGCCAGATTACGAAGGAGCGGATGATATCTTCGGCTCCCTGGCCGAATATCCCGTATTAAAATCACTGCACATGTCCGTGGAAAACTTGATAGGCCGTGACGCGCTGCTCAACCCAGATGAGGTTATTCTGAACCCCACAGCTCGCCAACGGCTGGCACATATTCTCCCCACTTCTATCGAGTCGCTTACCGTCGCGAATGTTTCCGAACGCGATTGCCTCGGTACCCTCATGCAGCTGAAAAATCTGGTCGAGCCGTCCAACTTCTCGCGACACACACCCCGGCTCAGCGTGTTGAGAATGGAGGGCAAGTTTTCCAAAATCGACGAGCCGAATCAGCCTGACATAATGGGAACATTTCGCACAATAAGTATATTCGGAGGGCCGGAGCCAGTTATTCCACCGGAAATTCTGAACAGGGCTGAAGAGTTACAGGATTTATGTGCACAGGTCGGGGCCGTTTTTGAACTGGTTGATTCAAGAATTTTGTGGTATAGACAGGTGACGAAGGGGCGGGAAGAGTGGAGGAAAACACAAGGCGGACGCTAATTAGCAACTCTTTTTTATATTCCTGCCATTATTACGCTACATCTGTTTTTATCTGTGGAGGTTGTGATCATTTTTGGTATATTTATTTTATTCTTTGATCTTTCTAGAATGTGAAAATTTAATTTCTGTTAAAACTCGGGTGGGAAAAATACATGTATTTCATATGATAGACCGGTTCAAATTAGATAGATCTAGTTGGCAGAGCACGTTTTCTAGAATATATACAATTTCTTATTACAATGGTCCCCACTCGTTCAGACACTCCGCTGAGGAAAAACAAGAAGAAAGAAGAAGCATGTACAAAGATCAGAGAAGGATTAAAAAAATATTTCACCGACGAATTCACCATTAGCCTCCTAACTGATCCACCTCAACCCCAACACTCCCCCTCGTAGACGCACATGAAAATTTAACAGGCCTCTTCATCTGCGCAACATCTTCCAGCTGCTCTAATGGCTTATTCGACCCATCACTCTCTCTCGTTTCCGGAATCAACCACTTTGTCACCGCAGCCCCGAGCAACATAAACGCCGCGAATATAATAATCACATACCCCAACCATTCTGCACCGGGGTCTGAAGACCGATATGGCCCAATGGGTGAGTATGCGACAAACGCCTGCACAACTACGGACGCAATTTTGCCTGCTGCAGCGGAGATACCGTGCGCAGTACAACGAAAGCGTGTCGGAAATAGCTCAGCGGGGATCATGAAGGTGGTGAAATTCGGGCCGATTTCGAAGAATATCTGGCTGAGGACGTAGAGGAAGGCGATCAGGGGAACTGAGGCGTGACGGCTCACCGTTTCGAAACATATGCCGATGGCGATGAGGATGACGGTTAGAACTAAGAAGCCGAATAACTGTATCGTGCGCGGGGATATGCGTTTTGTAAGCTTGATCATGCCCAGGCCGCCGAGCATGGAGCCGATAGAGACAATTATCAGCGAGTGCCAGGAGTTTTCGATGAGGTCGGTGTATATGCTGCGAGAAGGGAGGGGGAGGGGAGGCGCCCCCTGTTCTCGCGTGAATTTCATGGGTTTTTCGTTGAAAATTTTAGAGATTACTTTATAGGAGTTTGGGCCGAGGGCGTAGTAGGCGAAGTCGAAGCAAGCCCAGGAGAGCGAGGTGCCGAGTAAGGTAGGCCAATGGCCCTTGGTAAAGAAGTGTTCTATGAAGCCGGTGTAGAATCTTTTCCACTGACTTGGCTTCTCCTCACCAAGGTCTGAATCGCTATCATCCTCTGTAGGTCGTCTCGCGGGGCCGTCAATTGTGGTTATCGAACTTGCGCCTGAAACGGGAGGGGGGGCATGTAAGCTGGATACTGATCCACTGCGTAGGTCCCCGCTAAATTGGATTGACACCCGATGTTCGGTAATCCCGGGGGGCTTTGAATTAATATTATTATTTGCTGTTGTCACCGCTGGTGTATGGCTCGAGAAGCCTGCCGCGACCGTGCTGGGAATATTGTCGGAGGCAAGACTTCTTGATCCCGAAATTTGCATCTCGAGGTCGTGTGCACGACGAGGAGTACGAACCGCACGTTTCCATCCCATTTCGTTCACATCTTCCAGTGCCTCATCCGGCCGATTTAGTACTTCCATTGTATATCTGGGGGATTCGGGAATGCTGATTCGGAAAAGTATAGCGATGGCAGCTGGGATGGCTCCCACTCCTATCACCCAACGCCATATGCTATCGATTGTCCGTCGACATAAGTCATCATCAGTGCATGATCTGATGCTGTTGACATCTGTAGGGATATTGGTTGGGAGCCCATTTTTATTCGCCAATATGGCAAAAAGAGCCACTAACGTTGCGACGAGGTATCCGCACGGTTGCATAAAGAAAACAGTGGCAATCATACGAGCACGAGACTTGGTAGGAGCGAATTCTGACGTTATAACTGCGCTCAGAGGGTAGTCTCCGCCAATCCCGATCCCCATCAGGAATCTCCAAGATATCAGCCATCCAACCAGATTCATTGATTTAGACGCGCCATCCGAGGCCATTGTCACCCCGACCGTCGCGACGATAACGACCAACAGTTCAAGTCCGTACATTTTGCGTCGACCATAAAGGTCCGCCAAAACACCAAATGAATATTGGCCGAGAATGGTTCCTACGAGGGTTGCAGCGCGCATGGCAGTTTCGATTCTCGTAGGCATCGCTCCATGCCAATAGACATGGGAAAGCATGGGGATAATAATCCCCACAGCAAATATCTGTTAAGTGGCAATGACCAGTTAGCTTGTTTACTGCTGCTGATAGATTATATCCAACCAGTGTCACACACGTCATATCCATCTGTAAAAAAGCCTACGCCGGCAACAAACACTACCAGACCCTGAAAATGAGTGGCATCGAGCTCATCAAAAACTCGACGGCGTCTTAGATGAAGGTCCTGTAAGATTCAACGTATTAGCTGAGTCCAAATACATATTTTTGCTGGCTCATTAACGGACCGGAATATGATTAAAGTTAACTGTCCGATTCTTAACCTGGAAACCGATAGGAAACTTCATCACTGGCGAGTATGTCCTAGAGGGTAGGATATGAAGGCGACTGCAGGTCCATCGAAAGCGGCATAAGTAAATTATATCCGGAGCGGTCCATAGCAAGAAGCTCTCCTTCGAAGTCAAAAGCGGGCGCGAGAGGGTCTTATTCTTGTATGGAGCTATGGTCATTCAGATGCGGCCACAGGCGCAGAAGGAAGCTCGGCGCAGATATCAAGCTGCTTGGCCAAGGCTTAAAGGTTTCAGGGTATATCGACTCTCGATGCGGTAGCCAATGGTTCATGGGAGAGGGAACAGTTACATGGTGTCAGATGGTAAGCGATGATGGAAGGCCAAGCAAACCCTAAGGAAAGAGAAAAAATAGGAGAACTCTTCCTCGGTATTTAGATATTGTGCGCGATGCATAGCCCCCCATTAGATAGAAATTGGGTTGCCGAGCACTATTATTCTGATTCTCCTTTGAAAAAAAGAAAAAAAGAAAAAAAGAAAAAAGCCCTTAATCATGGATATTGTCTGGGGGTTTGTCGGCCCAAACAGAGGCCCAGAAACAACCACGAGGTTGCCAGGGGATAAAGGCTAAAAACGCCACACGAGGAAGATCCATGACTAGTCACGCATTTCTTGGCATGGGGCTCGCGGCAAACAGGGCATGAACAAAATCCTGGAGGTCTACGGAGAACGACGAAAACATTAGTCTTGCAAATATTATGAGGCTCAAACGTGATTACTGTAGGGATCAAGTTGTGAGTGGGCTGGGGCAATGGAGTACCTACCGCGCTGAGATGTAAATGTAATTTTCAAATGCTGCATTTGAGTGAGAAGCTTTAGTTCAAGAATATTGCTTCGTGACGAAACTTTGTAGTTGGGCATAATTTCTTTTTCTAGGAGAAGGTCAGCAAGCGCAGCTTAAATATCAAGATTCTCGCCAATGATATGAAATACCGTTAATTTCAATGTACTTCCGATTGGACCTCGAAGTAGCAAAATAAAGAAGAGATCGAGGATTTCCATGGGATGTGGCTTCCCAAAGCCGAATGAATTGTCGGTCTGATTCCTTTCCTTGTGCGGAAGAAATTTTTTGTATGATGGTAGCCAGAATAAGTTTCCGGCCATAGATCAAGCTCTGGAACTTGAGCTGGTCTGCCACAAACCAAAAAAAAATAAACATAATATTGAGAGATTAGTCATGAATGCAGATAGAAATACAGGGCAGTATACAGTATGAAGCAGACCTTTTTTGTTCTCGAAGAAATATTGTACTCTTTCTTCTCCCCGCTTCATAACCGGCGGCTTAACGAAATAGACGCGAAGGGCTTCCTCGGGGTCATCTCGAGGGCCTGGAGGCTCCGTGTGGGGGATCGGCCGTTTCTCGGTTGATGATACTGCTTGACATTTTAGTTCTTGCACATAATCCGAAAAGGGACGGAAATAGCGTTACCGAACATTTTATGACGGGAAGCTGCCGCTGGGGATCCTGAAGATCAACTGCTTTAATAGCATATAACCGACCATCACTGCGATAGCCTGCTTCGAGACTACAGTAAACTGGGGAGGGGCAGCTATCCCAAAGACTATTACAAAGAATGCGGATTAGTCAATCGCCATATGAGGCGGAAAATTAGTAACATACACTTTCACCCATCCACTTAGCTGTAGAGCCTTCCAACTCCTTTGCCCCCCCGATTCGTTCGATGATGCAAAGCTAGGGCGATGTGACGACTCTGTCTCACTCAACGGGGAAATAGGAGATGTAGCTTGAAGCTTCCTTTCGTGGTTCCAATTTTCTTGGCGGGTAGTAGAGGAGGGCCTGCGCTTCATGTCCGAGACATTAGCGTTAATCATGAGAGGATCTATGCTGTCAACGGTGCTAGTTGTTGCCGTTCGCGAAGGTGGGTTAAATGAAAACACTGATGGCAAGGGGGAGGTTGATTGAGACGCCGTAGACATCGTTGATCCCGCTTCGAACGGATATTTACATTCCTCATAAAGGGGAGGGAGTGGGCTTGTTGGCTCATGAGAGCAGGCATCATTTTCCGTCGAGACTCTTTTCAGGGGAGCATCAATCGCACTTCTCGAGAGCAGAGCCTTATTGAGTTCGAAGTGGGAAGGCCAGGAACCATTTCTATGTTGGGCCGAAGAATTTGCCTTCCGCTCGATCGCGTTGAGAACCCGACGGTGGAAAAGATCGAGTTGGTCACAAATGGTTTCCCACTCCTCATCCTCGCCAGCCTCTGCCCGGTTTCTTTCCATCATGGCAAATTCTCTCTGTCGTTCCACAGCAGCCAGAATCGCTTGATACCTGTCGGTTGCGTATGTGATACCTGCGTCGATCGGAAATGAAAACGAAGCGCCCCTATCCAAGTAGGTCGGCACCCTGCTTGACGTCGATGTTGACTCTACACGCAACTCCGCAATCATCTTTTCCATGCTCGTCAGTCGTTTTCCGATACCGACGGTTTTTTCCCTGAACGCATGTCAGAACATCAAATTTCGAACAAGTTGGCGAAAAGCGACATAGTCCGAACCTTTCTAGTACAGTGAGATACAATCCCAGTGACTGCTTATGCCGCTCGATCCTTTCCTGCAGAGCTATAATATCCTTCTCTCCCCAGGCCAGGTGTCTGACAATCTCCCCTCCCATTCTAGTCGCATTTTTCGATTTGGCCAGAATCTCCCTTGATCTGCGGATACTCAGTCGCGGCCTTGGTGGTTCAAGATGGTCGTTTCCGAAGAACTGCTCTTGTAAAGCAGAATACTTTTCTAGGTGATCTCGACATTCTCTTAGGGTAGTTTCCACCCCGCGGAGCTCGATACATGAAACTTCGTCCGTCTCTTCAAGAATATGTTGGAAGCGTTTTAGTAGGTCCTCGAATTCCAGCACTTCTTCACGGAGCCCCGCAATAGCCTGCACTGCACTCGTCGGGCCATGTCGGCAATTAACGACGATATAATGGCAAATTTCGATTAGCTTAAAGACGTCTGAAGGGGAAAATCCAAAACTCATGACGAACAAGCTGTTCGCTCCGGGTCGGCTTCACAGAAGAAAGCAGAGCAATTGGTGAGCTGGTTCATATGTCACTGGATGCACGATGCAATATGATATTTATGAACTCGAATTATCCAAGGGTAGCACATAGCTTTAGCAATACTCCCTCAGTTAGAAGTCAGGTAAAAAATTAAAAATTAAAATAAAGAGCTGAGGCAGATTACGAGCAGGCGGTATATAGCAATACCACACTCTATACCTCCTTAACAAACAAAGATACCTGCCAATATTCCTTCGTTTAGGTCATGACACAGCCAGTTCTTCGATCATCCTGAATCGAAAAACACTGCTCCGTTGACATCCCCGACGTAATAGTCTCTCGCAGATGCTGCTAAGCCAAACAAAGGAACTATCCGTCAGCTTTCGAAGATTCCGTCAGCGGGTCAAGAGCAATGGTAAATTCCAAGCGCATATGAGGCTTGTTCACAGCAGTCATGGTTCGGTTTTTTGTTCTCCCGAGAGCCCAAACGTATTTGATACTTGTTTTCTGCCCAGGCCCCGTAGCCCGTGTCTTTCGATTTCGTGGTAGCCTACGAGGAGGCTGTACCAACGACAAAACAGGCGGACTTGGTCACAGCTCTCCAGAGCACAAGGACATGGCAAGACATCATGATATCTATCTAGTTCCTTGGACATTCAGAGGCGGGACAGTTTGTGAACTCGTGAAGTTGTTGAGGGCGGATAGCAATAAAACTATGGCGCACGTTTCTGATCTATTGGACGGGACGGGTATTGATAACCTGGAAGCTAAACTGTGATGCTGGTCCTTGTCCCGCAGGACTTACACGTTAGTTTAAAGGTGGCGGGCGCTGCTCATGATCCGAGGGTTGATGGTGTAGAGGTCAGAGTTTGGGAGTTTGGGATTATTCAGCCTCTTTTCAGAAATCATAGACATGTTGGGAGCGGCCAGGGGCCAATGTCATTCTAATACTTGAACAACGGAGTAGTACCCTATGAGCCCCACAGTTTTCTTAGGTAAAAGAATAGAAAGTATGATTTAAACCAAATATAATAAAATATATACAATATAAATATAAAAAACATAGCCGAACGCGGGGGTCGAACCCGCAGCCTTGCGGTCACATGATAGTGTGACATAAGAGCCGCACGCTCTACCGATTGAGCTAGCCCGGCGCTTGTTGTTGCAGCCCATTTGGCCACAAAAAAATATATTCGCCATCTCGGCTTAGACCACCTCATCCCAGAATCGGACGCAGACATCACCAATGGTTACTCACCTCAAAATATTGAAGCGGCCTCCCCAGACCCTGAACACCAAAAAGAGGCAGAGAGACGGAACCCGACATTCGATGAAAAGGTTTTGAAGCCAAAACACCATTACCAACTCCCGAACAGAGGCGGAACCGAGGCTAAAATGACCGCCAGGACCCAATGTTCAAGATGTACAGTACATCGAGGAATTGGATGGAGGCTGTGAATAAATACTTCGAGGCTAAGCTTGACGTGGGTTTTGTCGCCTCAAGCTCTTCACCCCTTCCCCAACACGTATAGCATGCACTGATGGCAAGTTACGATTTGTGCCAGTTGCAGGAAACTGAACGCAATATCCAAGAAGGAGAAAGAATTCAAACATATAATCGACGAACTAATGGACCGGCTGAATTGAGCCGAGTACTTCACGAAGGCTGGATATCAGCCACGGATTCCATCAGATTCGAATGGATCCAGAACTGGAAGACCTTACCACGTTCCGCACCCTGTATGATTTAATAAATACAAGGTCATTCCTTTTGGTATACCCAATGGCCCAGGCCAGTTCTAACGGTTCATCAACTCTAACTTTTTCCATTATCTCGGTGATTTTTTGAGTACCTTTGTTGATAATCTTCTCATATACTGCGAGATCCTAAAAGAGCATAAGAATAAGGCAGTTGCAGTCCTATGAAGGTTTGCGTAGGGTTGGATTGCAGGCCAGTATATCCAAATGTGAATTCCATGCGACCCGGACCAAGTATCTGAGGTTCATTACAGCTACCGAAGGATCCAGTGTTGATCCAGAGAAGATCTCTCAGATTGCGAGCTAGGGAATACCCTCAACAGTAATTTTGGGCTCCTACGGCTTCTATATACGGTTCATAGAATCATATAGTCGTGTAGCCTCTCCCTTATTTCGACGAACCAGAAGGACATCCCCTTTGCTTGGACTGCGGACTGCTAGAAAGAAAGCCTTTGAACAACTAAAGGAGAAATTGTTTAATGCCTTAGTCTTGTGCCGTTATGATCCAGAAAGAGAGACTCATCCAAAACCTGACGCATCAGACAGAGTGGCTGGCGGCGTATTTTCATAACAGTTCGAAGAAAATTGTTGGCGCTCCGTCGCATCCTTCTCCAGCACTGCGAACGGCCCCAAGCGAAACCATGGAGCGGAATTGGAGCCTCTCCAACACCAAAGAAATGAACGGTTCAGAATATTTACGGATCACAAAACCTTGGAGTATTTCCTGGCTACCAGAAAGTTAATGCGCGGCAAGAGAGCTCGGTAAGATTTCTGTCCTAAGTCTAGCTTGTGGTTCAATATCGACCTTGGAAAGTGAATCCTCTCCCTGACGCCCTGAGCCGACCTAAACGGGAGCCATCTATTACGCGGGATGACGCTCGCATGCAAGTTGTCCTGAAGCCAGAGAACCTATATCTGAAGATCAGCTTGTCTCCATTGTCCAAATTCTTTGGATGTTGTTCATCAGGCTCTGCATATAAACGAATTGCGGAGTCTTGAAAAGACTTCCAGGGAATTTCCGAGCAAGAAGCACCAATACTGATCAATTAAAGGCTGAACTGCTACTACTCCAAGGTAATTAAGAAAGAAGACGAGATCTTGCAGGCAGGATTGTTCAAGAACATTCATCAACAGCCCTCAACTGCTCATCCTGGAATCGAGAAGATCTTGGCATAGGCGAAGGACCGTTATTATTGGGATACCCTATAGGAAAACGCTACAGACTATGGTAACTTATGTCATTCGCGCGACCGCCGCAAGACTATCAGAGATAAGGCCCGGGATTCCTTAACCCTTCCGATACCAGATCGACCGAGGAAGAATTTACCGATGAGTTGGATGTAGCTAAAACAAAGAATTGGAAGAATTGCATATTCGTGATAGTGCATTGTTCGAGCAAGAATCCAATTTCAGTTCCCATTGCGGACAATACCGATGCAAGGGAGCTAGCCAGGCTCTTCACAACTCATTAGTATCCTTCCTATGGAATATCCGACATTGTTGTTTCGGATAGAACCCCCAGTTTGGCTTCAAATTTTGAGGCGATTTGTGCAAGCTATCGGGGGTTAAGATTTCCCACCACGCTCAGACTGATGGACATACAGAATTTTTTAACCACTACCTAGCTACCAACCTGCAGCCGTATGATGATTTATACTTGGGACGAGCTGCTTCCGCGAATAGACCACGCAGCCGTAGTCCTACCGAATTCCTTGACAGAGGGCCCCCTTCCTAGTTACATATGGAGATGTGCCATGAACCTCATTTGAAAAGGCTGCCCGAGGGCTTACCCCAGTGCGAAAGAATGGCCCAAGAAACTGCCAGACATTGAACTGCGATGATGAAAAGGGTCTAGGAGTTTGCGAAACAAGGAATGGAGAAGCCACAAGGAGAGATGACTCGCGCATAAACATCGACGCAAGCCAGAGTTCAGGGAGGGAGACAAATTACTCTTGTCCTGAAAGAACGCAATAATTGATAAACCTAGTCGAAGGCTAGGAGAGCAGGGTGAAGGCCCTTTTAATTTTAAAGAGTCGGTGGGTAACTTGTTAAAGTTGGAGCTGCCACCAAGCATGAAGATTCACTCTGTGCTTTCATCGGATGCGTTACGAAAAGCTTCCAACACGCCGCTCCCTGGGCAAGAGCGCGAAGAAGTAAAACCCAATGGTGGTTAAGTGAACACTGGGAAGTGAAAAAAACGCTCGGAAGCCGGAATCCTTCGGAAGAAATTACAGTGCCATATATCAACCAGGGTATAACGTGGTATCCGGCTCGCAATTTGAAGTTCTCCCCGCATAGCATCGGAGTTTCCACGACAAAAACCCTACGAATGCAGGAGGACGCCGACGGCTAACAAACGGCTATGAGCATGGGAGGATGGATTACGTTCGGGAACATGATTGCACCATTTGACAGGGCTACAGGATCCCCTGTTTCTCGATTGTCGGCACAATCCTAGAAGGGATATGTTGTGCGCTGACCTGTCAGTCTGAATTGTCCACCAGGTGCGGATAAATCCACCAATTTTCTTGATATCTTCTAAACGAATCTCCTTTGAGCTCTAAATCCAGCAGTATTCTATTTCTCTTGAAAATCTGAACTGGGTTTATTTAACTGTTTTTATGAAAGAATATTTAATCTTCAGTCAAGAGAAATTTCTAACATGCTTTGAAACTTTATCCACAACATTATTGTCAGAAAATTGATGGTGGGTTCATCTTATTTAGCCTACAATCTGAAATTACGTTTATCTCAGTAGTTAATCTTGAATTGAAGTTTAAAATCATGTCTAATTTTTAAGGTTCACTTGGCTAACTATAGACTAAGAAGTCACAAATGTTGCTTGGGGTAACTATAAATTTCCCCCGTGCCAGCCAGCTCACGGCAACACAACCATTCACTCGAACTAAGAGAAGATTCCATGCTCTCTGAAGTGTTTTTTCCCCCTTATCATTGCATTCATGCATTTCCCTTTACCAAGCTGTGTTTTCTAGAAGCTTTAAATATTCCTTATTTATTGAAAGCAGCTGTTATCTCGTATGCTCATCGTATTCGTTATATATACTATGGAAGAGGAATTTCTATTTTCATGTCATTATTCCGAGATTCCTGTATTCTTTAACTTCTGTCATGGGGAATTCTGTGAAATGATAAGGAAAGGAACCTGCAAGTGGCTGGCAGAACAGGATACCAAAGTTGTTTCAGATACAGATGGGGAAGTAGTGGGGCCAGTGTGACACTTTGAATCGCTTCCAGTCAAGAAAGAGAGTGTGACTACCTATCTCCGTACATTTGGGGGAACACAACCCTAGTTGCTTCTAGCAGCGGAGATTTAAGCCTACAGCTCAAACCGCTAGAGCCTCCCCCCAGGCTCCAGTCAGGTTACTCACGCCCAGACAGCTTGAAATTCTGCACAACAGCCTGGGCATGCATGCCTTCCCCGGCCTCTGGCACCCTCGAGATGGTCCGTGTGCAGTCGTGTGATCAGCAGTATGGGGTTACTGAGAAGTATTAGCCAGTCATTCCCTGGGGTTCAAGTCTCAACCCCTAAGACTTCACTTTGAGCCATTCTATGTCTAACTGTCAATTTCACCATGTCATTCACGGTAGAAGACGAGCTTGATGCAGAATATATTTATTAATCCAAAGGACGAGAGAATTCTCTCTACAACTACTGACAGAAATACTTTTGAACAGAAAGTCAAAAATATGACAGCATCTACTCCCAGAGCGAAGGTGTAGGGACATAAGAAAGCCAGGCAAATGCACGTCAGATTCAAAGGAATCACTATAATTGTTAGAACAGATTCACAAAACGAGGTAAAAAGGGATAAATGTAACATTACTAAAGGTAAATAAGATGCGGGATCTTCATGTAATAAAGATACTAGTATCAGCTCAATCCATCTCTACTTTTACCTCTCAGCTTGATACATATACAACCTTATTATGGAGGTTTAAAAAACCAAATTTATCAGTTCAATTCGGTTGTGAGGGCATCTATATCTTTACATATTGTTTAATTCCTAGCGCATTTGTTTTCGTGCTCGGTAATAAAAACCTCTCATCTTTCGTTGAACTGGGCTACTGTACAGGTGACATATCGTGGCGTTCAATTCGTATATACCTAGGTGCCTAGGGAAGTTCAACAACCAGTTTAACTAGGTGAGTTGAATCTATTTCTTGAAGTTTCAACTTGTGCTCACAAAATAATTCAAATCTTCACCCTTGAACTGCACTCTGTCATAAGAGGCTAGAAACCGCGCTCCACCCAACCAAACGGAACCGGATAAATGTCTCTTAAACCTCCGTGTTTGAATAACAAATCTCTCAATATCATTGACCATTTACATATGTACTGTACGTAAGGCAATGAAAAATACCTTGGAATGTTCCGCTCCAGCATCTGAGCAACAATAATTTCCGTTTTTATATGACACTTATATTTTTTTAATATATACCTATAAATGTTTTGAGTTAATCTGAACAATCAACTATTTAAATATATGAAAAAATCAATTCTCTTCAAATAAAAACTTTATATTAATATCTCAATAAGAGTTTCATGTCCAGCGTTGAAAACATTTCAAAATCTCAAGATATCACCCCTCGATAATATATTAAGAATGCCACCCAAAGCTAGCTATATTCTACAAAATCCCGAGAATTCTTATATAATTATATATGAGAAAGGCAGTGAAAGATTGAGATCGTCATATTAGGGGCAGATAGAAATGTGGGCAATAGGCAATCTCCATACCATCTTACTACCGTGCATTCACAACCAGAGGTTGACATATCTAGGTATACAGCCAGGTATTTAAATCTTTTGTGAAAAGAGTAATTAGTTGAGTGAATCAACAAAGAGTCCGACAAAGAGTCCAACAAGCTTTCCAATCTCCAAATAGTAGTGGCTATCGACACTATTTTTCAACTAAGTACCAGGTAATTACAGTACATTCTGACTTTCCCATCGCGGTTCCACTTCTCCCAGCAAAATATAACATACATCTTAATGTTTCGTCCTAATATGCCTTTTCAAATTATCATTTCTCATCCCTTTACCTTTCCTGCCTGAATAATTACACCCCTCAATTGGGCAATTCAACGGAGTGAAACCTGAGACTGACTCAGGGTGTATTGATTCACGGTGTTGATTCTGGTCTTTGAGATATCTAAATGCCCCCTGGCATTCCCCTTTCTCCACATCCCTATGTTTACATTTGTGTGGAAGTGCGTGCTTTTTCATATGAGATCTGCATATTCATCAGCTGTGAAGAAAGCCCAAGTATATCACTTGCTGCAAAAAGAATAAGAATGGTAATCAACTGAAATATAGCACTGACTTACTTTAGTTCACATTTTCTCTTAAAGCCAGCTAAACATTCACCACATCTGTGGAGTAGAGTAACTATGCCTGAATTTGAGTCTGGAGCATGACAAGGTGATTGGGAAGGGAAAAGCAGGTCTCCTGATGAGACTGAAGGGCTACAAATGTCGCGACCTGTATCATTGTCAAAGCAATCACCATCCTCTCCCCTTAACTCCTCGACATTTACTGGGGAAAAGGGGCTGCATTGGTCCAGCTGGTCATAATCATTACCAGCAGGAGTAACAAGGTGTATCCCCGCAATCTCCACACTCTGGCCCTGCTTTGGTTTCATAGCCATCAATATCTCTTGCTCAAATTCAAGCTCAATTCCAATTTCCAGTGATGGCTCCTGTCTCTGTTCCCATTCTTGTCCCCAGGGCCGCTGGTGCTGCGATATCGGCCCTGAGGTATGAATATCTAACCAAATGGGTTCGATGAACAAATATGGAACACCTCTATTGTAACATTCTTCTTCTACTTCTTCTTCTTCTTCTGCTTCTTCTCGGACTCTCTCATCTCCGCCTTGTTGGGCCCTTTCATCCCTGTGTTCATTTCTCCAGCACAAGTAAATGAAGACAAAGATGAAAGAGTCAAATAAGGTGGAGATGAAAGAGTCAGAGAAGAGAGAGAGAAAAAGGAAGAAGACCATGATGGTGAGTTGCTGGTGGTAAAAATTTTCGCTTCCTACAGATGTACGTAGGAGGTTCGGCTCAAGTTGCCTGATGCTTCCCTCTCTGGTACTTTGATGGGAGAGGGAATCCTCTGTCGGGTGGTAGGAGGTGGAGCGGTAGTTTATATTTGAAGAATCAACAACCACGGGCGGGTACTCTTATCGTTTTCGAACCGGACAGGGAAGGCGATCTGCCTTGTCCGGCTGGTAGTTCCAGCAGATGCCCGAAGGGTAAGCAGATCAAAATGGAGAAAAATGAAAAGAGAAAAAGCAAAAAGAGGATATAATTAGAGTGGAATAAGATATAGATACTATACTCCGTACTATTACCACACAATCCAAGGCATCGGCAGCACCATTGAAAAAAGTTAGATGAAAAGAAAAAGGAGCAGGACGAGGAAAAGCAACAAGTCCCTTTTATATCAACTGAAAACGCCCTTTCCACTTCTCTACGCAAGGCTCACCATCCATCCATTGACACTGGTAAGGCTCTGTTTGCATTTTAGCCAAGTAAATAGCTGACGCCCTGGTTTCATTGGTTGGAGCTGCATTGATAGGCCTCAAAAATTAGCTTCGTCTGCAAGCCTGCTGCTAGTAGGCCCATCATGCGATTGGACCCCGCGAAACATTGAGGCCTACCAATGCAGTTTGTGAGCAACTGGTAAGCTACCAACAAACTTGTAGTGGTGGTGATGCGGGCACGCGAAAAGAGCAGAAGGCTATATCTTCCAATAAATGATATGTCTGATTGTCTCCGTCATTGTAAAAGGTTTAACAACATTATATGCCCCTACCCCTCCACAAAACTAAACTGCCTTTTGCTCCCCGTCATCCAATCCAACTACCCCTCTCTTACCAATATGCCAATGAGCTAGATCTCTGGCTGCGAGTGCGTCCTCCAGGCTGTCATGGCCCTTTTTCCCTGAATTTTGAATATCCCGCCCCAGCCTTTCTCTAGCAAGTGTCTTGAGTGACAACTTGCCACTTCCTTTATTTTTCTTCTTCCATGACTCTTGTTTGTCCTTGTCAAGGGCTTCATCAAAGTTTCCCCTGGAATTTGATGACTTTCTAGGTTCTTTATTGTCTTCATCAGGTTTCCCCTCTTCATTCTCATTTTGTTCATGCTCATGTTTAGCTGATGTTTTGTCTTGCTCTGCTGCTGCCTTCCCATTCTTTAGCCTTTTCTCAGCTTTCTCGGATTCATCTTCCTTTTGCTTTTCCAACATGGCTTCAATAATATGTGTATCAACAACAGCAGAATGGATCCACCGCAACGAGTCTAGATCATTATGGGCTGAATGCCCAACGACGATAGTCTCGGGACCAACGTAACTCCACACAGCCAATCGAGCATTGTCCCTTCCCATGATACAAGTCCCTGCCCTCCTTGCAACCTCCATATCTTGCCTGCTGACACCAGAGAATTGTGTTCTGTAGTGCTCCATTTTCACGCTTGGATACACAAGGCTATCAATGAGCACGGTCGATGAGAAGTAATCTACCAGCGTAATCCGGATGAGCTCCGAATCTCCAGATGCTGCCTGGCCCATCTCACAGTCTATGGCAACTGCAGCATGTATATCTGAAGAGGATATAATTGGTGTCCGTGGAGTTGGATGGAACTGCCAGAGACTCTGCATTTTTCGTGGAAGATAGAAACGAGCATGATGCTGTTCAGCGCCACCACAAGGATCTGCGGACCTGGGTTGATGACAGCATGACCATGTCTACATAAATGAATTCATGAAATTTTCTTTCAGTCAGTTGGCTGGAATCCAAGTATGTGATTTTCATATTCAGGATAGGTTTTTGCTGGAGTAGGAACATCTGTCATACCTTTCCTTGCCTGTTCCACATCAATGTACCTGGATGGAACTTGCAGTGAAGAATCTTTTTCTTTGGGGTTGGGTTGGTGCCATCGTTCTCACGTTTTCCGTCCGTCTCATTCGCCTGTGATGAAACTTTATCCTCATCTGTATTGTGATTTGGTTTTCTTGGGCGATCCTTGGATTTTTGACTCTCCTCCTTCCGCCGCCCTTTTTCTCTCAGACGTAGTAATTTCGCCATTGCTTTCTACCCGTTAGCTCCATTAACTATGCATCGGAGGTGGGAAATCAAAAACGAAAAAAAAGGAGCGCCCGCCTTACTTTTGCCGCACCCGTTACATCTTTTCTTCAATTCCATGTCCTCCATTGAGAGCGGGTTGAGAACATACCCAACTTTCTCAAGTTTATCTGGCTTGGGAACGAGGGACTTCAGGTGGAACATATATTCGGGAGTTGTTTCAATGATACTAGGAGACAACTCTTGCGCTTGCTCCAACATAGTAGCCTGCCTTATGGCTAGGCCTGAACAACCACTACACCTACATTTCGTGTCGTGGGGCTGTTTAAGTGGTGATAATGGTTGTGGAGGTGCTTGTTGCTGCTGTCCTGGATATGTCCTTATTGCTAAAGGAGCCGACGTGACATGCTCTTGTGTTGAAATAGGTGTCAACGGCGGGAAATGCCTGTCCCTTGGCTCTGGGGTAAGCTGTTCTTGTCCTTCATCCATGGAGTTTAACGACCTGTTGAGATTGTTCCGATTCCTGTTGTTCTTTTGTTCCGTGGAAAAGGAGAGGTAGGCAGGGTATTTAACTGCTCCAGGACTACTATTACTATTATTTGAAGCCAGGGAATTCGCTTCGCGCCATGAGTTATTTTTGCCCTTTTTGAGAGATCTTTGAGGGCGAGCGCGAGTTTTATGTTGGGCGGAAGTAGATGGAAGTGAGGATGGCGATGATGGTTGCACTGTCCCTTCTTCCCCTTTACGACTTCCCCTTCCCTTTCTTGGGCTGGAAGCGGATACATTCATTGTACCAAAATTATGCTTAACATAAGCTCGAGTTGGATGGTAGATGATACCTGCATTGCTGAAAGTTAGCTATAATGTCGACAAGGCCTGGGCACAGAAAGAAAGCTGCGCTTGCGCCTGGACTCACTTCGTCAAGTAGATAATTACCGGTTCTCTGGTAATACTATAGTTTTGAGCCAACACACTCAGACATCTGTACTAAACAGAGAGAGGCAAGGCCATATATCAAATGAGTCCCTTGTGGACATTTCACTCCTGGCTCAAAATAAGCAAGTCAGGGAAAATAAATGAGGGAGCGAGCAAACCTATATATGCCTTTTCTCAGAACCCTATAATTGCATTAAAATGCAGATAGTAGTAATAATACTAAAAAGGAGCAGCAACAATGCCTCTTCACACCACCCAGCCTCGTCCTAACAAACACGGCTTGAGTCCTGCAAGGCCAATCCGATCCCTTCCTATTGGATTCCATATTCACCAACCATGACAGAACTCAACCCAACACCCGCCAACATATCACAGTAAAGCAAGTCCAAGGCCAACCATCACCCAACCTTTTTAACCTCGAGTGCCTAATTCCATAAAATCTGAATGGCCTTTTTTTTTTCTCTCAAAAGGCTGCGAGTGACGTGGCCGTGTCAGTGAGCCAGTTATGCAGGATATATGTGTTGTCTCACCCCATGAGAACGTATCAGGGTTGGAATTGGCGGTTGACGTAAAAGAGGAGATCGAGAATAGAGGAGCAAAAAGTCGGGGAACCGGCCAAAAGAAATATGACATCCCCTCTCACACGCACTTCCCCACCTTAACTGGAAAGGAAACGGGTTCCAAGTTAACCAGTAATAGATTCTGCCGCAACATGGTTCATGATGGGATTGGATAGAAAAGGAGGATCGAGAAGGGGGGGCCTCAAACGAAAGTATGACTCAACAGGACCCGTTGGTGATTAATTAAAAAATCAAGAAGCAGACCAAGAGCGACACAATAGAATGGTGCATAAAAGTCTGGATTAGAATAAAACGAGTAATTATGATGTAGGAATTCTATTCTCTCATTTGCCATAGCCAGGACTCAAGATACGCTCACATGGTGCGCATACAAGGCTGGTATAATTCCATCGAAAAAGCCAGGCACAGTCGCAAGATTAGCCTTGTCAACTTTATATTTATATTAATAATTCGTAGAAATGTTAGAAGCTGTAGAGAAAGTAGAATCAGTAGCATCAGTCCACAGTTAAAAGGAAAAAAAGCTCCACAAGAGAGTTAGCTTATCAAGATGGCTGGGTTTCCATGTGTTCTATGCATAGGTCAATAGTTAAGTTAAAGCTGAGATTGAATCAGCGTCCGAGGTAAATACTTTATGGAATAATTGAACCGCAGAGGTAAATGAAACCATTTGGCAAAGTTCACTAATTAACGCCGAGATAAACGCGATAAACGCAGGGGTAGGCAATCCAGCTAACTCAGGGGTGCCAAGATATGCAGAGTTGGCCCAGTATTCAGGTCGAAGCACAACGGTCGGGGGCAAAAGCAAAACTTGAACTTATATATAAAATCCACCTAAGCTTGAAGTATCAAGTAGATATCTTGATGAATTGATGAAAAAATACACGTATAGTCATCAACTATAGAAAAGTCCTGGAGGATTCAATAATTAATTTTGTTTCCCCCCTTTTTTATGCTAGAATATTGAACACTCACCTACTGAGTCAGAACTTGATACTATGTACTAATTGACAAAACCATCATTGATTCGCCCTTCAGGACAATGATCGGTTGTGACGCCCATGTACACACTTGGCTTAGGTCCATTGAGGAATATGTTCT
Organism: Emergomyces orientalis; assembly: GCA_002110485.1. NCBI lineage: Eukaryota > Fungi > Ascomycota > Eurotiomycetes > Onygenales > Ajellomycetaceae > Emergomyces > Emergomyces orientalis. Next base: position 2,644,862 of record MOWL01000067.1, read on the forward strand.
GCGAACACAATGCCTCGCTTGTTCTGTTCTGTGCTCTAATAGCGGCTTGAAATTAGTCAATATATAGTAGTATCTGGTAGGTAGTAAGTATGTATGTGATATTGAGCCGTAGCGGGTTATAGTTAGTTGAACGTTGAACGAGTCCAGTATAAACAGTAACAAACCGCAGAGTGGAAATCATTAATAAAATGCATCTTCCTTTCAGTTCTTCACGTATATAAAAGTGTTAATTATATCTTTATATTATTGTAGTCCAGAACCCGCCCGCCGAGAGTTGGAGTTACATCCCCCCAGCGTGCTGAGTCAGCTACTCCATTTTTGACTGCAAAAACCATGATCCATCCCGTTTGTCTATCCCCAACAACCACCAACTCTTCTTCCCGCCCTCCAATTGCTCTTCACCCGCCTCTCTTTTTCACGTCTACTTGTCTTCTATCGCTGCGGATATACTGTCTTTGTTTTGCGTACTCACTTCCGCTCCCTTCCTTTGAAATCTCAAATAGTTATGTTCCGCCCCATGTTCCCTCGTCTGGCCGCCGGACGGACGGTTATCCGACCATTCCCGCAATCACAAATATCGCCTTCCTCAGTTCCTCTCTCCGGAGCCTATATCCTTAGATACTCGAGAAGAGGTTACGCTACGAACTCAGGTGAGGAGACCCTTATCAGCACTGTCAATTGTGTTGTAGTAGTAGCAGTAGCAGCAGCAGCAGCAGCAGCAGGCTCAGAATTCTGACCACTGACATCATCACCATCTCAATTGCAGACGAACATGATTTGGTTATAATAGGCGGTGGTGTTGCTGGATATGTGGCTGCGATTAAAGCTGGTCAGGAAGGTCTAAAAGTAACGTACTCCCTCAATCCGTTGCGGCGGCTGTTGTGAGAATTTTTTATTTTGTCTTCATACATCAAAACCTCGCTTACCATCGGGTAGACTGTTTGTATCGAGAAACGAGGAAAATTGGGCGGCACATGTTTGAACGTCGGATGTATCCCATCGAAGTCCCTTCTAAATAACTCTCACCTATACCATCAAGTCCTCCACGATACCAAGAAGCGCGGAATCGAAGTCGGAGATGTCAAGCTCAACCTCGAGCAGATGATGAAGGCGAAGGACTCCTCCGTCGATTCCCTCACAAAAGGCATTGAGTTCCTGCTGAAGAAAAACAAGGTCGACTATATTAAGGGAACCGGCTCGTTTGTCGACCAGAACACTGTCAAGGTTGATCTACTGGAAGGTGGTGAGAAGGTTCTGAAGGGGAAGAATATCATTGTCGCTACTGGCAGTGAATCTACTCCTTTCCCTGGCTTGACCGTCGATGAGAAGCGCATCATCACAAGCACTGGAGCTCTATCGCTCACAGAAGTGCCAAAGAAGATGGTTGTCATTGGTGGTGGTATCATTGGTCTGGAAATGGTATAGTTTACTTCCCCCCCTTTCCAGGACTCTGTCTGGGTTTGTCTAAGCTCTGACACATAAATTAGGCCTCCGTATGGTCCCGATTGGGCGCAGAAGTCACCGTCGTCGAATTCCTAGGCCAAATCGGCGGTCCAGGAATGGATGCCGAGATTGCCAAGCAAGCGCAGAAGATCCTGGGAAGACAGGGTATCAAATTCCTCGTCAACACAAAAGTCACCTCGGGCGACGCCAGCGGCGAAAACGTCGTTCTCAACGTCGAGGCTGCCAAGGGCGGTAAGGAACAAACTCTAGACGCTGACGTCGTGCTCGTCGCCATCGGCCGCAGACCGTACACCGAGGGTCTGGGTCTGGACAAAGTCGGCCTCGAAGTCGACGAGAAGGGCCGCGTAGTCATCGACCAGGAATACCGGACAAAGGCCCAGCATATCCGTGTTATTGGCGATTGCACATTCGGCCCCATGCTGGCCCACAAGGCGGAGGAGGAAGCCGTCGCGGCCGTCGAGTATATCAAGAAGGGTTACGGCCATGTCAACTACGCCGCCATCCCCAGCGTCATGTACACACATCCCGAAGTGGCCTGGGTAGGCCAGAACGAGGCCGAAGTCAAAGCTGCCGGCATCAAGTACCGCGTCGGCACATTCCCGTTCAGCGCCAACTCGCGCGCCAAGACCAATCTTGAGACGGAGGGCCAGGTGAAGTTCATCGCGGATGCGGAGACGGATCGGATTCTGGGCGTGCATATCATCGGCGCCTGTGCGGGTGAGATGATTGCGGAGGCCACGCTGGCTATTGAGTATGGTGCTAGCTGTGAGGATGTGGCGCGGACGTGTCATGCGCACCCGACGCTTTCGGAGGCGTTCAAGGAGGCGGCTATGGCTACTTATTCGAAGGCTATTCATTTTTAGAAAGGATGTGTTTTCCTTCACCTTCCTTTCTTTTTTATTATATTTGTCTCCACGATAATCCCCTCCCGGGTTACAACCCTACATACCTGAGATTAAAAAAATCCCCCCCTCCCAGGCCAAATCGCATAAAATGCCATCCATATATGCAAATATGCCCCTTCAACTGATGTCAATGTACCCCTACTAACTTACCAATATAACTCTCTCTGTCAAATATACTACTATGGTTCCCGTCCGTCTGGAACAATTCTCCAAGCGTTCTTAAACTATTTCCCCCTATTTTGTTTTCCCGTCGTGTCAAATTTTTACCAGTTCCATTTTTGTATTTGTGTCAATAACAAACCTTCATATTTTTTTATTTTTTTTTCGTTGATAAATAACCATATATACACGTACACACAATCACAAGCACAAGCACGCTGGAACTTTTTGTCTTTGCCGTTGTCATGTCTTTTTGATGATACACGGAAACCCCTGAAACAAAATACCTAGATATGCGTGAGAGAGAAATGATCAGAAACAAAAGGAAGACAAAAAGAACTCAACTAAACTGAATAAGAAAAGATAAATGCATGGATATATTTATATAAACTTCTGGATCAATACACAAACATCCTGCAGCTATTGCCACTTCTTAATTCTGCGAAAATTTGACTGATCCTGGGATTGTTGATGCATTAGTATAAACATTGAGCTGATGAACATGATGATTGAGTGTAGGAGATGGTACGTTTCTACAGATATTATATTCACTGTTTTGCGGTTGGAGAGGAGGGCTGAGAATGGGAGTTTCAGGATTTCCGATTGAAATCTGAAAAACCGAATGGAAACTGTGTGGTTTGGAATGAAGATAAAAAATTATCCTATCATAATAAAATAATAGGAGTAGTTATGCGTGGGTTTTGTATATGTAGGCAGCTATTGTATGCTGCTTGCAATGAACTAGAATTCTATCCAGCGCAGACATTCTTCTACCTACATCTACATATATTTCTAATAAGATCTCACAAAGAGCAGCAAAAAAGGCGAAGTATTTCCATTCTAATCTATCTAGGTACATCAAAAACATACCCCGACGATGTAACAACCTGCTCCGCACATGTTACACCAGGCGCATAAGGCCTGAGCCAATCTTCCAACACAGCCATAAACACATCGCAGACGGCTTTAACCGCCCGGTCGCGCGAGTCAGAGCAGCTTTCGATATATACTGTCAAATCACGTTAGTCAACCGTTCTATTTCGCATCATACACTTATACCACGAATAATTCAACGCAAGAAAACTAAAAACAGACAAAAGGCTTACTTTTAATCTTCGGCTCCGTCCCCGAACCCCGCAAAGTAAACCGAACCCCTCGCTCCGACCACACCGTCACCATCTGACTATTCGGATCAACTGGTAACTGCATCCCATCCATCCCATCGCCAGCGCCAGCGCCGGAGTCAAACCCAAAAGTAACATCTCGCCAGCGCATAATCGGCAACGACCCAACCGTCCCCATCCCCACCTCCTTCATATCCCCTTTTGCCCCCTTCCCCGCAACCCTCCCACGAATCCCTTCAAACAGCTTCCCCGTAACCTCCACATCCGGCGAAATAAAATACGTGTTCAAATTCTCGAAATACCCATACCGCCCGTACAGTTGCATCAACTTTCCATACGGTGTTAGCCCCTCATTGACCCGCCAGTGAGTTTCGGCGGCGAGGAAGATCATAGCGGCGGTTAAGCCGTCTTTGTCGTAGCTGATTGCCGGGAACATGTAGCCGAGGGCTTCTTCAAAAGCGAAGGGGACGGTGTATTCTCCACCTTCTATTTCATTACTGCTGCTAGAAGGGGCAGATTCGAGGCGTCTTGTGACGTTACCGAGCCATTTGAAGCCGGTGAGGGTTTCTTGGAAATGAAAAGATTCTGCATGGGCGATTTTGGAGAGCATGCTAGTTGAGACGGCGGTGGTAAGCATTGCTATCTTCTTTTGGCGGTTCGGGTTAGTTTTATCCTGCGATTTGATTGTGTCGAGCATGTAGGAGGCGAAGAGGATGCCGAGTTGATCGCCGGTGAATTTTATCCAGTTGCCGCTGGCGAGAGTTAAGTTAGATACGGAGATAGAAGGGTCGGATATTAAAATAAATAAATAATAATAATAAAGAGTTCAACATACTTAACTTTTTCCGCCACGGCAAGCCGATCAGCATCCGGATCATTAGCGATTATCAGGTCGCGGCCAACTGCGTCGGCGGTTTTCATTGCTAGATCTAACGCGCCGCTTTCTTCAGGATTCGGGAAAGTAACAGTCGGAAAATCCGGGTCTGGTTTTTCCTGTTCGGCAACGACGGTTATTAGATCTTTTATACCCAGCTGCTCGCAGAGGCGGGACATGATAGAATGCCCGACGCCGTGTAAGGGGGTGTAGACGAATGGTCTTGGAGGGCCCGGTGTGAGTTTGGCGGAGTTCTATGGCAGATTTTTGTTAGTGAAGGAGGGAAGAAGGGGGTAGCGAGTGGTCAAATAACGTACCACGAACTGAGTGACGGCGTCACAGTAGATTGTCGCCGTATCCTCGTAGCAATCCAAGGCAAGATACTTGTTTTCATCCATTGTGTCCCAGGCGGACGGCCAAGGCTCCAGATTTTCTTGTATTAATTCGGCGATCTCCGCGTCCATGGGGGAGTTTATCTGGCAGCCGTTTGAAACGTATCTATAATTCTTGGTTAGCAAATTCTAACAATTCAGAGATAGGAGAAATGGCATCTGAAAAGCTAACACTTTATATCCTAAAAATACCCATCGCGTACATTAGTAAAATGTAGAATCCAACAACCTCTGACAGAATATGCACAAACCATTATCTCTCGCAGGATTCTACCCCAAACAAAACAAACTCATCCGTCAGCAAAAGCGATCCCTTACCACCTCATTCGCCCAATTCATCTACAATCCAATGAGAACTCACATGACTAGCCGTGACCATAACCCCCCCAGCTGCTCGATGCCTCAACACACCAAAAGGCACAAGCGGCGTCGGCCCAGCGCTCCGATACCACAACACCCGAATCCCCTCAGCAGCAAACGCATTGGCAGCCAGCATAGCAAACTTTTTCGAGTTATGCCGTGCATCGCGGCCAATAACGACTGAAGGCTGCTCTGGTAACTGCTGATGCGACTTTTTGATAAATTTGGCGAGGCCCTGAGAGGCCTGGATGACGGTTAGGGAATTCATGGATGAAAAACCGGCTTGCATGCGGCCGCGGAGACCGGCAGTGCCGAATTCGATGCCTGGGTATGTAAGTAAGCAATTGAAACCTGAGCGGAAAGAGGAGCTATTGAAGGGATGCATTGATAATATATCTTTATCTTTCTTCATTGGCCGCACCACATTGTCCCGAATTAAAATAATAAAAATAATAAAAATAATAAAAATAGAGAGACATGAACCCACGCTTCCGTAGCCGCCCCTCCAACTCAGCCTCATTCTTCTCATCGCGCAGTCTGATGATTTCAGCGCGGGTTTCGGGATCCTAATAAAACCACATATATCAACAGCTGTAACACAGGTGAACCATCCAGCGAGAGCCATGGTCAAAGAAACAAAATCAGCGAGAATGAATGAACAAGAAGGTGACTAACACTGCCTTCAAGTAGGCAAATAGGCAAGTAGTTAAATGCTCGTTGTTAAAACGTGAATTGAAACGTACATGGTCCCATACCAGCCATTGCTTGACTAGATCTGAAAGTGGCATCTGCATTTTATTTATGTGTTAGTCGGAACGGTGGTTGGAGATTAAATAGGTTATTCATGTTGACGGCTTACTGTAGATATGTCCGCCATTTAGACAGATTGGACTTCTTTACTCGTCTTATGCACTCTATAGGCAAAGTAGTATATCAATTTATCACTGTGTAGTTAGTTGTCCGCTAGACTCGAGTAATGCAGATACTTCGCAGTCCCTCTCGCGCCTGGTTGGATGCGTATGCCTGTTCAGTGGTCCAAGTTAATTTAATTGCCCTTTTGTATCAAACCACCCCAATTATCATTGCTCGGAAGAATACAATGAATCATACCTATATCTATGTAAGCCCTCTTTCAAACATGCAATAGTAAAACCCCGGGAATTTGTTGCTTGATGTTGGTGATGTTTGGGTGGGGTGAAATGCGCCACAACCGTCTCTTTATCTGGGATTTAACTTTTAGTTGCCAATCATCGTCATTTTGACGGGAGGACCCCGTAGTGTGCAAATTCCCCGTGGAGGGCAGTGTGTATTTGGCTGAAATCCCTGCATTTCACTTTACGAGTTGTTGTATGAAGGCAAGAAAAGTCAACTATTTCCTAGGTAACTAACTACCTACTCATTTAACGATTTAATGCAGGTTTTTGATGCCTTTCTAAAAACCTCCTCCCATCATGACCCAAGCTTTGTCAATCGAGCGTAGCTAATCCATGCAACCGTCTACCCTTGTTTCAGCTTCGCTCAATTCGCTCAAGTGTCCAAGCCATTGATCTGTGTTGCCAACGGAAGAATTCGTTGGGCTAATTAACTTTATATCCACCTGTTTTGTTCAATTGAGCATGCTGGGTCAATTGATTGATAATGGATAGTTTGATCGGCATCACATGATTCCTTCGTTAGTCAGGCCTTTTTATCAGACACGCCCAAAAATTCCAACCCCAAGGATCATTCAACATTCAAACATTCAACATTCAACTCTGCGCACACCTCCGTTCGTTCTGCCGTGTCTGGCCCGGGTTCCTCAATGGTGTCGGCCATCACTGTCATTCTCTTTGCCCTTCGTTTATTCATCCAGTGAACCCGAAATTCCTTCTTTTGGAGCCCTTAACCACCAAATCCCCCCGTCCCGTGGAACCCAGGACCTACCCCGCAAGCAACTATGAATCTCCCTGCGCCCCGGACCTCAAAACCCTCTACTCGTAGCAGAAATGATAGAATTTTCTCCCGGCGAGAAATTGAGGGCCTCATTGCAGATGGCAGGCACATCATAATCTTAGATGGGATGGTTCTCAAGGTAGATGCTTGGATACCGTTCCATCCCGGCGGATATAAATCTATCAAACACATGGTTGGGAGGGATGCTACGGATGAAATCACGGCGTATGGATATGCACCTTCGTCCTTGTTTTATTTCTGATGCATATATTACTTTAATCAGTGTCATTGAAATTCAAACTGACAATATTGTAGTCTACATTCCTCAGAGGCTCGCCAACGGATGAATTCGTTCCAGATTGGTCGAATCGAAGGCCGCTGGATGAACTTTCTACCCCCTATCCAGGGCGGGAAATTTCGCCCGTACAACAAGGATGAACCCCATACGTCTGAAATTGGCGATGGGGATTCCTCAGAACAGGACATCTCAGATCCCCCCTCGCCAATATTCGAACCCGTCGAGGGTACATCCAGACGCAGAGGCCCAGCATCCTCTGTCTCCTCCGTGACATCCAATTCCATCGACTCCAAGACCGATTCCAAACCAAATTCGAGGCCTCTTTTCCTGGATGCTCGCACCCGACAGGAAATACTCATGGATCTCGCGAAATATCCATCACTTGATGCCAAAACCCAGGATTTCATCATTAAGAAGTACAGGGCTCTGCACGAGCAGGTCAAAGCAGAAGGCCTGTATGACTGCGACTACTTTGCGTACCTAATCGAATCATTCCGCTACACTCTCCTGGGAGGCCTGGCACTCTATTTCCTCTGGCGGGGTTGGTATGCAACCTCCGGTGCATTCCTCGGAGCCCTGTGGCACCAGCTAGTTTTCACCGTCCACGACGCCGGCCACCTGGGCATAACCCACAACTTCCACGTGGACACTGTCATCGGCATACTTATCGCAGACTACATTGGCGGCTTAAGCATCGGTTGGTGGAAGCGCAACCACAACGTCCACCACATCGTCACCAACTCCCCCGAACACGACCCAGACATCGAGCACATGCCCTTCTTCGCCATCTCGCATCGCTTCTTCGACAGCCTCCTCTCAACTTACTATGACCGCATAATGGCCTATGACATCTTCTCCAAATTCCTCATCCGCTACCAACACTTCCTCTACTACCCCATCCTAACCTTCGGCCGCTTCAACCTTTACCGCCTAAGCTGGGAGTACCTTCTAGGTGGGCAAGCACCCCGCAAAGGCCCTGCGTGGTGGCACCGCTGGTTCGAACTGGTCGGCCAGCTCTTCTTCTGGACCTGGTTCGGCTACGGCGTACTCTACCTCAGCATCCCAGACTGGCCCAACCGCATCCTCTTCATCCTAATCAGCCACGCCGTCACTATGCCCTTGCATGTGCAAATCACCCTCTCACATTTCGCCATGTCTACCGCCGACCTAGGCGTGAATGAATCGTTCCCGCAAAAGATGCTGCGAACAACCATGGACGTCGACTGTCCGCAGTGGCTGGACTTTTTCCATGGCGGATTACAATTCCAGGCGATCCATCATCTATTCCCGCGGATGCCGAGGCATAATTTGCGCAAGGCGCAGAAGCTTGTTATGCAGTTTTGTAGGGAGGTTGAAGTGCCTTACGCGATTTTTTCTTTTTTGGATGGGAATAAGGAGGTTATTGGGCGGCTGGGGGAGGTGGCGGGGCAGGCGAGATTGTTGGCGGAGTGTCAGAGAAGTATCATTGCGGAACAGGGGTTGCATGGCCATGTTCATTGATGTTTGTTGCTACTTTTTGATATGATATGCTTAGTGTTTGGTTTTGTTATGATTGGTGAGCGTCTCTTAGCTTTTTAGAGATTTGGTTGGCTGTTTGTTTTATTTATTTATTTATTTCCTTGTCGTTATAATCTCTCCTAGTCAGTTTATGGGGTTTTCTTTTGTGGTTTATCGCTCTATGTTTTACTTTTCTTGTTTGCTGAATTCGTGCTTTCGTCCGCTGATCGAACTGTACAGCAGTGCAGTTGCATGCGCTGTACATGACTTTTACATACCCTCCGCGTACATACATTAGAAGACACCTTAGATACGGACGTATGTTGATGCATACCTCCATACACACCTACCTACCAACATACATACATAGATACGGCAAACTCATTCAGCTTCATATATATAATAACTTCATTCAATATTTACAACCAAATCTGGCCACCCACCACAAATACTCCAACTCTTTACGGGGAAAAACAATCCAACACTCAAACCAAGACACTATATCATCTTCGGTCTTGATCGCAGTCTTGCTCCTCATGGTCTTCTCGCGGGGTTTAACTTCATCTATATTCTTCACAATTCACAATCCCCCTCTGGCCATCTTCTTCGCTCTCTGATCTCGCCGATTATGATTCGCTCGGCTACCCTTATTCGCATCCTTCCGCTGCCTCGCCACCGCCGTCTCTCGCTCGCCAGAAGGACCAGCTACATTCCCACTGCCACCACCACCACCACCACGTCCACCACGGCCCTCTCGGCCCCTGCCCCTCCCGCGGCCTCCACCACCACCACCTCTACCCCCACGCCCACCCCCATCCGTCTCCTCCCCCTCCGTCCCCGTCCCAGACTCCACCCCCTCACGCCTCCTATACGCTGTCGCCGGCAAATCGGGTTGGCGATTCGCACCGCCACCACCAAACCCGGCGCCAAGCGTAAAACTACGCTCAATCCGCGCTATCCGCTTCGGGTCGCGCGTCAACATCACCGCCCATCCTTCAATCGCCTCATCGGTCATCCCCGTCTCCTCGCGCAACTTCGCGCGGGGCGCTGAGCGGCGTGTGGCCGCGTCACGGGCGAAGAGAGCGGGGGTGGTTGTGTAGTGGGTGTAGAGCGTTTGATCGATGGCATTATATGTATGTGCAGGGTGCGCGGGGTGTAGGTGCGATGCTGCCGTGCGTATGTCGGCGTCGGTGTCGACGTCAGTGCCCGGGACGACTGCGTCAACCGTCCCGCCCACATCGGCCATGTCGTATGAATCATCGCGCTCGTCGTCGTCGGAGTCGAAGGCGGCGAGCGCGGAGAGGATGGCGGCTTTGTTGGCTGTGGTGGGCTTTTGGGAGAGCAGGTCATCGGCGGTTTGGTGGGTGTTTGCGCGGCCGTAATGTAGGGATTTGGGTGGAATGGTATGGCGTGTTAGGTCGGCGTTGTCGAAGATATTTTTGCGCTGGAGGATGGTGGATGGTAATTGTGGTTGCGATGGAGGTAAAGGGGGTGATAGTGGTGGTGTAGATTTTGGTGCCAGGTGGTCGTGAAGGGCTGGTGTTCCAAGGTTCTGTTGGAGCTCTTCTGAAAGATCGAGATCTCGGAGCTGAGGAGCTAAAGAATCCTCGAGAAGATGTGATATGATGGTTTCGACGTTGTCACCGTAATGGTCGAGGAGTTTGGCGATGTATCCAGTCCCCAGGTGGGGGAATAGGTCTTGGACTTGCGTTATAAGGGCCATTTTATGGATGTGGATATCTTGGGCACGATTGTGAGCGTCGATTTCGGCTTCATCATCCGCACGGCCCTTTCCCTTATCTTTTCGCTTTTTAATCCGTTGGTACCGGCTGTGGAAATGGCTACATTCAGTTTGATAAGTGCGCAGCGAAGAGACGAGATTCTGCCCTCTTTTCTGGCTCGCGCCAGCAAATACTATTTCCATCTTCCCTAGTAAATTGGTGCTGCATATTATATCCGATAGTAATGTTGGTTCTCTCTTCGTCCCCTTCCCATCCACGTTGGCGGCCGATTTCAGACTAAATAGCTGATCCAGCAATAGAGACGTCGCTGGGGGATCCAGTTTCAGCAATGACGCAAAAGCCACGTAGGCATTGGCCACGATAGTCTTCTGGAGAGTTGCGTTTATTTTATGATTATTTCTATATGCATCAAACAGCGTATCGATATAATCAGAACCGGTCATTAAAACATGACCGGCGGAGGGAACTGTCAATGACAACAGGGTAAGCGATCGCAGACGTTTGTCTGCCCTTGCTATACCATCTGCGGCCTTAGCTGGTAATAGATCATTCATAACCAACATTTTCCCCTTTTCGACGCTGGTGGTAAGAGCTCGCGATTCTTGATCCCATAACTGGGCCAAGAGTGTCTTTGGAGCGGGGCTAGAAATATACACCCGGCAAAAGGATGCAAGAAATTCCCAATCTAGAAGCTCAGCGGGTGGCGGATGGACCTCTAGCAGCTGTCTCTTTGTAAGAAAAAAACATAGCCGCCTTAAGTTTTTCAGTTTTGTGTCGGCATAAAGGCCGTCTCCGGTGGCCGCCTCCTGAAAAAAGGAAGCCAGGAACACTAGCATTGAATCATCTTTGGGGGCTGATGATTGAAATTCGTCCTGGGGTATCTTCAAACGTAGCTCAAGTAGAGCTATCCAGGCATCTAGACAAGCGCCCCATTCCTCATTCTGGAGGAGGCTCCGGACTGTGGCGGGGGGGAATGGGGCTAGCGGGGGAAGAGAGATGTGTGCCATTTTTAAAAATACGTACTCTCTTTTTTCTTTCTTTGGCAGCGATGAGGCCTTGTCTGCCAGGCACACACAAAAGATAGGGAAGAAACAGAAATTCCCCAGAGGAGGGAACAAATAAAAGTATACAGTATAGTCATAAATCGATTGTACTAAATTGTTATTTCTCTATCAAAATCGGAAAGTTTGAGTTGGACCGGAGTCAGTTATTAGTCATCACCTGCAGCCTTATCTAAGCGAATGCCAAGACTTCCGCCCACAATCTCCCGCTTTATCAAAAATTCATCGCGATTTCTTCGACTTTCTTGCTATCTCAAGCACATCACTTTTTTACGCAAACCCCAATAACAGCCTTTCATCACCTTACCGAACTCCCATTGTTCAGGTCTTGATTGGCATCCCGCCGATAAATCACTGTACGTCAATTACATACCAATCCTCCAACAGCTGATCCCACACAGACACGACCAGCTAACCTAACACTACCATCCAGAATCCATCACCATGTCGTTCCAGAAGCCCGAGAAAGACTTCGGCGAGGGTCCCGTACGTACTTTCATAGCTTTATATCCCAATTGCCATGCGATTCAAAACTACCGCTCTTCAAAAATGGAATTGCGCACAACAACGGACAACTAACCCAGATCGGATAAAAATACATAGAAAATCCACAAGATCCGCATCACCCTCACCTCGCGCAAGGTCGCCTCGCTCGAGAAGGTGTGCCAGGAGCTCATTGACCGTGCGCGCAGCAAGTCCCTCAACGTCAAGGGCCCTGTCAGACTCCCCACCAAAACCCTGAAGATCTCTACCCGCAAGACCCCCAACGGTGAGGGTAGCAAGACCTGGGATATGTTTGAAATGCGCATCCATAAGCGGTTGATTGAGTGAGTACTGTTTCTCTCTTTTGTCAGGTTGGGGAGATTTTGGTGGGAGGTTTACTTTAGGGGCCAGGATTAGGAATTGTAAGGTTAATTTGATAATGTCATTTCCAACAGCCTGCACGCCCCCACCGAGACTGTCAAGCAGATCATCATTAACATCGAGGCTGGTGTTGAGGTTGAGGTTACCATTGCCGCATAGATGTGGGTTTCCTCTCCCAAGCATCTTGCATCCCGTAAAAGGGATAATGGATTAGACGGTTGATGGATGCGGGTTATTGGGGATGTGATATTCTACGGGTTAGTAAATGAGTCGCGGCTTCTTGGCTGTCTGGGATGATGAGGATATTCGCCTGTACGGGCGGAAGGCGGACTCTTTTGTTGCTCTAATGTGTATACATAACCCCGTAATCCGAAATGGAAAGAAAAAGTGTTCAAAATATAAATTTGAATACTTTTGAGTGATATTTTCTAGCTCATTTTTTTTTTCTTTTTCGTAATATGTAATGGATGGCTTCTTAGTATGAAATTGAGCCTCTAGGATATACCCAATCAACAATATCATGACAGTGTGTGGATGTTACATAGCTTGATAAAAGGCAGCCCAGCATACCATTATTGAATCAGCCATATGGAAAATGTGTTCACACAAACATCATACCAATTCATTGGGTATCACAACTCTACTCAATCCATACATCCATGAATAGTTATAGCCAATCGTTCACAAACGAAGAAGAAAATATATCCAATAGACCGCTCCGCAAAGTGGAACAAAGACCGGTTATTTCCCCCCCAAAAATAAAAACAAAAAAAGGTTACCAAAAACCCAACGCCATCACGTCTCTTCACCAAAAGGAAAAACAAATCCCTTAAAACTTCTCGTAAATATACAAATCTCACATACATCCCTTCTCCTTCCTTTACAAATCAAACCCACACCACTCCGCTCTGGGAGGCACCTCCGGAACTTTCACAGTTGCCTTCCCCCCTTCTCCAACCCCATCCCCAAACCCCCTATGCTCCCTCACAAACCGATAAACTGCCTCAATCTCCGCCGTATACTCCTCCGCCGTCCCCTCCGCATCCCTCAATGTCTCCGGTCTTGGCGGCCCATCGGGGAAATATATACGCACAAACGTCCCCGCGTCATCCGGATGCTGGTAGCTGGGTTCGTTATCAATGTATTTTACTGCTTGGCCCTTCCATGATAAAAGGCGTTTGGTTGCTGGGTCGCGTCGGGTTTCGCCGTGGAGGGAGGGGAGGGGGTTTAAGTGTGGTTTGGCCTTTTGGGAGAAGGTGGTAGATGGTGTGGTGGTTATGGTGGTGGGCGGAAGTGCGGCAGAGAAGGGGTTCTGGTGGGTTGTGGGTTGGGCGGGTGCTAGAGGATTTTGAGGCTGGAGTTGGCTGAAAGGACCAGGTGCTTGCTGCTGCTGCTGCTGCTGCTGCTGTTGCAGTTGCGGTTGCGGTTGGCCGAACGGGTTTTGTTGCTGTGGCTGCGGTTGCCCGAATGGCTGCTGCTGTGGCTGCTGTAACGACTGAGTCGAGGGCTGGCCGAATGGGTTTTGTTGTTGTTGTTGTTGTTGTTGTTGTTGTTGTTGTTGTTGTTGTTGTTGTTGTTGTTGGTTCTGCGGTTGGACCTGCGCAAAGGGGGAAGATGTACTTGGCTTGCCGAAAGGGGTCGCTTGCGTTTGCGCAGACTGGGCAAACGGCGACTGGCCAAATCCAGAGGCTGGGCCGGAAGGTTGCCCAAAGGGAGCAGCAGGCTGGGCGCTTCCCAACGCTGATGGCGGGCCAAAAGGGGTAGGTTGGCCCGATGATGGGTTCCCAAATGCTGATTGCTGCCCGAGGGCTGATGGCTGGCCCAATGGTGAAGGGTTGTCTGCCGACGGCCCTGCTGCTTGACCAAACCCAGACGGCTGACCAAACGGCGGTGTTATCGTTGTCGTTGCTGCTGCTGCTGCTGCTGCTGCTGAGGGCTGTGCGAAGGCAGGAGGTTGGCCGAAAGGCGTTGTTGTGGCGTGACCTGTTCTGCCTTCAATGATATCAATCCGGTTTGGATGGGTATTCTCGCCCTGTATGATATATCTGATGGCTCCCTCCGTATCATTTAGAATAGTTTGTATCTGAGCTTCTGTCTCAGCATAAAGCTTCATCGCATCCTGGACTGCCTGTTGGGCATTTCCAGCTGCTGCTGCGGCATAATGCAACGCCCGCATTTCTTCGAAGCTCTGCTCCCGCTGCGGGCCTCCGAAGAGCTGTATGGGGGCATTTTTACCTGGTCCGTAACATGAAAAGATCCATTGCGGCCTACCTTTTCCGGGGGTAAGATCGGCTTTTATGTCATCAGGGTTCAGCGCGTATCTGTGGTTCGTAGGCTGTCAATAAAAGTATATGGAATATGGCTGGGATTGAATATTATCTTTGGGGAAACTTACTTGTTGTCTTTGTTGTCTTTGAGTCCACCTAGAAAAGGAGCACTGTTAATTTCCTGCTTCGCCATACTCCAAAGCAAAACCGATGTAGTTGCTGATTGATATCTGTGATCGCGATGGTACACGTTGTATCCAGGAGAAAAGATAAAGGCTGGAAGAGGCAACAACGGTCCAGCAATAGAGCCGACACAAGAGAAAGGATCAAACAGCTCAACTACAACGACGCTCAAAATCCTTCCAAACAAACATCAATCCAATTGACAATTGACAAATACATTTCTCCCCGCCCAACTCACGAATGAACACATCGCTCGGGCATCAACACAACCACCACCAAATGTAACCCGAGCCAGCCCAACAAGAGACATCCTCACTCACTCGTATAGCAGGAAAGAAAGAAGAAGAAAAACAGCTACATACCTCCAAATGCGCCACCACCAGCACCTCCAAAACCTCCCCCGGTCTGTCCCTGCTGGAACACGCCAAACCGATTTCCGCCACCTCCGAATGGGGCCGACGACGCCGCGGACTGGGCGCCTGGATGCTCATTCTTACATCGATCTAGTTAACATAATTAGCAATGGATTTAACCTGGGCGGAAATTTGGTAGGGAATAGTGATAGAAGTGGATAACGGATAATGGATAATGGATAATGGATAATGGATAATGGATAATGGATAATGAATGATAGATACTCACCACCGAACTTGCACCGGCCCTGTTGGTAGAAGATGCAGATGGGCATGGTTGCTTTTGTTTTGTTTTGTTCTTTGCTGGCTTTATCAAGCTGCTGGCGGCATTTATATCATTTATTTATGCTGTTTATTTTAATTTTTATTAGTAGGGACAAAGAGCTTAGATACTATCGAATATGCGCATTTCGAGTGATGAGCTTGGTGAGTGCTCGTGCTGTGAAAGCGGCCAAGTCACCGCGTTTTGGTAAAAGCAGCTAAATATCGCGTTGCCGGGGGTTGGGAGAATAATGCTTTATGATACATGTGTGGGAGGTGTATTTTTATACGAAGAATAGCCCAGGAGGAGAATGTATACTGTACATGCAGTTAATCTGCACCGCGGACTGTTTTTTAAGAAGACGGGGCGATGTTTGCCGTCGGAGCTGGGAAAAGCTTTTTGGGCGACTTTTTTGGGCGTGCACCTTTGCTGGCAGACTAAAATATAAACTAAGAATGAAAACAGCATGAAAAGAGAGACAAACTCAATTATACTATTATATTTATTATTATTATTACTAGTAGTAGTATTCAATGAATTTCTGTTTTTAAGTCTCGCCCCCGTATTTCACTGCTTGATCAAAACAATTTGATCAATATAGCTAGCTCCAAATGGAGCTTTACACCAAATGGTTTTCTGGAATGATATCTGCTTCAGTAGCGACTTCACGCAGCTTGAATCATAAAAGTATATGTATGATACGTAAATCGGATGCCAATTCCCACAAATTCGAGCCGATTACCTTTGCATCGAAAGGAAAACATAAATACGCCAAAATCACCCCATGCGCCTACCGCTAAATGCCAAACTAAAAACACTACCACCGCCCCAAGAAGCCCATTCTTGACTCTATTGTCTATCACCACCGCCAACAAACAAACCTGCCCCCGCAGAACCCCCAAGCCCTGACGAGCTCGCTCTCAGATTCTTCCTCAAATCATCCCAATTCAACCCCTCAATCTTCCTCCCGCCCAACGACTCCAAATCGTCCCTGTTCAAATCCTGCAGCCGGCCCGTTGCCACCCGGCGCATCATAACCGTATCCTTCGCCCCCGGTAAATTCCTCGCCTTCCCTGTCAACAAACACGCCTCGAACCAGCTCTCTTCCTCCGCGTTGAAGGGAAGGTTTATAAGCTCCATGGCGCGCTTGGCGCGGGCTTCGCCGGGTTTAGTAGTGGATAGGACGAAGAAGACGAGCTGTTCGAGGAGGTCGCGGTGGGAGGTTGGGGAGGGTTGTTTGCGGGAAAAGTAGAAGGCATCCGTAATGTGGGTACGGCAGAGGAGCGCGAAGTAAGCATTTAGGGCTTTCGGGGTCGCGAGGGGTGGGGAGGCAGTGAGGTAGTATGCTGTTGCCAGGCTGTCGTCGTCATTTTCGCTGGAGCCTTGTTGTTGCTGTTGCTTTTGCTGCTTTGGGTGGGTTGCGAGGACGTAGAGGATTTCGTCAGGGAAGGTGGGGAGGAGAGAGGGTTCTGTTAGGTATTCTAGTGCTCTCTATATTATAATATCAATTAGTAGGAGTCCTAAATGGTGTATAAAAAGGGAGATCGTGGACTGGAATGCGATGAACCCTAAACTCCAATCTATCAAGGTGCCACAGGCCCTCAATGAATAGTCTGTATTTCTCTGGTAGATAGCATCGTCGCGCAAACTGTAAACTGGCATCTCCACTGCTTGTATTTCGGAGATCCCTAAGGATGTAATATATCAACGCCTGCTTGTGGTGATTTGGTGACGAAGAGGATACGATTTGCGCATAAAGACTGCGCAGGGCTTGGTTGGTTCGGGGTGGGTAGACTCGCGACGCTTCACCATACAAATATTAGAATATGTACGAGTCTAAAAGCATCCAACGAAAATACAATATTTTGTAGGGGGCTGCTAGTTACCGGCATCAATATTCAGGGCTTTGAGGAGCCTGTCAACGAAGAGGACATTTTCTAGAGCTCGTCTGTTGGCAATGATTTGGTCGTATGTTTTTGAGTCGTAGTTGGAATCCCGCTTGAAGGAGAACGTGGCGTCGAATTCCTCCCAGGGCGCCATTCTGAGTAGTGTCTACTACTTGTATACCTAGGTACTTATTGTATCTGCTAATTCCCTTTCCCCGTGTCAATCCAAAGTTGAAACAGTAAATAAAATAAAATACAATTAAAATGAGAATAAAATGAAAATGTAAGGTGTTTTGATGCCAAGAAATGAATTACATAATTGAATCGCTGATCACTTCCCAGATTGGTTAAACGTAAACATCAACACAAAAGAACGAAAGAGCCGCATCCAAACATCGAACATTCGACTTCAACTTCAACATTCAACATTCAACGACGACAATATATACCTCGGTATATACACGCTAACCACGACATTACCAGGCACATTCACCACGTACACCACATGCTACAATGACATCCATATCCGGTTCTAGGCCCTCGCGGCGCGCTGCTGCCCGCAAGAGTTTTGTAGTCGAAGAGAGCTCAGAAGACGATGCTTCCACTGGCCGTGTCACCCCGACCCTGTCAAGTCATGACGAGCAAGAACAGGAAGACGAAGAGGAGGAATTCACCCCGGTTCCAAAGCGCCCAGCTGCGAAGAGACCCTCGAGAAGGAGGACTACAGCCAACCTGTCCTCCGAAACCCCGCAAACAGCCATCCAGGACAAGCGCAAGCGAGTAGGGCGGCCAAAGACGGGGGATGATATCGATCAATCACAACTTCTAGACGCGGTAGATGAATCCACGCTGCTAGCAGAAAACCCAGAGACACCATCCAAAAAACCGTCCGCACCGAGAAAACGCAGAGAGCCCTCACAGAAGCATCACAGGCGCGATAGTCGTATGTCCTCTTCTGCATCTGCCTTGTCATCCCTTCCAACTCCTGAGCCTTCAGCTTCTCCAGAGCCGCAACCCCCACCCCAATCCCAACCCGAGCTCCACCCGCCTTCTCGCCGCCAGAGCACCGCGCCCTTAGCAGATATCACAGAAACGACCGTCAACGAGGCCACGCCAAGGGCCGCCCAGCCAGAGCAGGAGAGGTCTACGATTGAAATGATAAATCCCATGTCCACCACCCTGGAAAAACCAATGGATATAGTTCTCAAATCGCGATCGCTGGCTGTGCCTACTATTGAAGAACCGTCGGCTCCTAAACCTCGAATGGTTATCACACACCTTGTTATGACGAATTTTAAGAGTTATGCGGGGCGGCAGGTCGTAGGCCCGTTTCATGTTTCTTTCTCGTCGGTTGTAGGGCCGAATGGATCTGGAAAATCCAATGTCATCGACTCTCTGCTTTTCGTCTTTGGTTTCAGAGCGAGCAAAATGAGACAGGGAAAAATCTCTGCCCTTATCCATAACTCTGCAAACTTTCCCGATCTCCAGTTTTGTGAAGTCGAGGTACATTTCCAAGAAATTTTGGATCTCCCTGAAGGAGGACATGAAGTTGTTCCTGAATCACAGCTTATTGTGTCCCGGAGAGCCTTCAAAAATAATTCCAGCAAATACTACATGAACAAAAAGGAAACCAATTTCACGACTGTTACGGGATTTTTGAAGGATCGAGGAATCGACCTTGATCACAAGCGTTTCCTAATTCTACAAGGTGAGGTTGAGTCCATTGCTCAAATGAAAGCGAAAGCCGCCAATGAACATGACGACGGCCTGCTGGAGTACCTGGAGGATATTATTGGAACGTCCAAGTACAAAGCTCCTATCGAAGAGGCTGCTGCTGAGGTAGAGAGTCTGAATGAAGTTTGTGTTGAAAAGAACAATCGCGTTCAACACGTGGAAAAGGAAAAGCATAGTCTTGAGGATAAGAAGAACAAAGCGATTGCCTACATCAAGGACGAAAATGAACTGGCGGAGAAACAGTCGGCTCTCTATCAAATTTACATTGACGAATGCAACGATAATACGCGAGTGACGGAAGAAGCAATACTACAGATGCAAGAATTGCTGAATATGGAGTTGGAGAACCACCAAGGAAGCGAAGATGCCATCAAACAACTCCAGCGATCCTATAAACGGGGTGCGAAGGAGTATGAGGCCATGGAAAAAGCCACGCAGGCGATGGTTAAAGAAATGGCCAAGTATGATAAGGAGTCCGTCAAATTCGAAGAAAAACGCAAGTTTTTGTTTGGGAAGCAGAAGAAACTCGAAAAGGCTATGCAATCAAGCCGTCTAGCTAGCTCAGAGTGCGCAAGTCTAGTTGAGAAACACGCAGATGATATCGAGAGGAAAACTGCTGAAATTGCAGGGTTAGAGAAGGAAATGAGACACGAGGAGAAAGAACTTGCGGCCATTCGAGAAGGGCTCAAGGGTAAGACACAGGGGCTTTCGGACCAAATCGCTGTCAAGCAGAAATCGCTTGAACCTTGGAATGAAAGGATTAATGAAAAACAATCCGCCGTTGCCGTCGCGCAGAGTGAGCTTGATATTCTTCACGAGAAGAGTAATGCAGGTGCAGTTGCCCTGGAGGAAGCAAACGCGAAGATCCAGTCCATTGAAGCAACCATGTCCAGTAAGACGACTGACCTAGAAAATCGCCGAGCGGAGAAGGCGGAACTTGAAAATGAAGCCGCGCTTCTTGAAACCGAGTTAAAAAGATTTGGACAAAAGGAGCCAGAGATCCGGTCGAGGATATCCAGTGCGCGTCAAAAGGCTGACGAGGCTCGAGCGAGCCTTGCCAGTACACAGAATCAAGGTAACGTGCTTGCAGGGTTGATGCGGTTGAAGGAATCCGGGCGTATTGAAGGGTTCCACGGAAGACTGGGCAATTTGGGGACAATCGACGAAAAGTATGA
Source organism: Emergomyces orientalis (assembly GCA_002110485.1). Taxonomy (NCBI): domain Eukaryota; kingdom Fungi; phylum Ascomycota; class Eurotiomycetes; order Onygenales; family Ajellomycetaceae; genus Emergomyces; species Emergomyces orientalis. The sequence goes on from MOWL01000067.1 coordinate 2,665,454, forward strand.
TGTCGCCATTTCAACAGCCTGCCCCGCCCTTGAGAATCTGGTGGTGGACTCTGTTGAAGTGGGCCAGCAATGTATTGATTACTTGCGCAAGAACAACCTGGGAAGAGCCAACTTTATCCTCCTTGACCGACTGCCCCAGAGGGATATGTCCTCCGTCTTCACACCGGACAGTGTGCCACGATTATTCGATCTTGTCAAGCCCATAGACCCCAAGTTCAGACCAGCTTTTTATAGTGTTTTGCAAAATACTCTTGTCGCCAGGGACCTTGAGCATGCGAACAAAATCGCATATGGCGCGAGAAGATGGCGTGTTGTTACACTGGACGGACAGCTCATCGACGTATCTGGAACTATGAGTGGTGGTGGCACCCGTGTTTCCAGAGGCGGTATGTCCTCTAAGCCCGTCGCGGAAGTTTCAAAAGACCAGGTCATGAAATTGGAGGCCGAACGTGACGAGATTGAAAGGAAGTTCCAAGCGTTCCAGGAAAAGCAGCGGCAGATAGAAACATCGATAAAGGCAAAAAGGGATGAGATTCCGAAACTGGAAACAATGATTCAGAGAATTCAGCTTGAAATCGAGAGCTCCAACCGGAACTTGACGGATGCGCAACGACGCGTTAAGGAATTGTCGGCGGAACATAAACCATCGAAGAGTGATGATACCAGAGCTGCCACACTTGGGAAACATATCTCATCCTTGGAGAAAGAAATTGAGAAGCTTCATGATGAGACCGCCGGAGTTGAAGAGGAGATCCAAGCTCTTCAGAATAAAATCATGGAGGTTGGCGGTGTCAAACTCCGGAGCCAAAAGGCTAGAGTTGATGGCCTCAAGGAACAGATCGACCTCCTCACGGAAGAAGTGTCCAATGCTGAAGTTTCCAAGTCTAAGAATGAGAAGTTACGTATCAAGCATGAAAAGACCCGTGCCGATGTGGAGGGTGAACTTGAACAGGTGAAAAAGGACCTTGAGAAATTGAGTCAGGATATTGAGAGTCAAGAAAATGATGTTTATGGGACTAAGCAGAGGACAGAGGAGGCGCAAGAGGTTTGTATAATGCTTTTCAGATGGGGAAAATTTATATTTTTGCTAACTTTGTTCCTAGGCTTTGGAAACTAAGAAGGAAGAACTGGCTGCATTGAAGGCGGAGTTGGACGAGAAGGTAGCTGAACTCAACGGAACGCGTGCTTCTGAAATCGAAATGAAAAACAAACTCGAAGAGAATCAGAAAGTCCTCGTCGAGAATCAAAAACGTGGTCGATACTGGGAAGAGAAACTAGCCAAGCTATCTCTCCAGAATATTAGCGACTTGGGTGAAGAGCAGGAAGCTCAGAGCCTCCCAACATACACCAAGGATGAACTTGCCGGTATGAACAAAGAGTCTCTCAAAGCCATCATCGCCGCGCTGGAAGAAAAGACACAGAACGCCTCAGTTGACCTTTCGGTCTTGAGCGAATACCGCCGCCGCGTGGCTGAACACGAGTCCCGCTCCGCCGACTTAGCAACAGCACTCTCAAGCCGAGACAGCGCAAAGTCACGCCTCGACACGCTCCGTTCCCTCCGCCTAACAGGCTTCATGGAAGGGTTCAGTACCATCTCGCTCCGGCTGAAGGAGATGTACCAGATGATTACTATGGGCGGTAACGCCGAACTGGAACTTGTGGATTCGCTTGATCCGTTTTCTGAGGGTATTTTGTTTTCGGTCATGCCACCTAAGAAGAGTTGGAAGAATATTGGCAATTTATCCGGTGGGGAGAAAACGTTGTCGAGTCTTGCGCTTGTGTTTGCATTACATCATTATCGGCCGACGCCGTTGTATGTTATGGATGAGATTGATGCGGCGTTGGATTTTAGGAATGTGAGTTTAGAACAGGGGAGGGTGGATGGGATACATCTCCGTTTACTGATTCATTTTTCTATCCAGGTCTCCATTGTCGCCTCGTATATCAAAGAGCGAACGAAGAATGCACAGTTCATCGTTATCTCTTTGCGAAATAATATGGTATGTTTACACATCCCTTCTATTCCACAACTTCCGGTACTGTTTTCCAGATCTTGTCTTCTAACGCACATAACCTCGTTAATCTAGTTCGAACTCGCATCTCGACTCGTCGGTGTCTATAAGGTTAACCATATGACAAAGAGCGTTACTGTGGAGAATAAAGATTACATCGCTATGGGGAGCTAGAGAGAAAGAAACGCGGATATAATTTGTTTTTGTCTTTTTCTCAGCGGCTTTAGCATTTAAGTGTGTTTTGTGTTTATGATTGCGGTTGCAGTCGCATTGGCCGCGATATGATTTTGTTTAATAAAATATTACTGAGAAGGGAAGGATAGGGGAGCCGGAATTTTTTCGTCTTTTCTTTTCCTTTTGATGTTCAAGTTTTTGGAATTGGGATTACTGGTCAGGATGGATTTTATATTTATGTATCTCTTTTATTTACTTTTCGGGGGTTGAAGATGGGCTTTTGCGTTTTCTTTTGTGGATAATTTGGGTTTGGTTGGTGCTTGGTGTGGTGGTCTTCTAATTTTTTATATATATTTTTTCTGACGAGGATATATGTATTGTTCCGCCGCTTTACGTCTGATACTATTAATTGATAAGTTGAATTTTTTCGTTGTCGTCGAACGCTGGTGGCTCGTTACATATACATCCCGACGCCAAAACACCATAACGGAGCCAGCACGCCATACCGATTGGACAGTTTTTGGCGTTGTGCCCAAGAATGGTGGCTTTGTTAAGCCTGTTTGCTAATAGTCACATGGCGGAATCTACACGCCTCTTTGATCGCTTCGGCCAAGCCTAGATTTTCATGGGCTTTCTCCAAGTCGCCTTGGTCTATCAGTGGCCGAGTATTCGAATAGGGTGAGTTGGGAGCCTTCTGTCCTTCTCAACCGCAAACGCCTCCACAGCCCATTGCAGATGGAATGGGATCAATCCATACTATGGCACGTCGAGGCGCCCTTGTAACTGCATGGTTTCTGCTTCCACCGAGCCCCAAGATGATCCCCACATATAGTGGATTATCCAGTGCTGGATCGGCACGGGTTAGAAGCTGCAGCCAGGGAAGCAGAAATAGTTGCAGGCATTTCCCAAATCCCTTCATCGCCCACGGCTTTGTTGGTGAACAAGAGCAATTAACTGGGGATTGGGCATGGCTTTTAGGGTAGAGATTTGCAGATGCTCCAGAATTGTTCGTGTTTACAGCGTAGGAACAGGGCGATGCAAGACGGTTGGTTCTCCTCGTTGAGCCTTGTGGAGTTAGCTTGTTATTTGGTTAAATGGATTCAGACTATAACACTAATATGGAGATCAAAAAGCCTCAGCCACAAGTAAAAGAAGAAGAATCTAATAAAGTGCCTGGATAGTCGTGATCGGAATTGAAATACTAACTTGACTTTATCCAGGCGCCGTGCCGCATATAATATCTCCCATCTCTGTACATACATCAACCTCCTATCCCTCGCCGACTCCCCTACTTTGCAAGATCCCATCGAGTCGAATTCCCCTGCTTAGCACCGGCTAAGCGATTAATAATGTTCTCCCAAACGACAGTCCCAGCTATCATTGTATCATGGCTTCTTTCCGCGACATCTCTATGCGCCGCTAAAGAGCCTTCACTGGACACATTCCGAACACTCAGGGGTCCTCTCACAACCACCTTCACACCACCGTCGAGCTGTGCTACCGAAGTGCGTACTACCGACATAGGTGGATGGCCCGACCTCCAACAAGGTTGCGAAGGTCCCGGCGGTGGGAATGATTGTTGCCCGCCGGACTGGGCAAGAGGAAGATACTTCAGCCCAGGCGTTTGTCCGTTGGGCCACTTGGCCTGCACCCTGTCCTCTTCTGCACAGCGAATCGAAACAACAATTAACTGCTGCCCGCCGTAATGATGCCTTACTTTCTCTTCTTTTGAATTTCCGGGCCCGTCCTCTCGCTTCCTCCAACCACCCCCCTCTCCCCCCTCCCTTTTCTCTGTCACTTTCTCAGAGCACCTCAGCTATATACATCATACTAACTACAATGCGAAACAAAAACAGCTCGTTCGACTGCGCGGATGAAGCTCACAGGCTCTGTAGAAAATACCTGAACACCCCAATTGCTCTCCCCTTCCCGTCCAACGAGGCCACCACCACCCGAACAGCACGGATTATCTATGCCACGCCAATCCAAATCCGCTTCCAGATGACGGATAGCTCCGTTGTGCCCATCCCAACAGCGTCATTGAAGCTGCCTCATGCCCGCAAACCTTTATCAAATGGTGCAAAGGCCGGAATCGCCATTGGCGTGATCGCCGCGGTATTTCTGGGCATCGTGGCGGTGGTCTGCTGGAAAAAGAGTGCCAAAAAGCGCAGAGCCCCTGCTGCTGCTATTCCGTTTCACGTTGGCAATGATGATTCAGCACCTCTGCAGGGCCAGATGTACCCGCCGTCCCACGACGAGCAGACTCCGGCTCCTCCTACTTACCATGATGCGACGGGGAAGTGATATTTTGTATAGATGCTAGCCGAACGTCCTTCGGTTTTCCTTTACTTTATTTCAGCTAGAAGGGCGACTTTCCTAATGTATATATTGTCAGCTAGAGGACCCTGATGAAATCATGTATACAAAGATGTAGGTTTATTTGGCTCGGGTAATGGTAAATTTTTTTTTTTTTCTAACCTAGTTACTAGATAAGCCTCAACATAGTCATTTCCAGCCTTACTTACAGCAAAAAGCAGCAGCTTGACTTGATCATTAATCATCAAATAGGGAGTACTCTGTTAACGAATGCATCGAAAAGCGTCGATCCATATTTCTGCGATAACCCCAGGCTTCCCCCTGTTCACCCCCTATTCACGTCTGCCTCCCAATTCACACTTAATTTATAACTGGGTTAGAATAATTGTCGAAATAATCTGCCGCCATCCCACCATATGTGAATATGGGTGTTCCACTGGGTGCAGAGTCGATTCGGCAATGAGTGAGCAGACGGAGGGGGAATCTAATTTTTTCTTCCAAAAATAAAAATAAAAATAAAACGCAGGGAAAGTTTCCATTTCATCCAATCACGGAGGATTCGGGGGATCACTCCAGATGCTAGGATAGTTGAATTATTGCTGCAAGGGTGCTGGTTTGCTCTATCCCGGTCAAAGGCCAATGACCTGGGGCGGAGTCAGTCTCCATACTGAATAACATCGAGCAGCAAGGAACAAACTTCCATAGCTTGTAGATCCTGAAGGCCTTGCAAAAGTATGTTAATGATTTAATGAGCCATTGTTGACTCATATCCTGCCGCTGACGAGATTCGCAACCGGTGGGATTAATTCTTGTAAACCGTTGCATGAAAAGTGCAGAGTTCCTCATAGCTCTCCTCCACCAGCCCTTACCCCGCCACCCCACACCACCACCCACACTCTCCGTTCCCTGTACGTTCGCCGTATTCCGTATCCCGTACATTTCCAAGCAGGGGATAGTTAACGTGTGTCTCTAACATCATGCAGCCATATAGGCCCAGCCCAACCCGAAACTAACATACAAATTGCGTTGCTGTTGCGCTTGGATGCTCTATATCGTACAATTCGTAACCACGCGGAAAACGCAACGACCCAAAAAGTTCCAATCCAAACCTCACCCCTCCCTTTGTCGCAACGGGCAGCGGATCGGCTCGTATTTTTTCTGGTGAAGGAAGTAAGAAATGAGCAAGAGTAGAGATTGAGCTTATAAATCGAAAAATCACCCAGAGCCAGGCTGAGCCCAGAACAGAACAGAACTCGGTCAAAGGGATATCTTCCTTTTGCATTGGCGAGTTCAGTCAGATAAATTGTATATATAAACCCTCAGCTCCCTCAGAACAAAAGCGATAAACTGGTTAGACGTGAAAATCATCCGATCCGCTTCCAGCAACGCCTTCTCATTTTATCCGAAAAACAAAACCACAAATCGCCGGGAGCATCAAACCCCAAAATCTAAAAGCTATCTACAATCTCTACCATATACCAAAACAAGACGACTACCCCCTGCCCGATTCCAAAAAAAAAGAAAAGAAAAAAGAAGAACAAACGCCAAAAATAAAGCCAAGAAGTAAAAAACAATGGACTCCCTCAACTCCAAAGTTTACGCCATAACTGGGGTATCGGGTATCGGCCTCGCCGTCGCCAAACAACTGCGCAAACACGGTGCCCTCGTTTCCCTAGCGGACATCTCCCAGTCCGCCCTCGACAACGCCTTCGCAGCCCTGGGCTCCTCATCCGACCACGTCCTCACCACAAAAGTCGACGTCGCCTCCTCGGCCCAAGTCAACGCTTGGATCGCGGCAACTGTGGAAAAATTCGGCCGGTTGGATGGCGCGGCTAATATGGCGGGCGTCATTGGTAAACACCATGGTATCCGTGATTTGGTGGATCAGGATGATGAAGAGTGGGATATGATTTTGCGGGTGAACTTGACGGGGATGATGTACTGTGTTCGGGCGCAATTGAGGGCTATGATGGCAGCGCACCGTGAAGGTGGTAGTGCTGGCGGTGAGGGCATTGGGAGTATCGTCAATGCAGCGAGTATCCAAGGGGTTATGGGGTTTGGGAAACATGCGGCGTATTCGACAAGTAAGCATGGAATCGTGGGGCTGACGAAATCGGTGGCTAAGGAGGCTGCGCCGGGTATAAGAGTGAATTGCATTGCGCCGTGAGTTACTCCTTAATTCACTTTATTTTTTGTCTTGAATGTCATTTGCCCTGGACAGAAGCGCAAGTGAGGGTGTCGAAGGAGCGATGGCTTGAAGAAGAGTGGTGCTAATCAGGTAATCAGGGGTTCGATTCAAACACCTCTGCTTGATCAAGGCAGTGCTTTACAAGGAGGCCTTAATAATATACCTGGTGCGATATCCCGCACAGGGACGGCACATGAAGTCGCTCAGGTGGTATTGTTCCTCCTCAGCGATGCGGCCTCATTTGTGACAGGAGCCGTGTATAATGTAGACGGTGGTTGGGATTTGCAAGGCTGAGAGCGATAATTGAATGAATGTGTGGGGGGGGGATCCTAATAAGCATACCAGCATATATCAGGAAATCAAACGTATCTTTTGGGCGAACTGATTTCAGTGTGTTTTTTTATGCCAGTCCAGATCATGTCGAAATTGATATCCATCAATAAAATGCAGTCCAAACATCATATGTGATCCACGTCCTATAACCATACACTAAACTGGTATGTCACGTCGGTAGAAATAGAATCTCAATCTGGGTGCTCCCTCCGGCTAGAATTAATATCAAGCTCGAGGGTAATATCAAAAATATGCAGGTCGGGAACGATATGATCAGATTGTCCCGCTTTGAGTTCACGTCAATCCCGGAACAGGAAATGCATCTCCGAAATAACTAAAATAATCCCAATCTTCGAATCCCTGTTGTAAAAGAGAAAGAAGAAAAAAAAGACAAAGTTAGATAACCAATAGAGCTCGTGCTTGTAGGGGTGGAAAGTTAAGTGGGATTTTGATAAAAGCAATGGAAATGAATGCAGGGGGGTAAGGTTTTATCTTGTCGGGATGGCCGCTAACCAAAAGAAAGAAAGGACAAACATTGTAAAGGGGGGGGATTAGGAATAGCGAAGAGAAGAGAAGAAAAGAAGCCTTACAACGAAATCAACAACCTCATCAGGTAGCACAGGGTTATCCACTAGCGGCTGTTCAGGTGGAATAGAAGATATACTCTGGGATACACCGCCAGGGACTGCCAAATTTGGTTTCTGAGAAGGGTGAGCCTTCTTGGCTATGGAGTTAACGACCAATGTTCTAGACAAAAGGAGAGGAAGAAAATCACAACAAACGTACCCGAGAGTCCTCATGTGTATTGGCAGCATCCCCAATATACCTCGAAAATAAATTATAACTCAATATACGCAGCCGGTCAGCGGCTTGTTGTTGGAAGGCCGATGCCGATTCGGGCCACAGCTTGGTCTTAACGAGTGTAATTGACACGCAGAGGAAATAGTACTCGCGCATCCCTTTTTCTAGAACGAGGAACTTTTCTTCAAGCCATGATAGTGTTTTCTGGACTAGGGATATTAATATGTCCGTTATGCTTGGGATAACTTGCCGAACTATAGAGGATGCTGCAGGGGTGAGAGAAAATTTTGCCGTTAGTTACATGTTCATCCAGAAGAAAAAAAAGGAAATGTGCAGGAGAGAGAATAGTCTTACTAAAACCACTATCGGACGCGTGCAAATGATGACAGATAGTAAATGCAGCATGAAAAGTTACATCTGCTAATGCACACCACGCGAGTTTCCCGACACTATCAATGAGCAGCTGCTGTTGGCAAAGAATCACCACCGCAACTTCAAGACGTGCTTGCGTTGCATGACTACTTATGGAACCCTGCAATCCTCCGAGGGCACTGTAAGTGTAAAGTGAAAGCTGGCAACGTCGCAGATTCGACTCCAAAAGCGTTCGCCATAGAAGCTTTTGCTGTTTCTGGGTTACAAAGGCGTTGGGGAGCTCAGGGGCAGTATCCTGCCAATCCGGAATATCTAAAAGACTGCGCTTGATCTCCTCTTCGAGAAGCGAGAGTTCGTTAGATGATAGAGAAACACGGGGCGCATTGACAAGGGCACATATCCGCAGCCTCAGGCCCATGGATTGCATCAGAGCAACCTGGAACGAAGAGTCTGTCATGACCGCCATGGGTTTTTCTTCAGGGCAGACTGTCATGTTTTCGCAGATATCTTCGTCGTTGATGTTTAGAGGCGGGGAGCAATCATAATCCAATTGTTGCATTGTCGGGGGCATCCCGCGGTCCAAAGATGCCTGCAAGTCCAGTTCGAGAATTGTAGCCCAGATCCTTCGGCGCATTTCCCTATTGAGTACGGAGATCTTGGTATTTGCCGGTGGTTCGCGATGGCATCCTGCAGACATGGCCAGCTTCACCAGCGTCCCCGCTGAGCTCCAGGCTTGATTCTTTTGTGTGTAGTTAGCCTCCTTGGCAATTATGAGCAAACAACGCACTTGTAAAACGACCAGATTTGGTCGTTTAATGTTTGCATGGAAAAGCCAGGCCTCAGACCAGCGTATCCAATCCTTCGCGACAGAATGAGACAGAATCTTTGTGCCAGCGGCCGTAAGCGGACTCGGTGTGTTTACGCTCCACACCGATGCCATTACCAAGAGGAGCTGTACAATAAAATGGCATGGGGTGTCACTTGCTTCTCTCCAGAGCTCATTGAGCTGTGCGCGAAAGGACGGCATGTGAAGAATGTGGTGCATCCTTCCAACGTAAGAGAAGTAGCAGTTAACTAAATTTTCGACTACTGGCCGGATAGGAAGCAGACTCTTCAGGAAATTACTGTCTATCGCTAGGTCTCCCGACAAAGGTTTCAGGTGCTTATTATATCCTATCTTTCGAATTTCGTGATGTAGGGTGCGAAGAGAGGCAGTGGCCTTCAGCTCATTCATAAAGCTACCCAACCCCTCGAGCTATGATTTTTCAATTCTGTTAGCCATCGCTGCTAACTACAACGACCCCGAAAAGTTCCTTTTTTAGCAAAGGAACGATGGAGCTCAATGAATATATTACGTAGAAAGTACCAAGAAAACTCACCTCAAACGATAACTTGGACCCATTGCTACATCCCCAAAATCGAGTTCGGGTTTCATTCCCATCAAACCGATGCCGGTTGGGAACCTCTCGCCTCCACGGCTCATTCTGCAGAGATACGTCGTCGTGAGAAGAAGATTCAAAGCGCGTAGCGGGTGTCGACCCTAGCTGAGACCTGTGTGAGTGTGAGCCCGTATTGGTCGAAAAAGGAGCCACAGTGCTAGGCGGTGGTGATGGCTGAGTTAGGCTATGTACGAGTCGTTCCAATTCCCGAAGCCGACTTTCGTCGACTTGCTGCTTTTCTGATGTTGCAAGAAGAGATGGTGCGTGTGCATTAACGCTAGGCGTTTCTGGCGGGTGAGGATGCCAGGAAGCCGATGATGCTGACACAGATGCAGACGCAGACGCAGATGGATGCGACGATTGCTGATTTTGATGCTGATGCCGCTGTTGCTGCTGTTGCTGTTGTTGATGCTGATGCTGCAACGCATGAACAGGGGATTCATACATGCAGGCATCGCGCCCGGGGCCTTTCATACATCGATTACATGTCGGATATCCAAAGTCACACTTGACCTTTCTATTCCTGCACGGAGCGCATGCAATAGTTCTCCTCCGCCTCTTACGGTGGGTGGATTCGGCGGCCCGCTCTTGCGACGATGACGCGCCGCCGTCGGATGCATGCTGGAGTTGGTACGCGGGTGTCGCGTTTGTCGCTTGTGCGTGTTCCAGTTGCGGTTCGGGGCTTGGGCTCGGGGATGACATTGAGGAGATCGGGCTCGGTGTCTTATGGCTACCGATTTTTTTTTTTCTTAATAATATATATTCCTGCGTCGTTCTCGGGCAAGGCACACGGATCCAGCAGTAGCAGAAACTCGGACTAAACACAGTCAGCTGCTGGAGTGAGGGCTAGGGCACCAAGCGGGACAGCAAGCACAGTCAGATATAAGAGCGCTCCTTAGGTGGCCGAAGCCGAGAAAGCCGAGGCTGCGTCGGGGCTAAGACGGAAATGGAGTTGAAGCGTGGCATTATGGCGCTAGATACTCCGTAGACAAGGATGAGCTCGGTGGTAGTCTGTAGTCTGTTTAAAGTTACGAATTTGGGGTTATTATTATTAGTACGGAGTATGGCTGCTTTTAATTCAAAGTGGATAAAATTTTTGTCCCAGTTCGGGGTCGGAGATAAGTAGCGGTTCCCGACCGAGATGTATCTCGCGCTCATGCGGGGGCTATCGTCGGTGAGTTGGTGACGGTGCATAGAAAAAACCAAAAAAAAAAAAATTTGTAGAGTACAGCTGAAGTCGGTGCAGCCCTAAGGCAGAAGAAGCATTTCTTCTCCCATATACTATGTGCGCTCTATGTTAAACAGAAGCGATCAAAGAAATTATTAAACCGAAATGAATATTTCTATCTATTTAAACCCAAAGCCCAGCTCAAAATACCTACAAATAAGATAAAAAAATATTTAAATACAAAATTTAAACAAATGAAAGTAACAAAAGGGAGAGAAAATGATCCGCTCCATCTTCTCCTTCGCAAAAAAACAAACCCTTCTCACTTCCTTGTCGGAAAACAGCTCAGTTGAGAAAAGAACAGACATATTTCCTATCGTTGATCCCGCCGTCGATGGACCCGATTGCGACCAAGATTGCGCCGACTGCACTATCAAATTCCCATCCCGATTCAAAGTCAATTCCGACAGAGAGCTATACGGGAGCATAAAACCATTCGCCAAACATGTCCTTGTAGCGACAGGCAAGGCGGACTGGGCTCCCAAGGTCGAAAATGAGGTGGGCAGTTTGATGGAGGGGTTTAAAAAGGGGTCGTTTAAGCCGAAGAAGGGGGTAGGTCTGGCTCTCTTAATATATATATACATATTTCTTGCATCTTCCCTTCCTCCCCCCTCACACCCACTGAAAACCATCTCGCTAAAAAAAAAGGTTCATTTATTATGCAGAGAATGATGGTTTCGGCATCGAACTTGTCAATTGACCTGGAGAGCAATAACAATCACAATGACATCCAGGGGCAGGGGCAGGGGCATGAAAATGCAACAACTGTCCTCATTCTGCCCTCATTCACCTTCGTCGACTCAGTAACAATCTCAAGATTACCAGAGTTCATGGACCGCTTCATAGACTCCTGCCCTGAGTCAGAGACAGAGAAACAGTCGGATCAGGATCCAGCATCATCATCAAAGACCAAAGCCGAAGCCGAAGCCGAAGCCGAAGCCAAAGTTGAACCTGAAATCACAACCGAACCCAATGGTCAAATATCTCATTCTAACCACCAGCACCACCAACACCACCAACTAACAACCCGCCCCTGCCTCCGTGACCACCTGATCCTCCTCTGCTCCCACAACCGCCGCGACGCCCGCTGCGGAATCTCCGCCCCCCTAATCCGTCGCGAACTAGAGCGCCACCTCCGGCCCCTGGGTCTCTACCGCGACGAGGATGACACCCGACCAGGTGGCGTGGGCATTCTGTTCGTCTCACACGTTGGCGGCCATAAATTCGCCGCGAATGTGTTGATATATCGCAGGGAGGCGGAGCAGATGATTTGGCTGGCCAGGGTGAGGCCGGCGGATTGTGAGGGGATTGTTAGGCAGACGATTTTGAAAGGGAAGGTGGTGCATCCGGAGCAGTTGAGGGGTGGGTTTGATGAGAGGAAAGGGGTTACGAGTTGGTAGGGGTGTAGGAGGGGAGGGAGGATGAATGGCAAGATTTTGTATCGCTGCGATAATGCCTGTCAGCTTCAGTTTTCCTTTAGAATTGAACGGAATGGGGAGTAATTAAACAGGGAAGGGAATGACAGGATAGAGGTAGCACTTCAAAAATGAAATAGGAATCAAAATCAAATCCAACGGGTTAGCAGGCTCGGGTTTCGGTTCCTGTTCCTTTCATTCCATCCAAAGAAGAAGAAAAATGTAAGAGGGAAACGAGAGAAAAGAGAGATAAATAAAAGAAAGCCCAGAGCATAGAATTCCACCTAAGTTTGAAATACGAAGATACAGTCTCCTGAGGAAACATGCAACCTCCACATACAGCGTGCTCTGTCATTCGGCTCTCCAGAAACCAGTCAACAACAAAATCCGAAAAGCGAACTTCCGCAATTTGATCCAACATATCAACAACCAAAGTTGATATTCCAATTTGAATCCCAAGGCTTGAGAGGGGGAATCTCTGAGATCAGATGCCAAAAAGGAGAAAATAAATGAAAAGAAATGAAAAGAAAAGCATGTCCAGATATACAGAAGAAAACATGCATATATATATATATATATATATATATATATATCAAAACCCACCCGTGTATGAAATTCTGGCTCCCCCACCAACTCCCCCCCTCCCCCCCTCTTCCGCCCTCTTGACAAACAAAAATCTTAAAAAGAAGCCAATCAAACATGCGCCCACCCATTATACGCGATGACCTGCATCTCATCAATCAAACACGGCAACCCAACCTCTCTATTCCTATCCCGATCATTAGTATTACGATAATCACCCTTCCACTCTCGCTTCCACTCTCGCTGCCACTCCCTAATCCTCCCCACAACCTCCTTCGACCGCCACGGCAAACCAAACATCGACGCAAAGACCCACCTCCCCCAACCACCAACCACAGCGTCGCGCTTCGACGGCCACGCCCGCACAGCCTCGTAGGCGACAAGGTTATATCCGACGCGGACGTTGGGATTCAGCCAGACGCCCTTGGATGGGGTCAAGGGGTTGTCGTAGTGGATGAGGCAGCATTCGCTACCCTCGAGATGGTATTTGGCGAGGGAGTCTGGGATTGCGCGGAAGCGGAGGGGGGTTTCTGGGGTTTGGAAGGGGGCGGCGTCGAAGATTGCTAGATGTTTTATTGGTTGTTAATTGAGATAATCCTAGGTGCTACTTCTTATGGGTATTTTTTTTGTTTTTTCTGGTTGGATTGTAGGAAGGGGGGTGTACGTACCAATCCCATTCCAGCAACTTTGGACGCGTACGGGTTTGCCGGCTATAAGAGCATTTCTTGAGTGTCTGGATGTGAAATATGGATACCGCTGGGAGAAAGTAGCAGACCCCTTCCCGTCTCGCAGGGCAAATGTGTCGTAGAAAAGGTCGGGCTTTGTGAAATCGAGCGAGCACGCGGCGGCATACGAGCCCGATCGGGTATTGAGTAGTGATATGATATCCGCCATCTATGGAGTTTTTTGAAAATACAAGACATATATGTCAGCTTATATCTTTTGTATTTAGGTTCCCATCATTTGATCGGTTTTTTTCCATACCGAAAATATCACATCATTCAAAAAGATAATCTTATCAAAAGTCCTCCCAGCCTCCACAAGCCTCTCCAACGGCTCCAACGATTTATTCCGCAGATGAGCCAGGTATGGTATACGCCTGAGCTCCCGCTTGCCCCTTGGCGTATCAATCCACCCCTCATCTGCTGGTGGCTTGTTAATCTCGTCCTCATGAGTGGCGGGATCAAGAACAATAGTCCTCTCCACGCCGATCTCATCCAGCTGCCGCTCCAGATCCCTCAGCGCGCCTTTCGAATCATCCCAACTCCCACTTTCGTAGACAGAAACGTAGATATTATCTTTCCCGAATAACCTCGCCAATTCCACAACGGCGGGATTCCAATGGTTTCGGAGGATGGCCTCGTTGTTCCAGTGCGTGCTGGCCACGTAGACGGATTTGATTCCAGGAACGAGCGTCGTGTCCGTAGGTTCTGGTGGTGGTGGTGGTGATGGTGGTGGTGATAATGGTGATCGGGTTGATAATAATAATGACGATGTGGTAAAGACGAGGTAATCGACGACGGCGAAAAACACGATGCAGAACGTGAATAAGGCGCTGAGATATCCATGCGAGCCACGTCGGGGGAAGAAGATCGGACCTAGAAACGCAGACCACCAGCGGTGGTATCCGCGTGGAGACACCAACATGATATTTTCAAATTCCTACAGCAGGCTGCTGCTGCGGCGGCTGCGGCGGCGGCGCTGAGAGGAGGAAAAAGCAAACCATCAATGGCTTTAAAGAGAGTAACGACGGAATCCTGCAGGAAAGAAGAAATACTCAATATTAAAGAGTGGCGTCAAACGCATCATGGCATCATGGGCTTTCTCAAGGGAGTTTCAATTAAACAAACGGTTGTAACAGGTAACGAGAGTTTGTCATAATTGTCCATGGTTTCAATCCGCTCCTGGAAATGGTTTCAATAAAGGGCCCTAGTTGGATGCTCTTAATTATGGTCCAGGCGCCCCACAAAGGAGTACGAAGCGTAAGTAGTAGCCTGTGGGGAGAAACGCCGAGGTCGCTGGTGTCAGTTAGTACGGAGATTATACTCGGAGGAAGAAACATGAGCCAAGGCATATATATTATATATATATATATATATATGGATGTATCTTCAAAAGGTAGAAAATTAAGTTCTCTCTTTGCCGAGCATTTAAAAAAAATATAAAAATAAAAATAAAAAGAGAGCAAGAAACTTGATCGAAAAGATGAGGTGATATCAATTCTGAAATATCATATCTCTCTCTCTCTGCAACTAAATGCTCTGTCTGCTCTTGTTTGTTGCAGCAGCCGTTTGAAGCAGACGAAGAGATACGATAGATATGCAACTGACTGAGATAACATAACTTCTTCATTCTTGAAAATTAACTCTCCTGAGATAGGAAAGTTGAGTAAACTTTCCACTGGAGAGAGAATAAAGATACTAATATAAAAGGCCAATTAATATTCTTATCTCAACACCACCGAGGGCACAACCAGATAGAATTAATTGCAGGATATTAATGAAAAAGGGAGATGGGGATACTCTCAAATCCTTTGAACTTTGAGCTTTTTCTTGAAATCAATAGATCATAACAGATTACAGATTACAGATTAGTAGGAGGGGGGGGGGGGTTCAATTCCCTTTATATATATATTATAGTAGTTATATCTCTCTCCCGACGTAAGCCCGGAGAGATAATCTTCAAGCCTACACATCTTTTTTTTTTCGTCCCCAGCAAACCTGGCCATCTATCTATCCTTGAATTGACGAACACCCCCCCCCCCCCCAATTTGGCGAATTCTGCCCCGCCCGCTAAAAACAAACTAAATTCAAAGACTAAAATATAACCTGGCAAATTGGTTCATTCGCATCTAATATGTACACAGTACCGTAATCTTTCCCTCTTGATCTGACACCATACCAAATCCACTGTTGACTATTATTCTGATGTTCGGTCATTCTGCAGGGATATATATATTCATGGATACATCTCGGCCTCTTTTTCCTGCAAGAATGCTCGTTTATTGCTACTAGTTGCTGTAGATCTGCGAAGGAGTAGCTAGCCTGTAGACAAATTCCCCCGTATACACCATGCCATGCCTTGGTTAATATTCAACTATCTAGTATTATTATATATTATATATATATATCCATATCCATATCTTCTCCCATATTAGCTACTTGGAAAAATTGGGAACAGCCGAGGCTATCAGTCACCTGACTCGTTTCCCTTCCCAAACCCCCAAAAAAAACACGCTTAGTCATGCACGCGTCGGATGAAGACCCCCCCCTGAAAAACGCGTCTCCGTGGAAAGTTTTGGCGATGGAGATTTTAATCTGGAGTCAAACAGTCAATACTTGAGACTTGACACTTGACACTTTTGATATATCCCAACTCTGGACGCTCCCTCTGGCCACTACCTGATTGCTTTATGACTACCCCCCATATACTATACATACACTGACACTGACACTGACACAGACCATGTCAGACCAACCTTCAGAAGAGCAGGGAGAACAGGCATCGTCCTCATCATCATCGACACTTCGAGTAGAATTAAAAGAATGGGAACGTTCCTTTTCGATTGCAAACGGTGGCCGGAAACCAGGGAGAGACGATATCAAAAATAATCCTGCCATTTGTATGATTACTACCGCTTCTCCTCTTAATAGTTTTAGCAAACCCCAACTCCTCCTTTGATCTCTCCATGAAAAATAAAAAACCCCTCGCTTGCAAAATAATCTTGTTCTAGTCTCTAATATATACATATATGTATAGCTGCCAAATACAAGACCTATTCCCGTCTCCGCGCCCAGTCGTCGCAAACCAATCACTCTCCGGCTCCTCCAACACAAGCAAAGTCCCGCCTGGGGAAACGTAAACGCTCATCAGATGATGATACACACGAACATGTAACGGGGCCACCATTCTGCTCAACACCCCGAAAAAAATCCTCCTCCTCCTCCAACAAGCACATCCCTCCTACCACGCCCAGCAGGGGCAGAGTATCGACAACATCGCCATCATTTCTTCTTGCTCATGCAAATCCAAACACCGACCCCAACACCCACCCATCCCAGCTAGACCCCTACGATTCCCCATCCACTCTACGCAAACTCTTCAGTCCCAGCTACCATAACCATAACCATAACCATAACCATAACCATAACCATAATCGTAACCACCACGAACCTTACTCATCATCACCCCTACCGCTCCGCGCCGCCATCGGACCCACCCCACAACGCGATGGGAAAGCGCTGGGCTTGTTTGACCTCCTTTCTACTTCCGGAGGGAGTAGTCGGAGAGACAGTGCTGCTGCGACGCCGTGTTCGAGGCGGCGGAAAGGGTTTGATAGGCATGGAGATTATGATAGTATTAATGCCATGCGGACACCCTCGCGACGGAAGGGGGGCCAAAGTCGATCTAATGCAGATGGTGCTGGTGGAGGTGGAGGTGGGGATGATGAGGAGGATGAAGGCTTTTTCGCGAGGGGACGCACCCCAGCGTCATCTGCTAAGAAGTTCTACCTGGCGAATTTCTTCGCTACGCCGCCTGCGTATCGGTATTCAACAGTTATCGATGGCAAAGGGAATAGTAGTAATAATGATAATGAGAAAGGTAGCGTTGGGGATGAACGAGGCCCCGAGTCAAAAAATGCACCGGGCTCAGATACACCGTCTTTTCTGCGACGACGGAACTTATTTTCATCGTCATCGTTAACCGCCAACTCGCAACAACATGCGCGGGGCGTTAATGGGAGTACACTGCAACCGCACGATCTAAGTCCCATTGCAGTACGCATGCCGCAGAAGCTTGTCGGGAAGGGGCTTAGCTCTATCGTTCAGGGGCTAAGGGATATTCAGGAGGAAAGGTTGGACGAGGAGTTGGATGTTTTGAGAGAGATGGAGGCGGAGCGGAATAATGTTGTTATCAGTGATAGCCAGGTTCCGCGTGATGACGATGCTGATGGTCGTGCGACGAGTAATTCACCCGCGAAAACCAGACGGTGGAAGAAGAAGGGACAAAAGAGAACAACGCGGCGGGTTATCATGAAACCCATCCGCACTAAACCAAAACCAAAACCAACACCGGAATGGCCCGTTGCTGTGACTGATGAAGAAGGGGATGGGAAAAGCGAAGCTGAGATGGCGGCTATTTCGGAGACACAACCTCAGCCTCCCCCTCTAGAACCCGGCGCGAACAAGGAAAACGAGAAGGAGTCGGGTGGTGTTTCGTCTCCAAACAAAGGCATGGACAAAAACAAAAATGCCGAAAACGGCTCAGAACTCAACTACGCGTCGGACTTGGATTCAGACTCCAACTACGAATATATCGCTGAACCCACGTCCCCATCTCGTCACACCCGGGCCGGGAAGGAGAAGATTGCTCTTACCACTACCACTACCACTACCACTACTACGAATGCCAATGCCAATGCCAATGCCAATGCCAATGCCAATGCTGCCAAACGGAAACAGGCTACCGCGACTAAGACGGCGATTAAATCTGCGTCCAAAGATACGCCAGCAGATAAGCAAAAACGCAAAACCAAACCGGACGCGCACGCTAATTATCGCGCACTGAAGATTCGGGGGAAAGGATCACATGCGAGAGGTGGGGGCAGGTTTGCGGGGGGACGGTTTGGGAGGAGGAGATAGATATAGATGAAATAAAGCGGGGGGGGTGGCGGGAGGTGTTTGTGGGGAAGGGAGCGGGGTGGGATGGAGGTTAGGATGTATCATTATATAGGCCTGTACTCTTTTTGGTATAGAACATGGATTATTGTAAATTGGGTTTACGCTCATGGTGTTCAAATAGAAAATAGAACGCTATCGCAGAGTCGAGGGGAAGTGTCGCAAATGCAGAATAATGAGATTTGGGAAGAATGCCCATGTTATATTAGGGGGTATTTAAAAAAAATTTAAAACAAGAGTAATCACAGCCCATCCTTGACCAAAAGTAAAATAATAAATCATGAACCGAAACATTTTCTATATCACAGCTATATACATATATATATATATACAACTTTTACGCCTTTACGCCTATCGCTATGATAAATCAGAAAGAAAAGGTCATACCCATTGCATGTTTCCGTAGGCATAAATGGACCTCCCGGGTCCATTGATCAAAATCAACCAATATCAATCCGGTTGATACCTATCAAGCGCCCGCTGTATCCTCCTCGCCCGCGAAACGGCGTCATAGCGAGCAGCACTATCAAAACGCCTACTAGCCGTGCTCGTCCTTTTTGAAATCCCCCTCCCGGGCCACGACCGTCCGCGGTCCCTGGCAGCAATAGGCGTGGTCGACGAAGACCGGGATATCATGTCCGCCGCACGTCTCCCACCAAAGTTCTGCGTATCCGTAGGCGGCGGTGATCCCAGCACATTACGACGATGATCATCAACATCATCATACTGCACCGCCCGATCCCAATCCGCCAGCGAATTATACGGGCTCCGCAACCACGCCTGCAACTCATGAAGGAACAAGCGCGCATTATCGCGCCCGATGAATTCCTGCAATAGCTCCTCCGCCTGCCCGCTGCTTCCCTTCATATCCACCGTGCGCAGGATTGCGATGATGTATTCTAGCAGGAATTCGGCATTGTTACTTGCGTTGCGTCCGCTTATTGTTGTTGCTGCTGCTGCTGCTGCTGCTGCTGCTGCTGCTGGGTCTCCCGTATCGCTACCGGCAGTGGCGGTGGTCGGATTCAGAAAGGTGAAGACCTGCAACTCGCGACGGATCCACTTGCGCGCGCGCGAGACGAGGTTTGCATCTTGGTTGAAATGCTGCGGAGTGAGTTCGCGATACTGCGAGAGTCGGTTCGTGCCTACTCGTCGCGAGTAGAGTTGGTGGCCGTAAATGTGCCGTCGGCGGATTATCGGGTCGTCCGGGGAAGGAGGAGGGACAGGTTGTTGTTGTGGTCGACGAAGCGGAGGACGACGCCGGAATCTTCTTGGGTGAGGGTGTCCCCCTCCTGTAGCACTCCCTAGACTTGTAGCGGTAGCTGAAAGCTGTTGTCTATCTGTCTGTGGTGGTGGAAGTGGTAAGTGGTATATTTTTGGGTCTGAGGCGGTCCGGGGTTCCGGCTCATATTTCACGCTTGTGACGGTTGCTTGGCCTGCAGATCAATGTGTTAGTGAGCTATTAGTTCCTACGTACGAAGGAGGTAACCGCTCACATACATAATGGACAAGCAGGACGCTGCTGTAGCCAGCTCAGGAGACATACGAAATCGAAACTGGCATGTTTGCAGGGCTGCGCAGTTGCTACCTCGGTGATCTGCTCGAGACAGATCACACAGGGATTAAGATGGACGTTATTACTATTGGACTGGCTCTCAGCCACCTCGTCTAGGGTTTTGCGGAGGATTTCCTGCTGCAAATCGACATCCTGTGCCATGGGAAAGATTGGCAACTTGTGGATGTTGAGATGTTTTCGTTGAATGTTGTTAAGAGGAAGAAGAATGAATGAGTCAGCAGGATAACCTTCCTTTTCTGCGCGGAAGGTCACGGGACCACTAGTTTTAAATAGGAAAGAATACCGAGACTGATTTCGAGGTTGAAAATTGCCCAATCGGGAAATATTGATCGACCCATCTCAACTTCAATCATCTTCAACATTGCGGAGACAGAGAGAGACAGACAGAAAAAGATTGCTGCTGCACGGTGCAGTATATCTCTACACCCGCCCTTTTTTCTGTGCTATGCCATGTGATGCTGAGATCTGCTAGAGCTGCTGTTTTTACACGATTCTCGAAGTATCCCAAGATGACTACTCCCATGTTGAACGGGCCCTTGCAGAGCGAGGGCCGTAAATCCGCATACACCACCACGGCGCTCAAACGATGGTCATGTCAGAGTGGTGGCGAGCTACCTGGTGAGAGCTTGTTCAATAGCGCTATAGTTTTCTCTTCATGGGACCCAGTCAAAGCTAATGGCGCATTCGCAGCTATCGCGCATATCAAAGCTATCCATGTCTACGACTTTGATAATACCCGTACGAACCCGCATCATACTACTCCTCAATGATTCAATGATGAATCCCAAGACTAATTCTAATTTCTTTTCTTTTCAGTATTTGCGAGCCCCCTTCCTAACCCCCAACTATGGAATGGCCCGACGATTGGCTTTCTTTCAACCTACGAATGTTTTGCAAACGGAGGCTGGTGGCATGACCCCAACATTCTTGCAGCTACGGGACAGGGCATGGAAGCAGAGGAGGCCACGGGGTGGAAAGGATGGTGGAATGAACAAATAGTATGGCTGTCAACATGGTATAAAATTGCGTATGAACATGCCCGCTTACACTTTGCTTTAAAAAGGTACAATTGGGGGAACTCAGCATGCAGCAAAAGGATGCGCTTACAGTTCTGCTCACTGGCCGGGCAGAGGGCCCATTCGAAAACATCATCAAACGAATGGTTAAGAGCAGGAATCTGGCTTTTGACCTAGTCTGCCTGAAACCCGAAGTTGGTCCCAATAGCCAACGGTTCTCCACGACTATGAACTTCAAGCAAACTTTCCTGGAAGATCTGGTTGTCACCTACAAACATGCCGACGAAATCCGAATCTATGAAGATCGAATTAAGCAGTAAGCCTTATCCGTTCCATTTTGCTAAGCCCAACTCACTCCCTGTTTAGTGCCAAAGGGTTTCGTGAGTACTTTGAAAAGCTCAACCGGGTTTTGCAACCTGGCCCGCCCGCTGCTGCGCGAAAACCCATCAATGCCGAAGTTATTCAAGTTGCTGAGGAAGCCGCTTACCTCTCCCCAGTCACCGAAGCTGCTGAGGTCCAGCGGATGATCAACTCTCATAATAAGGTCCTGACCTCGACATCTGGCAATACTACCAAATCGCCATATGGACGACTAAGAATAAAACGCACAATATTCTTCACAGGATATCTCCTGTCCAATACAGATTCATCCCGGATCATCAACTACGTTTTAAACCCATTGATACCCCCTAATATATCCGATTCGAACGATATCAAATACATGGCCAACTCCATCCTGATCACCCCGCGCCCTGTCTCAAAATCCATCCTAGAAAGAGTCGGTGGCATCGGGAAGAGCTTGCGCTGGCGAATTACTGACACAGGCGTATTTGAAAACAAACTCTGGGCCGCCAGGGTGACGCCAGTCCTAGACTCAGAAATCATCTACACCGAAAACCCAGAACCACTCATGGTCCTCGCCATGCGCAAGGGCGCACGGCCCACGGATGCCGGCCGGATCCGCAATTGGCAACCTGTCATTGAAGACAACGCCCTCGTCTTCGACGCAACTGTAGGGCAAAAGATGGCGCTGAAGATCGAAGAGGAACAACCGGACGAAGGCGAGTGGGAGACGCTACCGTTCAGTAAAAGTAGTAATAAGCGCAGACTTATCCAGCAGACTATTCGGGAGGACGAAGGTGCGCCATTACCGGCGTACTTGCGGCAAGGTAATAATAACTATAACGGCAACAACAATCATAACAATTCTAATAATGCGAATGCGAATGCGAATGCAAATACGAGTATGAACAATAACAATATGCGAGACCGCGAACCCCTTTCACGCAATTACGCGCCACACCCTCATGGTCAAGCACAAACACATCCTCATGTACCACACGGCTCTAGTCACGCTCACCAAGAATACCCACCCCATCACAACCGGAACAATCCCTCCTATCCACGCCATCATGGTGAAAACGCTGGCGGCAGTTCCGGCGGAGGTAGATACTACGGAGATGACGGACCCCCTCCTCGCCGCGGCGGAGGCGGCCCCAGCGCTAACTATCGAGGAAGTCGCGGGCGTGGACGCGGCGGAAGGGGACGGGGACGTGGTCGTGGAGGTGGAGGTGGCGGAGGAGGCGGGGGTGGTGGTGGTCGAGATGGTCCACCTGGTTCCCATCAGTACCGGTCGCTGGATGATCATACAACGGGCGGCGGCTCTGGTGGTGGTGGGTATGAGGGACAAGGGACGGGGGATGAGAGGGGTTTTGGAGGGGGTGGGGGTGGGGGACCAGTTATGAATTATTGATGGATTGACTTGATATTTTCTTAACGAGTTTGCTTTGTGGTCATTTTTTCATTTCTTTTCATTTTATGTTTTATCTTTCATTCTCGTTTCTACATACCTATCGTTATCTTCATCAGGTTGTGTGTGGGGGTTTTTGTTTTCTATTTCAATTTGTACCCCATTTACGAGAGCGTTTTATTTTATTTCTTCTAGTGTCCATGTCCTATTTCTTTTCTTTTACACATGTATTTCTGAGTCTTTTTCTTCTTTTAATTATTTTACTATTTCATCTTTTCAACATTCATATAGCTCTAAATATATATTTAAATATTATGTCTTTAATTCCATCCCATCCCATCATATTCATCCAAATATTTCTTCAAAAGAATTTGTAAAATCAGACAGCTGAACTCGTCGGGCGTTCGGGAATGGTGAAAGCATGGGCAAGAAACGGGCTCTTGTTTTTGAAATGGTAGGGGGGGGGGGAAGGTGGTGGATGGCAGAGGACGTTCTGCCTTCGCAAGCTTTAATCTCGAATTATTTGTGGTGAGTTAGGGAACGAGCATGGTATAAGCAGATTTTTAAACCGCGACTCTTTTTGCAAGTGCAAAGAAAATAATTATTTAAGACGAAGAAGGAAGAAGAAGAAAAAGAAGAAGAAGAGTGGTTCTTGAGTTGGGATGAAATGCTTTTTTTGAGGTGGTGTGGTTGTTCTATTTGGGCTGGATTTGGGCTGTATTCATACTATATATATACAGGTGGTTTTGGCTGGAGCGGTGAAAAAAGTTAACTTCGAAAAATAGAAAAATCAAAGCAGAAGAAACAAGAGAAACAAGGGGTATATATATACATTCGCCCACGGTTACGAGATAATACAATAACACAAAAATATGGCACAAAAACTGACAAAAATCTAAGCAACCAGGCACGCAGCATTGGAAAAAAAGCTTCTGATGAGATAAAAATGGGGGACAAAGAAGAGATAAAACAGGGCGCGATACCTGAATAATATGAGTCTTTTCAAAGCTCCAAGCTCTTTCATCTATCAAATTCAATTCAAATCAGTCGTCAGTCAGATAGATGTTCAATTCCATTATTCCCATCCCATCCCATCCCATCCCATTCCATTCCATAATCGTATTCGTGGTTTTTTTCGTGTGCTGGATTCCCATATCATATCACGTCAACCAACCCTTTCAAAACAAAAAAGAAAACCAAAATCCGCCAAAAGCCTCAAAAATAAAAAGAGAAAGAAAGAAAGAAAAAGAAAAATCTAAACCCCCATGCCTAAACCCAAACCCATTAAATGAAAATGAAAATTTCAATATAAAACAAGAGCAAAACATGAAGTAAAAGCCATCACTCATCCGTCAATCTCTGCAACAAACTAATACTCAAAATCATCACCAGCAACCCAATAGTAACAATAACAAGCAACGCAAATCCAAACCACCCCAATATCATCGCCGACGTGCCCACACCACTCTTCACAACCCCGTTCCCCAAATCCTGTGCTATCGTACTCGCAGCCACAGACGCCGTATGTTGCCATAACACAGAGACAAGGATAAATACAGACGAGACAAAGATTAGCGCTAGCGCAGCCTGCGAGACAGCGCGGGAGGGAAACCGTTTCACCTCGCGGTCTTCACCGTTTTCGCCGATCTCTTCGTGCCAGCCTGGGAAAGTGGCGAGTAGGAGGAAGCAGAAGAAGGCGAAGATTATGGCGACGATTCTGATTGAAGTTAGTATTTGAAAGGCCCCGATCAAAGAAGGGTCATTAGGGCAAAGGAAAGGAAGGGGTGGGGGGGGAAATACATCAAATACGGAAAAACAACCGCATCCTTGAAGGTCGCCGCAACCCACACCAGATTCAGCGGATCTTCCTCAGACTGTAATATATCCGCCAGCGCCGTGGCGTTTGAGTTACAGATGAATGCGCCGCCGGTGGGTTGGACGCAGATGCCAAAGTAGCCCACTCGCACCTCTACCTGTGCACCGCCGACGATGTTTGTCATGGCGGTGTTTATGCCTGGCGAGACGATGGCGGAATCGAAGACTGGGGTGTATTTTTCGTAGAAGAGGGATATTAGGAAGATTGTGGGGATTTGAGGGGAAGAGGAGGAGCAGCCGGCTAGGAGGAGGGCTGAAAGTGTCATAAATGGTGTCAGTGGTGGCTTTTTTCTTTCCCCTGGGGAATTGTGTAAATGGGGTAGAACTTACATAGTAATATTACAGCAAGCGCAATGAATATCATTAGGAGATGGTGGTAACCGATCATCGGTATAAATCCTACACCGCACAAAACGATGGTCAGTCAGCATGTTGTTCAAATTTCCTTTTCATCAATTCCAACGTAAAATGTAAAGCGATGGGATGGATCAGACTCATAAAACTCAGTTCCCCTCACCGCTCTCCGCCGCTGAAACAGAATATCAAATGTCTACATATAAAGAGGAGATCACTCACGTAACAATCCTCCCCCAAAGTCCCCGAATTTTAAATCTGCCATCTTGACAGCGGTCTCTTTCGTGCACCAGGCTCAGTTGCCCGTAGGTAGTAGGTATTTTACCGTCGAGCTTCGGCCCTCAACTTCCGTAGGACGGGAACAGAACCAAGGGAAACCCCCAACTGCCCTCAGCAAGATGGTTCTAATCTATTTCCCCCCTTTCTTTCCCCCCTCTTTTCCAGTGCGCTATTCCCCTTATATGTGTTTATCCCAATCTCCAAGCGAGGCGATAATGTACCCCCGGTTTTTTTTTAATTCAAGGGGGTGAGTACGTCCTCGATCCTCCCGTAGCAGCAGTAACACCAGGACGTATGCAGCGGAGCAGATTGCGTTGGTTGACAAGCAATATCGTCTTCGATCGATCGAATCCAATGTGATAAAGCCACCCCCTGCTTATGTACACAAAACAAGCCCACACCAAGTTCTTTTTCAATCCCACTTTTCTCCGGCCCTTTTCGAAAAGCGACGTATAGTTCCAGAAGAAGCGTGCGGAAACTGGAAGCTAAAGAGCTGGTTGATAGCAATTCCCGTATCAAAATGCTGCGGATAGAGCGAGTAGTAGTAGAAGTAGTAGTAGTCGGAGTTGTCTTCCTGCAATCCTTTGAGGTGGAATTTGTTTGTCAGAGGCGGCAGACGGTAAAAAGCAGAGAATAGATAGGGAGGTTCTAAGTGTTCAAAAGGTAGGGAAAGGGTATCTCTGTATATATGTGGTGAATCGAAGGAGTGAAATGGAGATGGAGATGTATGTAGATATGTATGTAAGGAAGGGGATGAAAGAGAGATAGAGAGAGAGAATATCCTGTTATAGTATTGAACAAACGAGTGGACTTGTATGTATATTCCCAATTCAAGCTAAAGTTTCTTTAACTTCTTCGGCGTCAAATGGTGTCGGTTGTCAAAGTGGAAATGGTATCCTTTTAAGGGAGTATGCGGAGGGAAAGAAAAGAAAGGAAGAGAGAAGAGAGAGGATAGAATACCACTTCCTACACGCGGTCGCCTAGAATAGAATTAAAGAAAAGCAAAAGGGGAGGTAATGATAATTATCCAGGCCGCGCAATATTCATGGTGGCTGGAACAATGAGGTGTCTGCGTAGAAAAAGGATGAGGTTGGAGATAATCCTGATAATCCGCTGTCTGCATCTAATTGTGGCTGGGTTGGTTTTTGTTTACCTCGGCTGGTTGTCAGGGCAACATGCTGACCAAGATATTCACCGCCTGGCAGAATTCAGACCAGGAGATTAGTCAGCGGGCTTTGCGTTGTCATGACGTCATCCTTTTCAACCGAGCGTCAATTATCTACATCTATGCAAAGAAGGGATACTGAAATACATAAATACGCTTCAATAGCTATTCCCAATACCCTAATGCCCTTATCTAAACATTGAATATATACATACTTCTTCTGTTAATGAAAAAAGGACAACCCCCAAAGCTAATCAACCGTGGGAACACGCAAAAAGAAATATACCCAAACTCTAAAACGCCCCTTTGATGCCCAAGAATACAATTGCTCTTATCCCATCTCCTCTCATATCGCCTGATAGTTGCCATTTCCAATGTTATTCCTGCTCCTGTAAAAGTACCCAGATAGATAGGTGGTAGGTATTCAGATAGTCCACTTCCCAAAACTCCTAATAACACCACCAGGTGTCCCCGCCTCCTCGAAGGACACCAACCCTGCAGTCCATCCGTCCATATCCATACTTCATTAATTTCAAAGAAGCAAAAGGAACAATAAAAACAAGTATCGACACTCATCTACCCACCAGGCGTGAACAAGAACCGCTTCAAATTAACAGCAGCTTCTTTCTCTTTCGCCTTCTCTCCCAACAAATCCACCTCCCCCTCACTCTCACCTTCACTATCCGGAATAATCAAATCCTCACTCCCCCGATGCCTCATCGCTGTTGCCAAACACCGCTCTCCGTCTCCAGATCGGCGGGATCCTGAGCGGGACGGGCAATCACCATCACCATCACCATCACCATCACCATCACTATTAACAACATCAACAATCCCCGCCTTCCCTGTCCCTTTCTCAACACCCTCATTGTCATTATCGTTATCAGTCTCATCCAGCAACTTCTTCGATCGCAAACACCCCATAGACTTCGATCGATGGAGCGCAGACTGCCCCAGCCGCTGTAATGGAGTCATTCGGAACGGGTTATTACGTTCCTGTTGCTTCTGTTGTGTAGAACGGATACTCTGACTTTTCTCAAGAACCCCTCTTCCGCCACGATGCTGTTGATGATGAACCTGTCCATTCTTTACAGACTTGGCCTCAGCTTCAACCCCCTTCAACGATTTCGATTCGACATACGCAAATCTATCACGTAACCCCATAGACGAAGAATTCACACCAACATCATCGCCATCGTCACCATAATCATATTCACATTCAAGCATTTTGGTAGAAAGTTGGGAATCATCATCACCAGTCGAAATACCCGTCAACGCCTGTGTCAGCCCAGTCGTAGTAGCCGTGGGGTTTTCTACGGACACACTACTTATCAGCGTATCCGCAATACTGGACCCTATATCGTCTATGGATCTCCCTTCCACTTCGATCTTCGACTGTGCAGTCGAAGCCCCCTCCTCACACACATCAACCACACCATCCGCATCCCGCAATCCACCCTCATTCACCCCATCAGGGAGCTGCGACATGATATCCTCAACAACATCATCCGAAAACACTCCAAAGTCAGCCCTTTTAGCTTTCTTTGTCCGCACCTTATGCGAATTACTAGTCTTAGTCGAAGAACTAGTTTTAGTCCCGGCTGCTGTACCTGTACCCATGCCCGCACCCACGAAGAACCGACTGCGTTTCTCAGTCCCCAACACAGCGGCCGCTGCCTCCGCCTCATCCGCATCAGAACAAAGACGCTGCCGTTTAACCGGTTGGAATTTCGACACAGTCGAAGCGCTAGCAAGAAAATTTTCTCTATCACTACTTAGTGGGGTTTTGGTGGCTCGGGGCGCGAAAATCTGTGTGGACGGAGAAGAAGCTGACGAGGAAGAAGCAGTCGACGGCAAAAGAGAAGATGTGGCCCTGTGAACATTCCCCCTCGTTGGTGCCGAGCTAGCAACCCACGACCGTCGGGCATTTGCTTCAATAAGTCGTTGTTGACTAGGTGAAGGCGTGAGGCTGTTCGGATCTAATTCCCCTAATGGGACGCGTTTGGGCGTGAAAAAGGAATTTATCGGTTTGTTGCTCGGTTTCAAAGCTGTGGTAGATGGTAGTGTTTGTCGTCTGGAAATAATTAATCGTGATCTTTCCGGGTATGAGGGTTGTAAGGTTATAGGCTCCTTGGTCATGGGGTCCAGGTCTCCGCATGCGACTCCAATTGCCATGTCGGGCTCGATATCTGCGCCGACGAACGGCATGCTATCCAACTTTACATCCGCAGCGAGCGGTGACAAAGTAACCAGTTTCCTAGCCACAGGACAAAACACCAACTGATGCAAGAAAGTAAGTTCCGCGCGCTTGAAATCCTCCAGATACTGCGGCGGCACGCGAGTCCCATTGCCTTCAAACTGAATCATCTTCAAAATCTTCTCAACGGTCTTATACTTCCTAACATTTCGATACGCCGTCTTGAGGCCCATCTTCGGCAAGTTCGCGAGATAGTCACAACCAGAAAGAATGCACATCAGTCGAAAATCCGCGTCCGTCCATCCAATAAGACTAATATCCCGACACGCAGTGAAATCCCCGCGATTAATCTCCACACAATCCCCATGCTTATCCAACTTAGACAACAACCTCTTCGCTCCAAAAACCAACAAATCAGAATCCTCTGAAATAATCCCATTGATCATTCCCTGCTTCTCGAGATACACCAGCTGCGCGTCCGCCTCATAGGGCGCCACGACATATTGGATCTTCAACTTCTTCAACTCCTCAATCATCAACCGCGCCATGTACGGCGTGACGTCGACGGCCTTTTGCAGCTCCTGATGCGCCTCCGTCACCCGGCCCGATTGGTATAATTCCAGGCCGAGTTTCTTGCTCTCCTCGCGCCGTTGGGCTCTGGATGCCTCCGTGCCAGCTTTGCTGGGGAGGTTATCGCCATCGAAGACGAGGTAAGGGGTTACGCCAAAGTATAACATCATACGGACGCGGTTCATGGCGAAGTCGACATATCTGAAGTTGTTTAATTAGCTGCCAGGGGCTTCCTTAACACCAATGCAATGTAGGAGAGAGAAGTACTGACTTGGTATTATGCTTATCGAGTGCTAGGTCGATGGCACACGCGACGGTTCCTCTATGTAGCCATCCATAGGCATCGACACCAAGTGTCTGGCCCTTAAATTTTCGTAGGTTACATGGCTTCTGGATTGATTTGAGGAGGCCGTGAAGCCCTATATAGTGCAAGAAAA
Organism: Emergomyces orientalis; assembly: GCA_002110485.1. Lineage (NCBI taxonomy): Eukaryota > Fungi > Ascomycota > Eurotiomycetes > Onygenales > Ajellomycetaceae > Emergomyces > Emergomyces orientalis. The sequence continues at coordinate 2,695,208 of MOWL01000067.1, forward strand.
AAAACAAAAATTATGTCAGAAAAAAACAAAAACAAAAACAGTAAGCATTCCAAAATTCAAAGGGATAAAAAATGTTACCTGTAATCCCCATCCTAACTGTCGAAAAAAATCCCCTTCCCTGCCTCGATATGTCGAGGTATGTAAGGAATCGGGGTTTTGTTTACACCTTCAAGTCCTCCCCCAGATTCAATCCATCTGGTCTGTTAACCAATCCAAATCCAAAGGAAGAAAAAAGGTCCCTTAAATTTTTTATAATAAAAACATGAGGGAAGAATCGGAGAGAGAGAGAAAAATGAGTGACAGTTGCATTTAAAGAATTTGTTGGTCTGGAAATAAATTGATATGAGTAAATATATATTCCCCATCGCCAGCAACCAGGCAGGAATCAACCACCCGAATGAAACGCGCCCCAAGGGAAGAACGCGATCTGTGTCTAATAGCGGGATCACGTGCGGTATTTTACTGCCGAGTCTCACCGCGTTCGGTATTTCTGCAACCAGAGGAGAGAAATTATGGAAATATTGAAATACTATTGAAAGATTGAAATAACAGCAGAGAGAGAAAGTAGGATAATCTGGGATAATATTTCTCATCCGCAAAAGATATTAGTATTTATTTAATTCTTCGGTCTTAAATTACTGATTTTATACTGGGGGAACAACAAACAAGAAGAAAAGGGAATCATTCTCATCAAAAAGCTACATCCATTTTCTCAGATCGAAAAAAAAAAAAAGAAAGAAGCAGAAAAAATGCCAAAAAATCTCCATAAAGTCCAGAAACAAATCTCCAAGAAGCGCGGGAAGCTGGATTCCTTGCATGAAAACAGTCGGGATGCAAAACGGTTGCGACGGGCGGGTGGGAGAGAGCATAAGTTAGCCCTCGCGGCTACGGTGACTATGAGGGGAAGGCAGTCGTTTGGTATGTTATATATATCTCTTTACGAGGATGCATATGATATAAGAAGGGACGAAAGCTAACTGTTAAACTGCATGAAATAGTGGACCGAGTACATTTCTTCCAGGAAAACATCCCAGAACCGCCTGCGCCCTTATCGGATGGGGATATGGTTCAGTTGATTACAAGGTGTGCAATCATATCCTCAATAACCTAATGCATATTTTAATTTACCTTTCTTTTTCTTCAAATCTAATCAAATCAAATCAACGAAACGAAACGATATATACATAGATTCATCGCCCGGAACCAACCAGAACTAGAGCAATTACAACGAGAACGACGGCCGGGCAGGCCACCCGTGAAGCGCGAAGATGTCCTCCGGGAGAAGATAGAGGCGGAGAACAAGGAGTTTGAGAGCGGGTTTTGGCTACCGGATATGGGCGATGAGGAGAATGTCAAGAGGTTAGCGGGGTGGAATGGCGAGTGGTCCTCGATGAGTACGTTGGGGTTTGTGAGGGTGGCTGGAGATGGGGGGAGGCAGAAATCTATATTTCCGCCAAAGGGGCTGTCGTGATATCCTTATTTTTATATTAATTTTTGTGTTTTTGAATTGTTTTGTATTTATTTGTATTTATTTGTCTGATCTTTGAAGATAGTAAAATTGTCCATCAATTCCTACTGTGTTGCGGGGACCGTCATGAATAATTGCCCAAAAGAGCAAGTTACAGCGAGAGGTTATAACACTAAACCCGATGCAGCAAGTTTGCAGTTTAAATTTATCCGGCTTCCGTTTTATGGATAATTATTCCGATAAATTATTCCCTCCAGAAAGTTAGCTCAGCCCAAAAAAAAAAAAAAAAAAAAAAAAAACCTCCGATAACAACATCAACCTCAACATACATATATCTCCCCTTTCTCCCCAAACCTGTCATTGAAATCCCCACATCATACCACTTCTGTTCACGATGTTCTCCCTCCGTGCCTTCACCCGCTCGGTTCCGCGCACCCTTTCCAGATCCCTTACCATCTCTGCCCGATCTACCGCCTCAAAACCAAGCATCTTCCACTCAACATGGATTCGTGCTCCCCGATATATCTACCCTGCTACTGCTTCTTTCTCCACGACCAGAGCGCGATGGGAACCTGCGGGACAGTGTGAGTGACTGCGTACTGACCAGCAAAAGAAGAATTGAAAGAGAAGGAAAGATTGTCAGGCTAACATAAGCCATTTGTTTTAGCTGATCTTGAGCTTGCGGCCAAGCTGCATGAGGAAATGAAATATGAGGAGAGTAACTCCACTATTGAGACGCCGCCAGAGTCTGTGCAGTATTATATTGAGAACAGTCCCTTCGAGGTATGTGAAGAACTGTTTTTCAACAAACAAGAGAGTATAGAGACTGAAAAATATATGAATCAACTCCACTGACACGAACTCGATCCAGATCCAACACAAAGAAGGTGAAGATGAGGTTGTTCTCACGAGAACATTCGGAGATGAGAAGTACGTTAAAAAAATAAAAAAACAAATTCCAAATCCCCGATTTGTAAATACCCTCAACTAACACCTACCGAAAGAATCCGCGTGGCATTCACCCTTTCCGACATCCAAGACTTGACCGAGAACGAATCTGCCCTGGCCGACGAGAACGACGACCTAGACACCCCTATCAACCAACGACAGGGTGGAGATGGCAGCCAAGCCCCCATCGCGCCGGAGGACAAAATCTCCGCCGCAGACCAAGAAGACGCAGACCTCGAAGACGAGGACCAAGTCCCCAGCTACCCGGCGCGCGTCAGCGTCACAATCGAGAAACAGGGCAAGGGCGCCGTGCAGATCGAAACCCTCGCACAGGATGGGTACATCCAGATCCAGAACGTCGGCTTCTTTGCCAACGCCGATCTGGCGAATGCCGCCAGTGCTGAGAAGGAGTGGACGCGCCAAAGCCTTTATAGCGGCCCTCCCTTCGGCAATCTCGACGAGGACCTGCAGACGCTGATGGAGCAGTATTTGGAGGAGAGAGGAATTGATAATGCGCTTGCGGTGTTCGTGCCTGAGTTTATTGAGTTTAAGGAGCAGCAGGAATATATTCGATGGCTACGTAGTAAGTTTTTTTTCTCCTCCCAATAGGTATATATACTTGAACATGAACCCGGACTAACTTGTTCTCCTCCTTCCTTTCACTGCAGGCCTCAAGAATTTCATCGAGGCATAAATGGCGGGAAAACCCGCTCGCTTTCCGTCTTTCCTACCTACAACCCAACCCCTAATTCCCGCTCGCTTTCCGCCCTCTCAACCTACCAACCCCCTGCCCTCCCCCCCCAACATCTACAGCCACCTTATTCCCCCTCCTAATCCCACCTACCCTCTTCCATGGAACAAAGGAAACAAACCCAGCCCCCATTAAACATAAAAATAACCTAAAAACTTACATCTGTATTTTATTCCACAACTTTCAGTTTGTTTGGCAGCTACAAAACAAAAACCTCATTTTGTGTACTTTTCTGCATCATATTGGCTTTTCTTTCCTGTTGTCTTTAAATAATAAGTATCAATATAAATATGAATGACGGTTTAATTATTTTTTTACTTCTACTTAATCATTTTTTATTATTAAAAAATGATACTTAAAAAGATCATTTGATGTGATGCGATGGCGGATGGTGGTTGGCACATATTTTATGTCTATAATAAGGGAAAAGTATTTTCTAAGGAAGATGATGTATTATCCCACCACACCTTTCTCTCTCCAATTTCAATAGGCAACTTATCTTCACGCGTATGGTGAAGAAAGGGGGTTGGTTTAGGCCCTGGGGATCAGGTTTTGCCAGGAGGCTGACATTTTTTATTCAGAAGTATATTCAAAATTACTGCATACACATATTTCTCGGCGAAGACATTCGCAATAAATCCAATTTCAAATCCCATTGATTTGCTGGCTCTATTGCTACATAACTACTTGTTAACATACCTGCTTTGCAAAAAAAGAACCCAAACTCCATCCGGCGCTCGAAGGAAAAAAACACAAGACCGGGATCTAACTCCCCCAAAATCATACCTCAGCAGGATTCATCTCATCACAGACACATATAAGAATAAGAGAAGAAGGAAAATATCCCATCAAGCACATCGCATGAATACCGCGAAACTCAATCAACCATCCATCCACATCCCCATCCCCCAACCCCGGCCCCGATTTCAAAACTCCATCGCGTTCCCTCCACTCTCCTCCTTCACCCCATCCTCCCCATCCTCTCCTCTCCCCCTCTTGGCTCCACCCACCCCCGTCCTCTCCGCCTTAATCAAGCCTGCCACAAACGAGCGGAAATAATCAATATACGGCTTCAAGCTCGTTTTCTCGTAGTCCTGCACTCGCCTCCCCTTCCCCCCCTCAATATCAGCTGCGCTGGAAAGGCCACCATCAACATCCCCCGACATCTGTTCATCTTTCACAACGCCATTACCATTGCCATTACCATTGTTATTAGAATCGTCCCCCTCCCACGCATTAATCTCCGCAATAAGCTCCTCCACCGTCGGCACGCCTAGCGGATCAAACTGCTCAACCCGGCGAATATCAATAGGCACACACACGCGGCCCGTGCCCGGGTGCACGACGAAGGGGCTCTTAAGCAAATGAATAAGTTTCTTGCTAACCTCCGCGTCGAGGCGGGGGTAGGTGTATTCCAATGCGATGTCCTGCTTTGCTTCGAGGAGCGCTTTGGTGTCCAACAGCTTATTGCTGCCACCACTGCCTCTACCCTTCACAGACTTAGCCACCGTGTCAATGTCGTTCCACTTGCTCATACTCGCACGATCGGGCGCGGAGTCCCATTTCTTCCGCAGCGCGTCTGTGAGCGGTTTATCTGGTAGCAACGAAAGGAGCTGCTCGGCCTGTGTGGGGTTGTTGAACGTATCCTGCTCAACGAGAATGGTGGAGGCGAAGTACGGCTTGAGAATCTCCAGACTACGAGCGATGTGCGGATGCAAGGGCCGCTTGAGGTTTACTTTCTTACCGCTCTGGCTGCCGCCGCGGACGGCGTCGAGGTAGCCCGCGATAGTCCTTCGGCGGTCATCGGGTAAGCTGCGGGCACGTTGGTCGCAGACCCAGGCGTGCGCACCACGCCGGCCCGAGTAGACCCAGAGAATGTGCTCGAAACCGAAATCGTCGCGTAGGGCCGTGTCGATGACTTTGATAGCCATGGTGACGAAGGACCAGCATTTTTGGCAGATGTTGGCTTTTGCGCAGCAGGTGCGGATGTCGTCGTAGTCCGTCAGATCGATGTCAAAGACCAGTTCCTTGGAGACGGGTTTGAAGAGGCTGGCTTTTCGGAGGGTTTTGCGGTCGCGCGGGTTTGTGTTGTACACGGGTCCGATTTCGAAGCGGGATGGATTTAAGTGGAGGATTTCTTTGCGGAGGCTACGAGAATTTATTTAGTATATATATTTTGATTGGTCGAGTATAGTATACACTGGACGAGTACATACAGCTCTGCGTTTGGAAATGATTGATAGCGTAGATAGGCGTCATTCTGAAGAGTGAATGCGAATTCTCGGTTCCCAAAGTCCGGTGAAGGTTTCACGCCGTGGTTTAGCCATTGAAAGAGGTATCTGAATGGAAATAAACGTAGGTAAAAGGCGTACATAGTTTCGGAGTCGATTTGAACTGGAGCAGGCCCAGATGTTCTAGGAAAGCAACTTAGATCAGCTTTTCCACAATGTGAGGGGTTGAAAGGAGCGTACTTGGGTGGTGGCTCTGGGGAGCTCTCAAGCTTCGAGGTCACAGCAGCGCTGGACGTGGGGAATTCCTCATCATCATCGTCGTCGTCGTCAAATAGGTCTTCTAGCTTGACAGTCTCTGTGGTATTGGGTTTTGTTTCTTCTGCTTGTTGAGATGGAGCTCCCGCATTTCCATTGTCATCACCAGTTTCAGGTGTGCCATTGCTTGTCTCTGGCTCCGGGGCATCTGGCCGAGCATCATTGTCTTTTTGGTCAGAATTCGACATAATAGGCAGTGTAATAGAGTGTGGTTGCTCGTGGTTACTGTATCTAACTGTCTAACTGTCTAATGTCTGATATCTGATATCTTTTTTTTTTTTCAGCCTCAGAAAGTCGTGGGAGACGCGTCAAGACGCGCCCAAGAATCCAATTAGACCCGATTAGGTAATTCATGTGCGCGTTTTCTGCCGCCAAATTACTGTATTTTCATTGGCCAATTTAGCGCGGTGAAAGACCCTCACGCTAAACCAAAACAAGGGAGAGCATTACTCAGCACAGTGACCCCCAAGTCGAGACAAACTGCCGAGGTTCGTCCTGCGTAGCTCCAAATAACTTCATAGAAAGCCTGAATAGGCAATAATAACAACTTCAATTCCATTTTCTTCCACGTACGTATGCGTTCCTGGATATGCAGCAGATATTACTCCAGGCCAGGATGGCCAGCCCATTCCCAACAACTCCTTTGGTAGGGTCTTTCTGGAGCTATTCAATGAATCACACCCATGGAACCAATTACCGGCTGGCATCCTAGCTACTAAAATAGCGTTTTGGATTTGCTGGGCAGAAACCCTAGCCCGATTTCCCAGTTAACTCGGCCCAAAACTCCATGTCTTTTCTTGATTTCTTGTTCGTATCTGCTGGTGACCTTTTGATCTGCTCTCGCTTGCTCTAAGGTCTTGTAAGCCTATCAACTCGATATCCAGCTGGTTCCATTACGAGCCGGTCATCTCTTGAAAACCAGACACGTACAAAATCCTTTGCCCTGCTTGGTTATTTGGGGCTACAGGTCCCTGTCGTCTGAACTAATCTCAAAACCTTGCATCGCTATCACATTTACTGGTAAAGAATGCCGCAGCGCTGTTCTGTGTCCGCCGATAGCCGTGATAGGGATCAGAGCTCTTCGTCCGTCTCAACATGGATTGCCATGAATTTTCGATCGCCAGCACCCAGTTTACACGTGTTTTATGCAGGCCACCTGAATCCATGGACGTTGACCACCTTGCCATCTGGTCGGTCAGCACCGTCTAGGTCCAATCAACGCGCTGACAAACCCCCCCCTGTTGAAGCACCAACTCTGATAAGCCAACTACAAAGCATATTTCCGAGTGCTAAACCTGATCAGGAGCAGCCCTATTTTGCCCTTGGAGCTGGACTGGTTCCGCCCTTCCGGGATGGACAAATTAGCGTGAGAGAATATCGAGATATCGATGACTCGAACCATTGGCGGGGATTTGTCCTTATTCCTCTTATGTGGAAGAATTTTGCGTTAGGTCTTTTTTGCTTGCTTTCATCCATTTTGGACATTTGGGACGACATTTTCACAGCACAATTCATCCCAAATATATAAACCCTGAGACTGCATGGTGCTTTCAAGCTGATCTCAAGTACCCTGGTACCACGACTGGAGTAGCTTTTTGTCCCCCTTTCTTCCATTTCCCCTCATTTTTGGAATTTGCCCACAATGAGCAGAAGTTCGGTGCAGCTATCGCTTCCAGCTACATCTCACCACACCATTATATACCCCCTACCAACAGCAAAGTCCGGAAGCCCTGAGGCGCCGGCCTGGGCAGGCTCCGGAAATGGATCGCAGATGGAGTTAGTGCAGATGCCTCGAATGGCTGAAAATGTTCCCAATGGTGGGGAGGAGCCAAGAGCTGGTTCTTTGTCCAAATCAATGGCAGCCGTGATAATCATCGCAGCTTCAAGCATGGTTTTCATGAACTCAGTTTTAAACGGAATGTTGACCGTGGGCTTGCCTTCGATTGCTCGGGATACCAATCTGCCCGAGAGTCTCATGCTCTGGTGAGTTATTGGCATTCCCCATCATGACTAGGTCCATGTTCTTGATATTAATTACGTCTTCAAATCTCAGGCCAGCATCAGTTTTCGGTCTGACTTGTGGCTGCACACTTCTGCTCTCCGGGTCGATCGGGGATCTTATCGGCAGCCGTACAGTCTATCTCACCGGCAGTCTCTTGCTTTCTGCGTTCACTTTAGGTTGTGGCCTAGCAAGAACCGGCATCCAACTAATTATGTTCCGCGCTATATCCGGAGTTGCCATCTCGATGTGTCTACCCACTGCTGTTAGCATTATTACCACCTCATTCCCCACCGGCAGAGGAAGAAATATCGCTTTCGCCTGCCTGGGCGCTGCTCAACCAGTAGGCTTTTCAATAGGACTTGCTCTCGGGGGCGTCCTGGTTGATACCATTGGCTGGAGATATGGGTTTTATATCGTCACTTGCGCCACCGCTCCGTTCTTCGTCCTTGCCCTCTGGGGAATTCCCAAAGATCCCCGCAAAACAGCGCCCATTACACGGCAACGCTTAGCCTCCGAAATCGACTGGGTAGGAAATGTCTTCATTAGCGCCTCTCTCGGGATGTTCTCCTATAGCTTCGCGTAAGTCAACCAACCCAATTTATACTGTATATATTACCTGAATAGGCCGTCATTACTAACGCCCCGCGCCAGCATAATGTCCAGTGGCATAAAAACCCTCATCCGCCCGGCAAACCTAACCGTCCTCATCCTAGCCGTCCTCTTCCTCGCCGCCTTCATATACTGGGTAATCCGACAAGAATCTCTCAACCGCATCGCCCTAATCCCCCCTTCCCTCTTCCGCTCCACTCCAGGGAGCCCCAACCGCGCCCGCAATTTCTCCGCGGTCTGCATCTCCGTCTTCTTCACCTGGGCCATCTTTAACGCCCACCAATACTTCACAACCCTCTACTTCCAAAAAGTCCAACACCTCTCCTCTCTGGAAACTTCCGCCCGCTTCGTCCCCATGATCATCTCCGGCGCCCTCGCGAACATCATCACAGGTCTCGTCGTCGGCCGTGTCCGCGCTGATATCCTCTGCGTCGGCACCGCAGTCGTTTCGGCCATCGCACCGCTCCTAATGGCCTTCGCGGACCCGTCCTGGTCCTACTGGACAGCAGCGTTTATTGCCACAGCGGCAATTCCGATATTGGCAGATACGCTCTTTACGATTTCTAATCTGGTCATTACATCTATTTTCCCGCCGAAGACCCATGGGTTGGCTGGTGGGGTGTTTAATACCATTTCGCAAATTGGGATGTCCGTGGGGTTAGCGGTGACGGCGGTTATTTCTAGTTCGGTGACGGAGGATGAGAGGCGGCAGGCCGAGGGGGATGGTAAGAATGGTCTGGGTGATGATGAATATGCCCTGTTGCAAGGGTACAAGGCTACCTACTGGACCTTGTTTGGGGGGAGTGTTATTATTGTCGCGCTAAGTTGGTGGGGTTTGAGGCGTATTGGGAAGGTTGGGCTTAAGAGCGAGTGAGCGGGGAGGATAAAATAAACGAAGTCTTTTTCGTTCTTGCAAATATGTTTCTTTCTTCCTTCGTTTTCTATTTCGTGAGACGGAGAGTAAAGTAACTTTGAATACTCCATTATTTTCTCTCTTTTTAGTTCATATATTTCCCCTCTTCTTCTGTTCCATAGATATAGAAGATGAATCGGCAACTGGGAAATTTGTTTTTTATTCCAAAATAGGGAACACACGGATATTTCGCGTTTACATATATGTATACGCTCGTATGAGGTTCATTGATTCATCGCTAACGTTTCTAGATTGCCCTCTCCATTTAAACATGGAGAAGGGTTGGATATATAAATTAAAGGCTCGCCATAACTAAACACGGTGCCGAAAAGTGTTCTTCCAATATTCGTTTCAATGCGCCTCAACAGGGTTACTGCTAACCTGAGTTTGCTCTTTCAGTAAACCCTGAGGTTCCTCCGCGACCTGGTTGTTTTGGGCCTGTTCCTCTTTGATTTTCTGAAGGAGTGTTGGATACTAGAATGAGAAAATGGGGTTAATATTAGCAAGGTATAAAATATATGAGAACAAATAGCACATATACACACCCAACGCTCTCCAACATCTGGGTGACTCTTAATCCGATTCATCAGCGTCGCCTCCCCGAGATGTCCCCACTTCCCTTTCGAAAACGTAAACTCAATATCATCCTGCCGGATGCCATTGCGCTTGATAACTTCCTCGCGAAGCGTTTTGACGTGCACAGGCACATCCATGCTCTCGAATGTAGCGTCGTAGCTCACCCCTTGGAAAAAGGGGACGCTGTAACGGGCACCACTACCCCGCGCGGGGCTTAGGACGCGGTGGGTCGTGCTGTATATACAATTAGCTCATGTCACTTTCTGGGGTCCTTTTCGCCCTTCTTGGGGCATAACAAAACGGAAAATAAAAGTAATAAAAGGGGGCGTAAAAAGGCCCACCTCTGACAAACCCCCTGCGTCATCGCCTCTAACCCCTGCCCAATTGCCACGACAAACGTCCCGTCAATGGGTGGACAATCTACCCACTCCCCCCGATGATTTTGCACCTGCAATCCACGATGATGGCTCGCCTGCAACAAATAGCTTGTAAGCATGCTATCCTTATGCGGGCCTACCCCTTGGCTTTCCTTTTCACCCCCCTCTACACCCAGCTCCTGCAAATCCGGATACTTCACAATCTTTAATTTGTGCTGCTGTTGCTTGTCGAAGAAGCGCTCAAAGGCATTCGCGGGCAGCCCAATCGCCTCTGCCACTAGCGATATGAATTCCATGCTAATATCGCCCATCTTGGTCATGTATTGTTCGTAGACAGGGCGGAAGCGGGGAAGGGACCTTGAATTTGGCCATTGGTTGGGAGCTAAGAGGTTATGGTAGAGAGGATCAGATGGAGAGGGGATAGGGTGTGTAGTCGAGAGGTCTATTTGTTCGCGCCAATCGGTTTTGAAGCGGGTTATTTCGTTCCCGAGGCGGGAGTAGCCTGTTTGAAGATAGGGGATGGAATCAGCTTCTGATTCTGAGGTTTCCTTTCTATCTTTCTTTCTTATCTATATGTGTATATATAAACTCCGACGGTGGATGTAATTGTCTGTCGCAATTACAGCTATTTCATACCAAGAAAACTAGGGGCATTCTTCATCTCAATCTCCAGCTTTTTCTCATCCGGCAATTCGAAAAACCTCTTCCCCTCCTCAATCACCTCTTGTATCAACTTATCATCGACACCTGTATTTTTGATATAGAGAAACCCGACCTCTAGAAGGGCATGGCGCAGCGAGTCGAGGAAGGCCTGCTTTGTCGCCGGATTGCGCGCCTCGGAGATATCGAGGATGGGAATGGAGCTGAAGGACATGGTTCTATATATATGTGTGCTGATATGTATGTTGATACAACTGAATGTGAATGGGTAAGAGGAGCATGCATATATGCCTCAGATCAGAGGCGATTGAACCCTTATCTGGGTGGTGTCATTATCGGCGGGAATTGCGGTTGTATTGGTGAGGGGGAACGAAACTAAATATGACGACAGATCCTCGGCGGCCGGAAAACAAAAGTTTCTTTACATTAATAATGCCGAGACACAACGAAAGGGCGCAATCCTGATACGAGATGTCCGAGTTGCGAAGAGTATCTCAATGGTCGTGAAAACGAAGCCATCCTTGTAGCTATAGTTACACTTAATATAACGGCCAAATCATTCATATCAATTATTCGCATGGAGTATTTTATATGTAATCTAGCAACACACCACCATGGAAGCTACATCGTAGACAGATGCGCCTGATACCAAAAAACTTTTTCACATCCCGCTAGATACAAAAACTTGTATACGCCAAATCCATTTCTAAAAATAAAATTAAAAAAATACCGCGTTCTGAATTCAGTACATGTAGGGCTTCTTTTTAATCTAGATCTATGCCGTAACCGCATTCGCATTCGCATTAAAATGTTTAACAACATCCTCAAACAACGTATCAACACCTGGCAAGACAAACGATGGTCCAACATCAAAGATATCAGTCAAGTTGCCGGTTTCATTCGTATTCGCCCTCGCCACACTACCCTGGCCGTGGTCTATTTGCCGCGTAATCGGTATAGATGCACCAGCACCCGCACCCGCAGGCAACGCACGCTCAAGCGGCCCATATGCTCCGAAAATGTTCTCCAAGCCAGTCTGTAACAGAGACGAGGATGCGTCAGCGGTGATCTGGGGTACGAGTTGTTTCCAATCGCCAGCGCCGATCCGCTGGATCTGCGCGGCGGCGTCGATCAGGATGTATTCGCCAGTTCGCAGGTCGGGTAGTAAAGCCCGACACGCATAGTCTAGGGTCGCCTGGAAGACAGGTCGCAGGGATTTCATGTCGAAGATGGCCAGCTGGTGACGAGATTTCCCTGATTGCTGCTCTTTGTGCGATTTGCTCACACCTTTGCGTTTAATGCGGGCGAATGCGATTGCGAATGTTTGGCTTTTACGGTTCACGGCCAGTATCTTTGATTCGGTTTCCGTTGAGCGGGTTCCGTTATCTTCGATCAGCATTATTAGCTTGACATTATCGGCCACAGTATCCCAAACTACCAGTTGGTCTGAGAGAATGACCACGTATCGATCTAAAAAGCCTACCCCGCGCGGTGAGCCTAGATAAAGGTTATCCCGTGCGTGACAGATTTCCCCGGTCTTTGGGTTGATGAGATACACCAACCGCGCTCCGCTCTGGTCAGTCCAGCAGACAGCAAGGACCGAACCGTCGTCTGAAAACGTGAGGCTAGCCACTTTGGAAGAAGCGGCGGCTTCGGATCCATCTGCGAATTTTTCGAGCGCGATGTTATGAATGGATCTCCAGGTTTGCAAAGATTGATTCTGGTTGTCTTTGATTTTCTGGCCACTGCGATAGCGAGCATTAGGAGACCAGATTCGGACAATGGCATCTTCCCCCACAGTAACAAAAGCAGAGCCTACAGGATTGGCAGCTAGATCCAACACCCGCGTAGACCCGAGCGGAGTATTGAAGTGAGGCGCATCGATACGAGTACTTAGTTCCCACTCCTTCGCACTTTCATTCCAGCGCCAAAATTTCAAAAAGATTTCTCTCTTTTCCTTTCGAGGCATAATGCTTGGAGGATAGAGGACGCTCACATCTTGGGGATATTGCAACCACTCATCGACCGTTGATAGCCACTCTCCATCGGACGTTATACCAAGGTACTTGACATCAGGCGTTGTTAAATCCGTTCCTTGAGGTCCGGTCTTGATGACTGTGGTATTAGTTCTAGCAAGTGCTTGACGAGATACGTGCTGATTGGTGAGCACATCGAAGGTTTGAAGCGATGCGCTGCAAGGACTGTCGTGGGATCGGGCAGGAGAGGAGGGGACGGCTGCAAGGAGACGTTCGGATTGTACGGGGTGTAGAACAGCAGGCAAGCGTGTTGGGCTCGTTTCGACGGGTTTCAAGGCTGATAATTTCCGCTCGATGGTATCATCCACTCCTGAAGGCAGCTGCAAGCCGCTGACGCTAGCAATAGGGCGCAGCTCTGATGTAGAAAGAACCGTAACGGAGTTATCCGCAAGCCTAACTGCGTAGAATTTCCCCGTAGGCGATACGACCACGGAGCAGATATGAGATGATAGATGGGGTAAGAACTGTTTCCTTCCAGTGTCAAGCTGATATTGTACGATGACAGTCTCGGAACCACCTGAAATAACATAGTTTCCTGCATGCACAAAGATTAGCTCTAATTCGGTATTCTTCTTTATCCCGAAGGGTATTTATTTACCGTCTCGCGACCACTTCACAGTCTTGACAGCGTTCCGATGCCAATGTAGGCGGTTTGTCACTAAGCTTGTTCCGGCATCGGATTTGTTCTCGGTCCGCAGTAAAGAATTGAGGATATTATTGTAAATCAAGATTGCACCGCTTTTGTCCCCCAAAACTAGGTCGACTACTCGTGAGGCCGGAGATGATGTTGAGAGCCTTGAAGAAGAAGATACCAAGTCCGATGGCAAACGTTCTCGAATATCGGAGCAAGTAACAGAAACCGGCAATGTAACCTCTAGCCAGGTATACTTTGTCGAATCTAGAGCTTCCAGTCGCAGTTTAGCTGTGTAGCCCACAAACAGCTGATCTTCAGCAACGACTATAAGAACCCTTCCATCGGCTGAGACTCTGAGTTTATTGGCTGTTGTAGAAATCTCCCGAATGACTCTGGTATTCCAGGTGTGAGATACCCCCTTGGCGTGCATGGATATCTCTGTCTTCCCAGAGCCTGTGCCGCTCATCGAGACCACAATATCCTCATCTGGGGAATCCTGGCCACTAGAACCAGAACATATATCAATAGCATATATTTTATGGGCAGTATTCCAGGTTTCGATCTGTTCTCCCGACGTCCAGTCCCACTTCAAAATGGCTCCAGAAAAAGTGGACAAGTAAAGATGTTCCGCATTGACGGGGGAGAGTTTGCAGTCGGTAATACGCCGCATCTCTTGCTGTATCTTCAGCGTCCGCACTATGCTGGAGGTTGCCACGGAAAATACCCGAGCGAAAGTGTTGGAGAAAAGGATAAAGTGTCTATGTTCTGTTAATATCTTGATACTGTACCATGGCATGATATGAAAACGAGGCGCTCAGTACTCACTTCTCATCGGGAGTGATAATAGTATCAATATCACTAAATATACCGCCCACAGTGCGTGATACGGACCATTGGGCTGATTTCCCTTGTTTATCCGAGGGTTGACCCTCCTCTGACGATTTGCCCTTCTGGTGCTTCGTTATAGTCGTCGAGACATTGTCACCCACAGCCAGGTCGCTATCTGCTGGCTGGGACCCCTTTCCCTTCCGACCATGTTTTTCCTTTTTTCTAGACTCTTTCGCTGGTGTCTTTAGGTCCACGTTATTTCTCTGCTCCGGGGATTTAGCAGATGTGCTATCTTGCGGGGCAGGCTTCGGAGAGTCGGTTTTCTCGCTGGTAGTAGATATGTCACGGCCAATCTTGCGCCGTTTCGTCCGATTCTGCTCAGTACTTATCTTCTGGCCCTTCGTATCGTCAACGGCCAGTGGTCGTTTATCCGCTGTCCGTGCGGGAGGAGTTTTTGAGGCCATTCTTAAGGCTTGGGGAATGGACAGACGAGGTAGGCTCAAAAAGCTTTTATCAGCCCCCAATGTCAATATCTCAGGATAAATGCTGCACTATGAATAGACAAGCTGTATATGCGCTTTATTACTATTCAATGGAGTTCTGAATAGTAGTGGTCGTGGGCAGAGTCTCCATTCCTCCATCCATAATTTTTTTATTTATCGCTGAGGAGAGGAAGAAAAAAAAGCGTTTTTGGAGCTGACAAGCTAACAAAAGATTCCGCGGGCAGAATTCGACACCGCTAAAAACACAGCCTTACATAAGCATCATCAACAAAATCTTTGGATTCCAGACAAAAAAATTTATGTCGCAAACCAACAACTACAACTTTCACTTCCTGCACAACGCTCTCGGCTTCGTCGTTGGGACCCTCCGAACTGCTGTGCGCGCGTATTAGAATCAGTTACAATAACGGGCAGGTTTGCTTCTTTACGCATACTCCCGCGCCTCCAGTCTCCAGTCTCCGTCAGTCATCACGCCCGCCTCAATCACGTTCCCCCCGCCCTACAGCTCAAGATGATCATCCCCGTCCGCTGCTTCTCGTGTGGAAAGGTGTGTCTTCTGAACTAGGAACGACAGGTATTTTTCTTTCAGAAAGCTAATATTAGATCTAGGTTGTTGGTGACCTCTGGGAACGATATCTAAAACTACTCGATGAAGGTGTACCCGATGGGTAAGCTAGCCTAACGTTGAACATCCATATGCGCGAAAAACGAGGAATTTGTCTGATAAGGAGATATCGCATGTATACAGGGACGCTATGGATCAGCTTGGCTGTAAACGATACTGCTGTCGACGAATGCTCATGACCCATGTTGACCTTATTGAAAAGCTTCTCCGGTAAGATACCTAACCAGTCACGTTATAAGTATTTTTGCTTTCTGCTGCTGATCATTCATAAAATTATATATAGATATAACCCTGCGGAGAGAGACCGAGCGAAAACTCAGCTGTAATTAGCTTGTTGGATGAGAAACCCGTTTATTTTGATCAGGATTAAAGTTATATAAAACTCAACCCACGGAGCTCCGCAAACAACGCCCGCATGCACAGATCAATGACCTTCCAGCCCCTTCGGACCTCCACGTTAACGCCGTGATGACCACCTTACTGGCTCCCCTCGCTTCGACGAAAATGCCGCTTCCATCCCATCTATACCTCCTTCTCGCATGGTCGTCAAAAGTCAAAATCCCTTTTTATTAAATCATGATTTGAACGAACGACCACACACCCAAAGGCCCCGTCAAAACTTTCTGCGGAGCGGGGATATTGCGATTTTAGAATCAACGCCTTGCACATCACTACTACGCTCTTTATATTTTCTTTTTCTATTTTATCTACTGCATATGATGCCCATCGTTGGGACGTTATGAGGGGTAATCCCGCTAACGTTCCCCTACTTAATGATTGGAGTGTATGGGGGTTTATTGATGAGACTGGAAAGGAGCGGGGACGACCACTGGCGAATTTTTGAAGTTCTTGATAGATGAAGAAGTGGAAGTAAAGGGAAAGGAAGGTAATTTTATTTTTTACTCATTATCATTTGCCCAAATGAGGAATGTACACTACTATATCAAAAAAAGAAAAACTTATTAGACGGATGGAGGAATTGTTTTTCTTACGGTGGAGATATCCATCTCTCTTGTTCTCTCTATGTCCTAACAAGCAGGATCTTCAACATATCAAACTAATGAAGGGGAAATACTTAGCTCGTCGCAATTTTTTTGGGGGCCGAGTACTAAGAAACCTTGTTGCACGTTGCAATTGAACATGGATGCGGATGTGTTGCTGTTGGTCTTGCAACAATTGCCGGAGGGGGGGAGGGTTTTAAGGGCCGACCTTTTTTTTTTCTTTTTGCTAGAAAAATTAAATTAAATTAAAAATAAAAATAACTAAAAGATCTCACAATGGCTTGGGGATCTTCCATATCAATTACGGAGAAACTGCTGGACAAATGATGAATTGTCATTTTCATAATATTTAAGCAGAACTTACTCCGTAGACAGTAGCTTATTCTTCCCCCACTCCCCTCAGTCAGGATACATACAGATCTCATACGCGGGGCATATCTCGTCCAGCAAACGCGTTCGGTAACTTTTCTAGAAGAAGCGCGCAAGGGGCGTCTTCTCGACATGGGCCCAATAACAGACAGCTGAACATCCGGCACTCGGTGTCGGCTGGTGGAGGCCAACTCAAAGATACAAGAGCCTGGAGAGGAAGAGAGGAAGCAATCCCCGCCCTGGAACCGAGTGGACTTCGAGTGAGTAACTAGGTGGTCTCGCAGTCACACGCTGACAGAACGCGGGAAGTTAAAAACATCCATGAACAAAAACATCAGCACTAATTAGTTAAGGATTGGAGAGGTCCCAGCAGAGTCTTGAAAAACATGGAAAGCTGAAATATTATTGGGGAGCTCTGAGAATAAATATTTAGTTCCAGCCCACGCTATGACTGTGAATAAACCCATTCTACGGGGAATCTTGGATCGGTTCACACGCCATTCACATTCGTCAGAAACAACTTTAACACCGCCGCTGGGACTGGGAAGTCTGGGACTCGGGAGGGTTCGTCAGGACTAGAGCAGAGTATCTTGGGTATTGGAAAAAATGCCTAACAAAGTCAATCAATGGTAATCGCCGTAGTCAATTAAATGGCCCCCAACTTCCCCGGGAGCACTAAAATAAACAAACAAGCGGTGACCCATGAATCTCATTCTTCTCCATTGATATCAGGCAGCCTGCGATCAATAACTTAAAGTATATGTATGCACAGTACGAATTGTAGCTGAGCCTGGCTTTTCTTTCAGCAGCCACTGATGCATCCTGATCTTTTGTTGATGTTGGCGAGCTCAAGAAAAGCAACAGAAGAGAGCAAACGGCAGCCTTGCCAACCCTGGGGGGGGTCGTAGGGGTCTTGGAAGTCTTGGGAGTCTTGGGAGTCTTGGGAGTTGCCGCAAGCCAACCACATCAAGGATATTTTCTCTTGTCGAAGCAGAGAGCGATGCCGCTAATGCAGCTGTCGAGAGCCAACTCGGGGTGTGACTGGTGCATGCGGGCTCTTGGTGTCGGCCATCACTTTTCCCAGCGCCTAAACACCATCAACGACTGCAAAGAATCACTATCCAACAATCCCTCGTCGTTGGCCTGGTCTCTATTGGTCTGTCCTTCCAAGGCATACCCATGCTAGAATTGTTGACTAGTTGGATTCTCGCCTAGTCTTCTTTACTCTCTCATCAGTCTCACAGCCAGGTCGATCGAGTCAGGCAGGCCAGGTCAGTCGGTCTTCCATCGAAAGAGGTGGGCGAACATTAACAAACGAACAAGTTTCAACCAGGGGAGAAAGAAATCCAGCCAGACGGAGATCCGAGTCTCCCTCAAGCAACGGCCGAAGACAAAAGAGAGAATAATTGCCACACCATCCATACGCGTGAGACCCGTGGGACCCCGTGGAAGCAGACAGCACGCGGATTTCGTTAATTCTGCCATTTGATTCGGGTTCCTTGACTAAATAACTAGTTTTTGGCCCCCTCTCTTTTCCTTTGATCAACCGTTCCGCTCAAGCCTCGCCCTCCCCCCAATCCACCAACAAACAGACAGACTACCCTTGGCCAGGACAGGATAGCATCCAGCAAAAGGACCTGTAGCGAAAGAAGACCTGTGTGCGGCCCAGCAAATTAATAATCGCATTAAAAACCTCGTTTGTGAGTTGTGAGGAAGCACCCCAGGACTGGCCGGCGTACGACGTTGGTTTTAAGCTGTGGTGCCATCTTTGTTTCTTTGCTACAAAATTTTATACTCGGCCGTTTCATACTCTGGCCATTACGGCGTGCATAGCTATAGCTGACTCTCAACGTTACTCGATATCAGTGAGTGTTTTCTCTGTGATGCTCATACTGAAATGAAATACCTTTCTAACTTGATTTGGGCCAAATTCCCTTAGCTTATCCAGCAATCGCAAAACAAACCGAGTGATTTCGCATCAAGAGAATGAGCATTGAATGATATTGTCAATTTTCTTCTTTTAGAATATTTTTCCTAATAGCATCTGACCACTCTTAATGATCCGCCCTCGACCTGTCTGAAAAGAACCATCGAGATGTTGGCCGTCAGATCCCCATCGTCTGTCTCCTCTGGAAGTCAAATATCTGGTTTCTCCCCATACTCGGCCTCCCCAAGCTCCCCATCTCCTTTTCCAATGTGAGTAGACAAACCAGCTACGGCTTTACGGCTTTCTGTTCCATGGCTCTGATTTACCACTCTCCACAGGCAATCCGATAGACTCCCTTCGTCCCAGGGATCTCCCTCCCCCTCCCAGATGTCCTCCAACTCTAAATCGAACGAAGTTTCTAGGACCTCACCAAAGGCGTTCACTCCAAATGGATTGGATCCTTCGGAGAACCACGATGCCAACACCAACGGAGATATAGACCGCTCTATTACAAGGTCGGGGAGCGCACTTAGTGTATGAATTCCCCCGCTACACAACGCTCAATAGCCAAGGAGCTGGCATCAATTATTGATACTCTTGCAGATACGCACCTCCGGCGCCGGAGTGAGTGATTTCAAAACCAACTCTGACGAGGACGATGCACCCCAATCCGTAATACACGTTCCATCCGGCTTTGGTAAATTTGTAAGCGGGTCATCTTCCGGCTTTCCACGTCTTATTTTTATTTTAATATAAAGGCTTTTGTCACCAGGAGACTGATAATTTAGTAGCTAGACAATGTCCCTTCGCCACGGGCAGAGTCCATCAGATCATCGTCGGCGCAATCAGATGTGACAGTCACTACGCCTCTAGCGGTTCATAACGGCCACAACAATAATGCGGGAAAGGTGGGCACTTTGACAAGCCTCGAAAATGAATTCACAAGCTAAAAGATGCGCCTAGAAACCCACCACTCCAGTATCGCCCCCGCCAATCACCACACAAATTGCACCCCCGGAGGATTGGTCAGATCGAACGACCCCCCGTGCACAGACAAGACAGGAGGTTGAAGATTTCAAAAAGAGAGCCAGGAAAAGTAATCTAGAAGGTAGTGTTGCCTTGCACAGCAATTTTCCCTCCTTTTTTTTCCCTTGTTTTTTTTTTTTTTTTTTTTTTTTTTTTTGCTTTAAGTTTATTCTAACGCTGGCATTTGGCAGACATACCGGAGACCTTCGACAGCGAGCAGACTGCAGAAGATACCGAAGATGAACCAGAGATTCTCCGGGACATGGGGGAGATCACAACAACCACTGTTGGTAAATTCCAGGATACGGAGGACGAATTGAACGCCTTAAGGACAGCATTATCAGAATGCTGGACTTTATGTAATACTCTAGCAAGCTTAAGTTACATTCATCGGGAGCGATTGTTTAACTTTGCGGGGAAGGGAGATATGCAGGAACAGGCCTGGAAATCGTGCTGGAAACTTTGCCAAAACCTTTACGAGAATCGCGATAACGACGACCATCACACCTACGTGCGGCCAACGCTCGATTTGTGCCGGGACTTTTGTCAAGCGTTGTTTGAAGTTCGCGTGCGGGATAATGAGGTTGCCGACTCCGTGCTGCGTGTAAGTTTTGAACTCAACAATCATCTGTATAATACACATGATCGAAACCTTCCTGAGGCGTTCCGAGAACGGACCTTGGACTTTTACATCACGCTGTGTCATCGGCTTATGAAGCAGCGGACACGGCTCGCGGAAGAAACAGACACACTACTCAGGGCCTGTTGGTCTCTTGCAGAGATGCTATTTAGCCTACGGCAAAGCAAACGAGAAGGCAAAGCTCCCGATGAAGAGCTACTCGGATCCGCCGTACAGGCATGTTGGGAACTCTGTGATCTTTTCCGCGAAGGTTGGACCCAAATTCGACCAGATCGTGGCACGCCACGGCCCAGCCAGACGACTTTCACACAAGCCTTTTACCAGGCTAAACGATCAGAGTACACTATAATGAGTGAGGAAGATGGCCAGGGACGTGGGGGAAATCCTGAAACCCCCACGACCATATTCGAGGATACTGCCACAGTCTCACCCGAAGAAGCACACGTCCCCAACATCCTCCTCCTAGGTCCAGGGCACAACCAAGTAACCCCTCCCAAATGGTCGTCAAATTCCTCCACGCTATCCGGATACTCCCAATCATCATCTGGAAAAACAACCTCGTCCAACAACACCGTCAAATCCCCTTCAGAGGACCCGAATCTTACCTGCCTGAAACTCCTGATCATCCGAGCCGCGATGAACAGCGGCTTCCAGCGAGGTACAACTCAGACCCTATCCGCGTTTGTCAAATCGCTCTCCTCAGATTCCTTCGGGACACAATTATGGCAACGCACACTGCTGGAAAACTATAAGAAGCTAGTAGTTTTTGACTCAGCGTTCCGCGACGTCGCGCCCTCCGCCCGCGCGGGCGCAGTGGATGTTGCGAACTCTGTTAGATCGATGGTCCAACATAATGGGCAATATATATGGTTGCAGGACCTCTACCGACTTGTCTTTGGCTTCCATACCGAAGAAGCAATGCATCGGAAGAGCGTTACGGTGCAGACGTAGATTTATTATAAAACTGACTGTCTTTTATGTGAACAGCCATGCCGTGCTCTAAGAAATTTTTTTGTTTCTTTTTTCCAGCGGGCACGTCGCTATTTATTATTATTATTTATTATTTATTATTTATTACTACTATCTTTAACAAAAAGATACCCCCGTCCCACGATCTACTTTACCCTTCTTCTTAACCTCTGGCTTTATTTTCGCTCCCAGTATATACTCTTTGAGTTGATGGCACAACTACTTAACTCCCCACCCAGCCAGATGCACGCCTACGTGGATATATACAGTCTGGTTGGGCTGACCCGTTCACAGTTTGGAGCTAACAAACCATCAGCAGAACGTTTCCCAAGTGACATTAATCTCCCCTTTTCTTCTCCCCCTTGATCAATCCCCACCTTACAACTACGACAACCACACCCCCTCGTATTATCCATCTCTGAGTATCCCCGTGGATATTTTGGATGTTCTTATTGCTATATTATTATTACTATTTTCGACTGGTTTTCATTAAACACGTCTTCACCGGCAAATGCATACATATTGGGATCTCCCCTTCTGCGCTCCTCCCCCTCACTTCACCCATTCTATCTCATTTTTTTTTCTTAACTCTTTTTCTTTGGAAAATTGAGCAGCATTTTATATACCACTTCTTGGTCTTCTCCATCCTGTCCATGCATCATCCATCTACTCATCCCCCTCTTGTTGGACGATTTACGAAATGAATTCATATTCATTATAGCATTTATTCAACCACAACGCTCTTTTTTTCTGAAGGTTTTGGTTTTTATTTTTTGGCCTCTTTTTGTGTGCTTGCATCTATTTTTACTTTTCCGTTATTCATATCCTCTACTACCTTGAGAAAGAATCATATGATCCTGACATTCTACAGCCAACAAAGATGTGTACTTTTTTTTTTTCTTTCCCTCGTCCATTTCCCTCATCCTGTTTTTGTTTCATATCTTGATTGAAAAACGGAAATAAATTTTTATTTCTATCAATTTATTATATTTTATGGCACATATATATACGTACATTAAGTATTGTTAAGTGGTAAGCATGTTCTTTCTATCAACACTCTTTTTACAAAATAATACTTTAATCTGCCTACTCTCTCATATTTTCCTCGAAGTCTATAATCACCGGATTGAAAGCCAGGGAAAAAAAGCTGAGAGGAAGGCGAAGAAAAAGAAACACACGAAAACCAAAAACAATCAAGCTAAGTTGAGCGAAATAATTATTAGATATCCGAGAGTCGTTTATTCCGTGCATCAGCATACATACACCGAGTAGATATATCTATCCATCTCCATTTCCATTTCCATTTCCATACACGGAGCCACAGAAGCATCATCCACGGCAGTCATCTGGGTCCAAAAATCGAGATCTGCTTCCAACTAAACCTTCCATGCTCCACCTGGATTCAAGCTTACGGCGGCCATCGAAACCGACGGGCTCCGAGCGATAATCCAAATGGCAATCAATTTTCTTTTTACTCACATTTTAGGAAGGTGATCCGAGCCCTACCTAGTTTTTCGAAGATTTTTAAAGATACTCTTTCTTATATCTTAAAATTCTTGAAAATCATCCACCTTACTGAGGTGAGGGCCTCTCATCAATGATCATGCCACCCAATGTGACACATATCACGAGCATCTCGAAACTGTAGCTATTAAAGAGAGAGAAGTTCAAGGAAAGATGAATTTTTATTCTTTGCTGCTTTAAGAAAGCAATCTTCTAAAGGAAATATCAGATAATGTGTTGGAGTAGCACCATTCTCTCTAGAATTTTCATTCCACTCCTGCATTTGTGAGTGCACTGTGAGTGCTCATAGAATAAAGCAATTAATCTATTAATAACTGAAATGCTGTCTTGAGTATTTACAAAAGTGAGAGAATTTTTCCTTTCATGCACTTTTTGCATTAAATTGAGAGCTTGATACTGTTCATGCTTCACGCTCTTCAATCTTGTGATTTGCAGTTTAAACATAGAATCTACTAGTTACTCGAATCTATCAAGTAAGTTGATATACTGATCTTTAAATACCAACTCATTTCATTTTCTTGCAGCATATCAAGCTCTATATGTATAAGATTGATGATAAAGAGCTTTTTTCGAAGCTCTTTATTGTTTATCAATTGACACAGATCTTCTCAAGAATGTTGTTGACCCTTGGCAAAATATTGTGAGGAACAAACAGATTACTGGCGAAACAAGATTCTGCCCGAGACTCGAGGAAATTCGCCAGTAATCTGCTCCTCACAATAACTGGAATCTCCGTGGACAATCTTCCGCGCGTCCATCATCTTTCAGACCACCTGGGATCTCAGCAATCTATGAATCTCTCCCACTCTCTTTGTTTCTTCCGTTACTTTTTCAGCGAGACATTTGAGCATCAAGCGCTCCAACTTGACGGATCAATATACACGAAACACTACAATTTACAGGACACATCTAACCATCGTTTCAATGGCAGATACAAAGCGTACTGGTAGCTTCGGACAATCTCCTTTCTCCTACACCACTGGCCGACTCCTCTACAATGAATCTGCCCCACTCCGTAAGAGATACGATGAATTTGATGTTGTAGCGCTCAAGGAGGCCGTCAGCCAGCATACAGGGCGTGGAAAGATTTGTTAGCCTCACATAAATTGAGCGAGGGGCGGTTCGACCGTGTTTTTCTTGTCAAGCTTGAGGATAATTCTCAAATTATTGTCAAGATTCCATTTGACCACTCCATACCAAAAACCTATGCAACCGCTAGTGAAATGGCGACTGTTACGCTTCTGCCGTCTAAGGGCATCCCGGCTCCTACGATATATATGGATGGTCATCTACAGCAAACAATCCAGTTGGAGTGGAATAAATAGTACCTAATGGAGCTTGCGCCAGGCATTGGGCTTGACGTTAAATGGTTTTAACTAACCAAAAAGCAGCAGTTGGCCGTGGCGACCGAGGTCATTGACATAGAGAAGAGACTGTTGGGTATTCCGTTCAGCTCTACTGGAAGTATTTCAAGAAAAGTACCCCACCCAAAATCCAGAGTGACCTCTATCTGCCTGGAACTGCATATTCCTGATGGAGACTCTGGAAACAACTGCATTGGCCCAATCGCTAATTCCATGTTTTGTCATTGGTCGTTGCCGATGGATTTTCTCTCCATTTCGACATGTAACAACAATCCAAATTCTCGGCCCCTCAACTGCCAAAGCGAGGAGTGAGACCTCACTCCTATCTATCGGCTCGAGCATCCACTGCTGGGCGTTGGCCACGAAGAAAACTGATATTTTTTACTATTGCAAGTACAGTACATTCTGCGACGGTAGACCTGTAATGCCAAATTGAGGAGAGTAAGAGGAAAAGTATGCATACAACCCAAGAGTAATCGGAATCCATGTAGCTCATCAAATCTTCAAATCTCCAGAGAGCAATTCCGGAAGTCAGCATCGATGGGCTGTACATTACATTGGCACTTGGCCAGCCTCGATGATTCCGTTTATGTGTCCTGCACCTAGATCTCAAATCGGAGGACATCATGAATTCCATGAGTTATGAAAAAAAGGGTACTCTACCTTGGTAGTGATTCCTCAGGGGACAATGAGTAATTAGGATATCAATCAATACCTAAAGGTTTGTATACGGTATACTTGCAAAAAAAAAATAGAACATAAACACCTCCCGGCTTACCTACCAATATAAAATATATCCATATTCCAAGAAAGGATACTTACCCGACTCACAGACCCCCAGTTTCTCTCTCCATCGGCTCATGAAATTTCGGAGCACAACATGTTGCTCGGAAAGGTTACATTATTATTGGCTCTCGGGGTGGGGTGGCGGATTGCGTCTGATCAACAAAATGTTTTTACCCAGTATTCTAAGTTTCTATTAAGCTCCGTCGGTCTCCAGTTGTCCCTTCAAAACGCTTGGTCTGGTTCTTTCTGGGTCCGCCCTGTCCGCCCTGGACTGCCAATCATAGGGTTCATATCAGGGATTTATAGCGGGCTTAAAATTAAAATATTGATAAGCTGGTGGAGAGGAACTTTGGATGACCCATCGGGGATCAATTAGGGCGTTCTTGGCTTCGTGCTCGGCGTAACGATGACCGAAGGGAGGGATAGGAAGGGTTTTGGCTAGGTCCTGCGAGGAGGGTTGGAGTGGTGTGTTCTTTTGTTCCTTTTCTTCCCTTTGTACTTTAGCTTTTTCTTTTTCTTTTTTTCTTCTTTTCTTTTTTTCCGGCAATATTTTGGGACATAGTTTTGCCAGAGAGCAAAGGCACATGCGATTTGCGATAGCCACTCGGCTGGGTCTGAGTTTCCCATTTGTATCCATACAACTGGGTAGATTGGTAGGTTGTGTCCCCTTTCATTTCCCCTCTTGTTCATCTTTTTGGTATAAGTTAGATTTAATTAAAAAAAATTTAAAAAAAATTCAATCCTCCCACACAAACTCAGAGAGTTAACTTGGAAAATCCAGGGATAGTTCTGTTTCCCAGGAACAATCCGAAAATGACATCAGCCACGCCTTTGCGGCAAAGCTTAACCGTCTCAGAGCCAGCCAAGACGGGACTGGATGGAGCCTCAAGTCGGAGGCAGCTCGGATCTACAGCTAATATCCAGCCGGGCCCCTTGGCATTAAAGCTTACACAGTAAACTCAGGGTCTCAGCATCGATATCAACACTGGTAGCTTTCCACTCAGTCTCGGCAGAAGAGGGAAGATGAAGGGGAAGGGATCAAGGGGTGTCATACTCTCCTTTTATGTTATATGAGACACAACCATCAATGGCGGTTGTCACCTTGGTACAGCATCATCCACATCTCTCTGTTTTCGATATAAGTTCCAAAACATTGACCCGATTCTTCTGTTCCCTGGGTTGTCGGCAAAGAGCAGTTTCTCATAGGTTCCCAAGCCGAATCGGCCCACCGTGCAATGCTAGCCAGGGTAATACTGGGTTTTTGCCAGTCCCCACATCCCCTCTTCCACTCTCAGCTAACACAAGGTCTATATATTTTTTATGAAAAAATTATTATTTTTTTTTTGAGAGAGAGAGAGGAAGTGCTACCACATGCAGGCATTACCAGTGCGCCGCTGATGCTGCTGCTGCCACCCCGTTAAGCCGTAGTGCTCCGTACGTATGTACAGTACATACATACATACATGCATGCGTGAGTACAACCTACAGATCCGCTTGTTAGCAGCGTTGACGGACTGGCACGCCCAGTAAATACAGGATCAACATGTGGGATCTTGAAGGGGGCTCCTTCGCGAATAATTCCCGGAGATAACTTGATAATTTATGGGTTTGATATCCAGTGCTGTCAACTAAGTGTTATTTGGATTCGGCTCGCTTCACAACTACCGCAAAATTGAGGCCTTTGTATCTGATATTCGTTGGTCCCACCCCTGAGGGGGGGCAAACTCTCCTGCTCTCAGTAGCCATAAATGAAAGGGTTCTTATATGCCAACCCCCGAAAAGTTATTGGCAGTGGTAGAACTACACACGACAGCGGAGAAAAGATGCACCTGCAATCTACTTAGCCACCCCACCATTGCCCAGAAATTCCGATCCTTTTGGCCCACGCCCACATATGCAAATACCCTAGCACAAAGTAACGGGCTCATGGCAGTGGGGCGGGGTGGGATATCGCTTGGCAGCTCTCTGTCCACAATCTCTTATCCCTACAGGCCAGCTACAGCCCCCCATCAGCTGTGACGAAACATCCGCCCTGCTGCACACCACTCTCCCGCGCTCCCAGCGTTGTAGCCATCATGGAATTGCCCACGTCATATAAGAATCAGTTACAGATGTGTATTTAAAAGCTGGGGCTTTATCCCCGGTACCCCCCTTCTTCTGTATTCCCCTTTTTTTCCCTTCTTTTTCTTCATGACTCTTTCTGGTCTTTGTCGTTGTAGGCGGTGCCACTTAACATCAACCTGAAATCTCACTTTATTCGGTCCTTACCCTGCGGTTCCAGCGCATGAGATACTCCCCAGATTAGCTGAGCTGTGCTTGGTCTTCTTTTTGCGTTGTATTGTCAATTGGCTGTTCATGGCATCTTGGTTCTGAGAATCGAGATTTTTCTCCGCGTTCCCGAGATCCGCATCTGGACTGCTCCCTTTTAGCTACATACTGCACCCACAGTTCCGCTCTATATATTGAAGTGGCAGCAATATCCATTAGATCCCAAGTTATTTCCCCCGGCCTCACCTCCCACAAAACTAAAATGAACGACCCTGGCGCCCCTAGGTTCGCCGGCCTAACAGGCCACAAACTGTCGCTCGCTATTTCGACGGTGGCAACGACCGGTTTCTTGCTTTTCGGATATGATCGTGAGTGGTTCATTTAACTTTTTTTTTTTTTTTTTTTTTTTTTTTTTTGTGCTATTGCAGTGCTAGCTGTTTCGGATAGAAAATTAACAATTTTTCCTTTCAACAGAGGGTATCATGTCGGGCATTATCAGTGCCAAACCGTTCAATGACGCTTTCCCTCAAACCCGTGATAATGCGACGCAGCAAGGTTTCGTGACTGCTATCTATGAAGTTGGTGCGTTTTTCATCCAAAATATATCTACTCCAGTTCGAAAAGTATCTGGACGGATTTCTAACTGGCCCGTGTTGGAGAGGTATAGGCTGTCTGGCAGGCGCAATGGCTATCATTTGGTTGGGCGACGCGCTGGGTCGTCGCAGGGCCATTATGATAGGTGCATTTATCATGATTATTGGTGTTATTATTCAGGTTGCTGCCATTCCGGGCAATGGGGCTTATGCGCAATTTATCGTCGGGCGAATTGTTACCGGCATTGGCAACGGCGTCAACACATCCACAATTCCAACATACCAGGCAGAGTGTTCCCGGACGTCCAACAGAGGCCTCCTCATCTGCATTGAAGGTGGTGTGATTGCTTTCGGAACGTTGATTGCGTACTGGATTGATTTTGGAGCTGCCTACGGACCACCTGATTTGACATGGAGATTTCCAATTGCGTTCCAAATTGTCTTTGGTATTTTCATCCTTGTTGGCATGTATTACCTGCCTGATTCCCCGAGATGGCTTTTCTTGCGAGAACGGTATGATGAGGGTGAAACCGTTATTGCTGGGCTTCAAGGGAAAGAGATTGCGCATCGGGATGTTCAGTTGCAGAAGAGTATTGTCCTGGACTCAATCAGAGCGTACGTCATGGGAACCCTATTCCCACATTCTTTTTATCTCAAAAAGGGAGGGAAAATAACTGACTGTATATTTCCTTTTAGATCTGGTGGCCTTGGCTCCTCTACCCCCATGTCAGCCGTTTTCACAGGCGGCAAAACACAGCATTTCCGCCGCATGCTTCTCGGCGTCTCGTCCCAATTCATGCAGCAGGTCGGCGGCTGCAATGCCGTCATCTACTACTTCCCAATCCTGTTCAAGACCTCCATCATCCCGGGTGATGATTTCATGGCCATGCTTCTCGGCGGCATAAACATGATCGTCTACTCCATCTTCGCAACCTCATCCTGGTTCCTAATTGAGCGTGTAGGCCGCCGGAAGCTCTTCCTGATTGGAACAGCCGGCCAGTGCCTCTCTATGGTGATCACTTTTGCTTGTCTCATCCCTGGCACGCAGCAGGCCGCCGTCGGTGCTGCTGTCGGCCTCTTCACCTATATCGCCAGTTTCGGCTCTTCCTGGCTGCCTCTGCCATGGCTTTACCCGGCCGAGATATCTCCCATCAAAACCCGCGCCAAAGCCAACGCACTCTCCACCTGCTCCAACTGGCTCTTCAACTTCGTCATCGTCATGGTTGTCCCCGTCATGCTTGACGGGATTGGCTGGGGTACATATCTCTTCTTTGCTTGTGTCAACGCTTGTTTCTTCCCCGTCATCTACTTTTTCTATCCAGAGACGGCCCGTCGCAGTCTGGAGGAGATCGACATCATCTTTGCAAAGGGGTTCACGGAGAATATCAGCTATGTTACTGCTGCCAAGCAGCTGCCGTATCTCTCCGCGGATGAGATTAAGCAGATGAATGAGCAGTATGGCTTCGGCTCTGCGGATGAGGTGGCCACGCCTGGTGAGGTTAAGAGTTCGAGGAGCAATAGCAATGATGGGTCGAACGAGAATGGGAATGGGAATGACGGGGTGGCTGTTGAGGCGGAGAAGAGGGATTAAACGAAGAATGAGAATGGGAATGAGAATGAGCGAGCAGTGATGTGTACATTCATTGCATATTTTTCTAGCTCTAGCTTTCACGGAAGTGACCTGCTCTTTGGGATACGCGGTAAACAGGCTGGGAGGCGCAATTCAAAGCTTATCCCTGTCAGTCAGCCAGTCCTGCATTGTATTTCATTTTGCATTGCATTGCATATATACATTTCTTTTCATTCCTTGACTTCTTCCCCTGTTGAAAATCGCATTTCTTTTTTTTTATTTTAATTTTTCTTGCTGCTTCTCTCTCTCTTTGTTAGGGTTCACTGTTCTATGTGTGTAGATATATAACTGAACATACCTGTTTCTGCTAGAGATACCACAATTGTTTTTAGGATCAACAGGATTTTGAACGCAAATTTCCGAATAAATGATATTTTTGAGAACCCCATCTGTCTGTCCTTCTAGAAAAATGCCCCTGGTCGAGAGTGTTATAAAGTTTCAAAAAGTTTCAAAACGACTCCGATAATCTACGGGAATCAATCAGCCCACATTATATTTGGTAACTAGGCACTAACTACATATAATATCAGCTTATCCTCCCTCCCAAAAAAAAAAAAAACCAACAACAACAACAACAACAACAAGAACACCAACAAGAAGGATAAGATCAAGAAGAAAACGAGAACATTCAACTCACCTCATGCCGGATCATATTCTCCCATCCCATCGCGCTGAGTCTCAGCTCAGCTCGGCCGCCCGCAAGAGCCCACATTCGACATTCCTGGAAGGCGGATTATAAAAAGAAAGCTCACATAGTCTCCTCTCTCTCTCTCTTTCTCCCTCTCTCTATAGTATATATATCCCCTAGATATACACATAAAATCGCCTGGAGGGACAGACAAGCAGCCTTCTTGTTCAAGCTTTCCTCGCCCGTTACAAAGGTGACAATGTCACAAAGTTACGATGTCATAGTGGTAGTGGCGGAGGTAGGTCCACTAACGCCACAATATCCACCCCCAAGCACATCATCCTCGAATGGCCTCATCGCTGTAACGCACGCTGATGACGAGGACCTGGCGCTAACCTAACTGTCTCGCAGACAGAAACTAACTAGTTAAACGAAAACCATTGTGCCGAACCCTGATGTATGCCGTATCAAACGCGGTTTCAAGACCTCAGACTCCCAGACTGAACCCTTGCAGGTTGATACAATCGAGACGCGCCCTATTTTTTTTAAATATTTTTTTTAATATTTTCGTGGTGGGTTCTGCTGTACGCTTTTAGAATGAATTGACCAGCTAACGATTGTCTTTAGGTTTATCCGCTCGGTAATTCAGTTTTATTCATATTATTTATTTAATTCCTGCCATTTTTTATTGATTGATTTTTAAAAAATTGCCTTTTTTCCAAACGAGTTTAATTACGATTCGATCGGCCCGAGTACGCCCAAATCCGCCCCGTGCTGCGTATGGGAGTGGAGGCACGCCTAGCCCAGGCCCGCTCTGCCATTTATTATTAATATTAAATAAAGTAGGGGAAGTTTAGCCCAGTCAAAATATACCGGTTCGGTTTCGGTTGTTGAATTAACTAGTTACTTACTACGGAGTACTAGCGGTTCAAATTTTGTGCTGGATAAGGAAAGAAAACTCTCGTCTTCACTCAGCTGAAAGGCAGAATAAGTAAACTGATAATTTTATAAATGCATGCATCCATTCAAATTTGAATCAGTCCAGGGAATCCAACATATAACCTTGGTCAATTATAACTAATTAATTTATTCCAGATTCAGCTTATTAATATCTTATCAATCACGAGCAGGAAGGTACAGTTCAGTACAAAGATGGCTAAAACTTCCCCTAGTGACGCGCATATATCCCTTTTATCCGTTTAAATTTCAAGCAGTTCGGAACCTTTTTCTCCCTTCTCTCCCTATAATTACTTACTTACTACACAGAAGAAAAAAAACAGTGAGTGAGCTCCTGCAAGCGGGACGACCAGCCCAAACCGGACAATCCCGCTCTCTTTTGGCAGCGCTCGTGTCTCTAGAGGCTCAAGGTTTCAGATGTCACTCTGCCCACGTCTTGCCCAGCGAGCTGGTTGATTCGTCCATTTTACTTTTTTCACCAAGTGTTTTTCCCCAAGAGTTGGCAAAACTAAACTGAGACAGCTGTCTGAGCCCATGCCCAGTCGAGGCATTAACTTGTTCTGTTTCTCCGAACAAATGCTTTTTTTTTCATGATTCGCTTCTTCTTTTCTAGAGTTTCGGTAAAGAAGCAAGGCAAAGGAGCGCTCTTGTCGCTGTGGACTCAAGTCTGGCATATGCCCGTTTGCCGCCCAAGTACATGTATGTATTGTACATGTACTGTACATGTACTCCGATCACGCGAGACTGCTGGCTTCTCCGCCAAAGTCTGTTAGGTCACCACTACTGAGGGGTTTCAACGTCCATCCATGGATGGAATACTGAGACTCCGATGGCACTAGCTAAACTTAAACTTTTTGCTCTTTTCTAGAGGTTTGGGCTACAAATTCCCGTTCTAATATCCGCCCAGGGCTCTTCACCGACCATGTATTTGGTCCTATTTTGAGCCATCCATGGATCCGCCAACACTGCTTGATCTGTCAGAAGAATGATCAAGAACCAGCAATAATAATGAATGTGTGGCCGACGCGACCGGCCTCCTTTCTAGGCCAACCCCACTTACCAACCCTTTGGGTATGAGGCTCAAAGAAGGTCCAAACTCCTTTTTTAAGTTCAAGGATTTACTTGAACTAACCTTCTGGGCCAGTTATTTAGTTTAATTATCACGCCAAAACGACGAAGAATACGGCAGGCTAAATTAAAACTTTTTTGGTTGCCATCAAGCCCCTCCTAGCCTTCCGGTGTTCGGTGTTCATTCTGTTTTCTTGTCCTCACCCTGCCACATCTCCTTCAAGCTAGATCCCGTTCTTACTGTATCCGCCTGTGAACGTGCTTCCCGTTCTACTTGACTGGCGTAGGTAGATCTTTCGATCGATCGCCAGATCTTTTCTTTCGTTCGTTCGTTCTTCCTTTCTTTCTTTCTTTGTTGTATACTTGCTTTGCTTCTGGACTGCATTTTATCTCGGCGTTAGCATAAAACTAATACCAAGATCTTCTCCACAGTTCCCCCTCCCTTTTTTCTTTTTTTTTTTTTTGCCTTTGGCCATATTTAGGCCAACCCAGTGACCCCAACGCATGGTGGGCCGCGAGCCAAACTTCTACCTCCATGCTCGCATCACAGTCAATACGCAGGCCTGCTGTTTTCATCTTTGTCGCCATAGCCTTTCTACTATGCTTGACCAAGTTATCTCACTCGCTGGACCCGCGGCCATGGAAATCCAACACTGCGACGACAGCGTTGCAACAAGAGCACAATGATAACAATCGTAAGGCGCAGCAACAGCAGGAAGAAAAGCTTGTTAAACCTACAAATGTCAATATTACGGGCATGGTGTTTTTCGGGAGGCGGGATCGGGTCGAGTCGATGAATTGTTACGTTGAGGTTGGTGTTGGTGTTTTTTACTCGCTATTAAATTGGGACTCCTGAACTGGGTTGTAACAGGGCTCTCGGTCGTGTGCGCACAAAGAGAATACGCCTGGTTCCCACTCCCCTTTTTGTTAGAAAAAAAGTGCAGGAGTAGAGAAATTATACACATCGCTGACTATTCGATTAGAGAAATCTGATAGACAATGGCGGATGGCTGGACGAAGTGCTTTGGTATGCCAATACGGATAACGCGGAAGATCTCAAATATCTCGACCAGATCGTTGCGCGGTCTCCCCGCTATAAGAAAATTACATTGGAAAAACCTGTTGGATGGCCAGATTATACCAAACTCTGGAGACGGGTGGAAAGGGGTACGGTTTATGTCAAGATTGATGATGATGTTGTATGTGCCATCCCCGGGTCTTCATCGCGCAAATTTATCACGTCCCAGTCTTGTGACAAGGACGGGCGTTGAGATATCATCCCATTTCTGAATAATATCGCTTACTTTAACCCACCAGGTCTGGCTCGCCGACGATGCCATCCCACACATGGTCATCACCAAATTAAAATACCCAGACAGCTTTGCAGTCTCCGCGAACGTCATCAATGGTCCCCCCTTATCTTTCCTCCACTTCCACCTAGGTGCTCTGCACCCATACTTCCCCGAACTCGAGGTAGATCCCACACACAATAACCGTAGTGAATCCGAAAACTGGCGCCCCTCCAGCCACCCCTTCTGGTCCGGCTCCAGCGATTTCGAGTGGCCTCTGGACAAAGACCCGCCATCCGGGGGCACGCATCGCTGGCTCCGAGTTGAAGACAACAAAGCGCTCCACCGCACTCCGGTCGCACGGTTGACATACGACTTCTGGGGCACCACTTATGAAAGCTGGGCGATTGCGGCGCAGCAGCATTATTCGCTACTAGAGAATCTGGAGCAGAATACCACAGATCTATATAAATTCCAGCCGCCGTGGAATATGCAGGGGGAGCGGATTCGGATCAATTGCCTCGCGATTCTAGGGGATGATATTCTGGATACCGACGTGGAGCATTGGCCAGATGATAGAGGGGATGAGGATATGATTGTTTTGGAGTTGCCGCTGAAGTTGCAGAGACGTGAGTTGTTCCCCGCCTTGGTTTAGTATTCGATTCTGTGATAACGCTCCTTTATTCAATTTAAACCGGAAATGATGGTAACTGACACTCTGTTGTTGTACACACAGATGTGCTAGTCGAAGGCAGAGCTCTCGCCGCACACTTCAATTTCATGCACCAAGGTGGACTCCCGTCGACAGATTTGCTCTCTAGGTATAACTCGTACGCAAAAGAAAACATATGTAAACAACAGAAACAGCCGGAGCAGCAGCAGCAGCCGAAGGATCGATAACCGCGCAAATGGTGCATCATATATCACATGCATATCGATATATATAATCATGCCATGTTTCTTTTACAAAACCACTTACTACTTGGCGTTAATGTATGTAATGATGAGGACGTTTTAGCCTTTGCTTTCGAATTTCTATTCTCTTGTTTTTTTTTCTCTTTTTTTACCTAATCTTCTTTTCTTAACTGTCAAATTTTAATTTTCGTTTATTTATTTAACATATATAGGATTCATATGTGGGGTTAGACGGTTATGTCGTTTAGGTCGAGAACAACTCATTCCGCCATTTTTTTGGAATTTTTTCGATTGCTTTGTTTACTGAACATTCAATGGAATGCCCGTGCGCGCGGGTAGGCTTTTCTTGAAGACAGCTTCGCGCAGGCGTCAGACCGACGGTCAGTTAGGTTCCCCGAAGATTGGTACATGTAGTTAATGGATCAGGTTAGTACAGCCAGACCAACTTGTGACGGTTCGGATTTTATGGCAGAGGAGGTGGAGAGAGGTTATATTTCCCTTGACTTCCAACGTGGCCGAGCCATCTCGGGGTATGAATTGGGGTGTCAATACCCGCTGGCGGGGAGATTTCGTTCTCATAGGCGTCCACTAGCTACAGTCAATGGATGCTTTTGTGTGCTCTCCAGGGGCATGTTTCTCTGATCGCAAAGAGGTTATATATGTCGGTGTAAAACGAAAAAGAGATCCGACGCTTTGTTGGGGTTATTATATGTTGGAAATAGAAAAGATATGAGGGGTCCACTACTTTGAATGATTGGAATGTATTTCGAACAGACTGGTAAACCATTTCAAAGCCAGATAGATATGATATGATGCTTTGGCTTTGACACATCCAGCATAACTATTCGAGACTTTTTAAATCATATTACAGCCTCATGCGAATATCGAATCTAATATGATATCTGCCAACTAACCATAAAAAAACTATTAGTTACAACAAAAACTCATATTTGCTCACATCTACACACAACTTCAACGTTGTTATCATTGTAATTGTCTAATATGTAGAACTGCCGTGCTATGTCTATAGTCTAGATCAGGAATGTATTGGTGAAAGAGCAGCTCTAATATTCAATTGCCAGTAGGAGACTATTAAGTAAGGTATTGCGATGTATAGGAAAACTATACACCCTACTGAGGTTAACCGCTCTTATATAATAAATACCCAGGGTCAACTACATCATTTGACCAGTTTTATGCGGGTCCTAGTAGCCATCAAACGAAGTTTGATTCGGTACCCGAAGGGGATTATTTTATTACAAATGGTTCAGCCATTATTTCAAGCTTTGCGATGGACATGCTGCTCTCTCATTTCGTGAAACCAAGAGGGATAAAGCGCGTCAAAGCGGGCAGGGAGTAACCAGAGCACAAAAGCTGGCGCTGAATTGATACAGAAGGTGGCTGAATGCGAGATCAAAAAGCCCCTTCACATTATGCAAATATTAGATCTGATAAATCAAATATGTATGAGAAAAATGCCGCTGTCAAACCGCTCCCCCCAATAAAATAATATATCAGAGAAAAATGTTCACGGAGTCAGATTCTGGACTAATCTCATCCAAACGGCAGTGTTGTTTGGCCTCGTTCCGGCTCAGCAAGCCTAGATAAGCAAGGAAAAGAAGCCCCAGTTAGCATTGGATCATAATCTTGAGATATGGATAGCAAACGTACTCTTTGACTCTAACGTCTGGTGCTGGCTGGATATCGCTCCTTGCACCTGGCGTAATGAAGATAAACTGCCGCCCAACGGACCGTCTTGCCGCTATCATCTATTACCGTTGTATCGACACGTCAGTACCGTGAATAACGTGAAGTATACAAGACGATTAAAAAAAGGAAAAAGGTAGGGAGAAAGCTTACCAGCATTTCAATACTCATCCTTCGGTTGATAGAGTCCATGTATACGTCACTATCACGGAAACAAAATAATTAATATAAAAACAGAAACATATACGAGGAAGAGCGTCAGTCGATCACGTACAATTCATCCAAGCAGCGGATCGGTGACCCCATAGCCTCCCATAGCGATAATAAAAGGCATATCTGCGAGAATGATTTTTCCCCTCCGGAGAGAGTTTTCGCGTTTCTCCCCTTGGCGCTTTGCTTTGTGATGTCCGGTTCGATGTGGATATCAAGCAATTTCTTCGTATGATCCGATAGAATCTGGCCGCGGAAACTTCGTTCGCTTAGCAGATAGGTAAATTGGAGTTTAGCCTGGGCGGTGATGAGAGAACGGAAATTCTCCCATCGTTTTCGCCGATTATTCAATGTGATTTTGAACCTCTATGGAAATTGTAAGTCGATAATTCTGAGCAGAGAGTGGTGGGACGAGCGAGGATGAGGAAAATTTGTGGTGGAGGAGAAACTTTACCTGAGCGAGTTCTTCGAGCTCAGCAACCTGCCGCCTAGCACTTTCATATCTCTCCTCTGCTTCGGCTGCTTCCGTGGCAATCTTCTCTCGATTTCCAAGACTAGACGGCGTTAGCAAATTTTGTGTTTTTCAACCACTAGTAGAAGAATACATACTCCTTATCGAATCGATCAAGATCCCTTTTCAATCTCACAAGTTTCTTATCAAGGCTATTCGCCGTCTCCCCCTCAGCAACAGCCACACGTGGAGAAACCGAACTTGCTTTGGCACTGAAATCCAAAATGATATCACCAAGCTCCTGTCGCTTGGTCGCTATATGTGCCTTATCCGCCTTCACGGATTCAAGCCTTCCAATAACGACATTTTTATCAGTGAGAGCCTTTCTCCGCCTCTCCAGCATTTTTGATTCTCCCTTTTCAAGCTCTTCGACCTGTTTCCGATGCTCGGCAATTTCCCGTTCGATCTGCGCCACTTCTCGTTTCTTCTCTTTGAGTCTCTCGATTATGCTATCCATTTTGTTGACACTGTCTTCAAACGAGCTCTCGTGAGTGCGTTTCTCCCCTTCGCTTTCTTGCAAAGAGTTTTGCAGCGCCTCTAGCCCGCCATCTTCAATGGTATCTGCGTCAATTGCACTTTGGAGCTCTTCAGCGAGGTCCTCCGCCGTTTGCCAGGCGATCTTTAGCTGATCCTCCTGTCTTTTATGTCTAACGAGTGCTTGTTTGCATTTTTCAAGATGGGTGCGCGCCAATCGTTCTTGAGTTTCCAGCTCAAGGAGGTCCTGCTTCAACCGATTCACAGCATCCTGTTGTATCCTTTATGGACAACGAGTGAGTAAACTGGGGGCCGGATTATTATTATGTGTGAAAGGTTACGTACTTGATTTGGGACTCTATGTCAGTTTTCATCCGGGGTCGTCCCGTATACACTTGAACTGGAGATTGAGTTGGTTGCCCCGTCCGGCTGTAAGCTAAATGAACTCCTCTTCGTCGGTCCCGTTGGTCGATACAGAAACATCGCTTCACATTTCTCGGTCGTTCACCATCAAACATCACAACCGAAGCATCTTCCAAGTTCTCGATGAGAAGAACCTGTTCAATGCCATTGGTTATAATTAACTGCCGCCGAACCAAATCGTTATCGATCTAGATGAAATTTTTAGTAACATAACTGACGATCGGGAATTCTGTTATCGGTGGTTTCCTTCCTACCTCTAAAACCCGTAACGCCGTGTCGAATTGAGGATTTGGTTCGTTAGGTGATGTATCCATGCTCCCAGTATCATTTCCAATAAAGATAGGGCATTCACTAATTGAGATGGAAATTAACATCCATATCGGAGTAAATCACAAAAATCCATAAGACTTTGTCACTTACCATCCAACCCGCTTCATGATACTCGAGAGAGTATTGGAATCACTCTTAGTCGTCACCACAAACCCACTCAGGTTTGCCCCCAGTGAACTTTCAAGGACCCCAGACCATTTCGGTTTTAACAACCTTATATGATTGCCCAATGGCCCGACAGGTTTTCTCGAAAACTTGTACTGTTCTTGTTCAATAGCCCTTAACAACATGGGCATCTTTTCGTGAAAACCGCCTTGCTGTTGTCCCCTGTCTCGCGTGAGGCTACGGAGTCGATTTTCAGCTTGCTCTATATCTGACCGCTGCTTGGTAACAGGTTCACGCTTCCCTTGCAGGTCTCGATCCGCTTTGTTGATATCCTCTTGTAGGCGATCCACATCTCGTCTGTGGGCTTGGTACTGATTGCCTGCCTCCTCAGCCTCAGCTTTTTTCCGCTCAAGTTCCGCCAACCTCCTAGCATGGCTCCCACCATCTAAATCCTCAAGTCGTTGCTTTTCTTCCTCTATTTTTCGTTGTGTCTCTTCGATGGCCGACTCGGCAGTCTTCAAACATTCACGGATCATGCGTTGTGTTGCCTAGAAGAAGAAGAGACCCCGAAATTAATTACCAAAAACATGTCATATGTCATATAATACTTGACATACCTGGAGGTCATGGCGTTCTCTCAAAGTCTCATTCAGATTTTCTTTTGCACCCTTCCCACGATCCTCTTGAGTTTCCAGTTCCGATCTTGCTGCTCGAACGGCTTCAGAAGCTACATTGTATTCACGATCCGCTTCTTGATAAACTTCATCGGCTTTCGCAACTTCAGCCTCAAGATCGGCGATATTTCTGGTCGCCTCCTCGAGTTGCGCATCGCACGAATCTCGTTGCTATTCCGTAAATTAACCTGAGAACAGTACTCTAAATAGCTGCAGGATTCCACAAACCTTTTCTTGTTCTTCAACCTGTACCCAAGCCATCTGAGCTCGTAAGTTCCTCACTCTAGCCCGCATAGTCTCATTCTTATCCGACAGCGCGAGTTTCGCTCTAGAGTTATTCCTATTAACCTCCAAATCTTTGATCTGGTCCAAATGGATCGACAACTTCGCTTCAGTCTGGTCAATCGACTCTTCAAGCAAGCGATAATCCTGGTCTAGCTGCTCGAGTTGAACGCCCTTGACGAAAAATTTGTATTTTTCCGACGGGCTGGAGCTGCTTAGAAACTGGCGGGCCATGTCTTGTGAGAGGACGTTCATGGGATTATCAATCTGCAACGCGAAGTAGTCTGTGATGGAGTCAAGTTCCGACTTCTTCGTAGATACAATGCGGCCGGCGGAACTTTTGATTTTAAAACCACTCGAGCCGCTTCTGGAGAAATGCCGCTCAATGATGATCGAGTTTCCGAATTCGTTGGGATTATATGCGCTGTCCCCCCGGTTCTTAATACGAACCACAATAGTTGCAGAACTACAAAAAATAGCAGATTTAGTTTAAAAAAATGCCCGCGGTCAACCATAAATGATATCACGGAAATCATAAAATAAAATTAAAAATTAAAAAAAAAAATACAACAAGAAACTAAGAAAAAACATACTCTTTCCCTTCCTTAATAAAACTCTTCAAGCTCTGGCCTCGATTCGTCACAGACGCCTTCCCGCCCAAACAGAGTGTAAGAGCCGTAAGAATAGCGCTCTTCCCACTCCCATTCTTGCCCACGATAAAATTTATCAGCGGACCCAGGTCGACGGAGAAATGCTCATGGCACATGAAATTGTAGCAGTCTACTCGTTCTATAATACCATGCTCTGCGGGCACGTTTTCTATGTTTTGGGAGAATTTCTTTTGGATATATTGGCTGGCTCGGCTCTCGATGGCCTCCTCATCGCCGATGTCGAGGTCGGGTTCGGATTCGGATTCGGGTTCGGGGTCGCTGAGGTTTTCGTGCGGGTTTGCGCCGTCGAGCTCGGAGGCGGATGCGGAGCCGTACAGATTTGAGGAGGAGTCGGTAGAGTCATTGTCACTATCACTGTCTTCTCTGACTGCTAGGACGTCTGAAGTGCGCGCTTTCTTTCTCTATATACAATGACAATATATTAGTGACTGCCTATTATAGGTTTGCGACATTGAGAACGGGTTATCCCATATTGTATTTCTTTACCGGGCCAAGTTGTGAACCTAGCGGTGCACTCGAGACGGGATCATTGCGCTGGTCGACTCGGCTCCTCTTAATCGGAGCCATTGGGAGGAAGGGGATAAATAAATAAACGCAGCTGTTGGATGACGAGTCATGGAATGGATACTGTGGGTTGCTTATGAGATCACGGTATTCCCGGAATCCCAGGCTCCTGGGCAGCTACTCCGTCCCGTATGTCAGAGCGTTGAGAGGGATGTCTTCATGGTTTCGTTGTAGTTAAAATAGTTTGTAGGTGGTTCATCCCGTCGCGTCGCGTGGAAAAACGAAGATACCTGGGGATCACGTGATATGAAAGTCAATTTTACCCAATTGAGATAGACACAGGCAACATCATCCATAGTGAATTATGAACAGTCACAACTAAAATTTCCCCAATTGATGAGTGCTAGTACAATGGAAAGAAGGTCTTGAGTTTTTCCACACCCTGTTTTTGGCATATCATACGATATCACAAGAACATCTTAACTATAGAAACATCCACCAAAGTTGAGTAAAAATACTAACTATACAATAAAAATCACCTCCCACATCCCTCCTATCCCTGCTATTTACAGAAGCAACGATTTAACAGGGAGGCATATCGAAACGACTGTTTATCTATCTACTCGGTAATAGGCTCCTCAGCAACATAGTGCAGATACGCACCCATCAGCTTAGTACCCTCAATGTAGTTGCGCTTGTCGAGCTTCTCGTTGGTAGAATGCGCCGCATCTGTCGAGCTTCCCATTGGCAACAGAAGGACGTTTTTGCCTGTGGCTTCTTCGAAAGTCAGGGTGATGGGGATGCTAGTGTTTTACCATTGGTTAGAAATTTATGTTCTTCCCGCGCAAAAACGAAAGAAAGAAAGAGAAAAACATACCTCCCTCCCTCCCTCGTCATATCCGGCTCAACACCAAACACCTGCTTAACAGCCTTACCGGCAGCCTGGAAATTCCAATGCCTGGGGCTAGCCACCCACCACTTCCCATCATGCTGCAGCGAGCAATCCATCGTATTCTTACTGTTCAACTTGGCAAACTCCGCCTTAATGTAGTCAAACACCAACCGATTCACATCCTCGCTCTCCATATTGGGCACGGTGCGGATGGAGAATTTCCCAATAACTTTCGCGGGTATGACGGTCTTGGCACCGGGGGCTGAATAGGCACCTTCCACGCCGTGGATGGAGAGGGATGGGTACCGCCATCGTCTCATCAGAGTGGGCTCCTTATCTGAGAAGATGGAGGTGGTGCTGCCGAGAGACTCGTGCAGGTTATCCATGGAGAAGCTGATGCCGCCGTACAGGCTCTTTTCGTCCTCTGTCACAGGGGCGACGAGTTCGTTGATGCCTGGGATCAGGATGTTGCCTTGAGCATCAACCAGCTTGGAGAGGAGATTGACCAGGTCTGTCATGGGCTCATGGGCCGTGCCGCCAAAGACACCGCTGTGCAAATCCTGCCCGGGCCCGGAGACGGTGAGAGAGTAGTAATTGCACCCGCGCAGTCCGTAGGTGAGACACGGCTTCTCGGTACCCAGCCAGTAATTATCGGAAATGCACACGGCATCGGCATCTTTGAAATACGCCTTGCTTTCCGCTTTTACGAACTCCTCCAGACCCACCGAGCCGTACTCCTCCATGCCCTCGAAGCAGCAGAGCAGGTTGACAGGGAACTCCACGCCGGCCTTCTGGTGCGCTTCGATGACGTTTAGCCAGCCCATGACAGGGCCCTTGTCATCCGTGCTGCCACGACCATACATTCTCCCCTTCTCATCAACGGTGAGCGTGAAGGGCTCCGTGTTCCAGCCATCCTCTAGTAGAGCGGGTTGCACGTCGTAATGGCCATAGACGAGGATGGTCCGCTTGTTCTTGTCGTTGCCGTAGCGGGCGAGGATTACGGGAGGCAGTTCCAGATGCTCCCGTCCATGCTCCTTTCCTAGTGGTCGTATCTCAACTTCAGCCCCCAGGCGTTTGAGTTCATCGGCAAGGAATTCTCCCATCTATGGTAACAAAATATTAGAAATGTAATGTCTCGAGAATTGGGGAGGGGGGGGGGGGGTGTTGATTGTGGTAATTAGGACCATACTTTGACGACATCCCCTCTGTTCTCATCTTGGGCGGAGATTGACGGGATAGCAACAGCTTTTCTCAGGCCTACATTATAACAAGGGCAATTAACAATCATTCAAGACCGGAACACTGCGTCGCAAAATTATAGCCAGGAAATGGAGAACGGCGTACGATCAATGAAATGGTCCTGGAGGTTATCGACCCTACGCAGAAAAAACAGAAACACATTGATGTTAGCAAACCAAATCCTCCATGTATAATGAATACAATGACAAGTAGTATAATATATTTGAAATTCCGAAAACCTCACTCCTTGAAAAACGGTTCCAACTGGGGCGCCATCTTGGGATCGTCGATATTTGCGTAGAAGGTTCTCTTGTGTATTCTTGCAGTGAGCAGCGGGGGAGGTTGCTGTTGGATGATGGTGTGGAGAATGAATGAGCGGGGTGAGGCGGAGGAAGAGGAAGAGGAAGAGAGAGATCTATTTAGACTAAAATATCTCCGAGCCTGGATGGCTGATGGGATGATCAATTGCGCCGTCCAGTGTCTAAGTGCAGGAAGCGATGCTGCGATGCGACTGAGGGGAAGAGAGGAGGGGAGCATTTGGCGCGGAGGAGGGGCCAAAAGAGGGCCTAAGGGGCATAAAGAGCGTGGATGGTCTGGGTAGATGCGGCAAAGACAGGAGACAGACAGACAACCTTGCTTGGAATTGTGAAACGGGGAGAAGAAAAGAGAAACGAGGTTGCATTCG
This sequence comes from Emergomyces orientalis, assembly GCA_002110485.1. Taxonomy (NCBI): domain Eukaryota; kingdom Fungi; phylum Ascomycota; class Eurotiomycetes; order Onygenales; family Ajellomycetaceae; genus Emergomyces; species Emergomyces orientalis. The sequence continues at coordinate 2,738,345 of MOWL01000067.1, forward strand.
TGTTCTTTATTATTTTCTTTTCTGGAATTCCGTTCTCTTTTTATTAATTATTAATTGCTTGTTTTCAGCTGGTGAGTCGCGTCAACAAGGATTTTATATATATTTGGAGATTCCATGCTTTAAGCAATGGATGAAGCAAAATAAGCGGCTTCGACCTTTTTTTATAACTGTTTTAAATTTATGTGTTTGATGGTAGAATATAGTGATATTGTACAGAACATAAGAAAATTACAGGAAATCTAACGGCAAATATTGGGAGCAGGAATGAAAAATGGAAAAGAAAATAGAATAGTACAGTGATAAGTTTCTACAATGAGGCCGGCCAGCCATTCCTTGTCCTCGTCCTCCTTCTCGACCTCGTCTTCATCACCCGTAACCACCCGGCAAACAGGAATTGGAGCTGCAGAGCAGTGCAGTCGGAAGAGCAAGGGATGCGATTTTTCTTCGCCATCCGTTGACTTTATATCTCATCTCCACCTCCGTAGGGTACGTAGGGTCGACATGATGATGGTGTAGCATCCCTCCAATGAGAATAATAATAATCAAAATGCTGACCAATTGAGGGTATCTAAATTGGAAATGTGATTGATCATTGATCCCTTGCCCAAAGCTCTTTCCGCAGCTGTCTATCCTCCCTTGCAATCGTCCGCTTCTTGCCCCAGCGCGATTTGATAGCCTCAAGAACCTGCTGCTGGATAGCCTTCTTCTGCGGGCCGGCATCGCACACCTGCATGACGAAGTGGGTGCTGCATCCGAATCTTTGAGCCAGCGCATATCTGCTCCATTTCATGGGGTCTTCTAGCCGGAGCTGGCGCATTTCCGCGATCTCCTGCTCGCCCAGGATGTGTTTGGTTTGACTTTTATGCCGCAAAACTAGTGGGAGTCTTGATTGTTCTTGTTGCAGTGGTTCTCCAGCGAGTGAAGCGCGCAGTTTCCGGCGGACGTCATCTGGAGGTAGGAATTTGGTAGGGGTGTGGTAGATGGAGGGGGCACTGGACGGGGGGTTGTAGATGATGCGATCAGGCGAATTGGGAGGAAGAGGGCTGAATGAAGCATCAGGCTTCACGCGTAGGCGCTGTTTCAGTCGACGGAAAGTTGACTGGTATCTCCGGCATACCAGGATGGAAGTGGCTGATTCCGACCACGATGGGAGCAAGAATGGCAGCGTCAAGATATGGCGCCGAGAATATGTGACGGGAGAAGCCATGGTGACGGAGGAAGAGAGTATAAATTAGAGGGAGAGACCCAAGGGAATGTGTGGATTGGGTCCTCACGGATAGGGAAATCTTCGAGGAGAGAGAGAGAGAGAGAGAGAGAGTCAAAATCAGCAGCCAGGAGACATGGCAGGATCCGACATAGGGAGGAATTGAGTCAGATATGTTTTAGAGAGAGAGAGAGAGGGAGGGAGAGGGAGAGATGTTTGGACTGGTTGGAATCTCAAATATCAACCAGACAGTGGATGAAATGGCGACGAGAAGAAAATTAAAGATACGCTAAGCTGGATTGGGAGAGGAATCACGTGTGAATCGGAGAAGGGTTATTCCGGATGATATCGACCAAAAAAGTACAAATACAATACACTACAGTAATACACGGATATATGTTTCGGGGGTTTATTTATGGGAGGATGTTGCGGTCTTACAGAGTAATAATAGGGAATAATAATAGCATACAAGATATATATATACAAATATACATACATAAATATATCTATGCATGTATATATATGTGGTGAAAGGGTAGATTCCTCTGCCCATATCTAGATAAACACTCTCTGCTGTCTGATTGTTGCAACCGGAGGCAGCATTATTATTACAATACCGTACCTCCCGTATCAACCCATATAGTACAGTACAATACCATATCATCCCACCCATCGAAAATACTGTAACACTGTATGTACTCTGTAATACCGTATCCTCATCCGCATTTGATCAACCCTTGGGGGAACTTCCTCCTTCATCTACTCCGTAACTAATCAACTTCATCTTCAACCTCCAAATTTCATCCTCAGGTCGTCTATCTCCGCCTCATTCTCCTCCTCAACATTTTCTGTCTATGTCACTCCCTCTTCTCCACTCACCATCCCATATTACACCTCCTTAACCCGCCTGTCGTCGAACCCTCATAACTAATATGACGTCGTTGATGCGTTCTATACCAAGCCCCCAACGCTCTTGTTGCTGAGTACGACCCTCTCTACTCCGTATGATTCGGAACTGTCTCACCAACTCAAAAGCCAAGTTTAACCACCCCCCAGCCTGCCAGGCCCCAAGGTTCCTCGTCCAAGCCACCAACTGCGTCTTCTTCCCACTGCTTTAAATATCCCTCTGCCTGCAGAAAACGTCCATATATTCCACGCTCTCCCTCTCTCTAATACCTCTCTTCCTACCTTGTATCTTCGGCCACACACACACACACACACACACTCTCTCTCTCTCTCTCTCTCTCTCTCACCCTTGGTCTGCCGCCGCTGAAGTGGGGAACTATCTCTCAAGCTAAATATACTCAGCTGTACTTTGTCTTCTAACCGCCCAATCCCGAGACATTTCCGGAATTTTCCTTTGCGCATGATTCTGGTGTGGACTTAGATCGAGTTCTTTGCTTTGCATAATAATATTATAACTCGAATCTCCCATACCTTCAATCTCCCAAGCAGCCATGGCTGCTATAAATCCCCCAACCGACAGGACGTCGGATTCCACCACACCAGATCCCGCTTCTGTTAAAGAGTTGCCAGTCACTTCATTTCTATCAGTATCTGAACCGCAAACTCAGCGACAACAGCAACAACAACCCATCCCCAACACTCTTTCGGCAGAAGCGAACAAGATGGGCGTAATGAATGACAAAGAGAGTAAGGAATGGAGACTCAAACCAAAAAAGAACCTTGAATCCAGTGCGGTTGAAAAGAGCGAATCGCAACAACGCCCATCAAACATCCCAAATCCCATAGCCACCATGAGACCCGTTTCCCCTCTACATTCTCTCAACTCGACTCGACCATCTGCATCTCCACACCGTGCGAGAAATCCCTACATGTCTCCGTCGTCGCCCAATCGTGGATTTCGCTCTGCATCTCCACGACTCCACTCGCCTGCTTCATCGCAGATTTTCGAACGGAATGTCCAAGAAGATTTCGCTCCAGCCCAAGCCTCCCCATCTATACCCTCACACATCATGACGGAAAACCATATCCCCCCCATCCTTGGCGCTTCCTCTGCTGCTTTAACCGATGAACGGCTTGACCCAGACTCCGTCGAAATTATCACACATAACTTCCACCAACCTGCCTCCCTCAGCGTGACGGGTGGCCAACCTGAACACCCAATGACGTCTTCTTGGCACGAAGATCTCAACCCTCATTTACCCCCAGATGTAGAAGATTCGGTCTCCAATTACGGCGGCCTGGACTCATCTGATATCCGCCGCCTAAGCTTCGTATCATTCGCTGACGTCGTCCACGGCGAACACGCCGAAACGGACCATGCCTCAAACCGAGATTCCATGTACATTGCAGGCCTCTCGACCAACACCGCCTTATTCGCGGCGCAGAACCGTTCCCCATCTCCCATGCGCTCTCCAGTTTCGTCCCATGGCTTCGGTACATCCCCACCAACAAGCGTATCGCCTTCCACAAAAGGTTTGGACACCTCTCCCAACCGTGGAGGTCGGGTGGCCGGGAGCCCCCGACTCTGCGCCCATAGCCCCCCTCCCGGCACCTTTGGGGGCGAGTTGAATGTCGAAACCATGCGGCAGGCTCTCCGACGGACTGGTTCCGGCGATTTTGGTGGTGGATTCCGCAGTCAACCCATGAGCGCTGTTGGGAATGACGATGGGACTTACGATCGTCCCTTTAAATAGTGACATCCACCCACCCACCCACCTTCTGAAAAGGTTTGATGCTCCTTTGTAAATTTGTTATGTATTTGGTTTTTTGGTTTTTTGTTCCCATTTGTTTTCGCTCTCATCCATTACTTCACTTTTTTCTACTTCCCTTTTTTCTCATCAATTTTCACCAATGGGGGTAGATAGGAGTTTTTTTCTTTCTTCTTTTCTTCTGAGGTATTGCGTTTCGGGAAGCTCGTAACTTGACTTTGCTCTATTTTTCCCATAACCATTTATTTTTAACATAACATTTGGGAGGACAGTTTTCATTTCGTTTCATTTTCTTTTTACTTCTGGCATATGTCTTTTTTTTCGCTTTCTGGTCTTTCCTTGGTTCCAATTCTGTCGCCTGGTTCATTTGCACTATCTCTTGCCTCCTTGTTTTGGGTTGACCTGTACCTTTCCTTCGATTTTTCCTTTGATATATGTCCTTTTTACTCTTTATTTCCTCACTCTTTATTTCCTCGCTTATCTTCTAGCTATTATATATTTTTGTTTTCTTTCTTGCTTCTTCTTTTCTGATTCCCCAGGATAAATCCTTGCAAAAACCTCTCGTCAAATAACCGAGGGCCATATATTTCATATCCCCATCATCAAAGGAATTATGTTCAAACTAGCTTGCTAAATTGAACAGCGGTCTGCTTTTACTATCTATCTATCTATATATCTATCTATCTACATCTTTTCATCAGTATCATTATCATGATTATTATTATTATTATTATTATCACACCGCTCATCTTTTATCATCTATAATTCGGATTCAGAAAGTTCTAACTTCACTTCGTCTTCCGGGTAAATCCCGGATTCGATGGCGGGAATTTTGTTTTATTAAGTCTGATAATTGTTGAGATTATATTCTTTCCCTATTTTAATCTATTTAGTGGTATCAAAATGATTGCGTTTTATTTTTAGGTTCCCCTTTTTTCATTTTTAAGTCCCCCCTATTTGATGGGTTGAAAACATTTGCATTTGTTGATTGATATATACCCTTTCCTGATTCGCCATCCATATACAAATTGAGTTAAAATTTCCTTCGGTCGTCGAATTTTCCGAAAAAATCGTTGTGTAGGGATACAAATACCTCGACGCAATAACAAACCAAGCCAGCTGCTCAAATAAATTTACCGAAGATATATATATACCACGCGAAGCCTGGCCTGATTTTGCCTAACCGACAGCTCCATTCTCGGGGAAGAGGATTTCCAAGACGAAAGAAGTAGTAGCGCAAACGTCCCTTTCATTTGACAGGAGTGAAACTTCGCGCGTAACACGCTCCAAGAAGATTCTTCCCCTAGCTCCCCCCCCCACCAAAAGCCATCCATCCAATTTAAGGGGAAAGTTAGATGTATTTATCCCACCCAATTATATCACGACTTCTTCGACACCTTCGCTGCCGCTTCAAGGGCACGCTCGATCCGAGCTCGCAGGTCTGCGGGGTCCTCGAGTCCGACACTAGTTCTTATCAGATCCGTCGGGACGCCTAATGAGTTTGCCTGGATAATATATGTGAGTGATTTTATTTTTCTTCCTTGGAAAGATGGAGCGGTAGAAGGGTAATGGAGAAGGACAAAATTGACTCACCCATTCTAATTCTCCGTAGTGGGCTAGAATTACGTAGGGGGAGCTTTATGAGGGGGATTTTATGTCAGTACACATCGCCTATTGGTATGTGTTCTAGCGGGGAAATACCTGAGGGTAAAATTCGTTCCCAAACTAGGACCCTTCATGACTTCAAGAGCGTCGTAAAAGGCAGTCGCCTCATCTTTCGAATTGAAAGTTATGGAGTACAAACCGCCGTAGCCTCCATTGGGGTTCTTGCATTTGTCATAGAATGGTCTGGTTGGGTTATATTTCGGGTAATAAAGGTCCTTGACTGTTAACAGAGTATTAATAACCTCTTTTACTTCCTCTGGTTAAACATCCCCTAGGTATTCTCGAAGCTGAACTTACTCAAAGGTGACGCTTTTAACTGCGCAGTAATTTCTTCTGTGGCTACGTTAATGCGCTCAATCCTTGATACGAAATCGCGGCTGTTTCGCTCTAGAAAAATCGCGTCTTCGCCCCAGTAGTTATCTTCATACTCCGTCTCAAGCACTGCCTTCATCTTTTGGTAATATTGCCCATGCGGATTAAACACGGCACTGCCGCCCATTACATTGCTGTCTCCACTGAATACCTTGGTCAAGCTACTGACGACGACGTCGGAATAAGGGAGAACATTGACGTTGATAAAGTTGCCCACAGACTCATCCACAACCACCGCGAAATCATATTTCGTCGCTAGGTTTCGAATGCGCTCAAGATCGGGGGCTTTCAGCAGCGGATTCCCAGGGAATTCCGTGAAAAGGGCTAAGAACCGCTCCCCTGATTCCAACCGTTTCTCAAGTTCATCCAGCTCTTCAGATGACGCATGCCCATAAAATTGAACACCGGGTCCCCATTTCTGCAATATCTTTAGCGTATCGACATAAGGGAAGCCGAAACAGATGCTCTTCATCGGACCCCGGGCAGCCATTAGCATGCGATGGGTGTTGAAGATCGAACTCATGCCCGAAGGGAACAGGAAGACGTGGTCTTCCGTCAACCCGGCAATTCGCCCATTCGATGACGTAGACTGCAGTGCTTCGCTGAGCTCACCATTGCAGGTCAAAGAGCCGGCAATCCGCCTCCGAACCGCTAGCTTTGCGTTATTGGCATGCGCCATGCTCAGGTTACGCCCAAAGCGCTCTTCGATGAACTGGTCAAATTCCTTCGACGAGGGGATTTCGCTTTTCTGCGGTTGCCGCTGCGCTGGTGTCGAGTCCTTGCTAATGTTCCCCAGAGACCCATTCCGTTGATACCGCTTGGGGCCCTTGTGAGGCCACTGAGTTGTGTGCTCACCCCGCTGCAGCAACAGGCTCTCTTCGATTAAATACCCATCTTCCAACGCCTTTAAACAGAATTCGCTACGTCGGCTTGAGATCCCGTCACCTGTGTGTTGCCACACCTCCTTTGCAATGGCGCTATGTGCGGCTGGGTACAAAACACAAAATAGCGGCGACGCAATATTTGAATGCATGTTACCACTGTCACGCTCGTCTGAGTGAGGTTGTTGCTGTTGCTGCGGCTGCGGCTGCCTCTGTGGCGGTAAGAGACTAACAGTGCGAACCTTTTGCGCCTCCTCAGCTGATAGCCGTGAAGTCATGAATTGGTAACACCGGTCCGCACTCTTACGAGATGGGAACAGAGTGGCGGACTCCTCCTCCGGCGTACCGAAGCGGCGGACCACTTCCACCACGAGCGCCTGGATGCTCCTGTGGATGAAGAAGCGTGGGTAGCCACTGATCATGGCATCAGTTACCCATTTCTCGCCTTCTTCGTATCCTACATTCGCCCGCCATGTCGGGAGGGAGACACTCACAGCCTATATTTTGTTACGTTAGCATACGACTAGAAATACATGTGAGTGGTGAGAGCAGGCGATGAGTAAAAAGAACTGTTTATTCCATCAGGTGTGCCTGTCCAGGGGCCTTTTTTTTTTTTTTTTTTTTTTTTTTTTTTGGTGTGTTTCGCAGCCAGCCAGGAGAAACATATAAGAAGAATGACTCATACAGCAGGAAAGAACACAAAACAGTACAGACTCCATGGCTGAAAGTCTTCTAATTGGTAGTAGACATAAAATTCGGGTCATTGGATATGTAATTTCACTAAAACATACATGGTCAGTTTCTGGAGGGACAGGTCCTCCGACTGGTAGTTGCTTGAACATCCTGGCGGCCAAGTATATGATGTCTGATGGACAGATGAGCGGGATATCGGGAACAAAAGCGCTTTAGCTCAAGGAAGAATTCAAAATGCAGATACTGAGCATTGCCCGCGAATACAAAGAAACGGGATTATTGTGTATAGACCACCCGATGTTACTGTTGTTGAAGTGTTGGAGAGAAAAAAGATATATCGAGGTGGGGGGGGATGGGGTGAAAAAAAGAGAGAGAGCGCGAGAGATTGATAAGGTTTTTTTTGGCTGTTGCGTTTCCGTCAGCCCCCACGCCGCCATCCCGCAACCGTATTTCTGTGACGGCATTTATTACGCTGCGTATTATCTGATGTGAATAGCAAACTACTCACACTTTAGAACAGTCTTGGTTAATAATTAAATATAAATGAATAAATAAACCACTAATCCTAGTTACAATTGTTTCATTTCCCTTGAATTCGTTGCTTCCGCGTATCATACACACAATTCAGCCAGTTAAACAATGTGTCGCTGTCTAAGTTTCCCCATATGTTTTTTCGTATTACAATACTAGTATAATACACACCCTATCGCTTCACCTCGAGCAAAAAAAAAAAAAAAAAAAAAAGGTTGAAGCTTCAAACGACAACCAACCAGCAACACGCAACCAGAGCTGGAAAAAGGTGCGAAATTCGAGGAATCGCAAAAACCGCCATAACGACGGTAGACCGCAAAGGCGCTTTTCGCTGAGTTCCAGTTCAGCGCCCTATGCCTGCCACTGGCTATTTTTAGTTTAATCCCAATCCCTATTCCCGCACAGCTTTTGGCGTTGTCAATGGCAGAAATCAGCGCAAAACGAAGAAAGTTAAGTTTGGGAGATGGAGCTCAACAACCTGCCAGAAATGGAGTCAAAGGGACGGAAAGTCGGTCACGATCAGATGCGTCTACAGCTGAGCTTGCTGTTGCCAGTGGAGTATTCAAGTCCAATGTCTTCAAATTGCAGGTGGATGAATTGCTCTCTCAACTGCGACCAGACCATGACAAGCTACTTTCCCGAGTCGAGAAACCGCTGCGGAAACTAAAAAGCATTATCGAAAAAATACCAGATATCCCTCCTAAAACCGTGTTTGAGGCGGAGAAAGAGCTGCGCAAACGATCGGGCGTTTTTGTTCCGTTCCCAGATCCCCGGCCCGCGAAAGATACCAAGTACACACTGGAATACGCTTCACCTGTGAATATCAACGTCGTAGGGAGCTTCGCGGTCAAGACAGAAATAAAGTCAAAGCTCACAACAATTGACTTGGCTGTCACCATTCCAAGCTCCCTGTTCCAAAAAAAGGATTACCTCAATTATCGATATTTCCACAAACGTGCCTACTACATAGCATGCATTGCCGCAGGTATTAAAGATGCTGGGGAACAAGGTTTTAAAATAAGCTGGAGCTATCAAGAGGGGGATACACTGCGTCCTGTGATTCTGCTAGAATCCACAGAGGGTACCGATGAAACCTTCACCCGCTCTAAATCCCGCATCCGCATTCTCACTGCCATCGAAGATGATGTTTTCCCGACTTCCGTCACATTACCCACCAGCAACAACATCCGAAAGAACAATGCGGGCCCTGATCAGCAACACGATGCTACTCAATCAGCGGACCATGTTCCGACCCCAGTTTACAACGCTGCTATCCGGTCTGAGGCATCCGTATCGGCTTTCTTGAAACTTCAATATGCTGCAAGCGTCAAATGCACAGCCTATCGAGATGCGTGTATCCTTGGACGAATTTGGCTTCAGCAGAGAGGCTTTGGAACGGCCTTTACACAGGGTGGCTTTGGTCATTTTGAGTGGGCTACTCTCGTAGCCTTGCTTCTTGAAGGGGGTGGACCTAATGGGAAACCGCTTCTCTCCCCGAGTTACAGCAGCTATCAAGTTTTCAAGGCTACAATCCAGTTCCTTTCTGGCAAAAATCTTATCCAGCCATTCATACTGTATGCAGCTGGGATTTCGAAAATCCCACCGTCTGACGTGCCTATTTTCTTCGATGGGAAAAGAGGCACGAACATCCTTTATAAAATGTCCTCTTGGTCATATGCTCTGCTACGCCATGAGTCTCTTACCACGTTGAAAATGTTGAACGACTCTCTTCACGACAATTTTAAAGGAGTTTTTATCCTCAAAGTTGATGATCCGCTTTGCAGATTTGACCACCTTATTTCAATGTCTCCGCAAACGTCCCTTTTTTCAACTCTTCGCCTCGTTAAATACCAATCGTCAATATACAAGGTCCTTTTGAAAGCTTTGGGCGATAGAGCTAAACTCATCTATATTTCCATTCCAGATACCCATACCTGGCCCGTTGAGTCAGGAGCTCGCCCTTCCACAAAGGAAACTGGACCTTCAATCACCATAGGATTATTACTCGATGCTGAACATTCCAACCGGATAGTCGATCACGGTCCTTCAGCTGAAGATAAAGAAGCCTCTGCTTCTTTCCAAAAGTTCTGGGGTGATAAATCCGAACTCAGGCGCTTTAAGGATGGAAGTATCGTGGAAAGTTTAGTGTGGTCCGATCGCCAGTCAGATCCACCAATTGTCCAACAGATTATAGCCCATATCCTGAAGCTGCATTTTGGCCTTGATGAAAACCGCATTACCTTTGCTAGCTACGGCCTCGACGCCGAATACTTCAACGGTATCAACGCCTTGAACCCAACAGCTCCCTTTCAACAATATATGGATGCGTTTAGTTCTCTTGAAAAATTGCTCCAAGGGATCGATGGTCTTCCACTCACATTACACCAGCTCTCTGCGGCCAACCCTCTATTAAGATACACATCAACCCAGGTGTCAAGCATCGGCCTAGTTCAAAACACTCCTGCTGATATTCTCCTCCAGTTCGAGGGCTCGACACGTTGGCCAGATGACTTGACCGCCATCCAAATGACAAAGCTGGCTTTTTTACTAAAGATAGCCGAACTTCTACAAGACTCGGGAGAAGTAGCCTCCTGTCATGTAGGTCTGGAGAATGAAAATACCAAATTCCTCAACACCTCGTTCCTCGACATAGTCCTCCCTAGCTCAATAACATTCCGCCTTCGCATCTACCACGACAGAGAGCAGAATCTATTGGAGCAACAACTGAAAAGCAAAGAACTAGCAGCCCGCCAAAAGGAAGAGTTAGCATTTGCCCTCGCCACACACAAACGTGCTTTCATCCAGGCCCCCAAACACACGCAAACAATCCGAACGCTCTCCACGCGTTTCCCCCTCCTCTCGCCAACCATCCGCCTCTTGAAAAAATGGGTAAACTCCCATCTCCTAACGCCTCACCTCCGCGAAGAACTCCTGGAACTCATCGTCTGCCGCGTCTTCGTCCACCCATACCCCTGGGATGCCCCCTCTAGCATCGTCACCGGTTTCCTGCGAACCCTTCACTTGCTCTCCCGCTGGGACTGGCAGCTGGAGCCGTTAATTGTTGACCTAAACCAAGAACTGACATCACAGCAATTGTCCGAGATTCAAACGCGCTTCGACGCCTGGCGAAATATCGATCCGATGATGAACACGGTCACCCTCTTCGCGGCGTCGAACCTTGACCGGGACGGCGTCGCCTGGACCCAGTTTTCGAAGCCGCCACGTGTCGTCGCGGCTAGGCTATCTGCCCTATCCAAGTCAGCTATGAAGCTCGTGACGGAGAAGAGGTTAGCTTTGCACGCGCCAGAACTTTTCGTATCTCCCTTGACAGATTATGATTTTGTGCTCTGGTTGGATTCGAAGTATGTTTCCGGCGGCCGGAAGAAGAAGAAGGATCAAGTTGCGTTTAAGAACCTTCAGGGACTAGGTCAAGGGGGTCTTGATGGCGATATGATAGGGTTTAAGCCCGCTACGGCGTTTGCGGATGAGTTAACCCGTTTGTACGGGCATGCTATTGTATTTTTCCATGGGGATGATGGGGAGACCGGTGGTGGTGTCATCGCTGGTGTTTGGAACCAGCAGACGACAAAACCACGGCCTTGGGGTTTGAAGATTGGATATTCCACAATTCCGTCAAATGTTGGGGGGGAAGAAGGAAATGGGGCGGAGCTAACGCCTAATAGAACAGCGATTCTGAATGAGATTGCCACGATAGGTGGTGAGCTTATTGAGAAGATTCAGGTTAATCGGTAAATGGATAGATATGGAAAACAGAACGGGGAAGAAAGAGAATAAAATTTTCATTTTCAATACGTTAAAAATTCTGGGTTCTTATTTTTTGTTAAAAGATAATAAATAGAATACACAAAAATATGAAGAAAGGAAAGGGAATAACGTTGACCTAAAAACGCCGATGCTATGTAATCTGCATTCTCTCATCCAGGGACGAACAATGGAATCCACACATTAACCCCTCAGCCCCATCAGGACTCAATAGATGCAAAATATATCTGTGATCACACTCTTGGTGTCGGTCATCTAAACTATATGAAACGATATGTCACAACTAGCCTCTCTTTCTCCCACCTGATCCCGCTGCGTCCTGCGTAGAGAACGAACAAAACTTGTCTTTGATCGCAACAACTTCGTAGCTACCTTCATCGGACGTTCGGATGGTCTTGGTATGTTCGTAGGATATGTCATGTTTAGTGTCCAGAATTTGTGATTTCTTCCCCTTTCGGTCGATGGAACTGCGCGTATATCTGCAAATGAAGAAAAACGATCAGTATTTCCGCCCGTAAAAACAAACGAAGAAAAGAAGAATGAAAAAAGGATGAAAAGGATGAAACAAAAGAAACAAATAGCAGTAGCGGGTAAGAAAGAAACTTACGTGAACTCAAACGGCGGAGTTCCCCAAAACTCAAAGACCATCTCAGCCTCTCCACCTTCATGTATCTCGACAACAGAAACAGATCCACGACTGACCCTGACGCTAGGCATCTCATGGATGGTCTTGGTGATATTCTTGTGTGCCTTGCACTTCCCACTTGCCCCGTCGCTCACAGCGGTAATGACAAATTCACCAGGTTTTTCTGCAATGCGGCGGAAGCTAGTGTTTGGTACGGTAGCTTTCCGCTCCACACCGTTAAACGTATAATATACCTCGAACGGAGCGTGGCCAGATAATGAGAAAGAGAGTCGTTCTCCAACACAATAGTCCACCTGTGTTTCCAGTGGAATAACGGTTGGAACATCTGAAATAGCAACTCGCACGGACGAGCCTTCGTATTCTGTCGTTCGTTGGCAGCCGCGGGCATCCCGGACCTTCTGGATGCTTATGACATGCTGACCTAAGTCAAGATACCGTCGCGGGATAGGCAGGTTATATCGGTTGGAATCTATGTGTGGTATGGATAACACCTCCGGCTTCGATACGAAATGATGCTTGATTCCAATCTCCAAGGAGAACGGAGGAACTCCTTCTAGAATTATAGGGATCACTTCCTCCGCATTGCCTTCTTCTTTGCAGAATCCGTAAATGTGGTTAGGCTGTTCAAAGCGGGCAGAGGGACGAGGATTGACCCGTTGTGTGACGGTGAGTGGCGTGTGCTTCTTGTGATCGAACTTATAGAGATTATCACCAAGCTCGATGATTTTGTACGAGTAGATGCCTGGTTTCGAGGTATCCATTTGAAGGGAGGCAGAACCCAGTGCCGCCGTCATTGTCTTGAGGCTCGTGGAGATTGCGCCGGTAATTGGCCGACGCTGTTGTTCGTATCTAACCGTGTAAGGGGGTGTACCATCGAATTTCATTTCCATGAGATCTTCATCACCTTCGCAAACCTCTCGTTTTGCTAAAACATCCTTGTTTTCCACGGAGCTACCATCGATGGCTGTAATTCTCGGTCGCGGAATCCAAGAAATTTCGAAAGTGCTTGCTCCCTGATCAACCGAGCCAGGGCATGTAGAATCACTGACTTCGATGACTTCATACCGCCCACGTTGGGTAAGCTGGACAAGACTGTTTTCATTCCACAGTGTCTTTTCGATCACAGGCATCGAAAGGTAATCAAGGTTCTGAAACCTGACGGTCCACGGCGGCACTCCCTCCAACCGTAGCGGTAGCTCCACTTTCTTGTCCTCCAAAGCAAGGATGCTGCGTTTCTTGTCGATTAGACCAAAGGCAACTTGAGGTTTCTTGGGCCGAACATCAATCTTGATCTCCTGCTTTAATTGCCTCTTGCAATTTGATTTATCCTTCACACTTGTTAACCCTAAAGTATATCCACCGCCATCAGCGAGATCTTCGGTGACGACAGTCGCTATATCATGGTCGCTCCGAAGCGTGTGTTTCATCCGTTTCCCGTTATGCACGAGTTCGTACTGCAGCTCCCATGGAGCTTCGCCAACGAAGAGGACATCGACCGAAACAGGTTCACCGAAGCAGGCTTTGCGACTAGTTACGGGACCCAAGAAATGCGCCGATGCAGGAGGTTTCACATCTTGCTCCAACGTTGGAACCTTGCCTCTCAATGACTGCGGTTGGTAAACGCGATCTGAAATGTCAAGGAATTCGTATTTATAATGCCCTGCTTCTGTCGGGGTAAAATCAATCTGGCTCCTTAGGGAGTCAATGGAGATGAGACGAGCCTGAACTCCGGTTGCCTGTTCAATATTATACCGAATTTGGAACGGAGGAGTTCCAATTAGGTCCAGATCGACCAGAAGGCCAACTGAATTATTTGCACACTTGTCGTAAAGCTTTTCGTAGCGCAAGTTAATACTTGGCTCAGGCGGGTTATGAAGGAAGCAAGACGCAGGTTCGAATATCTCGCCAGAACAAAACTGGCTGGAGATGGCAGTAAGGCTATACCATCCCGGCTCCTGAATTCGAGGTTTGTGGTCGACGCTTTCAAGGCTGACTTGTTGGAAGGAGGGAGGGATAGAACTATCATCCTGGGTAGCCTCGCTTGTGAAGGAGTATGTCAAAGTGTAGGGAGCATCAGTTAGCTCGTTGCGTCCAACGGAATGAAAATGAACCGGTAGGTCTATAGAATAGCCCTTCGCGACTTGAAGATACGATTGAGCGTTGCATCCACTCAATGAAACGCGAGGTCGCTCATGAACTAAGAATTGCTGAGTTTGAGGCGTAGATTTTGTAAGCTCTTGGTCACCACCTTCTTCAGAAATGAGGGAATAGTTGGCGACATTTCCACAGGCATCGTGGACCTCTTCAATAGAATAGACCCATTCACCCCCAATGCTCAGCGACTCATTCAGCGGAACTTCAATTCTTTGAGACTGCGCCCAGCTAATATCGGGGTTATTTGGATCTATCAAGGAACCGACTCGGACTTGGCCGGTGAGGGGTGACCTAAAATTTTCAGGCTGAATACTTTGGAAGGAGATGCCATGGTCAATTTTATTAACCTTGCGGCTATACTTAATCTTTAACGGAGGCGTCCCCTCGACTACCAGCGTCAAGTTTGAAAGTTGGCCCTTGCATCGGTCATCCGCCGAAGTTCGAATAAGCCCTTTCGGGCACGCAGCAACAAAGGTGTCAAGTGAACGGCGCCTAACTTCAAGTTTGGAATCATCCACGACTCTTTGTAGCTGGTAAATTCCCGTCTTTTTAACTGGAAATAATAAATCTCTTGGGCTGTTTATATCCAAACTCGTATGGCCCTTATTTGCTAGCTTCACCATCTGCTTCAACTGTTTAGATGGAACTGAAATAGTCTCATTCTGGCCAGACTCGATATCAAATCGCAAAAGATCAATGATTATCGGCGTAGTCTGGTTCACACGAATTGGCAACATGGCCTGAGTTGTCTGGCTGTCTATACAAAAGGATGTTTGCTCTGGATTCAGTACCGCGGAACTATAAATCCTTGTCAGCCACAACATTAGCAGGAGTGTTTAGGTGACAAACAACTCACCCTTCAGGGAGGATATGAATGATTTGTTTCCCCAGAATCAAAGATGAGTTATGGAGGATATCGGCCGGTTTAACCCTTCTCTCTGATATGGAAAGTTCTCTGTCATAGGCCAACTTGACCAGAGCAGCCATCCACGATTCTATTGGTATCTAATTTAAGATCAGTACACAGTTTCAGTGTATTTTGGGAGGGGGGGCTTTCGTTCATAAACGTACAGGGATGCGGAACATCAGAAAGGCATTGGCAATAGCATGCACCATAAACACCGCCAACGTAGTCGAAAACGCCCATTCTAACCAGGGTATCCTCAGAGCAGGGAGGCCGAACAAAAATATGCCGTCGATTGAGACCCATTTCAAGAAAAGCCAGGTTGAATCGAAATCATCTGACGACGTCCAGTATTCGTACATGCGCCACGCATTCAGGGCCATGTAGAAAGCTACAACATATAGTCTCTGAGACGGCGCATCGACGACACTGAAAGGGATAAGCGATGCGCTTGTGTCCCTGTGTTCCAGTCTTGCCGGTATGGGTTTCTCGTTTCGAAGGCTCCGCAACCGGGTTCCGAGCGGAGTGCCATTTTGGCCATCGTTAAGGGTTCTGTAACGTGGAGAAGTGCGGGGGGTTTGGGGGAAAGAAGATCGGAGTCGAGGAGTGCCGTTCATGGCATGCTGGGGGGGCGGGTTATGGCGAAAGAGTTGCAAATTTACACGGGGGCCGGCTTAGCATTCCAGGTCCCATCCAAGCCTATAAAAAAAATGACAAGGAGAAGTTCAGTACGGGCGGAACCCCAGATTTCAAGGCTTCGCGAAAGATGATTCACTGACACTACCACTACCATGTACTCGCGATTCCTTTGTAACGAAGATTTCTCCGGATATGTCAAGAGAGCTGGTAAAGCCGGGCTAAAATGCTCGCCGTCGCAAAATGCGTGTAGACGCCTAAGTGCAGCTTCGGAGAGTGAGTTTGGCTGCGAGAATGGTTGTTCCACACAAAACAAAAGGAGAGAAAGAAATATTAGCGCAAGGACAAAGGAGTGGACGAATGCAGGGTCTTCTTCGGCCTGGGTGGGAGGGCCGTTAGCCGATCTCTGGCTCTGGCTACGGTATCAAGTAGATACCGAGATAGCTGTGAGTGGTGTGGTTGAAATCCGTCTTTTGTCTCGGCGAAGAAAGAATAGATTTCTCGACGCGTTGGGGTTGATGCCAAGACAGCGCCAATATTTACTCTGTCCTGCGCCGATCAGCTCCATACGTCATGCCAGGTCTCTTTGATCGAGAAATAAATATTGAATAAAGCAGTGAAAGGGATTTCTATTCTTTTTTTTATTGTCCCGAGTACGGATTATTCGATGCCCGCTTCTTTCTCTTTTCTTATTGTTGGGTTTGAGTATTACACCCTCTGCGCAATCTCGCAAACTCACACCCTACTGCTTGCACCTAATCACTTCAACTTCACCCGCTCCACCAGTTCAATATGGCAGATCGGACAAAACGACGACGGCTTAATCTGCCAAAGACCTTTGAGACTTTGCCCCTGCAACCATTGACACAGGCTGATAAAGCTCACTGGCATGGCTTCTGCGAGATTGAATCAGAGCCGGTATGCCTATACCACCCCTAGCTCGGCTATTATGTATCCTCGACGCTAATCTGGTTATTCTGGCAGGCTCTTTTCAATGTTATGCTGCGGGACTTTGGTGTTAAGGGGGTTAAAGTGCAGGAAGTTGTGTCTCTGGAAGATGAGATGCTAGAGTTCCTCCAGTATTGTCCAGCCCTTTTTTCTTGATCGCACCCGCTTCCATATATACTATAATAATTTATGCCCTTTTTTTTCCACTAATTCTATTACCGGACAGCAAACCGGTCTATGGACTCATATTTCTCTTTCGGTGGAAGGAAGATGATCCTGATAAACAGGAGTCGAGCTGTCCAGAGGGTATTTGGTTTGCGAATCAGGTCCGCCTCTGCTTTCCCTTTGAGAGCATGCGAAGAACATGTACTAAAGCCTTTTTTTAGACATCAAACTACGCTTGTGCAAGCGTTGCACTGCTGAACATTATCAACAATGTCGATGAAATCGAACTAGGGAAGGAACTGCAGCATTTCAAAGACTTCACGATGCCTTTTACCCCAGCATTGCGTGGCGACGCAATCGACAATTTCGAATTTGTCAAACGTGTCCACAACTCGTTCGCAAGGTACGTGCTGTATATAATTTAAATGATACAAGAACCAGATAATTTTTAAGCTAAACTCGACTACCTAGAAAAATGGACGTCCTCAACACCGACTTCCAGTTGAAGATCGAAGCGACGAACCGAAAGTCCAAGGCGAAGAAATCAAAAACCCAAGATTGTGATGATGCCGAAGCTGGCTTCCATTTTATCGGCTTCGTCCCAGCAAAGGGGAAGTTGTGGAAGTTCGATGGGCTAGAACGCCAGCCTCAAAACTTAGGTAAATATCTTACATAGTTACCTCCTCCCTCTCAAATCAAATTTCCTTTCCGCCTCCCCCTTGGGTTTTAAACTGACCCTTTTTTTTCCAAGGTGACTGCTCGGGTGATAAGTGGTTGGATCTAGCGAAGCCAGAAATCGTTTCGAGGATGGCGGAATATGAGGAAGGTCAAATTGAGTTTTCGATATTGGGCCTTGTGAAGGACCCTCTGATCGATTTAAAAGCACAGCTTGCCACAAACGTCAAGTGTATCTTTACCATAGACGAGCAGTTATCTACACTTGGCGCATCCATACTGGACTTGGGCGACACTACTACTGTTAATGATAACGATGACGGTGCCGGTGACGGTGACGGTATTGGCCATGACCCATTCATCAATATCGAACGGAAAACGTTGGAGCAGGTAGATGTGCCAGAGGATCTCAGAACCAAATATAAATCCGCCACAGTTAATGAATTGGCAGGTTATCGAGAAGAGCTCATTAAGGCTCAAAAAGATATACGAATTATGATCAGCGAGGAGGAGCAATCGCATCGGGCAGATGAGGACTACGCAACGGCCAGGAGGCATGATTACGGGCCTGCTGTGCACACCTGGGTGCGTCTCCTTGCACGCAAGAAGGTGATCGAAGGGCTGGTTGAGGAAATATTTTCGTATTGATTTTGCTGGGCAATGGAAAACGAGTGTCTTTGGGCTTGAAATATTAGCTCGTGTATTATATATTCAATCTACAATTTTGTCTGTGTCTGCGTTTAGAGCAGTAATGTCAGATGTAATCGGTATTTACCATTTATGAAGTATGCCGCTTCTCTATTTCAAACAATTGCTTAGAATTTCCATGGGATGTGCAAGAGGAACTCCTCAATTCTGTATTTTTTCATGCAACAGAAACCAATGTGAGTATCGAAGCCAAGACCAAAAAAAAGGGGGGGTCCAAAGAAAGATTGCCAAAAATAAACCCAAAACGCTAAATCTAAAAACACTCCATAATCCCAATCAGCAATTCAAATGGAATCAAAACTTCAATAACGCGAAAGTAGCTGGAGCTTCATTGATCGCCTCAAAATGAACCGCCTCAATTAACCCTGCATATTCACCTTCAATAGATCTTAAACAAGTTGTGCCTCGGGCCTCAGAATCTCCATACAAACGCCAACACGAACCAACCCCCACCCACGCGACTTCATATTTAGAAAATTCTCCACGGCCGTTCAACAACTGGCCTCCTCAAGTGTTGACAGAGATCATAGTCTAAGCAATCCGAAAAACATGACTTCTCGTCCAGATGATCCCGAGCTGAAGTTGGAAGTGGATCTAATGACGCTCGATTGCGTACTCTACAAAGCCATAATCGCGGTGATAGAGGATCGAAAAGCACAACGGAACGGCGAGCAGACCGAGCAATTGATGCATGGAACTAAAAATGGCGATAATCTTGTTGGGATATTTGATGGTTAGTTTCATTTTTGCTTGTAAACTTTTTTTATATACATACATATTTTTATGGCTTCTTTCGATCAGTGCAATTGCTGGCGCAAAACTAACTAGTCAACAGGATTCATGCAATTATTTCAATACAATCATCTCAGCAATACCAGCAGCGACAGTAATGATGAGAATGGTAGTAACAATAATAATAATAATAATGCATGCTTCCCGACAGACTTAAAAATCAAACTTCAGATCCTCACGGTAACAAATCTTCTGTGCCGCCGATACACTAGAGGCTCCACTACATTTCTCCCGTCAGAACAAACCCTCCAAACCCAAAGAAAACGGAACAAAGAGCGCGCAGAGAGTTGGCTGCGTCAAAATGAAGGCTCCGAAATCAAGTACGGACCTCCATATACGCCGGTTATTGCTGGTAGGACGTTTCTGGAGCGGAATCGCCGGGACATGTACTTACACATGGGCATCCCTTACGAACATGGCAATTGTAATATCCTGGTCACTCTACTGGATATTTTACCAGAGTGCATGTCTCTCTGTGCAATGGTTCCCCATCGCGACATACCAGACACAAGCTGGATGGAATTACCGATTCGATTTATGTTGTATGCAGCTCTTGAGGCGGTTTTGTTACACGGCAAGACGATAGCGGAAGCGGTCAATGAGGCTTTTGCGTGGGGTTATCCTTATAAGGTCGAGGGCGATGAGAGCAGCAATGAAAATGATGATAAGGTTCATATTGCTCAATGGGATTTAGTGAGGGATTCCGTGAAAGCATCTCTCGTTAGTGCTGACGATGAAAGAGAGCAGGAGGCGCGGATGGGGGAAATCTTGGAGAAATCTCCTTTCATACAATTCGAGGAAGACGTCATAGATTGGCTGATGGCATTGCTCAGGTTTCAAGATACGCCAATCCTCGTGCAGTTGGAGGCGGGGAAGTTGGAAGGGCTGACGTTGGACGAGACAGTGGCATTTATGGACAGAGTAGGTATCCAATAGGCTATTTTTTGTATTTTTTTAAGTTAAAAATTGGGACGGGGGAATAAAAGGAAGGCCAGACGGCCAAACTGTTGCCCCTAATCGACGAACAGGGAGAGCAATTCTTCGCCAACTGTTGGTTTCCAAAAGGAGATCTATTTACACCAACAACACCCAACGCCCGACACCCACCGCCAATCACGATCACCGCCAAGTTCAGTCATCTGGATACTCATCTCGAATATTGCTAACGAATATCCGCGACTCTGGGTCCCACCTCTTAAAATGCTTGCCGGCCAGTTTCACAAATGCTGACGGTAATTGGGAAATTTCCGGCGAGACCGGTTCGATATTTTCCTCCGCCACGTACCGCACGCTTTTGTCGGATACCCTGAAATAGTACACAAAAAGAAAATGTCAGCAACTAAATGTGGATATGAGAAGGAGGGTGAAAATAACGTACAAAACATGGTAAAAACTTTGATGTCTACCAGCCTGTAACCGATCGATCCCCATCCGCTGCATCCACTGCTCACCAGCTCCGCACTCAGCGTCCCAGCCAGTTATGACAGCAACATAATCATACCGACGATGCCGGAATACCTGTCCAATCTTATATTTTACATTCTTATGTTCTGGCGTGCGTCTCCGTACTTGCTTCGGGATATCATCTCCCGCCCGCAAAACGCGAACGCTCTCTCGCAGCGGACCATACTCTGGCAGTTTCTCAAAAAGCGGTATTAGATACTCCTCGATGAGGTAAACATCTGACGGGAAATCGGAAGCAAGATTATCCATCAGCGACGGGAGATGGCGCCGTAGGGGAACATGGCCAGCCTCCCGTGGTGGGAAGACGCCTGGTAAGTGGCCATCCTGGTTGGCATACTCCGCAAAAAGCATGGAGGACCAAAGCGCGGCGTACTTCACGTTAACAGGATCAAGGCAGGTGTCCCGGATGCGCGGGGTCTGGAATACAGAATTTAAAATATTCTTGCTGCAACGAAGAACAATCTCCTGCACGAGCGATTCTCGTAAAAACGTCGACCGCGAAAGCGTCAGGGCTCCCAGGAAGTTCAGCTGTTCCTGCAGCTCGGTTACCCGCGTTTCTTCCGTTGAGCGGAACGGGTCCATATACATGGGATCCCCCGGCTTATCGAGATCCTCCAGCCGGTTGCCATCCATATCGTGGTCGTCGGCAGGGTGGATGATCACATGTACATGGAACGGAAATCCGCAGGGGTGGGCATCAAGACCAAGTCGCCGTGCAACATAGCAGTATATAGCCGAAGAAATGAGAGGTAGTGAATTATGACCGGGATTCCTCAACGCGAGACCGAGAAAGTTGTGCTCGATGTTGTAATATTCCCGGCTTGAGTCGATCCCCGTTAGATCATGCTCCCGTAGATACCTAGCAATCCTTCTCGCTCTATTTCTCGGGCTCAATTCCATGATCTCCGGACATTCCGCCGACAGCTGTGCCACGATACTCTCAAGGCAAGCTGAGATCTGCAGAGCGTTGTTAATTAAAATCATTGGTCCTGATAAAGCAAAAGAAAAATGAGAGCATCAAAGTGTAATAGTATCATCCGACGTACATCATTAAAATCCCCCGGTCCAGTTTCCAGAACGAACATATCAAATGCCCCCAGTGCGCATTCCAACGAGACATCCTCGCTATTTCTCAGTTTATTCCATACAGGTATGGCCATTGTCCGATGAAGGCAGCTGAGGATGGCGTTGCTATAATATCTATTTATTCAACCCGAGTCAGTATCCATCTCCGTAAATGGCTAAGTTCGAAAGACAGAGGAAAGATATATATATATATATATATTGAAAACCCACCGTCTCGCCAAATGATCCTCCCACTCCTCCCCAGCCATCGCATGCCGCAACAACGTATCCTTCGCATCGTACCCAAACTCCACGATCCGATGAATCTTCTCAATCCTCCCCGTCTGGTTCATAAGAATACTATCCAACATCTGCGTTGTGCTGACATCAATCCGCCGCCGAAGCGCATAAAGCCCTTTCCAGTCCACCGACGCAACAGCCTCAGCCAATCGTCGAGGAAACTCATGACGCTGATCCCAGAATTTGAAATCGTTCTGGCAGTGCAGTCGCCAGAGGAGAGGGGCGTTCGTCGCGCTTTGGAACCGGTGAGATGTGCGTTCAAGGGCTAGCGCTGTGCTTGCGGGTGAGTGGCAGAGGATGCTGTGCAGGACTTCGTCTGGGAGGCAGACCAGGGTGGTAGATTTCGCTGGTGCCATTCTTTCTTACTGTTATAATGAAGGGGGTTCTCGGGTTAGAAGAGTGGTAATACTATTGTAACAAGGATTATGAAGAAAAATAAAAAGACGGAAGTAAAGAGACTTGGATTTGAATGGCGGGAACATCGTTGTGCGCGGAGATAAGCCTGGTATGGATTTTGGTTTTGGTTTTGGTTTTGGTTTTGAGAAAGGAATTCCATCTTTAATCGCGGGCCGACTCCGCATTTTTCTTTCCGACCGTTCAATATGAGTGCTAGCGCTGAGCCGAGCGGCAACTCGGGGCACGACAAAATAGAGTTACAATTGCATCATAACTTTAATGTAAATAACTGCTGAGGCTGAGTTTGACTTTAGAAATTATGCGAGTATATGCGGATATTTAATTGACATTAATAAATTGGGGTATTATATACATGATATCGTTGTTCACATTGGGTAGTTACCATCACTCAATAAATGCATAATGCAGGAATATACAAGGGTTCAAATCAAGATTTTCAGGAGTGGGGTTTTGGTAGCAAACGCCGGTCAGAACTAGATGACCACAGCTACCAGCTCTTCTAGCCTGCTTTGAATCGGCTGCTCAACGTGAGGCATACCGAGCAAGAAGAGAAGCGGGGAGACCGCTTCTTCTCTGCCCCACTAGCAGGGAGAAAACCCTAGAATATATAGGGCAACTCTTCCTCCTTTCAATCACATCCGATAGTATTAATCATGAAGCGAAATTATTCGCTAAAATAAAAGTTTTAAAACATGTATAAATCAGGCTACATCACAGAGCAAGAATCGTAAGAATTACCGTAAAGATCAATAGTCGCCGCTCTCTCATTTTCCTTTTGTTTGGCCTTCGTTTCCTTCGGGAAAGTGGACGCAAGGAACGCAAGAAGGTCCATGTCCAGGTTTGCTATAAATATCACCAAGTCAGTAACAATGCCACAAACTAGACACTCGAGGCAGAACCAGTGAAACAAGGAATCACAACATACCTCCTGTCGCTTCCAGAACGACACCCTTTCGACAGAGGGCGCATTTGTTTTGCTTGGCCCTTTGCATGACAACCAAGCAACGGATGCAGAAAACATGGTTACACCGCAGACGAACGGGCTTAAACGAAATATTAAAGCAAATAGGACACAGATAGTCGTCCAGCTGCGGAATGACAGTAAGAACTTCTTCAGAAATCGTGTAGCAGACAGCTTTGGCCATAGTTTCAGCCAAAAACGTCTCAGTGGCCATGAGCTCCGGGAAAATGGTCCCAGCACGGAGAGCGGTGCGCTTGTCAAACTTTTTCAAGATCTTGGTGAGGGCAGTGCGATTGATCTCCTGGAACTTTAGGTTTTGCAACAGGACACTGTTGATGCAGAGGAACGTCTCAAGCGCAGCACGACCCTCTTTTCCAAGCTTTCTAATCCGGCGGTCCTGTTTTAACGTTGCTCGAAATTTTTCTAGCTGCTGGCTGGCCGTTTGGGAGTCTCTCTGACCAGAACCCTGCTCGTCGGTGCAGAAAAACACTTGCATATCTATATACAATCGAAATATCTCCCGCCACGTATATAGAGCGGATTGTGATCTTCTGAATTGAGGTTTCGATACCTTGACGATTTGCTGGCGCAGGTCCTTGACCCTCTCGCTTAGTACGATTTGCTCTCGTTCTTGGAGTTCGTCCAAGCCTGATAACTCTTTGTTCAGGATATGGAAAAATTCCGAATCAGCGGAAAGGGGTATTTCGACTGAGTGCGCCGTTTCAGAATTATCATCCAGCTTGGAAGATTCCCCTTGTTTGACAAGATTTAATTCCCCATTGGAAACCACTTCCAGGCAGCCGTCGTCATTAAAAGATCCTAGTTCAGAATCCAGTCTCGCTAAAGTAGCTGTAGGTATCGGAAGGGGGATTTTGTTCAGTTGTTGAAGAAATTCGAGGGTTTGGGGAGAGACGAAGGCATCAATCGGGGAGCCATCCGTAGGGTCGATGACGAAGGTCAATTTCGGAAGCCAGAAAGATGTTAAAGGGCTTTCTGCATATTATTAGAACTCAACTCTTATACCCAAGCGACAAATAAACAAAACAACGCATATTTATAACTCGAATGGTCAAAACTTACTGCTCAGAGAATACTGGAAGCCGAAAGGCCGGCTATCACCACCATTACCATACCCCGCCGCATTTGCCACCTGGCTTTGGTGCCAGAGGAGGTTCAGAATTTCGGGGCGTAGCCCCAGTGACAACAACTCCTTGCGCACCTTTTTGATGCATTTCTTGAGACGCCGATATGAAATTGCAGACTGAACCCACTGGGAGGGGTAATCCTCAGCGTGGAGGATCTGCGTATAGTCATGCGCAAACTTCATAACTGGAGGCAGTTTCAAAATGAGAATACCAGGGAACTAACTCCAGCTGAATTTTCTATGCGCAACAAAAAAACAGTAAGATTTATCTTTTCCCAATAAACACCACCACTATCAAGGCTGTCGCATTTCAGAGGCGTGGAGGATAGGAGCGCGGCCCGATACTTTTGAAGGAATGTAGGATAGAATGGACCAGGCGCAAATATACATTGCAGAGGCTTGAGGGTATCTGATGTTTTGGAATAGCCTCAGATGGGGTTTCTAGCAGGCGACAGAGGGCAGATATATACGGAATGCTATGACTTAAGGTTAAATAAGATATATATGAACCAAAGAGGGGGGAAAGAGTCGAATATATATATAGAGAAGCGGAAAGACTCTGGACGCTTCCGTTTGACAGCAACTTTCCAAAATCTCGGCCTGGCCCCGTGCTCAAGATGCCAAGGTTGCCAAGGTTGCCAAGGTTACCATGAATTGTCAAAAAAGTGTGGCCACGTGCCCGTTATCCTGCCGTAATAACCGAATATTACCGAATTATACCGAATTATAACACCAGAATGTACATATATTTCCGTATTAATTCAATACCATACCAGCTGGGCCTAGAACTGCCCAAATAGATACGGCCAATACCATGACGTCCCATCCCACTATGACTAAGATATCAATTCGCGGGGAGAATCTTTTGATTTTTATTTACTCCGTATTTGGGAAAATTCTCATCAAACACAGAGTTTATATATCAAAGCCACTAACACAATCCCGCATTTTACACCAGCATACTGACCGTGCTGCTATCGACACAGGGAGGCCATGGGCCAGAGCCAATCCTCCTCTGCGGGAGGGAATAGTAGTGCACCAGCTGCGGAGAGTGATGAAAAGAAAACGGACTACTACGAGCTGCTGGGTTTAGAACGAACCGCTACAGAAGAAGAGTGCGCCTCATCATCCTCCAAACTGTTTTTGATCTACTTCCTATCCTCTGCTCTGTGTTGATCGTTGAGGTCAGCGACGGTGTGATGAAGTAGGAAATGCACTGGTGGGATTTACTGAGACTAATATATTATCCTCACCTCTTTACTCTACCCCCGTACAGGATAAAAAGGGCTTATAAGAAAAAGGCCCTCGAACACCACCCAGACAGAAACTATGGCAATGTCGAGGCTTCTACCGCCATCTTCGCGCAGATCCAGGCCGCCTACGAGGTCCTATCAGATCCCCAAGAGCGTGCCTGGTATGACTCCCATCGAGACGCTATCTTGGCCGGCCATGACTCCCCCACGGCTGCACAATACTCGCATAATATCAAGATGACCACAGCAGAGGATATAACGAAGCTCATCATGAAATTCAACCCCCGTATGGAGTTCTCAGATGCGCCTTCTGGTTTCTTTGGCGGATTGCAGGAAACTTTTGAACAGCTAGCGAGGGAAGAGGAATTGGCTTGCCAATGGGATGACTTGGAACCCGTTGACTACCCCTCGTTCGGCCACAGAGATGACGATTATGACAGCATCCGTCCATTTTATTCGATATGGAGTGGATTTGCGACAAAGAAGTCGTTCTCGTGGAAGGATATCTATCGCTACTCCGAAGCACCGGATAGAAGGGTCCGCAGGTTGATGGAGAAGGAGAACAAACGACTGAGAGACGAGGCGATTCGAGAGTTCAATGACGCGGTTAGATCTCTTGTTGCATTCGTGAAGAAGCGAGATCCGCGTTTCAAAGCCACCGTGCAAAATGAAGCTGAGCGGCAAAAGTCTCTCCGGGATGCGGCGGCGGCACAGGCGGTGCGCTCCCGTGCAGCAAATGAAGCGAAGTTGCAGGACCATCAGATCCCAGAATGGGCGCGTAGCGAAGAGGTCGAGGAAGAAGTGTTCAGCAGCAGTGAATCCGAGATTGAACAGGGCTATTTCGAGTGTGTCGTCTGTCGAAAAACCTTTAAGAGCGAGAAACAATTTGATGCGCATGAACGGAGTAAAAAGCACATCAAAGCTATCAAGCAGCTTCGTTGGAAGATGAGGGCGGAGGATAAATACATTCAACAATTGAGCACGGGAACGGGAACAAGAACAGGAACGGGCACTAACCCCTCATCCCCTGCCACTACCGCCCAAGAAAATGATGAACCCATTCCCCCAGGCGCGGAAGATGAGTTGGAAGACAAGATTGAACTAATACACGAGGATGATGTGGACGACATGACAGACCATCATAATATACCAGAATCAAAGATAAACGAAGCTGAAACCGAGACGGAAACCCAAGAACCCGACGAGGCAGATGACGACGATACAAGCGATATAAACGAAGACTACGCGCCGCGAGAAGTTCTTGAAAAGCGTTTCGCCACAGATACAACCAGTGATGCCATGGAGAGCAGCCTACACGACCTCAAGGAAGACATGTCAAAAACTTCTATCTCAGCCACGACTGACGATAACGACGACGAACAACCAACAGGACCAAGACTGGGCAAAGCGAAGCAAAAGCGCGCCAAACGGGCGGCTGCCGCGCAGGCTGCAACAGCTGAAGAACAAAAGGACGCCAGCGGGAAGGGGAAGACATTTACATGCGCAGCGTGTCATAGCTCGTTCCCTTCCAACTCAAAACTATTTAGCCATATCAAGGCTTTTAACCATGCGCAGCCTGTGGGTACTAGTAGAGTCAAGACCGCGAAAAAGGGGGTGAAGCGCTGACGGAGGAACTGATCTTTTTTTTTTTTTTTTTTTTTTTTGTCGTTCCTTATAGAATTTTCGTTGGTTAGACCTGGGTTACTATGCTTTTGTTGTTGTGCATAGCGTGGGGCGTTTCCTTTTCCTATGGACTGGCAAATAGGGATCCTTACATACTGTAATGACTGTTATTGTTTATTTAAGATAGATTGTGCTTTCGTTGAACATATTCGTTCAATATACCCTATCCTATGCAGCGGGAAGCTATAGCGATTTCCTCTTTTTTATTTTATTTTATTTTTCAATTGACACGTCTAGAACGCGTCAAAACGCGTTTTTTATCCCCATTTTCATGTTTTTTGAGTCTATGAATAGATATCTTGGAAACTAACAATTCTCTCTAGTCATCCCGATTTTTGCTCCCATTGAGAGATGCATTTCGCCAATTTTCATAATCGCGAAATCTCCTCGGAATATGCAGAAAGCTCCAGAACACCAAACTAAACATGCCAACAGATAAAACAGAGAGAGACACAAATAAACGAAGAAATAAAGAAAACACAGCCCTCTTATCCCAACCCAGCCTTCGTATTCTTAACCACATGCACAACAGGATGTAATATCCCCTTATTATTATCAGCCCCCAACGCCGTCCCAGTACTCCACCCCATCTTCTCCAGCATCGCACGCCCTTTATTCTCCGCCCCGATTTCCGGCGCAGACGCACCAACAACGTCGCCATCCATGTACGACGCGGCTTTCAGACCGCCGCCACCACGGGACTTGGCCACCGGCTTGGGACCACCAGCGCCTCGTTGCGACCTATCCATCCGCCGCATAAAACGCCCGCTTGAAAAGATTCTCTCAACCTGGTAGACGGCCGCCTGGCCCTCTAAGACGGGCGTGCGAGATGTCTTGGTGAGGACTGGGAAGCGCGAGGTGCCACTACCCCGCGATAGTGACTTGAGGGAAAGGATGTTTGCTATCTCGTGGACGAGTTTGCGGTTTCTCTTGTCCATTGGGGGCAATGCGAGGCTATATTTTATGGCCATTAGTCAGGGGGTTGATTCAATAGGGACAATCAAATTTTTCGTACCTTTCGGAAGACGATGCCAGGAAGGACCGTATTTCCAGCTTGACATCATCAATACTCATGCCTTCCGTATACTTGGCCTTCATATTTATCTTTCCAGGCTTAGTGCCTAGCAGTCCCTGTGCCCTTAATTCCTCCCGCTCCTGTTTTTTAGCTTTCTTCTTATTTCGGTCGTTTTCCCAGGATGCCTGCAGCTCGCAAGCCAAGTCACTATCAGACAGATCAAAGTCGTGCTGATGCGCATGACGGCGACCCTTTGGTTTCTTCTTTAGGCTTGGGCGGTCGAAGTCCATGATATCAAATCCACCATATGGGTCTTGATCAAGGGCATCTGCGAAAGCTGAGGCGCAGGGGAAATGTCCGTTTCGGTTTCGTCGCTTTTTCGGGTGGGACAACGATGTCTTGTATGAAAACTTTGATCTCGAGATGCTTTCGAAACCATTGAAGCCGCCGTTCCCGTCTAAAAGTAAGAGGTCATTGGTGCCCAACCCAAACGAGTCTTGTGTTTGGAGTAGACGAGCCATTTGCTCATCCGTCAGATCTTGTTCCATATCCTCGTCTACATCGTGGTCAGCTTCGTCCTCTTCATCTTCCTCGTCTAGATCTGACGAAGGCTCAGATACTATCACCTGCCGCGATGCAATCAACGCGACATTTTCCTCGAACTTTCGAATCAATTCGGACGCACCGGGCATTGTAAGAAGCTCCTTTCGAACCCAACGGGCCTCGTCGGTGCTCTGGCCCACCCCACTAAGCAAATACTGAATACTTTTATCCCTTTCTCTCATAGAGAAGATGCGTCCAATCTCGGCCGGAAGTTCATCGGAAGAGCTAAGGTCATTCAAGTCCTCAAGATCCGCAGAGCTCCATGACTTTGTACTGAAATGACCTGTTTGATTTTGATTTTGAACGTGAACCTGACCTACCCCAACATCGTCGTCTTCGTCTTCGTCCTCATCTTCATCACTGGTGTCATCATTCATCATATTTGCGATGTAATCAGCCAGGATCTCTGAGTCATCAGAATCCCAGCGCAATGTTGGCCTTCTGGGTTTACGCTCGTGAGAACGTTTTTCCTTTCCCTTCAGGCTAATAAATTCGGGCGGGTTCGCTGAATGGCGCAAGACTGTTTCGGAGGTGTGGATTATTGCCGGATCCGATTCATTATCAGATCCGGACACCTGATGCGAAACCACAAGTTCATGGTCATCATCATCATCATCATCTCCATCGGCTGTAATGAATGGATCATTCTGGATGGAAGGTCCACGTTCTGAATTGAGGCTAAGATTATGGCTCCGGTGGGCCGGAGACTGTTGGGATCGTCTTCCCCTCCCTATGAAGACTACCTCATCTTCGCTGGAAGCTGACTGAGGAGCTGAACGCATGTTGAATGTTAAGGTGGGGTTTTCATCTCGCATGCGCTCTGTAGGATCCTCTCCCTCACGGTCTATGAAAAAAATATCCTTGGGATCTGAGTCGGCATCTGGCATTGTTTCGACATTTTCTCCTGCTTTTTTTTGTTCTTCTCTGGCCTGGTCCGCTTCTCCTGTGCCACTTAGCCACTTTCGAAATTCCCCCTCCACGTCCTTCTTGCCCAGACTAGGTGGATCTGAATTGGACGGAGCATCGTTCGGGCCATTATCTGGAGTATCTTGGTTCGGGACCTCGGTGCTCTCCTGCACCATATCACCAGCACTGACGAATTTTATTTCATTGTATCGTAGTTTGAGATTGCTTCTGCGGGTGGTGAAGCGTTCAGTATTGCGGGCCTCCTGAGCCATGGTAAGATGCGCCTCATCCTGCTCTGTGGTGGGGGGGAGAAAAGTATAGAAAGTTAGCTTAGGTGACTAGATAGCAGGACAACTGCAGAAAAAAAATGTAGGGAGCTTACTGAAGCCAACATGGGGAAGGGTGTTGGCATAATTGGCTCTGTATTGACTCGTCGAGGATTGGCGTGTTGCCACAACAAAGGCTGGAGAACCAGAGCTGTAGCCTCCTCTGCCTCTGGCTTTTGTCTTCTTTGACCTAGCCATAGGGGACACAGGAACAAGGAGGTACTGTGCTACCACTTCCAAATAAGCTACAAGGGATAAGGAGTGGTGTTCTTGTTGTTAACACTGCGGGGTTGTCACATCCTCCCTCCCGCTGCGGGATGGTTGAAATAAATTTCTCTCCGCTAACTACCAGCAATGATTCACCTGCAAACAAACACTGCAAACAATCCAGTCGCCAGCTTCTTAGATAAGCCAGCTCCAGCAAAATTTCACAGCTTATGACATGGATAATAATAACTTATATATCTATAGCTGTACGGAGTACAAATACTTAATTAATTTTATATATCGGATAAAAAGACACTCTCAGAAATAATACTCTCTATCCCATAGCCATAGTGGTGTCAGCACGCTTTGCCTTGCTTCTCACTGTTCCCCGCATGAAACATTCGTCAGAGCCAGTGGCGGGCGGCCTTCGTACTGTAAACTATGACTACATACCTAGGTACTGTACATTCCAGGCTCCCAGCAAAACAAAACAAAGCAGCATTTCTGCTTCCACAAAATAGGTACATCTATGAAGAATTGATTTATTGTATTGTTAATTATTTGATTTTCTCATGGGTTCCATTTGCTTCTAGATATCTATATGTCTCCCTGTTGCTATTAGCTTTGGTTGTTGTTCTTATCGTATTGGGCTCCGCTAACGTGGTTGCCGCACTCGACCTAAAATATATGTATATGTATATACTTATTATAATACTGTCAGATGCTTTATCCAAGCTACATACATACAACCTACAACAACATTACCACTGATATCGACCGACCTTACCCCGTCGGTTGACGCCAACGTCCATGGGGTATTAATAATATAATCAATAGCCGTCATGAATAACGTTGATATCGGAAAATACAAGAGAATCGTGCAGTACTTCTGGGATCCCGAGCCTAAGAATGACGATGAACCGGGCTCCCCAATCTGGTGTCTGGGGCGAGTGTACCAACCACTGACTCCCCCGCAACCACAAATCAAGGCGGATGATAACGGCATCAACGACACCGACGACGATAATAGGAGGCGGTATGAAAATAACAATGACACAGATAAGTCATTAAAAGCTGTAGCGGCAACGAGATCATCGGATAGTGGTTCCAGCCCAAAGAGACAACTGTTGCCTGTCGCAAACAACCGCGAATCGTCGACAACAACAACTACAACAACAAGCACACCAGGACAGCAGGACTGGCCAGCGGCTTTCCTTGACGACTTCGAATCGAAGATATGGCTCACGTATCGGTCCAGCTTCCCACTGATTCCGAAGTCCAGCGATCCCAACGCTGCTTCGGCCATGACGCTGGGAGTCCGCCTCAGAAGCCAGCTAGTTGATTCCCAGGGATTCACAACTGATACAGGATGGGGTTGTATGATTCGATCGGGACAAAGCTTACTTGCAAATGCGCTGGCGATATTATTTCTAGGTCGAGGTATGTATGTCCCGAGTGTCACTACGCCTTATCATTAGTATTACTCCATGGAAAGCTAAAAAAATCACCCTACAGACTGGCGACGAGGCACCAAAATCAAGGAAGAAAGCAATCTACTCTCGTTATTTGCCGATGATCCGAAAGCTCCTTTCTCAATACATAGATTTGTGGACCATGGAGCTTCAGCATGCGGGAAATACCCTGGGGAATGGTTTGGCCCCTCCGCTACAGCAAGATGCATCCAGTAAGACATGCTGGCCTTTCCCTTACCTACCAGAACCCGTTGGTTACTGAAATATAACTGCAGAGCACTGTCGAGCGAATGCAAACACGCCGGACTAAACGTATACGTCACAAGTGACGGCTCGGACGTCTACGAAGATCGATTCCGGGCAATAGCCAGCGGAGGAGGCACCGGCACCAGCATCCACCCCACCCTAATCCTCCTAGGGATCAGATTGGGCATCGACCGCGTCACACCCGTATACTGGGAAGCGCTCAAGGCTGTATTGAAATATCCGCAGTCCGTAGGGATAGCAGGGTGAGCCGCTTTTCTACAACTATCTATATTTTCCACCATGGCTAATGAAACGCACCCACCCCCTAATACAAAATACAGTGGCCGCCCTTCCTCGTCCCACTACTTCATCGGCGCCCAAGGCTCCCACTTCTTCTACCTAGACCCACACCACACCCGCCCCGCCCTCCCTTACCACCCCCCAGGCGACCAACCGTTCACCGACGAAGAGCTAAACACCTACCACACCCGCCGACTGCGCCGGTTGCATATCAAAGATATGGATCCCAGTATGTTAATCGGCTTCCTGATCCGGGACGAAGATGACTGGCAAAGCTGGAAGCGGAACGTGCACGGTGTAACTGGGAAAGCGATTATTCATGTTTTTGATAAGGAGACGTCGCCGTTTGGTGGGCATGGATCGGAAAGGGAGGGTGCGGTCGATGAGGTGGAGGTGTTGGATGATGACGATGATGATGATGATTGTGACGACTGCGATGAGCGAGTGGATGATGATGGGAGCATCCGCGAAGATGTCGGATATAGCTCTAGCTTTTTACATATATCGAAATAAAGCGTAATGTCAATTTGGTTGTTATGTATCTCTGCTTTTTTGGCTCTCGTTCTAGTTATGCTTGTGATTTATATGGGCTGTAAACCTGAGTCGACTTGTATTTAGCAAATAGAACCGTTTTTATCAACATGATCGTCAAGCTCGCCCAAGCACGCAAGAAC
The DNA here is from genome assembly GCA_002110485.1 of Emergomyces orientalis. Classification (NCBI taxonomy): domain Eukaryota; kingdom Fungi; phylum Ascomycota; class Eurotiomycetes; order Onygenales; family Ajellomycetaceae; genus Emergomyces; species Emergomyces orientalis. The sequence goes on from MOWL01000067.1 coordinate 2,771,813, forward strand.
CTCTACCCTCTACACGTGTTAATTGGATCATACTCGATATTCCCAGGTGGAGAAATTTCTTAGCGATTGGTTATCGAAATATCAGTGGCGAGAAACGTTATACAAAGAAAAAGGCAAGATCAGAAAGATTTGCACAATAATAAAGCACGTTGATTTTTCTGCTTTAATAACGGAAGACCAGTGTGGCCACTGACCCACCATGCCGGATTGCCCTCCGTATTCCAGTAATTTATTGTACATTCCATCAAACCGATACGAATTGCAACCCATAAAAACATGTGGCATTTGCACGAAAAAAAGTGAAAAAAAGTGAACAGGAAATAGAAAATCAAAGCCGTCCCATGAAGCGTTAGAGAGAAAAAAGAAAAAGCCCACTGAACACCCGTAGCCACCTCACTGAGTCGCAAAAAGACAAGACATTTGACCATGAGGAATTAAAAAAGTGAAAAAACCATATAATAGAAACGGAAGAAAAACCAGAAAGCACAAGCAAGTATAAAAGGTCATTTATTTGGCGGACGATGAGTACTTGGTGACGGCCTTTGTGCCTTCAGAGACGGCGTGTTTGGCAAGTTCGCCTGGGAGGATGAGTCTCACGCTGTTAAGGGAAATTCTGTTAGTGAAATGATCCTGCGCGAGTGCGTTGTACTAGTAAAATAGGCAACATACGAAGTCTGGATTTCTCGGGACGAGATGGTGGATTTCTTGTTGTAGGCAGCGAGCTTGGAGGCTTCAGTGGCAACGCGCTCGAAGATGTCTATATGTGGATTTGGATTAGTATATATATATATATATCTAAATGGATTTAGCGCGACGGAATACGCGGAATTTATCGCGACTTACCATTGACGAAAGAGTTGAGGATGGACATGGCACGGTTTGAGATACCAGTGTCAGGGTGGACTTGCTTAAGGACTAGAAGTTGGAAGAAAAAAGACGCGTCAGTATACGGTGTCATCGCGTCATATGAAGGGAAAAACAACATACCTTTGTAGATGTAGGAGGAGTAGGTCTCCTTTCTGGTCTTGGATCGCTTCTTCTTCTCACCACCGGCAGCGGCGGCAGTCTTCTTGCCAGCCTCCTTCTTCTCAGCGGGAGCTTTGCCTCCAGCGGGGGCCTTGCCTCCAGTGGAGGGCTTCTTTTCAGCAGCCTTTGGTGGCATTGTGATTTTGAGGTGGTTTTATTTTATTTTTAAAAAAGGTTTTTAAAAAAAGTGAAGAGATAAGAGAATTTGCGATTGTAAAGCGAAGTCGACGTTGCGCTGGGAAGGGGGGGGGGGGGGTGAGTGGATTGAGTAGAGTTGTTATATGGAGAGGAAGAATAGAAGAAGAGACAAGAGTCGCGACGAGGAGCAGGCGAGGGGGCAAGTACTTATAGCAGCAGGCAGCGCAGCAAAGGAGCCCAGCGTGATCTGAGGTGTGTGAAGGAAGCAGAATTTCGATACGGTAACATCCCGGTATGATCCGTATGATTAGACGGCTGCCTTGGTGCGTTCTGTATGGGGAGGGCGACAATACAGGGTTGTACGGGACGGTAACAGCGCGAGCTACCAGGCTTACCGGAGCGGGGAGCAGGCCACAACAAGCTGACACAGCAAATGCTGGCCTATGATTGGCCTGATCTGGCTGATCCAGCTCAGCTAAGCGAGGGTCCCGTGACCGGCGCTGCGTGATCTGGGCTCCCAACATATTGACGCCTGCCGTCCACGGGTGTTTTCTTATAAACCGCCGTCCTGTCCCCCTCTGCGCTCTTTTGCTCTCTTCTCTCTCTTCCTCTCTTTCTTCTCCAGCTCCGATTCTTGATTCTCTCACGTCTACCACTACTACCACTACTTTTTTTGCTACTCTCTACTCCCAGCTTTTAAAACGCTACCAATCCAAACAAACAAACCTCATTCAAAATGACTGGAGGCAAATCTGGAGGAAAAGCCAGCGGCGGCAAGACTTCGCAATCGTACGTGATATTCCAATCTTTTTTTTGTTGTTGATGTGTCGGAATATGTTATCTTTCTAAATTTATTTAAAAATAAATAAATTCATTCATTCATTCTGACCTGTTGTATTTTTTATAGTCGTTCTTCCAAGGCCGGTCTCGCTTTCCCTGTCGGTCGTGTCCACCGTCTTTTGCGCAAAGGCAACTACGCTCAGCGCGTTGGTGCTGGTTAGTCATCTTCTCTCCTCGACCTCACCATATGCTTTATTTATTATTTAAATTTGATATTAACGCGTCGTACGTAGGTGCTCCCGTATATCTTGCTGCCGTCCTTGAGTATCTGGCTGCTGAAATCCTCGAATTGGCTGGCAACGCTGCCCGTGACAACAAGAAGACACGTATCATCCCTCGTCATCTCCAGCTCGCCATCCGCAACGATGAGGAATTGAACAAGCTCCTCGGTCATGTCACCATCGCCCAGGGCGGTGTCCTGCCCAACATCCACCAGAACCTGCTCCCCAAGAAGACCCCCAAGGGCGGAAAGAACCCCAGCTCCAGCCTCGAACTTTAAGCGGGTTCCCCCCCCCCTATCCTCTCCTGTTTTTATTTTGTTTCCCTCATGTTTCTTCTTTAATTTCTTGTTTGCTCTTTGTTCTTCGGCGCAGTCTGGGTTTTCTGATGTGATCATGGGATTCTGGTTGGGCAAAGTTTTTATGGCTCTTGTTTTTTTTATTTTAATGGTGTACATTACGTCTCGGACGGCAAATCGGTGCGGGTGGGCGATCTTCAGCGGTGTATCGCCCGCGAAAGCATATTTCGACGTGTGCTTGGTGATCTTGCATTTACTAGCTCGATTCATCAAAATTAAATACTTTTATTTATATTTTTCTAATCCACATTTCTCTCTCTGAATCCGCTTCGGATTTTCTGTTAGAAATTATGGGTACGTATGCGGGTTATTCCAAAATTGGATTTTGTAAGAAATGTCGCGTTTCTCGCTCTGTCCCCCTCTTTCTTGCCTAGACGCGCCAGGAAACTGACCTAGCCTTCGTTGATCGCGCTCTTTCTCTTTCTTAGGGGAAATTTAATTATCGACGAATATGCGAACATGCGCTTTTTCTGACCAATTAACTTTGAAAAGTCAATGGGGCATTTTGTTATGTTTTTCGTGTCGTAAGTCGAACAAAGGAAAAGTTTTTGATATGTTACTTTGTTTCAGGGTGCTGTAAATAAGCTAGGTCTGATTCGCGCAAAGATTCCGAGGTGTCTACTGCCATTTCAACAAAAACCAACCATTGATACATATAAGAACAATAACCACCCAGTACATCGATAACAAACAACTGTTGCACGAGAAAATCATTTCCCATTAGAAAAAGCAAACCCAAAAAAATATTTATTTATATACATAAAGTGGGCTTTTATTATTCAGACGTCTCTTCTTTTTTCTTCTTTTTTTCTCTATCAAAAAATAGAACATGGCAAAGCATTCAACCTTGGGCCGCACTCGCGCATATACACAAATTACCGGGAGTTCTGCTGTTCCTTCTCGAATCTGATCACTTCTTGCTCATCCTCTTTCTGCCTCTGCTCTCTCGCCAAGTTGATCCTTGCGGTCTCCCGGTGTCTCTGTTCCTCCTCCTCCATTATTTCGTGTTGCGCTTTGCCCACTGCATAAGATATCATTGGTCAGTATGGGTTCACTCTGTATATATTATATATACATGTTGTGCCGGGGGAAAGTATGGAATTCCCACGTACATGGTAGAACAGGCGCTTCCATATTTCGCTCGTATTTGTTTCCTTCGCAGGAAAAGCGTCAGTCATTTAATTTGCAATCAGACGCAGGTAATCTTATAGATCCAGTTTAAAAAAACATACCACCTGGAGCAGTCGGGGCTCTGTAAGGGTCGGGATGCTTCCACTCCTCCAGTAACTTCTCGGTCTCGCGGAATAAAATCTAACGCAGGTGTCAATTATAGTTCGTAGTACACACACATATATATATTGATTATGGCTAGGTAAGCTCATACTCTCTGTTGTCGAGGTTCCCGCACATTCCTATTTGCATCGAAGAGCGATCGGATATAAACAGCCTGGCCACGCCATAGGTTGCGATGGACGGCCCAATCGAGGGCGAGCTTTAGGGACCGTCGGTAGAGAGACCTGTTTAGGGAAGAATGGAAGTAGTGCGATTAGTATACGTAGAACGGAGATGTAATTTGGTGTAATTTGGGCTAGCTTACAGTGCTGTTGGGTTGGGAGTCATGGTGGTGGAGCTCCCGGAGGGCTTTAAAAACAGAGGGATAAAGCAAGGCAAGGCACGTAAGTGGCCCCAACCCAGTAGGTAATTGATTGACTATTTGCGATTGAATAGCAAGACAGCGTCGGTATGGATACCTGTTTAGCTGCGCCAAATTGGGAGCCAGGTAAATCGGCGGATAACGGTGCGATGTGTCTGTAGATAAAGTGCTTGTAGCTGTAATTGTGGTTGTGATGCTGGGGGTCGGCAGAAGCGGGAGAGAGATGTTCCTGTTCCGCATCCATCCTTGAGACCCGGCTCGAAGACACAGAAAGTTTGCTCCATCATAACACTCCTCAGGAATGTAACATACCTCCGTACACGGCCACGCACTCTTTGCTAATATTGTTCATTATTGCCTCTCTGCTGTTTTCTCTCAGTTTTCTTCATTCCAATCGCCTTTATTGTGACTGGCAAAACTCTTCCAGCGCAATCAGCATGGCTCCACGGCTACAACTCCCGCGACAAATGTCGAAAAATTTGCGACTCGTCCCTCGACATGCTTGTACCAGCTCAATCTCTTGCAGGGCTGCGTCTTCTCTCAGTCGGGCGTCGCAATGCAATGGCAGCCTGAGAACTCCACAATCCACCCTCCTAAGCTCGCCAGTTCCATTGAGGTAGATACTATACTAGTCTGCTTTGTACTCCATTTTTACGTCGCAGGTTCGCTGTTCTAATCGATCATTATTATGCAGACAAACTATCGCCCTGTCGAAAACTCCGTTGTTTATGGGCGCTCAGCGACGAACTTACGGTTAATAAACCTGTCCCTTCCCATGTCTTTTATTTGCGTCCCTACGATCTAACCATTTTGGCAGCGGATTCGATTGTCAAAGTACCGCAGATGGCAGAGTCGATATCGGAAGGGACATTGAAACAATTTGCAAAAAGTGAGATATATTATCTTCCTCGGGCCTTATTCACGGCCCTGGATTATATTTCCCGCCAATTGATGTAACCTTGCTAAATCGTACTGCAGAGGTTGGCGATTATGTTGAACGAGACGAGGAACTTGCAACCATCGAAACAGACAAGGTGATTGGCCGCCCACTCCAACACACTATATCTTAAATACTATTATTTGCTCACTCGTATCGTGTTTGTTCCAGATCGACATCACCGTCAATGCTCCGGAAGCCGGCACCATCAAGGAACTCCTCGCAAATGAGGAAGACACCGTCCTTGTTGGTCAAGATCTCGTCAAGCTGGAGACCGGCGGGGCCGCTCCTGAGAAACCGAAAGAGGAAAAGGAGCCTGTAAAAGCCGAAGAAAAATCTGAAGATAAAACCGAAGCTGCTCCTCCCCCACCCCCATCACCACCGAAACAAGAAGAAAAGGCTGCTTCTCCCCCACCAAAGCCACAGCCAGCTGCTCAGAAGCCCGCCCAGGCGCCACAACCAACCCCTGGAAACAGGGAAGAACGCAGAGTACTGCATCTCCTGCCCTCACCACCACTGAAAGGATCTTTCTCAACTAACGAAACCCACTAGGTAAAAATGAACCGAATGCGGCTACGAATTGCGGAGCGCCTGAAGCAGTCTCAAAATACCGCTGCATCGCTAACTACCTTCAATGAGGTTGACATGTCATCTCTCATGGAATTCCGTAAACTCTACAAGGAGGATGTCTTGAAGAAAACCGGTGTAAAGTTGGGCTTTATGAGCGCATTCTCTCGTGCCTGTGTCTTGGCTATGAAAGATATCCCGACTGTCAATGCGTCTATTGAAGGCCCCAATGGTGGTGATACGATCGTCTATAGAGACTATGTCGATATCAGCATTGCAGTAGCGACAGAGAAGGGACTGGTCACTCCAGTTGTGCGAAACACTGAGTCCCTGGAACTTGTTGGTATTGAGAAGGCGATCACGGAATTGGCTAAAAAGGTATGTTGTGCGGTGTGGTTCCATACTACCCATCATAGATCAACGGGCATTCTAACCGGCATTCTTTGAAAGGCGCGTGATAATAAATTGACTATCGAGGACATGGCCGGCGGCACGTTCACCATTAGCAATGTAAGCCTACCCTTAAACTACTATTGAGCGGTAATGTTTCACTAATATTCTTCCTAGGGAGGCGTTTTCGGATCTATGATGGGTACACCCATCATCAACCTTCCGCAGTCAGGTACGGTGTCCCCTTTCATCCAGTCAGTGTATACATATTGTGGTCACATCATACTTACAGGACTCATATAGCTGTACTTGGCCTTCATGCTATCAAAGATAAGCCGGTCGTCGTCAACGGAAAGATTGAGATCAGACCTGTAAGTTTTGCCGGCGATGTCAAAATGTCTTGCTTTCCTTTATATATAACTAATACACCTTTTAGATGATGTATCTTGCGTTGACCTACGATCACCGTCTCCTAGATGGTCGGGAAGCCACCACGTTCTTGGTTAAGGTCCGTTCCGCTCTCTTCCGCATTGGGCCGCTTTGTTTACTGACCTCTTCCATAGATTAAAGAATACATCGAAGATCCAAGACGGATGCTGCTGGCTTAGTTTGCTTCACACTACAGATAAATCTCCTCCGACCCCCGCCGCGGCAGCTCTCCCTAGCCGGCATATACATATTAAGGTCATTGTCTTTTTGCGCTACGTCAAGGGGATGGCCGTGGATTGATTGATTGTCGTTCGTCAACTTTTTTGTCTGGTTTTTTTTACATATTGGAGGGTATATCAGGTTGTCTCGTGCCCTTTTTACAGAAGCGATAATTTGTATATAAATAAAGCTGTTCACTACAGATAACCTGTGGGCACTTTGGCTGGTGAAAGTTATCATATATATTCTCCTTTGCTCTCTGCATAGTTCTGTTCGTATTTGGAATGTTGGGTTGAAACTTGTTTTTCCGGCCATTTTATTTCTGCATGAGTCCTGTTGTGTGTTTGCCAACATATATAAACTGCAGAACACCGTGCCGGAATATGCTGAATATCTCTATATGTGCGTATATATTTATCTGGTAAAGTATTTATTCCTAAGCTACCATTTTTACATTGTTATTTGTGTTTCATGAACAATGAATGGTTCTGGGGTGTGTGCCCAAAAATATGCTTGGTTTTCTCTGATCCTTCTCTCCCTGGCTCCATTTCAATAGAAATAAATATTTCTATTTATAACGATTTAAAATAGTATTAATAATAACTGAAGAGTATTTTTTTTACAATATTCTAGATTTGAAGAATGTATTTTGATCAACAGAGTGAATTTTGAATGAAGGAGGAGTCAAGAAAGAAGAGAGATTACAGGAGAGGTTCTGGCATCAAGCCATTTACTGCACTTACCTCCTTGCCACTACGGTACAAAACAGAACATGCCCCAAAGAAACCGCGCCGCCCTTTTACCAAATTCACGGCCAGCTACGTATGTTGCCTGCAGGCCTTTCGTTGGGAAAAAAGGAGGTAAGAATCCCAATGAGTAAGTCAACTTTTAGGGCACAGGTCAAAGGTTAATGGGTGGGTCAGCCGCCCAAGGGTGGGGGAGGGGAGGAGGTTTGGTGGGAGCCGAGGAACACAACAGTGGGGCGCCCACCGCTAGAGAATTTACGTTAAGAGCCAGTGCCAAAAAGAGAATGTAAATTTGTTATGTAAAAGAGTTGCTGTCGAATTGCAGCCCATGCAGAAAACAAGATTGACGAACGACATATCCAAGATCAAGCAACATATCAGCTCCATAGAGACCAAACAGGAAGGGCAAACCTTCGCGGAAAGATCACTCGTAGAACTTTTTCTTGTTGAACAATCGATCCGCCACCTCCTTATCATGTCCAAATACAAGTTCGGCGTTGAAGGTCCTCTGCATCCTTTGGATCATCTGATAACTTCTAAACCAGGCATTATGATCCCGGGCCAGCCACCCATGTGGATGGGCCAGTTCATAGTTCTCAGCGATATGGAATTGATCGGACGTGAAAATGAAAGTTCCGTCGTTCTCCAGGTTCACCTGCATTGCGCAAAGGCCGGGTGTGTGACCAGGAGAATGGTGGATCGAAATTCCTTGGAAAATATCGAGGTGGGACTCGTTGAACGTTTTCCAGTTAAGCTTTTCCAGCGACATATAATCTGCTAGGTAAACTCCGAGATCCATGCCCGTAGCTACTGCCCAGCAAGCGTGCTTAAATTCTTCCTCGTGCACATAAATTGGTATGTTTGTCCCGACAAAATGTTCCAAACCCCCAGCATGGTCGAGATGGAGATGACCAATAACAATGGCTTTAATGTCCTTGATATCATTTCCAGTAGCGTTGATCGCTGCCGGTAGCCTATGTTTTTCTTCGTAGACTATCCGGGGAAATATATCGGTAAGTGGTGCTCCCCATTTCTATCAATCAAGAGCTTTCTGTTAACAGGAATGTGGCGGGGCTAAGAGGCGAACTGGTATGGTTTTAACAAAAGTAATGTAGCTGGAAGAACTTACTACATCAATGTTTTCAGCGCAGCCCGTTTCATATAGTATCAAGCCGATCTGCGGGTGCTCGATCAATACAGACAAGATTACAAGTTCTCGGCGTTTCTTTTCTGGCTCCTTGTTCGAGAGAGTTGACGTATTCCCAGCGCGAAGAAGCCTGCCGTTTAAAGCATCAACAGCTGTTCACAGATATTGCGATGAGTTCGCTGATTCCGGTGAATCGAGATACACAAATATACAAACATACCAGCCTTCATCACATTCGAGCGTTCCGAGATTTAGTAGGTGCATCTTTGTCCCTGGCGGGCAATTGAACGCGGGCAAACTTGCATTTGCCGCCTGGCTGGCGACTCCTGATGTTAACGGCATGGCCATATTTCTGTCTGGTCGTGGATAGACAATGGATGACGATGAAGGAGGGTTTGATGGTTGAGCCAGGTAGACATCATGATGGTTACCCCCATCCTCGACTTTCCCCTCCTTGAACGACAGAAACAAATTGACTCGGCTCCACTGTCCTTGTCTTTAGCTCATGTTAGTTAGCCCGGCACAGGTAGTTCATCAAAGTGATTACGGAGAACTTTACCAAAAGTTTTGATTAGCGCCATCAATAAATTACCGCTATATCAGCTAGCGAGCGCCACCACTGTATGAAAATGTAATATAACTGCCCCGCATCTTATTTATATGAGATCTCTATCTACATGCAATATGCCAATATCTCTCACTTTCTTTCTTATTTTCTCATAGATAACTTTTAATTCTGACATTGTCATGTGAGTTCTTGTTGTTGCTCTCAAATCTTCTCATGTTGATTATTATTATTATTCTTCTTCTTCTTCTTCAATTTATAGGTATCGGGGGTCTGGGTTAGGCGGGTTATAACCCGACCCCCCCAAATAACCTGGATATATGGGGGGGTTCAGCCACTCGGGTTATCTTGGCGGTTATGGCTTGGCAATACTGTGCCGTACGACAAATACAGCTAGATAGCCAATAATCATCACTCACTTAAGGCTTGACAGTAATGATAAAACTGTCTATATTTCAACTCAGAGATATTTTATAGTCATCTATCTCACATTCATTTTCAAGATAGCACATTTATTGTAACAGGCCTACGCCGATAAATCGGCATACGATATATAGGTCTTATAATACAAAAGTAGAAAACATTAAAAAAGAGAAAAGAAAAGAAGAGAATAAAAAAGAGCAGCAGCGAAGATATTTAATGTGTGTGAACACAGAGTGGAGCGGAGTGGAAGAACCATTGTCCATGAAGTCCAGCCAGCGGGTTGGACTTCTCCTGAGGCGAGCGATTGGTGAAGAATCAGCAAAAAATCATGAAGCATCCGCTAGCTATGTGGAGCGGAATGGTCAATTAACTGGGTGTAGCTCATCACATTAGCCCCCCCCTTCTCTTCCGATCGAGGGTTCAGAGGTAGAGTCGTGGGTGTGCATCTTCCATTGATTGAGAGTTGCTGTTTCGGCGAGTGCTGAGCCTGGTGTCCATGATGGCTGATCATAGCCCACCCATTTTACAAGGTATTGTCGGCCGCGGCCGCGGGGCTGTTCACTGATAACATCTTCAATTTCTCATTCAAGCTTGTTATCTTCTCCCACAATGCCTGGCGGTTGCCAGTCAGAGGTCATTTGAGAGGGGAACAGATCAGTCACTGTATAGTGAAGAAAACTCATGTGAAAGATATCATGAATGCTAGAAAATATATTCAGTCAATAATTATAACTATCTAGCACTTCTAAAATCTTGTATTTCACATACTGATAATCTAATGTATAAGAGAAGCATGTGATTCACAATCTGAATTCAAAACCGATTTCCCCGAACCAGCTCAATTTTTCGAAAATAAGAATCAAAAGACAGTCATTTGAAAGCTCTTGATTGAGAAAGCAATCTATTCAAATTTTATTAAAATTGAGCATGATTTGACAAAGTTATTGAGAAAAACATGATTGCAAGCCTCAGCAAGAAAGAAAATCACATTTTGTCACATAATTTCTTCAGTTCTGACTCAATCTACATGGTAATTAGATAGAAGCTAGATCAAACTAGATACAATAATTGTAACAGGCCTACGCCGAAGAGCTCGGCACTAATATAGGTCTTATATAACAAAAAGTAGAAAACGTTAAGGAAAAGAAAAGAAAAGGAAAAGCATTTGAGTGTGAACACGCGAGATTCTTTTATGAGCCTGGCAGGGCGGATAATCATATTTCCGAAAAGTCTGACCCAGGGGTCAGACTTTTTCCGAGCATTTTGGTGTGTGATTTTCGGCGGATATCGGCGCGGCGGCCGCATATTGGCGTGGCCGCTAGGTCGGCGAAAACCATGGAGCTTCCATTGACATGCGAGCGGAATGGTCTACTAACATGGGCGTAGCCCATCACAATAATCTACTTAATTTTGAATTCGTTTCAATCATTTCTTTCTGAACAATTCATTGTTAAAATCTGTGTGAAAACTCTGATTGATTTTCATGTTCCTTTGCACCAGTGCCAAGTCTTTTCCCCGTACTGCCCTACCTCGCCCGGCAGAAAAGTGACAAAAAAAATACCTCAGCACAGATCACACATGATCTACTCTTCAATCAGAAATTCTCTGAAACCTACCCTCTTTACAAAACCAAACAAGAAAAAGTGGAAATATCAGTGTTTAAAAAATAGCTTGATCCCTGCAAGTAATATATATATATTATTATTATATTATACACCACTTAATCTCAGGGATATGTGGGAAACTATCTATTTTATCTAACAAGGAAAACCATGCAATAAGAGAACTTACTGCTGGATTAAAAAATCTCATGCACTAATAAATGTATACAACAGTTTCTGTGAGGCTTCAGACTACTGGGGACCAGTAATCGCTGTCCTCAAGAAGAGAAGAGAATGGGATGAGAAAAGAAAAAGTAAAAATAAAGAAAAATTACACTGAGCATTTTTGAAAATGCGCCCGCGTGTGAGTGAGTGAGTGAAAGACGCCAACTGCGCTCTGAAGCATAGAGAGTCGCGTCTTTAGCATGAAATGAGCGTGGGGATGTGCTATGAGCACTGATTTTGTGTGGTAAGCGCGCTTTCAGCGGTTTCAGCATGGTGTTTATTGAGGTCTGCGTATGCTTGATTGAGATGTGATAGATTGCTGCTCCTCTGTCTGATAGACACTCAGTGTCTTTGCCAGTGAGAACTGTGGTAGAATTCCCTGCTTGATTCACCATTTTATTAGACAGTGTAGCCCTTCTTTGGTGTTCAATAGCCATTTCTTGTCGATTCTGCCCTCATGCAGCAGACTCCTGTGACTGTGCTGGAATCTATCACAGTGAACTATCACATGCATCACTGTTTCATTTGAATAGCCATATTCACATGCTGGTGATGGGAAATCCGGTACTCATCTTTTATGTAGAAAGGCTGCCAGCCCTGTTTTCCCTGTTCTTAGTTGAATTATCAGTGAGCTTCTGGCCTTGCTTAGGCCCTTGTGCTATTTCAGAATGCTTTTGTCTGAAAGTTGATCAAAGAGTTCACATTAGAGAGATACTCTAGCTCTTCATTGTTTTTTTCATCTACTCAGAATTTCTTTTCACACTCATTCATCATGTGAGAAGTGCTGTGTTGCTGCTGAATTTGTGCTTTGAGCAGTCTCTTGCTTACTCTTTTTCACTCAAAGCTTCTCTCAATTTTCAGACAGACTGTCTGAATGAATCATCTTCTCAATGAGTCTTCTGTGCACTATGTCTCTTTGTCTGAGTTTGACTCTCACTGCTGTGCATGCCTCTTCAATTTGTGTTGCCATTCCAGAGGCCTTCAGTCGTTTTGTGGCGCGCGCCACAACTCCATCAAGATAGATGTTCAGGGGTGGTGTGTATGTCTCTGCTTCCAGTGTGGATATTGGTGTTGCTCTGTATGCTCCAGCTACTATTCTCAGGCATTCATTCTGTGTTCTGATTAGGCCCTCTGTGCGCTGTTTATTGCGCATGCGTCCTTCGCGCTTGATGCGCGGTTGATGCCATGCCAGTGCGCTGTAAGCTATAGCTGGCCGTATGACCATGTTGTATATTGTTCTAGCTTGATGTAGGGGGACTCCCCAGGTGGCCTGTGTTGTCTGTGATAGTGCCTTTATCTGTGACTTCATTTTTCCTGCTATAGCATCCATGTGACCTTTCCATTGAAGCTTGGAATCCAGCCATACTCCTAGAACTCTCATCACCTTCTGTGGCTTGATAACTTGCTGAGGCAGTCTCAGAGAGTGATTCAAGTTGAATTGAGTTCGGGCTCTAGTGAAGTGCATCAACTCATACTTCTGCGGAGCAAAAATAGCTCCATGTCTTCCTGCCCATTCTTCACATTCTGCGTGCACCCGTGTGAGCTGCGCGCAATTTGCTTCAGTTGATGGCCCGTATGCTATTATATTGACATCATCCACAAATCCTATGCAGCTCACTGGTCTATTCAAGGGTGAGCATATCCGGAGCAGTTCCTCATTGTAAAATAGAAAGAGAATGGGGGAGAGAGGTGATCCTTGTGGTATTCCAGCTGAAATATTGAAGGCCTCAGTTTCCTGTTCTTCAAATGTGAGCATGGATCATCTATCTGACATAAATGAGTGTATTCACCCTGTCAGCTGTCTTGGTAGGCCCTTCATGCGAAGAATGTGTGTGAGTCAGTCTTTGAGCACTCTATCATAAGCTTCTGAGATGTTCAATGATAGAACTGTGATCACTGTGTCTGACTCCTCCCATGCTGTTCTAATTTGTGCTAGCAGTAGTGATACTGCTGTTTCGGTTGATCTGGCCCGCCTAGCACCCATTTGTTGAGATGGCAGTAGATTGAGTGTTTCCACTAGCTGTCTGAGTTCCTGCGCGGTGGCTGATTCTATTATTTTTCCCATTGTATTCAGTAGAGCAATGGGCCTTCATGCCTCTGTCTTTTGATAATTCTCTTTTCCTGGTTTTTTCAGTACCACTGTTCGAGCGATCTTGAATATCTCCAGGTAGTGTTCCCATTCCCAGCATGCCAGTGTGAGCTCTGTCATAGCCTTTGAAGCTTGGTCCCAGCATTTTCAGAAATTCATTGGAGACTTCATTGATACCTGGTGCTTTGTTGCTTGATAGATGTGCTATGAGTGCGGCCATTTTCTCCTCTGTGATGCTTATTGTCTCTGTTGTTTTCAGTGGGTGTTCTGCCTCCTCCATGTCCCTGTTGTCACTGACTAGTGGCAGGGGGAAGAACCTTTGTCTCAGAATCTTGGCTTTATCATCAAAGAAATTGACTGGTGGTAGATTTTCTCTGCCTTCTACTATCAATGCTGGAATTCTTGGAGATTGTGCATGCTCATTGCTGCTTTGATGCCTCCATTTGGCCATCTTTCATAGTAGCTTGGGCTTGAACTCTGTGCTGTGCATTAGTTCTCTGAAACTGTTTATTTTAGTCAGTTTAATCTCTCTGTTTCTCAGGGCTCGAGCTTTAATTATATCTGCTGCAGAGATGTTTCTGTCTTTCTTGACTTTTTTATATTGATTGACTGTCTCTGCTACTCGAGGGGACCACCATGACCGACTGTGTTGACTGTAGTTTGAGACTTTGGCATGTTTTGCTGCTAGATCTTCCACAAATTTGACAAGATATCTTGTATAGCTGTTTATCTGATCTTTTGAAGTCAGTTATTATTATTATTATTCTTCAATTATAGATATATGCAGTCAGAGACTATGATATCTACCTGAGACTCAAAGAGTCTCAGGATTTTTCTAACTTTAACACTAATTACTATACATTTTTTCTTCAAACAAATAGCACTTGCAATACTTGAATTCCAGCCCAGAATAGTCAGCAAATTGATTTTTCTTTTTTTATTTATTTATTTATAAATATCTTTGAAGATTATTTATATTCTCTTTTTTTCATATAATTTTCAAGTGATTACAAAGAAAATAAATTAATGATAGACAAAATAACTCATGACATGAATACAAAGGAAATAAAAGACAGACTCTAACACAAAAGAAATAGTGAGATATTATATAATATCTAGCAGTTTTTATAAAGAATATTTCAGATTCTCATTCATTTATATTTTCATCTTTGAAATAGAATTGATTTCTAGTAGCTATTTGAGTTTCATTGAGAAAATCAATTAAATATTGACTGCCTATTTCAGTTGAAAATAGTAGTTTCATATTCATTTCTCTCAGCTTATATTTATATCTCAGTTCAGCTCTAAGTTCTTGATTTAATGAGCAATTCATTAAGATATGTTCTGGGTCTTCAAGAGAGTCACAATATTCACAATTTTCACTTTCAATATCAGATATTCTTTTCAAATAAGATTTGAAATAGCCATGACCTAGTTTCAATTGAATGATTGAGGAGAAAAGCTTCTTCTTGCACTTAATAGAGCATGATTTCCATTTAGGTTTAGTTTCAAATCTAAGATAGTGAGGACTTTTTCTTTGTTTTTCCCATATTTTATGCCATTTTTCTAAGCAATTCTCTTTTATCTTTCTTTTAATAAAAGACCATGAAACTATTTTTGAACTTGCAATATTTAGTTCTGTTCCTTTCTTTGCTGCTTCATCAGCAAGCTCATTTCCATGTATATTTATATGAGCAGGAACCCAGCTCAGATATATCTTTGTCTTATATTTTAATTGAATTCTTTTGCATATCTTTAGAATTACTTCTATATTCATTTGACCATTATGAATTTCATTTTTTTGAATTCTTTTCAAAGCTGCTTGACTATCTGAAAAAATCCATGCTTCTTTCATATCTTTTCTTTTTGAAGCTTTTATTTCTATCAGTTTAAAAGCTTTCATAATAGCATATAATTCAGCATCAAATACTTCACATTCATTTCCAATATTCCATGAATCTGATGTATATTTGTAATTATCTTCTGTATATGCTATTCCAGCTCCTAGGCCTTTATTTTCATTCATTGAACCATCTGAATAGATTAGAATTGACTTTTTAAAATCAATTTTCTCTATTATTCTTCTATGATTCTCAGCTTCTTCTGGTTTTGATAATGCGCTTATTTCAATTGAAATCATTGAGCCTAGTTTTTCTTTCCATGGATATAGCTTTTTGTGTTCAATCTTTTCAATATTTAATGAGGAGAACTCATTTTTAATCATTGAGCATACTCTATATAGTTGAGAAGGGATTTTTTTTCTATTTCTCTCATTTTCTTGATTTTCTTGACTTTCATTCCAATCTAGATATCTATTCCAATCTAGATATCTATTCCAATCTAAGTCATTTCCAGATTGAATTGGAGGATAAGATGTAGATATTCTTTTTCTAATTGAATGAATATCTGGCATTTTCATGATTCTCAGTGCATAATTCTTGCATATCTTCTCAAATCTTATTTCAGGAGGTGATATAGAAGCTTCTATTTCCATAGCTCTACATGGAGAGGTTTTGAAAGCTCCCAGAATTCTTCTTAAAGCTGTATTCTGCAATTTTTGAAACTTATCTATGAAGTGTTTCTGGTTCTTCCACCATATCTGAACACCATAATCAGAAATAGATGCTATACATGCAATGTATAGCTGTCTCATAGCTTGAAATGATAAACCCCTTTCAGTATTAGAAAGTTGTATTATACTATTTAAAACTCTTTCAGCTTGAGCCATTCTTTTTTGAATATGAGATTTAAAATTGAGTTTTGAATCCAGCCAGATTCCTAGCCATCTTACAACTGATTTAGGCTTTATTTCTTGATTTAATAGATTTAAACTTATTTCCTTTTCATATCTTTTTGGAAAAAAGTGAATTAATTCAGTTTTTTCCATATCAAATTGAATTAGGTTTAAATCTCCTCTATTAAATATCTCTTGCGCAGCTTTTTCAATATTTTCACAATTTTCTTTTATTGTTCTTGAGCTGAAAATCAGATCTATATCATCAACATAGCTAGAAGATCTCACTATCTCCATTTCTCTATCTTTGAATAGATTTTTTGTATATATAGCAAATAGAATTGGTGAGACTGGAGACCCCTGAGGAACTCCTATTTCAATTTCAGTAATATCTTGCTTTAATGAGTCAAAAAGTAGTTGAATATATCTTTTTGACATAAAACATATAACCCACTTTATTAATGCTTTTGGTAGTTTCATCTCTTGAAGAATAATTATTAGCTTATTCTTTGAAACATGATCAAAAGCACCTTTTATATCAATAAAAGCAGCTGTTGTAACTAAGCCTTCATTTTTTGCCATTTGAATATCATGAATTATTGATAAAACTGTATCTATTGCAGAATTCTGTTTTCTGCCACCCATTTGATCATTATATAATAAATCAGTGATTGAGCCTAGATATGATAATCTTGTTGCTATTATTTTTTCAAGAATTTTTCCCAAGCAATTCAAAAGTGATATAATTCTATAAGACTTTGGCATAGTAGCTTTTCTATTTGGTTTTGCAAGAACTATACCAGTTGCTTGTCTCCAGCATTCAGGGTGATACCCATTCTTCATTAGTTGAGAGAATAATTCAAATAATTCATTTTTCAGAGAATGAAAGACTTTTTGAATGATTAAATGATTTATAGTATCAGGTCCTGCAGCTGTTTTTGTAGAACTTGTAAAAACAGCAGTTTCAAGTTCATTTCTAGATAGATCTGGCCAAGCCCATCTTGAATCTTCAATATATTCACATATTGAACTATATTGTTCAGATTGAGGTGGTTTTTGAAATAGAATTTTCATAAAAGCCTGACATTTTTGTTCAAAAGAATGAGCAATATATTCCTCATTTTCTATTTTATATTTTAGAGATGGAAGCTTTGCAACAGATTTAGACTTTGTATATTTAAAAGCTTTAAATATTTCTTTTCCCTGTGCATTCTCAAGAAATTTATTCCAGCAGCTAGTTTTAGCTTTTTTAATTAATGTGAAATATTCATTTCTTATTCTTTTATATTCTTCATAAGATATGATATTCTCTTTCCATTCTTTTTTTATTTTTGCTAGATTTTTTCTTTTTTCTGTTATTTCTTCTGACCACCAAGGTTTTGAGAATTCTGAGAGCTTTTTCTTTGGTATAAAGTTTTTAATGCTTTCTAATATAATTTCAGTTATTATATTAGTTCTACTTTCTAGCATTATATCTGTTATTATTGTCTTTTCATTCCAATTTGATAATTCTTCTTTTTTTTCAAATTTTAAATCTTCAATTCTCTTATTGATTTCAGACCATTCAGCTTTTTCAAAATTATATTGATTTGATAGTAGAGGATTCTCACATGTTTCCTTTTCATCAATTTCAATATTAAATTGAATAACTTCATGAGCAGATCCTGATGTTTCTTCTGAATTAATAAACCAATTATAGACCTTGTTTTCAATCAAATTTTTTGATAGAAAGGTTAAGTCTATGATTGATTTCTTCATTAAGTTGTTTCTAAAGAAGGTCTGTCTATCAATTTCATTTATAATATCTAATTCATGTTGTAGAGCCCACTCTACTATTTTCTCTGATCTTATTGAATAATCACATTCAGAATTCCACCATATATGATGTGCATTGAAATCACCACATATAATAGCATTTTTTTCTGGACTTAAATTCAGCAGTTCTCTGTCAACTGTCCATGAATTATCATTTACCTTCAGTGATTTTTCATTATAAATATTTATCAATTGAATACTGTCAAATTGATTTCTTGTATCTATAATATCTCCAACTAGAATATCAGAATTAGATATATAATTACTTTTTATATTGAATTGAAATCTTGATCTTTTTCTTGCATATATCACAACTCTTGCTTTTACATCTGATTTCTCTGGTAAAAAGCAGTGATAGCTTGAATGAGAAATTATAAATTGTTGTTCTATATCAAAATTTGGCTCTTGTAATAGAATGAAGTCAGTTTACTCTTCAAAGTCTATTTGTAAGCATGAATAGATAGCATCTTTATTTCTATCAACATTGTTTTGAATAAAAGTTATTTTTGAAGCATTTTTGATAGTTTTTTTCTTCTTTTTATTATTATTTTGTGTAGTAAACATGTACAAAAGGAATAAATTGAAGCTGTGTTTCTTTTATTCTGAATCAGGTAATAGATTATATCTATTATCTGTATTCAGAGCTGGAACTTCTACTGCTTTCATTGAAATGAGATTTTCTTTATCTTTTCTCATTTTTATAGATGTAACAGGGTTTAAGATCTGTCTATTTTTTGAAAAAGAATTTGACTCAGAAGAAATAGACATTTGAGAATTTCTTCTTTTTGTAGTTTTATCTATTTTCTCTGTATTTTGAGTTTCTTTTCTCCATTTCACATCTTTACTGAAAGACTTTTTCTTGAAAATGAAAATACAATCT
Source organism: Emergomyces orientalis (assembly GCA_002110485.1). Lineage (NCBI taxonomy): Eukaryota > Fungi > Ascomycota > Eurotiomycetes > Onygenales > Ajellomycetaceae > Emergomyces > Emergomyces orientalis. The sequence goes on from MOWL01000067.1 coordinate 2,790,815, forward strand.
TTTGAAATAGATGTGTGCTTTTCATAGCAATTACTGCATTTGATTTCAGTGTGATTGCAGATTTCACCTATTTTTCTACATGTGTTGCAAGAATGTTCATTTGTTTTGTGATCTAAAGCACAAAACTGACATTTAGAATTTCTTTTACAAGTATTTGCAAAGTGTCCATGTTTCTGACAGTTTGAGCATTGAATTTGAGATTTAATATTCTCTCTTGAATCTTTGAATTCAAATACATTCATTTTCAATCCTGCAATTACAATATACTGTCGTTTTGACTGTTCTATTGTATTTGTAGTAATTAAAACTGAAGCATTTTGATTTCTTTGTCTTTGCTCATAAGAATTGAGCCAAATTGGGGTTTTTTTCAAAGAAATTGAATTATATATCTCAATTTCTTCTTTCAAATTTATCATGCCTTCTTCATGATCAAAGATTTCAACTGGAATATCATGTAATACAAATTTTCCCCATTTCTCATCTTTTTCACATGAAACTTCAATAGAGAGAGCTTTTTGAACTATCTCTTTCCAGCAGTTTTCATTTTGAATTAGATATTCAGAGCTGAAATCTGGCATAGCAGTAATTACAATTGAATTTCCCAGAAAAGAGGTTTCAATTGATGAGATAACTGGCTTGAATTCTTCATTTTGAGTTTCAAAATGAAAGTTTTGATTGATTTTGTTTCTAAGTTCAAAAATGAACTTAGAATCATTTAGAATAGATTTTTCAAAGATAGCTCTATCACTAACTTTTAAAATCAGTCTCTGTTTTTTTGATTCAAGAAATTTAATCTCTTTTTGAGCTTTTCTTTGTTCTTTTTTCTCAACTAATGAGAAAATTTTTTCTGCTTTTTTCAGCTGTTTTTCTTTTTCAATATTTTGTGAGCTATTGAGAGCTTGAGCATAGGTTTTTGTCTCATTTTCAGTGTTTTCTTTTGAAAGAGATTCAGAAGAGATTTTTTGAGATACAGATTTGAAGAAATATTAAGTTTAAACTTAATAATTTCATTCAGTTGTCTTGCTTGTGAATGCAGAATAAGAAGAATTTCTTCATTTTCTTCATACATGCACTGTTTATATAGCTCATCAGCTATTTTTTGTAGATTTTTCACTTCATCTACTTTGTGTCTGTCTATTTCTTCTTTTTTTCTTTTCTTCAAAATCTCAATTTCAGAAACAGTTTCTATGAAATTATTTCTATTTTTGCATGGAGTCATCATGTTCACAGATTGAGGTGAGTTATTCATGATTTCTTTGAGTATATTAGATAATTAGTCAAATTAAATAGTATTCTCAGATTTTTGCTATTTTTTCTACTAGAAATAGTATCTAGATTAGATTTTTCAAGAGAATCTAATAAACTAATATTGATTTTTAAAGATAAATCAATTAAATCTTCACAGACTTCTTTCTTGTGCTACAAAATGAAGAGAAAAGAATTGATTTCAATGAATAATAAATTATTCAATTGAAATGACAGTTTTTGAAAGAAAAACTGACAAAATAAATCAATTTTTTGCAGAGAAATTGATAAAAACTATTCAGAAATATTCAATATTCTAAACTTCTCCCCACATATCAAGTATGCAGCTCAAAATTGAGATTATTTTCAAAAACTGAATCAGTCACTGAAGTAAAGAAATATGAATTTGTGTAGAATTTTCTTGATTTATTTACTCAGAGCTAAATCAAGAAAAACACTCTAACTCTTGCAAATTTTGTCTTTTTCAATTTAAAAAGCTTCTCAAAATTTCTGCTTGAAATAGGCCCCACCTCAAATCAAGATTGTATTCCAGAAATATCAATATGAATTAATACTGAATAGATTTCCTTTTCTATTCAAATTAATCTCATATATTTTACTAGATAGCTCTTAATAAATGTAATTTATTAAGTCACACAGATGAGTATGCAAATGAAGAATCAACAGACTAAATCTGTACTATTTTCTTATATAATAATATATATATATACAAGTATGTATATATATTACTTGCAGGGACCAAGCTATTTTTTAAACACTGATATTTCCACTTTTTCTCGTTCCGTTTTGTAGAGAGGGTAGGTTCCGGGGAATTTCTGATTGAAGGGTAGGTCACGTGTGATCTGTGCTGAGGTATTTTTTTGTCACTTTTCTGCCGGGCGAGGTAGGGCGGTACAGGGAAAAGACTTGGCACTGGTGCAAAGGAACATGAAAATCAATCAGAGTTTTCACGCAGGTTTTGACAATGAATTGTTCAGAAAGAGATGGTCGGAATGAATTCAAAATTGAGACAGTTGTAATATCTGGTTTGTTCTAGCTTCTATCAAAATTCTATGTAAATTGGGCCGAAACTGATGATGTTATGTGATGAAGTGTGATTTTCTTTCCTCTTAGGGGTTGCAAACACGTTTTCCTCAATAGCTTCACCAACTCGCGCTCAATTTTAATAAAAAGTGAATAAATTGCTTTCTCAAACAAGAGCTTTCAAATGGATGTCTTTTCGTCTTCTAATTCGAAGAATTGGGCTGGTTCGGGGGAAAGCGTTTTTTTGTTTGTTTGAAGTCAGTGCCCCTGAGCTTCTCAGTGTCTGGCAGTCCTGCACTATCTGTTCTGAGCAGAAGTGATGCCAAGTGCATCTTTTTCTGCTGCTATATAATGCTTTTAGTTCAAGAGTAGTTGCAATTGACATGTGATCTGATGTCATATTTACTTCATATTTCAGCTTGCAGCTGGTTATTAGACTGTGTAGTCTGACAGACAGAAAGATTAAATTCACTGTAGTACTCTGACTTTCTCTGTTCTGTCAGGTGATCATGTCTTCTGAAGTTGTTAGATATAGATTCAAAACACTGATTTGTATATTAAGTTTTCAGATCATGACAAAGTTTTCTCTGACTCTGTTATCTCTTCACAGAGTGTGATGTATATTGAAGTCTTCAATCACTATAGTCTCTGTCTGTTGTGTGTTTACTTGAGTTCTTTGTGTCTCTGATGATTTTCTCTTACTCTCAGTCACTGCTTGTTACTTACTTTTCTGATTCATTCATGCTTCTAGCATTCTTTCCGCATCTTCAACCACTGCTTGAAGCTGATGAATGGGTGAGTCTGATGGCATGATTTTTTTTTTTTTTTTTTCTTCCATTAAGGCATATGCAATCAGTGATTATGATGCCCATCTAGTATTACTAGGATTTATCATGTAAACTATATCTAAATACATGTAACTTCTTGTCACTTGCCATTACAGTAATTCCAGCCCAGAATAAGAGACACATTCAAAAATAAAAGATGATACAATTTAATACTAAGACATTTTTTTAAAAATAAACTCAAAGTTGAAGATAATACAAAGAAAATTAAAAGAATGAACTAATATAGAAAATTTCTCAAAGAATATTTATAATAAATTGATTTAAATCATATTTATTATATATCTAGTTGTTGTTTTTTTCTTGTTGCAATATCTGTTTCTATGATATAATTTATTAAATATTTGATACCTGTTTCAGTTTGAAACAGAAATCTCATATTTATTTGATCTATATCATATTTTCTTTTCAAATCATTTCTAATAACAGAGTTTTTTAAGCAATTTATCAATAAATGTTCTGGATCTTTCAAACAATCATATATATCACAGTTTTGAGGTCTCTCAATTCCAAATTTCTTAAAATAGAAGCCAAAGTATCCATGACCAAGCTTCAATTGAATTATTGAAGAAAAGATTTTCTTTTTGCATTTAATAGAGCATGCTTTCCACTTTGATTTTGTTTCAAAAACCAAGTATTTGATACTTAGTTTTTGTTTTTAAGTTTCTCAATTTAAATTTCAATCTTTTAAGCATTTCTCTTTTACTTTTCTTTTTATAAATGTTCAAGATATTTTCTGTTTTTTCACTAACTCAATTTCTGTGCTCTTTTTTGCAGCTTCATCAGCTAGTTCATTTCCTTTTATATTCATATGAGCTGGGACCCAGTGCAAATGAATTTGTATATCTTTTAATTTTCTTATTCTTTTAATCAATTGATATACAGTTTCAATATATATTTGATTTTCTTGAATCTTGTTTTTTTGAAATCTTTTCAAAGCTGCTTGACTGTCTGAATAAATTCATATCTCATTGATATCTGAATTTCTTGTCAATTGACTCATTGTCATTTTAAATGCTTGCATTATTGCATATACTTCTGCATCAAATACTTCCATTTCTTGACCCAGATTCCATGAATTGGTGAAGTATATATCTTTGTTTCTTGTATATGCTATGTCAGCTCCCAGATTATTTGAAGTATCATTTTTTGATTCATCAGTATAGATAATCAGAGCATTATTTATAATTTCAAGCTGCTTTAAATGTCTTTCTTGCTCATTTTCTTTAGATAATTCACTAATATCTATATCAATCAATGAATTCAGAGACTTTTTCCATGAATATAGTTGTTCAAAATCTAATTCTTCCACATTTAAATGAGGAAGTTTGTCTTTGATCATTGAACAAACTCTATATAACTGAGTTGAAATCTTTTTTACAGAATTTAGACTGGTTTCATTCCAATCTAAATATTTACTCCAGTTCAAATCAGTGCCTGTGTTCATGGGAGGAAATGTGAGTGAAACTCTTTTTCTAATTATATAATTTTGATTTAATTTAATTATTCTCACTGAATAATTTCTGCACAGCTTGTCCAATCTTATTTTAGAAGAAGGAATTGAGGCTTCAATTTCCATAGCTTTTATAGAGATGGTTTTAAATGCTCCCAGTATTCTTCTTAAAGCTTTATTTTGCAGACTTTCATATTTATTTAGAAAGTTTTTCTGATTTTTCCATCATATTTGTGCTCCATAGTCTGAGATTGAGAAAATGCAGGCAATATAAAGTTGTCTCATTGCTTGGAAAGATAGTTCTCTTTCTGTATTTGATAATCTTAAAATGTTATTAAGATTACTCTCTGCCTGGGCAAGTTTCTTTTGAATATGATAATTAAACTTCAGTTTTGAGTCTAGCCAAAATCCTAGCCATCTAACTGATTCTTTTGAATTAATTTGTTCATTTAGTAAGACTATGTGTTCATTTTTCTCATTTAACTTAGAAAAAAAGTGAATCAATTCAGTTTTATTCATATTAAACTGAATATAATTTTCATTTTCTTTTTGAATGATTTCTCTTGCTGCATTTTCAATTAATAAACAGTTTTCTTTTATTGTTTTTGAATGACATAATAATACAATATCATCAATGTAGCTGGGTGTTCTCACTAGCTTTATTTCTCTGTTTTGAAATAATGTTCTTATATATATCAAAAATAGAATGGGAGAGACTGAAGATCTCTGAGAGACTTCTATTTCAATTTTTGTTTTCTTTTGTTTTATTTCATCAAAAAACAACTGAATGGTTCTTTCTGATATAAAACAACTGACCCATTTTATCAATGATTTTGGAGTATTTAATTCTACCAGAGTTTGAATTAAATGCTTTTTTGAAACATGATCAAATGCACCTTTTATATCAATAAAAGCAGCAGTTGAAACTAGTTTTTCATTTCTAGCTAATTCTATATCATGAGTTAGAGAAAATACTGCATCTATTGCTGAGTTTTGCTTTCTACCCTCTATTTGATCATAAAATAATAGATCAGAGTCAGAGATAGTACTTAGATATGATAATCTAGTAGCTATTATTTTTTCTAAGACTTTTCCCAAGCAATTTAACAATGATATAATTCTATAGGATTTTGGAATAGTGCTTTTTCTATTTGGTTTTGCAAGTACTATTCCAGATTTCAATCTGATTAAATAATGAGGAATACAGACAAAACAAAGAAAAAGCTTCAGTTTTAATCATAACTGATAATTTGAAAGAATCAAATATCTCACATGTCACAATTGCAGGACAAAAAATGAAAGTGTTCAAATTCATAGATTCTAGACAGAAAATGAAAGAACAAACACAATGTTCAAACTGTCAGAAATATGGACATTTTGCTAACTACTGTATAAGAAAAACAAAATGCCAATTATATGCTGAAAATCACAAAACAATGGAGCATTCATGTGATATTTGTGGGAAAAAAGGAGTGAAATGTGCACACACTAAAATAAAATGTGCAAACTGTAGAGAAAAACATGTTTCTAGCTCAATTGAATGTGTCTTTGCTCCAAAAAAGAAGAATGAGAAAGAGTTTAATATTTTAAATTCTAGTATAAATTCTACTTTTAATTCTACAGAAAAAACTGAGTCAATTTCTATTAATAAAACTAAAAGAAAAAACTCTCAAGTTTCTAAAAGCTCTCAGTCAAATTCTCCTGTTAAAAACAGAGTGAATACTGATCCAAAAACACCTACAAGAATTAGAGAGCAGAAAAACTCAGCAGAAAATTTAATTCAAATGAAAGCTGTTGAAATTGATAATAATCAATTCTCAATAGTTACTAAGAATTAAACTATTTTAAAAATAGCTCTAGCACATCTCTTTTAATGAAGGGCACAAAAAATCACAAAAAAAACAAGAAAAATAAAAAAAAACAAAAAGAACAAAATATCAGCATTAAATTCATGCAAAATAATGTTGATAAAAATGAAAATTGTATGTATTCCTGTCTTCAAATTGCATTTGAACAGGAAATAGACTTTGTTCTATTTCAAGAACCAAAAATTGATGCAGCACAGAAATATATAATTTCACATTCTAGCTATTACTGTCTTCTACCTGAAAACAAAAACATTAGAGTCAGAGTTGCAATTTATGCAAGAAAGAAATCAAGATTTCAAATTAATTTGAGAAATGATTTAATCTCTGACTCTGATATTTTAATAGAAGATATTATAGATACATATAATGAATTTGAAACAATTCAAATTATAAATATATATAATGAAAAATCTCTTAAAGAAAACAACAATAACTGGACAATTAATAGAGATTTCATGAATCAAACTCCTGCAAAAAACTCTATAATTGCAGGTGATTTCAATGCTCATCATATTTTATGGAATTCTGAATGCAGACAATCAATAAGAGCAGAGGAACTTGTTGAATACTTTCTAGTTAATAAACTTCATATAATTAATGAAACTGATAGACAAACTTTCTTTAGAAATAATATACAGAATCATTCAATAATTGATTTAACATTAATATCAAACAATTTAATGAAAAACAAACTATTTGAATGATATATTAATGAAAAAGAAACATCAGGTTCATATCATGAGCTTATTCAATTTAATATTATATTAGATAGAGAGAATATGATTGAAAATCCTCTACTATCTAATCAATATAACTTTGAAAAAGCAGATTGGAATGAAGTTGAGAAAAAAATTGAGATATTAAAAGAGAAAAAGAAAAATGAACTGATTTGAAATAAAGATCAGGAAATTACAGATCAAATACTTGAAGAAAAAACAGAAATAATTACAAATATAATTCTAGAAAGTATTAATGATAATATTCCAAAAAAAGTTCTATCAGAGTACTCTAAACCATGGTGGAATAAAGAAATATCAGAGAAAAGAAAAAATTTAGCAATTTACAGAGAAAAATGAAAAAAAGATATCATTACTCATGAAGAATACAAAGAAATGAGAAATGAATACTTCACTACTATAAAAACAGCTAAAACTTCATGCTGGAATACTTTTCTTGAAAATGCAAAAGAAAAAGAGATTTTTAAAGCATTTAATTATACAAAATCAAGAAAAGTAGCTAAATTATCTATTTTAGAATATAACTATCAGAATAGAGAGATTAAAGCTCATTCCTTTGAAGAAAAATGCCAGACATTGTTAAGAATGTTATTTCAAAAACCACCAGTATCTCAAAATGAAAACTCTATGTCAATAGATGATTATACTGAAAATGTAGAGAAAAGATGAATATGACCAGATCTATCAGAAGATGAATTACAAACAGCAATTTTTGAAAGCTCAAAGAAAACTGCTGCAGACCCTGACTCAATAAATCATTTAATAATACAAAAATTATATTCTAAGTTAAAAGGAGAAATATTTGAATTACTTTTCAATTTATTGAAAAAAGGATATCATCCCAAGATATGAAGAAAAGCCACTGGAATAGTACTTGCAAAACCAAATAGAAAAAGCACTATTCCAAAATCCTATAGAATTATATCATTGTTAAATTGCTTGGGAAAAGTCTTAGAAAAAATAATAGCTACTAGATTATCATATCTAAGTACTATCTCTGACTCTGATCTATTATTTTATGATCAAATAGAGGGTAGAAAGCAAAACTCAGCAATAGATGCAGTATTTTCTCTAACTCATGATATAGAATTAGCTAGAAATGAAAAACTAGTTTCAACTGCTGCTTTTATTGATATAAAAGGTGCATTTGATCATGTTTCAAAAAAGCATTTAATTCAAACTCTGGTAGAATTAAATACTCCAAAATCATTGATAAAATGGGTCAGTTGTTTTATATCAGAAAGAACCATTCAGTTGTTTTTTGATGAAATAAAACAAAAGAAAACAAAAATTGAAATAGAAGTCTCTCAGAGATCTTCAGTCTCTCCCATTCTATTTTTGATATATATAAGAACATTATTTCAAAACAGAGAAATAAAGCTAGTGAGAACACCCAGCTACATTGATGATATTGTATTATTATGTCATTCAAAAACAATAAAAGAAAACTGTTTATTAATTGAAAATGCAGCAAGAGAAATCATTCAAAAAGAAAATGAAAATTATATTCAGTTTAATATGAATAAAACTGAATTGATTCACTTTTTTTCTAAGTTAAATGAGAAAAATGAACACATAGTCTTACTAAATGAACAAATTAATTCAAAAGAATCAGTTAGATGGCTAGGATTTTGGCTAGACTCAAAACTGAAGTTTAATTATCATATTCAAAAGAAACTTGCCCAGGCAGAGAGTAATCTTAATAACATTTTAAGATTATCAAATACAGAAAGAGAACTATCTTTCCAAGCAATGAGACAACTTTATATTGCCTGCATTTTCTCAATCTCAGACTATGGAGCACAAATATGATGGAAAAATCAGAAAAACTTTCTAAATAAATATGAAAGTCTGCAAAATAAAGCTTTAAGAAGAATACTGGGAGCATTTAAAACCATCTCTATAAAAGCTATGGAAATTGAAGCCTCAATTCCTTCTTCTAAAATAAGATTGGACAAGCTGTGCAGAAATTATTCAGTGAGAATAATTAAATTAAATCAAAATTATATAATTAGAAAAAGAGTTTCACTCACATTTCCTCCCATGAACACAGGCACTGATTTGAACTGGAGTAAATATTTAGATTGGAATGAAACCAGTCTAAATTCTGTAAAAAAGATTTCAACTCAGTTATATAGAGTTTGTTCAATGATCAAAGACAAACTTCCTCATTTAAATGTGGAAGAATTAGATTTTGAACAACTATATTCATGGAAAAAGTCTCTGAATTCATTGATTGATATAGATATTAGTGAATTATCTAAAGAAAATGAGCAAGAAAGACATTTAAAGCAGCTTGAAATTATAAATAATGCTCTGATTATCTATACTGATGAATCAAAAAATGATACTTCAAATAATCTGGGAGCTGACATAGCATATACAAGAAACAAAGATATATACTTCACCAATTCATGGAATCTGGGTCAAGAAATGGAAGTATTTGATGCAGAAGTATATGCAATAATGCAAGCATTTAAAATGACAATGAGTCAATTGACAAGAAATTCAGATATCAATGAGATATGAATTTATTCAGACAGTCAAGCAGCTTTGAAAAGATTTCAAAAAAACAAGATTCAAGAAAATCAAATATATATTGAAACTGTATATCAATTGATTAAAAGAATAAGAAAATTAAAAGATATACAAATTCATTTGCACTGGGTCCCAGCTCATATGAATATAAAAGGAAATGAACTAGCTGATGAAGCTGCAAAAAAGAGCACAGAAATTGAGTTAGTGAAAAAACAGAAAATATCTTGAACATTTATAAAAAGAAAAGTAAAAGAGAAATGCTTAAAAGATTGAAATTTAAATTGAGAAACTTAAAAACAAAAACTAAGTATCAAATACTTGGTTTTTGAAACAAAATCAAAGTGGAAAGCATGCTCTATTAAATGCAAAAAGAAAATCTTTTCTTCAATAATTCAATTGAAGCTTGGTCATGGATACTTTGGCTTCTATTTTAAGAAATTTGGAATTGAGAGACCTCAAAACTGTGATATATATGATTGTTTGAAAGATCCAGAACATTTATTGATAAATTGCTTAAAAAACTCTGTTATTAGAAATGATTTGAAAAGAAAATATGATATAGATCAAATAAATATGAGATTTCTGTTTCAAACTGAAACAGGTATCAAATATTTAATAAATTATATCATAGAAACAGATATTGCAACAAGAAAAAAACAACAACTAGATATATAATAAATATGATTTAAATCAATTTATTATAAATATTCTTTGAGAAATTTTCTATATTAGTTCATTCTTTTAATTTTCTTTGTATTATCTTCAACTTTGAGTTTATTTTTAAAAAAATGTCTTAGTATTAAATTGTATCATCTTTTATTTTTGAATGTGTCTCTTATTCTGGGCTGGAATTACTGTAATGGCAAGTGACAAGAAGTTACATGTATTTAGATATAGTTTACATGATAAATCCTAGTAATACTAGGTGGGCATCATAATCACTGATTGCATATGCCTTAATGGAAGAAAAAAAAAAAAAAAAAAAAAAAAAAAAATCAGATTGAAAGCTTTTTTAATTTGAGAGAATTAAAGTCTTTCAGTTCATTTTGAAGAAGCATCATTCTCTCTTCAAAATCAAAGATACTAACTGAAATATCATGAAGAACAAACTTTCCTCATCTTTCATCTTTTTCTAAATAAATCTCTGTTTTCAAAAGATTTTCTAAAATAGATTTCCAGATTGAAGAATTTTCCAGTAAAAAGCTTGCATTGTATTCTGATGTAGTCAGAACTAAAGAGTTTCCAAAAAAAGAATTTTTCAATAGAAGAAATAACAGTTTTTATTTGATTTTCTTCAGTCATGAGTTGTTCTTGAAATGCCTGATTTATTTCATTTCTGATTTGAAAAATCAGATTTGAGTTTAAGAGACTATTTAATTCTAAGATTTCTCTATTAGAAAGTTTTAGAATAAGTCTGTTTTTTTTCATTTCTTGTATTTTTCTTGTGTGTAGATTCTTTTTTTCATTTTTTTCAATCAAAATGAAATCAGATTCATCTGATTATACTGCTTGTTGCATATTATTAGATAATAAGTCTTTTTTCAGAGCTTGAGCATAGGTTTTTTCCACTTTTGAATTATTTTCCACTGAATCAGTAGTGGAAGAAAGATTGAAAGTGATGTTATTTACAGAGTTTGAAGAATTTACATTATCAATAGTAATTATATTACTAATGATAATTTTTAATTCTTTAGAAATTCCCAGTTTGTATTTTAGAATTTCATTTATCTGTTTTGCTTGAATAAGTAGTAGATTTACTACTTTATCATCTTGCTCTTGAATGCATTGATTCTTCAGAATTTCAGCTACTTTCTGAAGTATCTTTAAGAGAAATCATGTTCAGAATGAAACAGCTGCACAGTTGAATTGATCTGATTTCTGCAGTCATCTTCAGAGGCAGATAAATGATCCAGAGACCATTCAATGTCAAGTAGAACAGCGTTTCACAGATGCACAGCAGAAAGATAATCAGACTATCCATGATTTTGCAAAATACCTGGATGAACTGGAGTGCCGCCAGATGAATGTGTTCACAGAGAATCAGTGCATGTCCAACTTATTAACACGCGCGCACCCAGTCCTTCAGGCAGAGTTTCAAAAACACTCAAACCGCCCCAAAGAATATGAGGCTATGTTGACACAGTTGCAGATGATTGAGGAAAATGTCCCAGAACACATGAATGCAATCAAACATGAGAAATCTTTCAATTATACTTGTGTATCATCTGCAAACCAGTTTTCAGATGCCAAACAGGCCTGAACTGACATAAATGTGCAGTTGAAAATCAATTATAGCTGCTCTAAAGAGCAGAATTCTCGCGGGAATCGCACAGCACTGAAATGCAGTCACTTCCAGAAACCTGGCCATATATCTGATAATTGCTATACACTGCATTCTGAGAAGTGACCTGCCAATCACACAGCAAAAAACTAGCAATCTCAGTGATGAGCACTGCAACTGCACTGAGAGTTTCTTTCAAAGAAAAGAGGAGCAGTGAAAAGACTTTAGCAATGAATATTTGAATTGAAACTTCAAAAGACATGGCCATTGCGCGGGCACTTGTGGATTCGGGTGCAGAAGGTAACTTCCTTAGTCAATCATGGGCAAAGGCGCACCTTGCTGCACCCCCTGGTGCACCCCGCAAAGTGAAAGCCATAGATGAACATCAGGTCTACTTATATAATCAACACAATCTATTTCTCTGTGTGATTGATGATGGAAACCTCTTCTGTGATCATAAATTTGGTTTTGACGCAGTGATCTTGGAAGAATATGATGTAATTCTGGAATATCCCTGGTTACATGACTTCAACCCTGATATTCATTGGCCTGTATGGAAATGGTACTACCGGTGCGCAGATACTGCAGATCAGGTAGAAATCATTGATGCAGACACATGTCTAAAGGCCATTGAGAAGGGGTGCGCAGCTTATGTGATACATTTCTGAGCACTTCTAAATGATGAGTTCATGGCACTGTTTGATACTGTGCTTGTTGAAGAGTCTTCAATTTCTGAAGACTATAAAAACTACTTAGATGTCTTCTCAGAGATTGAGGCTGGAATTCTCTCTGCACATGTGCAGCATGATCATGCTATTGATATAGAATCAGGAAAGAAACTCTCTTACTGATCTATTTACAATTTTTCTGTCAAAGAGTTACAAATTCTGCAGGAATATCTTGAAAATGTCTTGAAGAAAGAATGAATAAAATCTTTCAAAAGCTCAGCAGACACATCTATCTTCTTTGTCTCTAAAAAGAATGGGAGCATGCATGTGTGTGTGAATTATCATGGATTGAATGCTATCTTCATAAAGAATCGATATCCACTACCTCTGATCAGTGAAACAATGGACCGCCTTGCAAGTGCGTGTATATTTACACAACTTGACCTACGAGATGTGTACCATCGAATTCAGATACATGAGAGAGATGAATGGAAGACTGCCTTTCACACTTACTATAGACATTTTGAATATGCTGTTCTGTCTTTTGAGCTTGCAAATGCACCTGCAACCTTTCAGGCCTATATTAATAAGGTGTTAAGTGATCTACTGGACACTTGCTGTGTGACTTATCTTGATGACATTGTCATTTACTCCAATTCCATAGAGAAACATCGGAAACATGTGCACACTGTGCTGAATCATCTATGAACATTCAAACTATATATCAAATTAAGCAAGTGTGCTTTTCATGTGAAAGAAATTAACTTTCTTGATTTTCTCATTGATATTGATGAAATCAGAATGAAAAAGAGCCAGATTAAAACTATTCTTTTCTGATCAGAATCTATTTGTGTCAGAGACATTCAAATCTTTTTAGAATTTGCCAATTTTTATTGATGTTTTATTGAAAACTTTGCAAGAAAGACTGTGCTCTTGTCAAATCTAATCAAGAGCACAAGTCACAAAGAAGAGAACAAAAAGACAATTATATTAGATGTCAAAGCTCAAGAAGTATTTAAGATTCTAAAAGAAGTCTTTATAAAAGTGTCACTGCTTGCGCATTTCAATTCAGAGTGGAAGACTAGGGTGGAATCTGATGCATCTGCATTTGTCATCGCTGCCATTCTGACTCAGTTAAATCCAGCAGATGATCAATGGCACCCTGTTGCATTCTGGTCTCGGGGCCTAATTGCTGCAGAGCGCAACTACACCACCGGTGACCAAGAACTACTGGCCATTGTGACAGCCTTTAAACAATGGTGTCACTATTTGCATGGTGCTGCGCACCATGTAGTTGTTCTATCTGATCATGCCAACCTGCGCCACTTCATGCTAACGACGGAGTTAAGCGGGTCAGATAAGATGGATGGAGATGCTCAGTGCATTCAATTTCACTATTGAGCACTGTTCAGAGGTAAAGAACTCTGCTGATGCACCCAGTCATTGCTCTGATTATGAAAGAGCTGTGTCAAAACGCACCTTGTTGTTCACAATTCAAGAAAAGCTTTTATGAGAAATCTTTAAAACTCAGAATTCAAATCACATCTGAGAATCTGAAAAACTTGATCAGAAAATAGTCAAAATGACAGCACATCTAAATCTAAATTTAAATGAAGAATAAGATGCTGAAAGCATTAATATAAACTTTACTCATGTACTTTAAAATGCATGCGCGGATGAGAGTAGCACTGAGGGTGATACAGAGAGACTAGCTCACCTGGTGCCCCAGGCTCTAGTGGCTGTTGTGCTAGAATCCAATACAGCCTATTTCATGGAACTGGGGGAACCTATAGTAGAGTTTCTACTGTGCATTCAGTCTCAGGACGCTGAGGCAATTCAAGTGCGCATGAAACTTGAAAAAGAGAAAATGAAAGAAGCTGAGCACTCACACTGAAGAGTTGATGAAAATGATTTTCTCTGATTTCAAGAATGCATTTTTGTTCTCAAAGACAAGACAACAACTGAGGAAATTATGAAATTGAATCATGATAATTCTCAGAGAGAACACTTTGGCATAACACACATCTTGAAGAATATTCATAGAAAATACTATTGACATGGTATGATCTTGGATATCAAGAACTATGTGAAAACTTGTGACATCTGTCAAAGTGTTAAAATTCATCAGCACAAGAAATATGGACAACTGAAATCACTATCAATTTCTAGCCACCTCTTTGAAACAGTCACTATGAATATGATAGTCAAACTTCCCCCCTCAGAATGGAATGGAAAAGTATATGACTCTATTCTGGTTTTTGTAGATAAGCTTACAAAGGTCACTATCTACAAACCCACAACAGAAGAGATAGATGCAGAAGAACTAGTATATATTGTTTTTAAAGTCTTCACAGAACTTTTCAGTTATTTCAAGAATTGAATAACTGACCACACAGGTATTTTCACTAGCAAGTACTGATCTACTCTTTGTCATGTTCTAAAAATATACAGATGTTTAACAACTGCTTTTCATTCTCAAACAGATGGTCAGACAGAAAGACAAAATCAAACCTTGAAACACTATCTGCGCGTTTATACAAACTACTACCAGGATGACTGGGCACAATGATTACCACTTGCTGTGCATGTCTATAATCACTCCATGCATAGTGTCCTCGGCATTTACCCGGCGGAAGCCTTGATGGGATACCAATTGGACCTAACATTGAACATAGAAGTGAATGCGCAGCTAGCAGAGAAAGCACAGAGTGCAACTGAATGAGTTCAGAAACTGCATGAAATAAGACAGAATCTTCCAACAATCTTGACCCATGCACAAGAGTCACAGAAGAAATACTATGATCTACAACACAAATCACAAACCTTTGCAGTGGGAGACTGAGTAATGCTGCATGTCAAAAATATAAGCACTCTACGCTCAAGTCCAAAATTAAATCACTGCCTACTGGGACCTTTTCAGATTCAGAATAAATGGGGAAAACAGTTCTATCAACTGAAGTTAACTTCACAATTTCAAGATATTCATTCTGTTTTCCATGTTTCTCTTCTAGAACCATATCATGCCAGAAATGAAAAGATTTCTGAGACAGAACTCATAGTGATGAATGAAAATAATCAATTTGAAGTAGAAACTATTCTAAACAAGAGAATTCACTATGGAAAGATTCAATATCTAGTCAAATGAAAAGAATTTACAGAAGCTGAAAACTTCTGAGAATCTGAAGTGCATTTAATAGATGCACAGAAGAAAGTGAAGAAATTTAATACTAAATTTAATCATAAATCTTTACAGCAAAAATGGAGGAAAACCAGAAGATAAAAAGCAAACTTGATATTAAATTATGATCTGAAGATAAAAAGAAAAGAAATCACTACACAACTTCAAAAGAAGTGCATCTAATGCTCAAACATTATCTAACTAATCAGAATGTTTATCAGTATCTCATTCAACATCTGTTGAGTGTTACTCTGTCAAAATCTCAATCAAAATCCCATCTCATCATCTGCAGCAATAGCCGTGTCTGTCCACCCAACACAATTAACGCGCAGCATATTGCCCGTGACGCATACGCGATCCAAGAGAACAGCATCAACATGTGCACATGCCTATATCTCTATTAGCAACCATACCTTCAAAGTTAGTTGAAAGAGACAAATGCGCACCTTGCAGCACGCGCGATTGCCTTGACTGCACCAAGTGCAGTGAGTGGTGCGAGAATCACCCCCAACCACACAAACTGGCAATGCAGATCAGTCATTCTGACACCATGCATGCAAACAACAGGTGCACATGGTGAAGTGCTCAGTCAGTAACTTTGAATTGTTCTCCTCCCCCTTCTTCTCATTGTCATCGTCGTCTTCAGAGGGGCCCAATCCCCCAGACATCATCGGAGGGGGGGGACAACAGCAGCAATGTGGAGGCGGGGGCGAGGAGCAGGCGTGGGCGTAGCGGGGGCAGGAGAATAAGTAACCATGTTGAAGACAGAAGTGAGAGCCATTTCTTCAAGAACTGCATAAGTTAGTGATTTTCAATGCAAATGGACATGCCATTCACCAGACAGAAATAAGAATGAGAATCAAGAAACACAGATCTTGAAAACTTGAACAAGTTTTCAACTGCAAAAGAAATAAAACCAGGGCTGGTTAACAATTCTAATATGGAGATAAAGAGCAACTATCCTAGGCATATTCAACAGGCAGTTTCCATGCGCAGATAAAAGAGTCCAAGGTATATCCATCAGGCAACATTATAGCACGGCTGTGCAGACGAAATTCAAGCATCACATAACATAATCTGATTACTTATGACAGGCAGAAATGCGCACTACGCAGAAATTCAAGAAGCGCAGTTGGCATTGCAAGAAAGACATGTGAAAAGACCTACTGTTTAATAGTGAAGAAAGAAGAAGGAGAAGAAAAAGAAGCAGCAGCAGCAGCAGATGCAGAAGATGTGGTGATGATGCTGTAACTTGCAAAAGAGAAAACTGCAAGCAGGAAGTAAGAAGTATATATAGCTTTCATCTCACAAAGTGTTTCAGGATCAATCACTGATCTGAACACTGATTGACTATTACAGCACTTCAATTCTGCATCTCTATTGGCCTGATTAGCAAGACAATCTCAGTATGTTACACAAGAAGTGATCTGGTTATTTTATGTTGTTGATTCACCGCGTTGTTGATATCTGGGTGGTTACTGGGCGGCTACGGGGCTAGCCGCAAAAAAAGGGGGGGATAGTTGTAACGGCCCGTTCCACGCCAAGAGCTGCGCACGTGGTCTCACGTGATCAATCGAATACTCATAGAGTGCATCAAGCCTATCATATTGAACTACCTAACTAGCTAAAATATATATGTGTGTGTGGGGCATGTGACCCGGGTAGCCCTAGTATCACCTAACACCCCCCCATGCTAGGGCGCCCCAGGAGCACGCACACAGGCCACGCCATAGGCATCAAAAATCAAAATAGCAGCTAAGTACAAAACTTTTAGTTAAATCCATTAAGCAGATCCCCCCGAACCAATCAAGCCAAGATTAGCCACAAAAGCATTGAATGCGGGCCTAGGCAGCGCCTTCGTAAAACCATCCGCCTTATTCTCCGTTGAGCTGACGTGCCGAATAAGGAGCTCCTTTTTAGCCACTAGATCGCGTAATATATGGTAGCGGACTTCAATATGCCTCGAGCGCTTAGTTAAAGACTCGCCGTTAGCTAGATCAATGGCACCTTTATTATCAATATGCAGATTATTGGAAAGAACATAGCCATCCGCATTCTCAAGCAGTCCCGCATCATGCAGCATATCTTTAAGCCAAATCAGCTCGCACGCAGCTTCGCTAGCAGCAATATACTCAGCTTCAGTTGTGGACTTCGCCGTAGAGATCTGCCGCTGCGAACGCCATGATACGGGAGCTCCATTGATCATTATAATATAGCCCGTAGTCGATTTATATTGGGGGTCTGCACCCGCCCAATCTGAATCCGCGTAGGCCATGGGAGCCAGCCCTTCGTCCCCTATATTCCTCTTATACAGAATGCCCGTAGTCCTAGTCTTCTTCATATAGCGGAGAACATGCTTCAAAGCAGCCCAGCACTCCTTATTTGGGCGAGAATTGAATCGCGATAAATAATTTACCGCGAACATTATATCCGGTCTGGTGCTTGTAACCAGATATTGAAGAGACCCAAGCCCTTGACGATATCGCGTAGCCGTAAAATCATCATCAAGGCCCTTATCCTCATCCGGCGAGAACTGGAGCTTTGTGCCAGCATTCATGGGGGTTGGTGCCGGATTGATTGCAGTCATGCCAAAATCATCAAGGATCTCATCAATATAGCGTGTTTGCGTGACCAGTAAATCACCATTACGGCCCGCAATTTCCATACCTAAGTATGGCTTATCATCGTCGATTCTTTTGGTGTCAAAACGCTTCGCAATCTCATCGAGAACCCAGTCAATATCATGCTCATTGGGCCCCGTAACGCGGCAGTCATCAACGTGCAGCGTCAAATACACCTTACGGATGGGGTGATATAGGAATCCGCCGTCATACGGTGATATGCGGAAACCAATCGAAGTGAGATGCTCAGTGGCAAGAAAATACCACGTCCTCGCAGCTTGCTTCAGCCCATACAGGCTCTGGCGAACCAGGCCAACTAGATTGCCCCTGCCATGTTTTATGCCCGTCGGGAGCTGCATATAGATCATTTCTTCCTGTGGCAGCACGCCATTAAGGAATGCAGACACGTAATCAATTGCCTTCGATTTCCATCCCCTAGCCGTAGAGATCGCGAATAGGCTTCTGGTTGTAGGACCAGAGACAACGGCAGCGTAAGACTTCGTATAATGGACTCCTCGCTGCTGAAGGAATCCGCGAACCACCCATCGTGCGCGAAAGCGGATGGTTTCTCCCTTATTATTTAATTTGCGGTCATATACCCATTTACCCGTAAGAACATCCATATCCGGGGACCGCTCAGTAATAACATATGTTTTCTTTTGATTGAACATATCGACCTCCTTCCTCATTGCTTCGAGCCAATGATGCCAATCAGGGCTCCGTCGAGCCTCCGCTAAGGTCGTGGGACGGTCCGTAAGGGTACTAAGCACGGGCTCATCACCATTATCATTAGCATGCTCGTCAGACTCATTAAGGAGATCAACATCACTGTTTATAAGATAGGTAGGCTCAATGGCCTCCTCCAGATCCCCATTGACAAGCATCTTCATGATGTGCGGCCGCTCCCTTGCCAGGCGCCGCAGGAGACAGTGCTGCCATCCATCCGCAGGATTCAAAACATCGAGCTCATCCGGTATGTTATTTGGCTCATGAGGAGCCGGAAGAGCGGCATTAATGAATGACACGTCCTCCACGAGAGCTTCATCAAAAACCACATCTCGTGCTATCTCCAACCTGCGTGCATCAGGGTCCCATATGCGAACTTGATGAAGGCCCTGATAACCCACAAAGATCCATTCTTTCCCATCCGTTCTATCCGCAAGCTTATTAGTAACTCGCAGATCCTTCTTGTAGACCTTGCAGCCCCATCTATGCAGCCAATTCGCCGTGGGCTGCACCCCCATCCATGCTTCAAAGGGGGTCAGCGGAGACCCCTCCTTGCACCCGTAAAGCTTCGTAGAGGTGGGAGACATATTGATCAACATAACGGCAGCCTGCATGGCCTCACCCCATAGGTCCCTAGGCTGCCCGCTATCGAATAGCAAGCTCCTAGTTCTTTCGATTATTATGCGGTTCGCACGTTCCGCTGGACCATTTGATTGTGGGGTATATGGCGTAGTCGTCTCATAGGCAATGCCTCGCTGTTTACAAAAAGCTTTTAATTCATCGCTCTTGAATTCTCCACCACCATCCCAGTGCAAGGAGCCCACGCATCGCTGCGCAGTGGTCTCAATCATTGTTATAAAATCCCGTAGTTTCGCGGTTGCTTCACCCTTGGTGGCCATTAAAATGGCCCACCGATATCTCGTGGCATCGTCCGTAATACTCATCCAATAATCAGCCCCCCCATACGTGGGAACGCCATCCTCATTGAATAAGGTACGCCCACCGCCCGCAAGATCAATAAATAATCGTGCAGCAGGCTTCACTTTTCTAATCATGGGCTCAAAAGCAGGACGAGCCATCTTAGCCTGCACGCAGGTTTTACAAAAAGGCAGAGCCTTGGAGCCTTTAATCCTCATCCCCATGCGCGGATCCGCGGCCATCTTCGCTATATCCATGTGGTTAAGATGACCCAGCTTCAAATGCCATTGCAGCATCGTGAGCTCTACTGGTTTTATATTCATTGATGGCAGAGCCAATAGCGAGTCATCCACAGCATTTACGGGCCGAAAATCACCATTAGGCATGGCGAATTGAATCAAATCTCGGATTTGCGGAGGCTTTTCAATGACATAGATATCTTTCTCATTCAAAACAGCAGTGAAGCTGACCATTCGATCGGGAGAGGTCATAATAATCGAGTGAGCTTCTCCATATGCCAATTGCTTGAACGTATAGCCCTTGCGGACTAATTTGCCAAAGCTCACGATATTTGCTTCTAATTCGGGGGCAAATCGCACACCTTCCAGGCACACATCCGCCCCATCAACCGCCAGTTCAACCGTACCAACGGCCGCAGCTGGAACAATGGTCCCATCCGCCATTTTCAATTTAACATTGGAGCTCATTGAATGGCATTTAACAAGCTCCTTGCGTGGTGTTGCGTGAGCGCCAGACCCCGAGTCCAGAACCCACTCATCCGCAATATCATCATCACGGACGATTTCACGAGCATGGAACACCTTCTCAACCGTACTGTGTACAGGAGCAGAGCCGTCATCGGGGCTCTTGGAAGAATCCTCATTATTGGCCTTCTTCTTATCCTTCTTGGTGCCACCACGCCTTTTTCCATTAGAATAACCTGACGGACGCTTCTCTGGGTGCTTTTTCCAACAGCTCTCCTCATTATGGCCCACAATCCCGCAATGTGAGCATTTTGGCCTGCCTGATGCAGATGGAGCAGGGCTCTCACCCGCATCATCCATACTGCTCGCATTATTTACGGGCGCCTTTGTGTTCTTTGAAGAAGAGGAACTGCCGCCAGAGGGCAATCGAAGCAGAATATCACGGCATAGACCCACAAAATCATCCTCCAGGAGAGTATCTTCACCACTCTTTTCAATATCATCCATCCTATTTCGTATGAGATTGGCCCATCTACTGTGAATCCCCGCAAGCAATCGATCAAAGAAGACGGAATCCGGCATATAAAAATCTAATCGCTTATATTCAGTTCGTACGGCTAAGAGACGCTCAATAAACGCACGATCCGACCCGCAAGACTCAGCCGTCATACCCAGGAACTCATTGAAAAGACGAAACCGGCGAACTACGCGGCGTTCAGCGAAGTTCTCCTCTACTATGGACCACAGCATATAGGCAGACAATTGATTCTCCTTCGGTATAGTAAAATGAGTTCTAGCCTGTGCGGAAATCGCTGACCACATATAATTACGCAGCCAGCTATTCCGCTCCCTCCAGAGCTTCGCAACGTCCTCACTGACCCCCTCAGGCGGGGCCAGCTCCTTATTTAACAAAATATCATCTGTTTCTGAATCCTTCGCCGCGAGAAGAACCTCATCCCTCCACATGGGATAGTTCATGGAGCCCAGCAGCAGAACTGGCTTTTCAAGAAGCTTAACTGTAAGTCGAAACTCCTTAATGGCCTTCAAATAAGCCGTCATATTGGCGCCTGCGAGCTCCCCCGCACCAGCACCAGCCTTAATCCGCGCTGTTTCATTCTCCAACCTCGCAATCTCCAACCTCGCCCGGGTCTCAGCGCTCAAGGAGTCATCATGCTCAACCTGAGCCTCCTGGGTGGGTTCATCGCGATCTGAGCCCGTATCCGACATATCCGACATTGGATCTTCGAAATCAGCACTTGACTCCTCCGAAGGAGCTCTTGCGGGCAATTTACGGGCTGTAATGGGGGTTGGAAAGGGCTCGTTTTCAATATTCTCCGGCGTACGTTCCGCTCGCCTAGTCGGCTTATTTTCCCTCGTAAGATCAGGACTGTTGCCTGACCGTAAGTTCACCATGAGAGGCAAGAACTAGCTGTATAAGAGAAATAGATAGCAGTAACGCAGCGTATTAAACAGAGGGCCTCATAACCTCATAGAGTGCATCAAGCCTATCATATTGAACTACCTAACTAGCTAAAATATATATGTGTGTGTGGGGCATGTGACCCGGGTAGCCCTAGTATCACCTAACAAATACAACCGCCCGATCGAAAAGGGGTGCGCACCATGCCAAGCAGCTGCGCACGTGATTGCACTAGAGAGTGCAGTCATATATATTCATTATCTAGGCTTTCTCTTCATGAAGAAGGTTAGCAAACAGTTCATTTCCTATTCTATATATACATTTGAATCTATCAATACAATTTCGCGTATCTATCTCCTCACACTGTTCCAATCCCTTCACAGCTAGAATATACATACTATATTCACTACGCCATTACATGCCACCCCGCCAGGCAGCTACACAATGGTGCCCGAGGACTCCCCCATTCTGCAACTACAGATGATGATGAAAGAGGCAGAGGCGTTGCTACAGATGCAGAACCAGGAGACAAGTACACAAGCATGTAATCATGAGACACCTGTGCAACAAGCAGAGGTGGTGGTGCTAGGAGACTTCAATGTACATCACTCAAGCTGGGGAGGGGAGCGTGTGAGGCACGATTTTGAACTGGCATGGGAGCTTATAGCACAGATGGATGCCCTCAACTTACAACTGATAACACCACAGGGTGCGATCACATGGCAGAACTGTGGTAGTACTGGAACAACTCTGAACCTGATCTTTGTGTCAGAAAACCTGAATGAAGGGGTGTTAGAATGCCGAGTGGCGCATGAGATAGACATGGCATCAGATTATCTATCAGTGATTACCAGACTTGCTATCAATGTGCCTGTCAGATTGAGAGAGAGGTGCAACTGGCAAAGAGTGAACTCACAGCTGCTACAGCAGAATTGTCTGAATCTTAGATGCTGCAGAACCTTCACCTCAACAGCAGAGATTGATGAATATGTGAACTATCTCAGCAAGTTCATCAGCACACTGGCAGATAAACACGCTAAACGCGCTCATGTCTGTGAGAAAAGCCACTCATGATGATCAAAAGAGATAGCAGAAGCTGTCAGTGAATACAAGCAAGTGATGAGAAGCACTCACAGCACTGAAAATGAGAGAAAAAGAGCACAGAACAAGCACAACAAAGAAATAAAGCTTGCAAAGACTGCAAGCTTTTGTGATCTAATGAACAGTGCAGACACTGACTCTAAGCTGCTCTGAAAGCTAGTCAAGTGGAGGTGCACGCGCACTCATGAGTTCAAGCAACCTGCAAGATTACCACCACTTAAGAAAGCATCTAGCACTTTAGATATGCCTGAGTCTTTGACATCTGTGTTTCAGGACAAGGCTGAACTGCTGTGTGAGAGATTCTTTCCTGAGCCACTACCAGTCAGTGAGATGAATATGCAGAGAGATGTTCAATCACAGAGTGTGAGTGACACACTAGAAATTGCAGAGAAGATCATGACAACAATTATAGTCAGATTGTCAAATGACAAGACACCAGATGCTAATAGCATTCTCAACTGATTTCTTAAAATGCTAGGGCCGAACTTCATCACAGCAATGACTGAGCTTATCTGAGCCTGCTGGCAATGGGAGCACTATCCACAGGCATTCAAGACAGCGCGCACAGTGGTGCTTAAAAAGCCAGGCAAGAAAGACTACAGTGAAGCTGAAGCTTGAAGGCCTATAGCACTGCTAGACACTGTAGAAAAAATCATTGAGACTGCAACAGCAAGAGAAATAAGACATCTCACAGAGAGTCATGAAATGTTGCCAGCTCAACAGATGGGGGCACGCAGTGGGCGCTCCACTGAGACAGCACTTGCACTACTGCTAGCACAAATTCGCACAGTATGGGAGAAGCAGGGAGCAGTGTCATCAGTGTTATCACTGAATATCTCTGGAGCATATGACAGAGTGCTCAGAAGACGCTTGATTCACATTCTTAAAATGAAAGAACTATCCAGACATCTGACTGAATGAGTTGATTCATTCATGCAAGATCGCAGGGCCACACTAGTATTTAATAAGCAGAAGACAGAGGCCTTCAGTGTGAACACAGGTATTTCACAGAGGTCACCACTATCACCCATTCTATTTCTTTTTTATAATGAGGAGCTGCTGCGCATCTGCTCACCACACAACAAGTCAGTCAGCTGCATAGGATTTGTGGATGATATCAATATTCTGGCTTACGGCGACTCCACTGAGGCAAACTGCGCACAACTAGCACAAGTGCATGCTGAATGTGTGCATTGGGTGGACAGACATGGAGCAATCTTCACATCACAAAAATATGAAGTTATGCACTTCACTCAAGCATGCACAAGGTTTAATCTGGAAAAGCCACTACAACTACCACAGCAAGAAATACCACCACAGAAGGAAATGTGGGTGCTAGAAGTATGACTTGATTTCAAGCTGAGATGATGAGGTCATATAAACAGAGTTATAGGCAGGTCAAAATTGCAAATAGAAGCTCTCACACAGACCACACAGTCAACATGGGGCCTCCCTCTTCAGCAAGCTCGTAGAGTCTACAATGCTGTGATCAGGCCAGCTATCATGTTACAGAACACCCCGCGGGAGCGCCAGGAACCATTGGGTACTAAGGACGCTGACAGAATAGGCTACGGTTCGGCAGAACAGAAGCTCCGAAGGAACCTATCATGTGACTGATAGACTGATATGACAGATGGAAAGATCTACCAAGCCTACCAGGCCTACTGATGGTAGATTGGTATGCATGTGGGAAAGATCTACCAGGTCTACCAAACCTACTATGGAATTTCATCATGTATATAAACACGCTCATTACTCTTAGAATCAGAGAAGCTTATCTTCTTGATCACAATCAATCTTATTCTTCATTCCACTTCTTAACCAACAATAGTACTTCACTATTACTCTACCTTCCATCTATCCTACTTCCGTATAATCATAGCTTTGGTTCCCTTAGGATACCCTCTCATACCTCAGCCGTATTACTTCCTACAGCACATTGGAACTATACAACCCCTCGCCGGAGCTATTCTTACCTACTTACCTAAGTAAGCCTCGATAGTGGCACCTACCCTTTCCTCTAGTCATCAAGCACGATAAGGCACCTTAATAGGCCTCACCTTACCTACTTAACGGTGAACGCTTGCTACCGGAAAGCTCGGTAGATAACATATCACATATGGCGCGCTGGCATGGCATCAACCGCAGGTAACTCAACAAGAGCCTCGACAACAGCGCCAGCTGTTAAAAGGTCTGGAGAAGATTCAAAATGAATGTCTGCACATCATAGCAGGAGCCTATAGAGCAACACCAATCACCTCGCTGGAAGCTGAAACATTTACACTGCCAATAAGTGTGTATCTTGATGGAATGGTGGCTAAAGCAACTGAGCGGCTTAGAGAAACAGGAGTCATGAAACAGATACAGCAAGCATGTGCACAGATCAGAACCAGACTTCAGTGTAAAGAAAGCAGACATGTGATACCAGTGAAAACTGTGCTGCATTCAGTAAAAATGCAGCAGAAATGGAGTGTGCAGTGGGTGAGAGAAGCAAAACAGTACAGAGAGAGAGAGAGTCAGTTAAATCATCTAACTGATTGATTCTTCAAAAGATGGGTATGGAAGGAATCAGTAATTAGATGGCATAACATTTGGAGAGCACGCACTACACCATGGGGAGAACTGTTTGGCAGACCCCCAGACATCAAGCAGCTAAAGTGGCATGAGGGCCTGAGCAAGGCTCGAAGCTCACTAATAGTTCAACTACGCACAGGCAAGACAGGCCTGGCAGCATTTTTACATAGAAGAAAAGTGCCAGATTTTCCCACACCAGAGTGCCCATGTGGATATAAGCATGAAACTGTGCTTCATGTGATGGTGCACTGCACACGGTTCAGCGCAGAGCGAGCGGAGTTGGAACACGAAGGAAGAGTGGATAAGAGATGGCTGTTGAACACAGCAGAGAGACTGCACAGATTGACCACATAGTGGTTGAAACAGGGTATTCTTGGACAGTTCACTCTGGCCAAAGCTCTGAGTGAGAGGCAGGGCAGGCGAAGACATGAAGAGTGACAGACACTTTCAGTGAGAGATTTTCTATGTTGAACATTCATTACTGAGAGTAGTTGTGAGTGATCTTGTCTTTCTTTTTGATGTGAGGCATCCCTTTCTCTAAGAGCAGCTGTGGCTGCTCCGCGGTATTTTGAAGATGTTAAAGAGTGGAATAGATCTGAAGATCAGGGGGTTTTTAGTCCAGTGACAGATCATGTCTGTCACAGAGTTTTCCTTACTTTGTATATTAAGCAGAGCCCCACATATCCTTGTGATTAAGTGGTGTAGAAATAATAATAATAATAATAATAACTACATGATATTCCAGTTGAAATCTTTGATCATGAAGAAGGCATGATAAATTTAAAGAAGAAATTGAAATATATAATTCAATTTCTTTGAAAAAAACCCCAATTTGGCTCAATTCTTATGAGCAAAGACAAAGAAATCAAAATGCTTCAGTTTTAATTACTACAAATACAATAGAGCAGTCAAAAAGACAGTATATTGTAATTGCAGGATTGAAAATGAAAGTATTTGAATTCAAAGATTCAAGAGAGAATATTAAATCTCAAATTCAATATTCAAACTGCAGATTGGAATAGATATCTAGATTGGAATGAAAGTCAAGAAAATCAAGAAAATGAGAGAAATGGAAAAAAAATCCCTTCTCAACTATATAGAGTATGCTCAATGATTAAAAATGAGTTCTCCTCATTAAATATTGAAAAGATTGAACACAAAAAGCTATATTCATGGAAAGAAAAACTAGGCTCAATGATTTCAATTGAAATAAGCGCATTATCAAAACCAGAAGAAGCTGAGAATCATAGAAGAATAATAGAGAAAATTGATTTTAAAAAGTCAATTCTAATCTATTCAGATGGTTCAATGAATGAAAATAAAGGCCTAGGAGCTGGAATAGCATATACAGAAGATAATTACAAATATACATCAGATTCATGGAATATTGGAAATGAATGTGAAGTATTTGATGTTGAATTATATGCTATTATGAAAGCTTTTAAACTGATAGAAATAAAAGCTTCAAAAAGAAAAGATATGAAAGAAGCATGGATTTTTTCAGATAGTCAAGCAGCTTTAAAAAGAATTCAAAAGAATGAAATTCATAATGATCAAATGAATATAGAAGTAATTCTAAAGATATGCAAAAGAATTCAATTAAAATATAAGACGAAAAGATATATCTGAGCTGGGTTCCTGCTCATATAAATATACATGGAAATGAGCTTGCTGATGAAGCAGCAAAGAAAGGAACAGAACTAAATATTGCAAGTTCAAAAATAGTTTCATGGTCTTTTATTAAAAGAAAGATAAAAGAGAATTGCTTAGAAAAATGGCATAAAATATGGGAAAAACAAAGAAAAAGTCCTCACTATCTTAGATTTGAAACTAACCCTAAATGAAAATCATGCTCTATTAAGTGCAAGAAGAAGCTTTTCTCCTCAATCATTCAATTGAAACTAGGTCATGGCTATTTCAAATCTTATTTGAAAAGAATATCTGATATTGAAAGTGAAAATTGTGAATATTATGACTCTCTTGAAGACCCAGAACATATCTTAATGAATTGCTCATTAAATCAAGAACTTAGAGCTGAACTGAGATATAAATATAAGCTGAGAGAAATGAATATGAAACTACTATTTTCAACTGAAATAGGCAGTCAATATTTAATTGATTTTCTCAATGAAACTCAAATAGCTACTAGAAATCAAACCTATTTCAAAGATGAAAATATAAATGAATGAGAATCTGAAATATTCTTTATAAAAACTGCTAGATATTATATAATATCTCACTATTTCTTTTGTGTTAGAGTCTGTCTTTTATTTCCTTTGTATTCATGTCATGAGTTATTTTGTCTATCATTAATTTATTTTCTTTGTAATCACTTGAAAATTATATGAAAAAAAAGAGAATATAAATAATCTTCAAAGATATTTATAAATAAATAAATAAAAAAAGAAAAATCAATTTGCTGACTATTCTGGGCTGGAATTCAAGTATTGCAAGTGCTATTTGTTTGAAGAAAAAATGTATAGTAATTAGTATTAAAGTTAGAAAAATCCTGAGACTCTTTGAGTCTCAGGTAGATATCATAGTCTCTGACTGCATATATATCTATAATTGAAGAATAATAATAATAATAATAACATCATTCACTGCTTTCTCTGATTTGTTCCAGCTAATGATCTTGAGTGAAGCACTCTTGATCAGTACTGCATACATTTTCTTTCTCATATGTATCTTGTCTCTTCATTTTTTCATTCATTCACTGCTTTTCGCCAATTCAGCCTTTGTACTGGGTGTATTCATGACAAGAATCAGGTCTCCGCTGGGCATGTATCTTGCTGCCACCACTGTGCCAGCAGTGATGTTTTTAATAGCTTTGTTCATCTTCTTAACAATGGCCTCTGAGGTGCGCTTCTCCACTGCTGGTGCATCACAGTTGTGTTGAGATATCACCACCTCTCTCAATGCACACCCGGTTACTATCTTTGCTGGCGGCCCTCCATTGGCCGCTATGCGCGCCCATGAGGTCTCACTGTCCAGCATGTTGTGTCTTTCATTCTGCTGTGATGCGCTTGTAGCACTCTCTAGCTTCTTTAACATGTTGTCAAGCAGGTCCTTCTTGAGCTCATTCACTGCCTTCAGAGCTCTCTGAATATACAGTAATTCTTTCTTATTAATCTTCTTGTCTTTCTCCCCCTCTCTAAGAGCCTCTGTGATCATGCACAGTGTTGCTGTCATATCATTTGTTGCTGCATCTCCTGCCTGCGCGGCTCCAGGTACGCGTCGCGCCGCGCGCGCACTCACATTCCCTGCACCACCACTCACGCTCACAGCCTCAACCATGGTGTTTGAGAGTGTGTGAGTGAGCTGATGCCCTTCAAGACCCTCTGCAGCATGAAAGCGATCGCGATTTAGATGTAGAAAAACAAAATAATTTTTGATGAGGTTTCCCTGAGTCTAGATATTGAGTCTAGATATTAAAAAAAATGTATATTAATTAGTTTTAAAGTTCGAACGAAGTATTTAAAACAGACATAATTGATATTTTCTTTATTATTTACTAGTTGAGACTAATAAAAATATAAGAATATTTTGAAATATTTGTATTTCAGTCTGATTTTTCTACTAGATTTAGTAACTGAATTAGATTTTTTAAGAGAATTTAATAAACTAATATTATTATTATTATTATTATATTATACACCACTTAATCTCAGGGATATGTGGGAAACTATCTATTTTATCTAACAAGAAAAACCATGCAATAAGAGAGCTTACTGCTGGATTAAAAACCTCATGCACTAATAAATGTATGCAACAGTTTCTGTGAGGCTTTGGGCTACTGGGGACCAGCAACTGCTGTTCTCAAGAAGAGAAGAGAATGGGATGAGAAAAGAAAATTAAAAATAAAGAAAAATTACACTGAGCATTTTTGAAAATGCGCCCGCGTGTGAGTGAGTGAGTGAAAGACTGGTACCAACTGCGCTCTGAAGCATAGAGAGTTGTGTCTTTAGCATGAAATAAGTGTGGGGATGTGCCATGAGCACTGATTTTGTGTGGTAAGCGCGCTTTCAGCGGTTTCAGCATGGTGTTTATTGAGGTCCGCGTATGCTTGATTGAGATGTGATAGATTGCTGCTCCTCTGTCTGATAGACACTCAGTGTCTTTGCCAGTGAGAACTGTGGTAGAATTCCCTGCTTGATTCACCATTTTGTTAGACAGTGTAGCCCTTCTTTGGTGTTCAATAGCCATTTCTTGTCAATTCTGCCCTCATGCAGCAGACTCCCGCGACTGTGCTGGAATCTATCACAGTGAACTATCACATGCATCACTGTTTCATTTGAATAGCCACATTCACATGCTGGTGATGGGAAATCCGGTACTTGTCTTTTATGTAGAAAGGCTGCCAGCCCTGTTTTCCCTGTTCTTAGTTGAATTATCAGCGAGCTTCTGGCCTTGCTTAGGCCCTTGTGCCATTTCAGAATGCTTTTGTCTGGGAGTCAATCAAAGAGTTTATATCAGAGAGATACTCTAGCTCTTCATTGCTTTCTTCATCTACTCAGGATTTCTTTTCACACTCATTCATCATGTGAGAAGTGCTGTGTTGCTGCTGAATTTGTACTTTGAGCAGTCTCTTACTTGCTCTTTTTCACTCAAAGCTTCTCCCAATTTTCAGACAGACTGTCTGAATGAATCACCTTCTCAATGAGTCTTCTGTGCACTGTGCCTCTTTGCCTGAGTTTGACTCTCACTGCTGTGCATGCCTCTTCAATTTGTGTTGCCATTCCAGAGGCCTTCAGTCGTTTTGTGGCGCGCGCCACAACTCCATCAAGATAGATGTTCAGGGGTGATGTGTATGTCTCTGCTTTCAGTGTGGATATTGGTGTTGCTCTGTATGCTCCAGCTACTATTCTCAGGCATTCATTTTGGGTTCTGATTAGGCCCTCTGTGCGCTGTTTATTGCGCATGCGTCCTTCGCGCTTGATGCGCGGTTGATGCCATGCCAGTGCGCTGTAAGCTATAGCTGGCCGTATGACCATGTTGTATATTGTTCTAGCTTGATGTAGGGGGACTCCCCAGGTGGCCTGTGTTGTCTGTGATAGTGCCTTTATCTGTGACTTCATTTTTCCTGCTATAGCATCCATGTGACCTTTCCATTGAAGCTTGAAATCCAGCCATACTCCTAGAACTCTCATCACCTTCTGTGGCTTGATAACTTGCTGAGGCAGTCTCAGAGAGTGATTCAAGTTGAATCAAGTTCGGGCTCTAGTGAAGTGCATCAACTCATACTTCTGCAGAGCAAAAATAGCTTCATGTCTTCCTGCCCATTCTTCACATTCTGCGTGCACCCGTGTGAGCTGCGCGCAATTTGCTTCAGTTGATGGCCCGTATGCTATTATATTGACATCATCCACAAATTCTATGCAGCTCACTGGTCTATTCAAGGGTGAGTATATCCGGAGCAGTTCCTCATTGTAAAATAGAAAGAGAATGGGGGAGAGAGGTGATCCTTGTGATATCTCAGCTGAAATATTGAAGGCCTCAGTTTCCTGTTCTTCAAATGTGAGCGTGGATCGTCTATCTGACATAAATGAGTGTATCCACCCTGTCAGCTGTCTTGGTAGGCCCTTCATGCGAAGAATGTGTGTGAGTCAGTCTTTGAGCACTCTATCATAAGCTCCTGAGATGTTCAATGATAGAACTGTGATCACTGTGTCTGACTCCTCCCATGCTGTTCTAATTTGTGCTAGCAGTAGTGATACTGCTGTTTCAGTTGATCTGGCCCGCCTAGCACCCATCTGTTGAGATGGCAGTAGATTGAGTGTTTCCACTAGCCGTCTGAGTTCCTGCGCGGTGGCTGATTCTATTATTTTTCCCATTGTATCCAGTAGAGCAATGGGCCTCCATGCCTCTGCCTTTTGATAATCCCCTTTTCCTGGTTTTTTCAGTACCACTGTTCGAGCGGTCTTGAATATCTCCGGGTAGTGTTCCCATTCCCAGCATGCCAGTGTGAGCTCTGTCATAGCCTTTGTGAAGCTTGGTCCCAGCATTTTCAGAAATTCATTGGAGACTCCATTGATACCTGGTGCTTTGTTGCTTGATAGATGTGCTATGAGCGCGGCCATTTTCTTCTCTGTGATGCTTATTGTCTCTGTTGTTTCCAGTGGGTGTTCCGCCTCCTCCATGTCCCTGTTGTCACTGACTAGTGGCAGGGGGAAGAACCTTTGTCTCAGAATCTTGGCTTTATCATCAAAGGAATTGACTGGTGGTAGATTTTCTCTGCCTTCTACTATTAATGCTGGAATTCTTGGAGATTGTGCATGCTCATTGCTGCTTTGATGCCCCCATTTGGCCATCTTCCATAGTAGCTTGAGCTTGGACTCTGTGCTGTGCATTAGTTCTCTGAAACTGTTTGTTTTAGTCAGTTTAATCTCTCTGTTTCTCAGGGCTCAAGCTTTAATTATATCTGCTGCAGAGATGTTTCTGTCTTTCTTGGCTTTTTTATATTGATTGACTGCCTCTGCTACTCGAGGGGACCACCATGACCGGCTGTGTTGACTGTAGTTTGAGACTTTGACATGTTTTGCTGCTAGATCTTCCACAAATTTGACAAGATATCTTGCATAGCTGTTTATCTGATCTTTTGAAGTCAGTGCCTCTGGGCTTCTCAGTGTCTGGCAGTCCTGCGCTATCTGTTCCGAGCAGAAGTGATGCCAAGTGCGTCTTTTTCTGCTGCTATATAATGCTTTTAGCTCAAGAGTAGTTGCAATTGGCATGTGATCTGATGCCATATTTGCTTCATGTTCTAGCTTGCAGCTGATCATTTGACTGTGTAGACCAGCAGACAAAAAGATTAGATTCACTGTGGTGCCCTGACTTCCTCTATCTTGCCAGGTGATCATGCCTTCTGAAGTTGCTAGATGTAGATTCAAGGCACTGATTTGAGCATTGAGTTCTCAGGCCATGGCAAAGTTTTCTCTGACCCTGCTACCTCCCCAGAGAGTGTGATGTACATTAAAGTCTCCAATCACTATAACATCTGCTTGATGCGTGTTTATTTGAGTTTCCTGCGCGCCTGATGCTCCCTCTGCACTCTCAGTTGTTGCTTGATGCGCATTTTCCTGGTTTATTCATGCTTCTAGCATTCTATCCGCTTCTTCAACCACCGCTTGGAGCTAATGAATGGGTGAGTCTGGTGGCATGATTGTGTAGCTTCCTGGTGGTGACGCGTACATGTTGATGATATTGATAGGCCCACTCTCTGTCAACAGAGTAAGTACCAGTATATGAGTGGACATTGTGCTCACTCTCCAGGTCTTGACTGCAATTCTCTTGTTAATTAGAAAGCACACCTTCATGTCCTTCTGCTCCATGCCTGCTTGCCAGAATCCACAGTTGGCTGGACAGTGTGTGCCTGTTTTAGAGTGTTTTTGTATCCAGGGCTCTTGTATTGCAATCACATCATAGTTTAATACCGTTTCGGGCTTTGCCAAAAGAGGTCCCATAACCTTGTTTGACTTATGCACATTGTATTGTAAAATGACTAGTCTGTTCTTCATGATTCATTCATGTGATTATTCTGCAAGCTGCTGTTCTGTGTTGATGTCTCCAGTGTTACTGGACCACTTGCTGCTTGAATGAAGCTTGTCATAGCTCCTCATTGTTGTACTCCTGCTTTTGATACATTCATTGGTCTTTCTGCTCTTTGTGAGGGTTCTATGAAGTTCTCATTCAGAGGTCTGTTCTGTTTGCATGGAAAGCTAAATTCATCTGCATCTGGTGCTCTTATATTGAAGTGCTTGAAGTATTCAATCAGTGTCTTTTTAGCATTTTTGACTTTCAGTCTTCTCTCTGGGCAGTTTGAGTGCCATGCTGCATGACTATCACCACAGTTACTGCACTTGAGTCTGCTGCCTTCTGCTGCTTCTTTGCAGACCTTGTCATCATGATCTTTTTATGCACAGGGATCACAGGTTTCCTCTCTTCTGCAGAAGTGAGCTATATGTTCATACTGTTGACACTTGTAGCATTGTGTGACCCTGGCCTCTCTGTGAAATATTTCAACTGTGCAATATTCATTGCCTAGAACGAGTCCATTGTCCACCAGTGCATTGGCCTGGTGAGGTGCAGCAACATTGATGATTATACTGTCATGTGATTTCTGTTGTCTAACCATCATTTTGTTCATCTTGTGTATCAGCATCTTGCAGCATAGTGCTGTATTCTGCTTGTAGATGCTCTCAATGGCATACTCAGAGCTGCTCCAGTCAATGACTCTCATAGAAGCATCTTTGACTAGTACTGCATACATCTCCTGCTTCATGCGCGCTTTGTCTCCCCATTCACGCGTCCAGCTATCATCTGCTGCGAGCTCTGCCTTGGTGTCCTGTGTGTTCATCATCAAAATCATGTCTCCGCTTGACATGTGCCTTGCTGTCATCACTTTGTTCTTGATTATCTCTTTGATGGCCTCATTCACTCGTTTAACAATCATTTCTGATGTGCATTCTGTCTTTGACATAGCATCACAGCTTTGTCAAGTAATGACTACCTCTCGCAGTGTTCTGATTGATATGGTTTTAACTGTTGTCTCCTCTCTGGCTGCTATTGCTGCTCATGAGAGTGCTTCATTGAGCTTGTCTCATGATTTCTGCTGTTTTGATGTGTCAATTGCATGTTTCATTCTCTTCAGAAGCTGATCACATAGTTTCATCTTCACTTCTCACACTGTTTTCAATGTCTTCTGTAAATATTTTTTATTTTTATTATTCACTTTCTCATTCTTCTCTCCCTCTTCAAGGATCACAGCTAGTGTTTGAATTGCTGTTGCTAAGCTGTTTGTCTTTGTTTTCTGTGTCACAGAGTTTTTTGTCTCCGGCATGTGTCAAGCCTCATGCATGTCATCTTCCACCATAACCACCTCCCCCACATCCAATGCCATCATAATGATGTGTAAAGAATGCCTGATGCTCTCTTTCTATTCTTAATAGTGTTTTTCCCGCGTGTTTGATTGACTTTTAAAAAAAAAAAAAAAAAAGAGAATATAATTTTCACAGAACTCATTAATAAACTAATATTAATTTTTAGAGATAAATTAATTAAATCTTCACAAACTTCTTTCTTGTACTACAAAGTAAAGAGAAAAGAATTGATATCAATAAATAATAAATTATTCAGTTGAAATGACAGTTTTTGAGAGAAAAACTGACAAAATAAATCAATTTTTTACAGAGAAATTAATAAAAACTATTCAGAAATATTCTTCAATGTTCTAAAACTCTCTTCAATATTAAGTATGCAGCTCAAAATTGGGATTATTTTCAAAAACTGAATCAGTCACTGAAATAAAAGAAATGTGAATTTGTGCATAAATTTTCTTGATTTATTTACTCAGAGTTAAATCAAAAATGCAGCAGTTGAAACTAGGCCTTCATTTTTTGCAATTTGAATATCATGAATCATTGATAATACTGTATCTATTGCAGAGTTCTGCTTTTTTCCACCCATTTGATCATTACATAATAAATCAGTGATTGAGCCTAGATATGATAGTGTGGTGGGGAATCTTGGCATGGTATTACTTTTCGCCGAGACCGCCTCATATATTTGTTTAGCATGGTTGCCTCACATTCCCATTTTTCCTTGAGGGACACACGTGTGGATTCGGCGAAGATTGATTGTACGCAGAGCAGTGAGATTGCTCCTTTTTGATTGTGTGATTTGATATGTGATTGATTGCTTGTTCTTCTTCTATATTTGAATCTCCTATGTGTTCTTTTGTATTGCTATTTGGATAGCTCGTTGAATAGAATATTATATACACGGCGAACTTACCAACCTCCTTACGATCCCGCTGCTCCTGCCCACGTGCCGCCAAAAGCGCACAACCCCTAATTCCACTTCAATAGTCTTGTTGCTATTATCTTTTCAAGAATTTTTCCCAAGCAATTCAAAAGTGATATAATTCTATAACACTTTGGCGTAGTAGCTTTTCTATTTAGTTTTACAAGAACTATACACCCGATGTTTCTTTTTCATTAGATATATATATCTACATATTCTTAGTAGAGTTCCAGAGGAAATTCATACACAGCTAGCTGCTTGGCAGAAAGCTTGCCGTCACAATATATCTATAATTTAGAAACATTATATATTGTTTTATGTATTTTAAAAACCTTCTTTGAAGTGGTGTACAGTATTTCTATTTCAATTGAAAGTATATTTGCCTGCTCATTCATCAAACCCAAGAGGCCAAGACTAGCAATGAATATTCAATGTACTGTGTACATTTTCATTTTCTATCTCAGTTCACCTTCGCTTTCTCAGTCAAAGATGTTTTCAGACGAGAGAACATGTCCAACCACATAATAATCGCTAAAAGCGTCCCATCGGTTAATTTAAGATCACTGACAGGCGGGAAAGGAATACTGTGGGGTGGGGACGGGGAACATACCTATGATGAAATAGCCAACATATCCAGGTACACCCTTGTTAATATCGTCCCTGGGCCAGTCTTTTGTGTTCCACACCTCCACCAGGCAAATAGTAGTAGATAAAACGAGATGAGTCACCAAGGGAAGGAGATACAGTGGCACCATGCGGTTGTCTTTGTAGATGCATCTGCCGATTAGCTATTCCATTTGGCCCACAACAACAAAAGCATTGGGGAGAGGGGGAGACGATGGACGCACCTTGGATCAACCCTCGTATCGCCCAAAGGCTCAATGGAACAGAATACACAGCTTCGATGACGACGAACAGCTTGAAAAAAGGTGGATCCTTGATATAGAGAGGATCGTTGTAGTTTTCGACATAAAAGTCGTGAAGTGTTGTTGTCCACTGAGGTAAAAATCCTGCAGGATAATACGGCACAAAGTCGATGGCTATTTTTACATGGAATTTTCACCCAGAACAGAATTAGTATGCCAAAGCACCAGCAGAGGAAGAAATGGTAAGAATATCGGGGTCATGGGAGACGTACCAAAGGAAAGAATAACGGTCGCTGAGAGAAAACCAACGTAGAGAATATCCAATTTTCGATTCCAGATTGACCTGGAATGAGCGCGTTGGGGCGAAGTGTCAGCCATGGCTCTTATGCTATGCTTTTGGGAGAAAAAGGGGCAGTATCGATGAGGGTAATTGGGATGGCGCTTCGGGTTCCTCGGCCAAGATATTGAATTGATTATCAGGAGTAGACATCGGCAAGGAATTGAAATATAAAAGTCCAGCGTGGTCCCCAGCCATCGATTTCGCGAATTACAGGGCCTTGTGGTTGTATTCCGCTTCGAGTCGGCTTGGGAGGTTAGTAGCGTGCATGGGTGGTGGGTGGGTCAGCGCTAGTTAAGGAAGCAAGCAGCCTGAACTACGAATATGAATGTTTAAGCCCCTTTCGAAATAATATTACTCCTCTTTGAAGGCTGGGGCCAACCACAGGTGTTGCTGCGTCAATTGAACTCTAAATATATTTCACACACACTAGGATTTCCTAAATGATTGCACTTTAACCTGTTGCTGCAGATATTCTTGTTGAATTTTCAATCAGGTAATAAGATATTGAAGCAGTATACTAAACAGAGCATAAAATATAAATTATAATATATTTATATACGAATATACCGAATTAGTTCGGAAGGCACAGTTGTTGAATCCAATAATTAATTAAAAATGTAAATATTGCGTTTGAAAAGTAGTTACATAATATATTGTTTTTGCCCTTTTGCCATATTTAATCGCCCTGGACCATTATATTATACCCAATTGCAGTACAATCGTCTTCATAATGTCATTGATCAAATGAAGTCCTACCACATCTTTCTGCCATGAAAATGCCAACACTAAGCAACCATCACCACCAGTAATAGCGGACACCTCAAACGCACTCCCTGTAACATTCGCACTCTGCGAAAAGACCATCCTGCCAACTCGCAGGCTCTGCGATCCGGCCTTAGGCTCTAGATCAGACCTGAATACACCCAAGTTTGACATTTCGTAGCTATCTTCTCTGTCCTTGCCCACCTTGGACAGGAATAGCTCGCTGTGGAAATTGCCTACGTATTTCAGCAAATTCGTCATTGCGTTCTTGCCTCTCATATTTATTGTGTCCTCAATGGTGTTCCTGGATTTGACGGCCTCGTCCCACGGAAACTTGAAGTTTCCACCCTGGTCGAAAAAACTCTCTCGATGATAAGAGTCGTGGAAATTTTGAACGAAAACGCCCATAGACTCGTCAGAGATACTGTCTCCAAGCCAGCGCCGATTTGAAAGCGTACCAGCACATCGGAGCTGCGAGTGATACGCTGAGAGATTCACGAACATAGCACCCGCAACCAGGGTTTGCAGAGCCGCTGTTACAGTAGTTTTATTTTTGCGGCAGAGGTCTCTGAAGGAAATAGTTTGAGATTTGGAAAGCACAAGATGGCGGATTTCATTTTTTAGAGGCATGGCAATCTTTGAACCAGTCCATATGTTGGGATCCCTCGTGTTCCAGATTTTCTCTTTGAATAGTATCGAACAGAAAAATGGGATCGAAACCGTCATTGGGTGGAGCTCTTCTATGTTAGGCAACAGGGGAATTTTCGGCGATGCAATAGTATTGTCTACTTCAACGGAGGATGAGGGTGAAGATAGCGCGAGATGTAAGGCGTGGAGAAAGGTTTTATGGAAAGCCATTCCAGACGACCCATCTCCAATGGCGTGGTGAAAGACGAAGGAGGCAGTGAGCATATGAGCATGATTGGGGTCCGTCAGGATGCATAGTCTCCAAAATGGAGAGGGTGGAGAAAATGGGATGTTATGTTGACTGTTCAGGAGCTTCTCCAAGTCCATATCTGGATCGGGATTAGGGGAATCATTGGAAATAGGGTTGCCATGCCGCCTTTCTTCAAAGAAAACACAATGGTCCAAATGAATTGTTGGAAGGCGGACGAAATAGGGCTCATCCGTGTCTTCACCCACAGGTACGGAAGAGAGAATAGGATGTTGACCAATAAGTATTTTGCATGCTTTATAAATGTAACTCTTCACCGGATGTGAGCATATTGCTGGCAGTGTATATGTCGCGGTTACAGCGACATTGATATAAAAGCCAAGGTGATGGCGCGCTGTTGAGTAGCGCTCCAGCCGACCTGGGAGAGACAAAATCAGTTCCCATTTTTACCACATCATCCAATGATTGCCAGCAGATTTCAACTACTTACCTACTGGACGAAGCTTCTCAAACCCTAGAATTCCACAACTTTCTGTTTGGCGAACCATGTTCACCTAAAGCATAAGATTCATGAAAGAATGAGGTAGTCAATAAATCACAAAGGGAAGTCCTGAACAACCTGAATATGAAGAGCCCCTGAGACTAGCGCGCGCTTAGGTTTCGGGGAAACATTAAACCGTCTTCCCAGCCTCAAGTCCAGCCCATCTGGCGCCAGGAAAATAAGCTTGGTTCAGCCTGCTGGGACCAGCATAGCTCCCGAACCCAGCACAGATAGAATGGTATTGCCTGATTAGCATCGTTATGATACTGTTATCATCACCAACAGAGAATCTGCTAAACGTAGGTTGATCGAGGCCCGGAGACTCTAGTTTCGGAATTCAGTGGGGTCAGCAAAGTACGGCAATGTTGTCGTGGGTTCCAATCCAAACACCAGTGGTTTAGGGCCGTATTTGTTCGGCCATGTACTGTCCTGAAAGGGCATCGGGTTATGCAGGCAACTTGGATTTCAGGAATAGTAGTCCTCAGCACAGGAGTTCACTGCTGCCTGTGTCGATGTGCATGTTCAGGCCCCGATCTGGAGCCCAAACTAAAGTCCTTGACCTGCACCTCAACCCCCTGGATTGCATATCCAAGAAGGAAAGCCGAAAAGCTTGAGCCTAAGATTGAGGAGTGCGGCGTCTCTAATTCCTGGAGGCTGCAAGATCAATACATCATTGTGTGGTCAGCTGTGCCACGAACAAAGGTATTCTAATGGAAGGCAAAGAAAGAGTGTAAGAGTGTTCGCGTATGTATGCTGAGGTCAAAGGGTGATGTTTGGTGTATGTCCATGACGAAAGGTTATTTCAATTCCAAGCCCAGCAACGACGCCAAGACCACTTCTCCAATCGCTGTGGTGGATCACATGACTAGGATATAACTGTTGCAAAGCAAGTTCCAAGGCTCATGGACTCGCCGTAAATGAGGTTTGACATCTGGATTGCCATCATATGTCGCATGATGGGTTCATTGTTCTCAGAGTCTCCTTGAACACAGACAAATATCGCATGTTGCCCTCTCCTTTTTCTTTGGGCTCTATCAACCATACGTTCACTCACTTTGCGCACCAGGAGCTCTTGAATAGTAGCTGCGTAAATAATGGTATGCCCAAGTCGTCCCGCCACCCCTTGAGCTACTACACTAACACAAAGTCTCAAAATATTTTATTCCTACTGCATCCACTAATTGCCTCTCTTTCTCTCTCTTCTCTATAGGGCAAGCGCAAGAAGTCCAGCCGGAAGCCTGTAGGCCCCAAAAAGGCAAGCTAATTAACGCGCAGTCCGCATCTGCTAGCACCTTGTTCGCTAACTACCTTGCAGAAGGAACCCCTTCCAACCACGTTTTCTTGTCTATTCTGCAACCATGAGAACTGTGTCATAGTGAAGTTGGATAAGAAGTTGGGCCTCGGGAACTTGTCATGTAAAATATGTGGCCAGCGTTTCCAGACGGGCATTAATTGTGAGTGCGCATTTTCATTTGGGGCGATTATATGTGCTTCCACTGACTAGCTCTGATCATGGCTTAGATCTCTCCGCCGCCGTCGATGTTTACTCTGACTGGGTCGATGCTTGCGATGCGGTTGCTAAAGACGCCGCTGGTAATGATATGGATTCTACTGCGCGTGGAGCAAATGAAGGATCTCCAGGCCCGGTGAGGCACGGGGCTGAAAGAGAGGAACTTGATCAAGCTGAAGTCGGCCTCGATAATTATTGACGGCGAACAATATTTTGAAGTAGATCTTCTCGCTTCTCACCCAGCTTGCTAAAAGGCGTTTTGCATGAGATCAGTACTCGTCACTTTGAGTTGCATTGATCATTGTTTGGCTTGTTTCCGCGTTAAAGCGTGATGTTATAGGATGGAAATGGGATTTAGCAAATCCGTGATATATATATATATATATATATACTACAGCAGGGTCTGGATATTTTGCGCCTGTGAAAATGAAAACAAAAAGGGATCAACCAGTTTTGCCCTGTCAGTTACCACCACGCCTCTTCACAACGGACTTCCTCCCACCACCATTTGTTCTCCAACTATGTCGAAAATGCGCGAGAAACACTCAGTGAAATGAAATAGTCCGGGACAGATGCTCGGTGGGATAATCATTAGCGGCTAGGAATCAAAGGCCTTTTCGTCACATTATACGACTATAAATATAGTTGTTCATTTCCTTCATCTACAACGTGTAGTATCGGTCGCCAAAGTCGCCGAGCCCAGGAATGATGTACCTGTTTTTGAGGTTAGACATAGCGGAACGTCAATAGATGCGGAAATAGCCCTTCACTGACTTCTTATCATCGAGACCTTGGTCGATAAATGCGGTCACTACCCGCAGTTTAGGGTACCTCTGAGCGAAATCGGCAACGCCTGACGGGCTTGCTATGAGGTTTAAAAATAGGATCCGATCTTCCGGTACTCCTTTTGATTTCAATACATCAACTGCCATCGTTGCGGAGCCACCTATTAAAATCCTTAGTACGAAATGCGTTAAAGAATATGCAGAGAGTTCTTCACACCAGTTGCAAACATCGGGTCCAGAAGTAGCACCCATCTGCTTGCGATGTCCTTGGGAAGCTTCTCGTAGAAGAGCTTAGGTTGCCATGTATCGTCATCTCGTTGTATCAAGATCTTGCCAATGCGAACAGATCTGCAACAATCACGCAAACCCTGTTCCATAGCTTCTCCTGCCCTCATTATAGACACACCGCAGATTTTCCCCTGGAATCTGACTCCAAGATATGACCGACCAACTGGCGTGGTTACTGACTGCTCAACAACGGGCAAGTGATTTAAGCCTTCCTCCACCAACAAACGTATAATCCTGTTCGAGTAAAAAATGAAGTCTGCTCTATCTGTACGAGTGTCCCGTATCATACTTTATCGGTATTGAATTAGCGTTTGAATGGGTTAAAATAGCTAAATGCACACGGGGAGGAAAATTGACTTGCGTTAGCAGTGCAATCAGCTGAGGAGTCTGCGGTAGGACATGAACATTATCGTAGTCGACAACCTGCGAGACCGTCGCTGTTGGTTTTTCCCCATCTGGTTTGTAGAGGGGACCAACACCTTGGCAAGGCAATGGAACGCCTGCCCCCTGCTGAGCCATGGTGTTTATATATGTCTATAGAGCTGATATCGTTTGCAGCTATGGTGGGAAGACGATTAAGGTCAAGGAACGGACGACAAAACAAGGTAAAAAGACACGTCGACTCGGAAACCTGGGGGTACTGCCCAAGTTAGACCTTAATGTCCAAATTGCACCAAGCCGTTGCGAAGGCGTCGCGGAGGCGGTCAGGAACTGCACGTAGACATATGGAGGTGTCTGGAAGGGTAACTCACGGCTATCGCGCGGTCGCTGAGTAGTAATTATATGCCCGTCAGCTCGAGGGCGGGGTGAGGGAGCAGAGATGGTAGAAGAAGAACCTGACCTCCAACCATTACTTATTAGCCAGACCCAGAAACAACCATCAAAGGAGGGCTTTTTCCACCTAGCCAAAGTCGAGAATAACCAAAGGGCAGTCCCGCGGCCCCACTACTGCGAATACCAAGCTGTTAATTAGTTAGCCCCCGTAATAGTTTATATCAGTTACTGTTATCAGTGCTGATTGCTAAGTTGGTTTTATGAGCAGGTACATTTCGTGCATACGACCACGAAGCACTTGGACGACACTACTGCACTATTCCAATTAATGAAGAAGCAATATTTATGCTTCTCAGCATTACTATGCTTCATATTATATAACAGATATACAGCAGATATATATTTCTTGTCAAAGTGCACTGTTCGGTGTTGGTTGTGGTTGGCGTCTGCCGCATGCTCACCCGATAATCCCTTGGCCAACTTTTTCGTTTGCCCTAAATATCCCTGGCCCATAAAAATAGTTTAACTAGCTAATTTAACAACCAACCACGTCCAGGATTTCTACCCAGAAACTCTTCAACAAACCTATCGCTCCCTCGGAGTCCCTCCCCCCTCTGATGCACAAAGAAGACGACACACTGTGAATCTGGAACACCCGGCGAGACTATTCATCCCGTAAATTCGGATGGCCGCTTGACGCTTTCACTAGATGGACAACCCATCGCCCGCCACATATCTTCCCATTTCTGTCTTCCTCTCGTTTCATCCTACCTAGGGAACCTCGTGCGGGAGAGACTACAGACGAACGATGGCGCCAGCTGCGAAAAGTGCAACGGCCCATCGCCAGTTGGTCACTTATGGAAGATCCTCCCAGAAGCCCAAGTACGGAAAAGGACCCCAATCGTCCACTATTCCATCGCAGGCCCAAACCCCAGTGCCTTGGTCTGAAGATCCTAAGAAAACTTCAGCTTCAGCGTCCCACAGTACTGTAACAGGGGCTAGGCAAACAATTGGGGATAGACACTCTCATCAACGCTCCGCTGCGCTTCAAACCCCCAGACTTGCGAAACCATCTAGATCAAGCTCGCTACGGCATCGAACACCAAGCTACGGGGGGGAAGAACAAAGTGTTTATGATATTGCATCGTCTGGCGATGAACAGCAGCATGAGAAGAATGAGCCTTGGCGAAAAAGGAGGAAGATAGAATCCCCGAAAATTGAATGGGCTTCGAAAGGCTTCGACGACATCATTACC
Organism: Emergomyces orientalis; assembly: GCA_002110485.1. Classification (NCBI taxonomy): domain Eukaryota; kingdom Fungi; phylum Ascomycota; class Eurotiomycetes; order Onygenales; family Ajellomycetaceae; genus Emergomyces; species Emergomyces orientalis. Next base: position 2,834,550 of record MOWL01000067.1, read on the forward strand.
CCGAGCCTGACCAAGTACCATACCCGTGATGATGGCCCAGCCCACAGCGCAACTACACCTACGAAATCTTCTGGACCCGTTGGGAAAACTGGCGAAATCGAAGTTGTTATTCGGACGCCAAAACAGCCGAAGAAGTTCAACGAACACATGGCCAAAGAAGGAGCGATGGAGGGGAGTGATGGCCGTTTTGTTGACCTGCCTCGTCGCTCTAGAGATCCAACCACCGCTAATTCACAAACTTGGCACGGTTTGCACCAGGACCCTGATCTGTTATTATCATCGCCACTGAGTCAACGGACTTTGAAGCCTCCCACAAGGAAGCTCGCAAGACCAGGAAAGCCGGCACAAGAACCCACACCAAAAAAGCCTCCATTGCTCCGGAAGCAAAAGTCAGCGACCACTTATTCTTTTACTGTTGAACTCGATGACGATAATCTAGAGCATGATGTAATTATGAATACTACCCCATCGCGGAGAAGAATCGTAGATGCGTTGAGCATCACGCCCGGCGGTAGATCTGAGTCTCTAATCGAACCCAAGGGTGTTGCCTCTCGTGCTTCGTCTGAGATATCTACTGGATCATCCAAAGACTCTATATCTTCTACGTCTCAGTTTCCAATTGCGTCGCACGAGATAAAACATGATTCACAAGCCGATTCTCCAGTTCCGTTACAGCAGTCCCAGGGAACCGGCCCAAAAACTACCTATGCTCGACAGAGGTCATTCCTTTCCGTTGAGAATGCAGTTGAAGATCTGATTTTGGAAACCCCGTCCCAACCTTCCTTTGCTCAACAGTACGGGGGCGGGGGCGGGGGCGGACATCGCGCGTCTACCCATGTGGCCTCAAAAAATATTCGTTCGCTCGCGCCCCGAGCTACTGGAGATGATGATGATGACGACAACTCCTCCAACGGCGTTGTGCGAAACATCTACGAACTACGTCGTGCGGGTGAAAATGCTAGGTTTGAAGGAATCGTGGACGCAATTTTTGAGGACATCGAAGACCCTAGTTCTTCGGCTTCACGGCGTTACAGTGGCCTAATTCAGCTCTGCATAAAGCTGATGGATCACCAATTCACGCGCCGATTCTTGGCTCATGCCTTGGAGAAACGTCTTGCAAAACGGGCTGGGGATTTTAGCGACACCATTTATATGTATCTCATTGCCTGTGCGTATGGGCTAATTTTGTCAACTGGCCCAGTTTCATCTGTTATTTTGCATACCTGCTCTACACAAGTGTTTAAAGTTATTCCTAAGATGATAACAGAGAAGTCTGATATTCTCGACATCTCAAAATTTGGGGCCACGAGAACGTCCAAAGCTGTCCAAGGCTCTCTCCGGGACTTATGTGAACAATTAATCCACAGCAAAATTTGGCCTGATGTCAAACCGAAGAAACGCTCTCCTCAGATCCTAGCCCTGCGATGCATTGAGATGGCTGTACGCCGGGCCCGTGAGAGTGGAGATGCCATAGAACATATATCAAACGGTGTTCTATCTCAGTTGGTCGACATGCTTCTGCAGCATTCGGTGCTTCCAGAACAAACCCAAGACGCAAAGATAGACGATTTCTTAATTCTCGAGTTAGCATTCTCCATCTTGGAATCTTATACTGTTGTTCTGAATTCACTTGATCCAAGCCAGGAGAAGATATTAAAGAAGCTTTCCCGACTTGGGCCGCTTCTGTCACAGCTATCTGGTTACTCGGAGCTGTGTTGCAGACAGATTCAGTTGCTACAAATCCGGCTGATCTTGAATCTTACGAATAATAACCCTTCATTGTGTGAGGACTTTTCGACACCAGAACTGATACGCGGGCTTATGGCCATCGTTCTGTCGAATTTTGGGTTGGTTTCGGAGGATTTTGCTAGTGATAAAAGAGATTCGTTGTTGGACGCAGTTATTTTGGCACTTGGAACGTTGATAAATTTGACGGAATGGAATGAGACTGCGCGACAGCTGATTTTGAAAACACGAAGAGGCTTGACCACGTTCCTTGACAGGCTGTTACAGTTATTTAAGGATGGGTGGGAGAAAACTTCTGAGGTAAGGGATTGTCTGATATCTGATATCTGATTTTCACGAAGCTTACATCAATTTCTTCTAGGCGGATTCCGTTGTCCAGACACACTCCAATGTGGCGTTTGGTTATTTATCTGTTCTCCTGAGCACGGTGTCTCTCAACGACGAGGCGCGATTACACCTCAGGAATTCCCTCCACGGGAGAAACATTGACCGCGTGCTGGCCACTGTTGAAGAGTTTCTACACTACCACCGGAAGGTTGAGAAGGAACATCAGGATGGGGGAGGAGAGCATGAATCGGTGTCGGGCTTCACGTGCAGACTACAAGGCATTGTAGACCGGATCAAGCAAGCGGAAGGGATTTGTTGAATTGAGAGGACGGTTTTCTGATCTCCGTTCCCTGGTACCGTGCGAATTAACTAGTGGAGAGAAAGTGGTCTTACCCTAACTAATACAGCCACAAAATTTCTTACTATTGCCCAGTTAAAGGGGATGAGTTGATGGATGCCCCCATGTATTTTAACTGATGGAATCACGACCGTATTATTTCGTATGTGAAGAGCGGTGACATATCTTAGGACGTTATATAGGTTAGCTTGTGAGCAGTTATTCCTTCAGAAATTGAGACACATTTTAAAATATCCCACGGATACCTACCTACACTAGGTACTGTATCGACTGAATACTCGTCTCCATACTAACCTGGCTTGTCTTCAAAATACCATGACAAGGACCAAAGGCCTGGAACCGCCGATCGATCGACAAGCGCCAACCGTTTCACGTGGGTGCCAAGCCTGGCTGCATCGGGACAAAAGGCAGAGATGGCTGTGATTGGCTGGACATCCCGGCGTATTGTGGATGGCGTAACGGGCTAGTAATCTAGAGACCCGTAAATTACCAGAACAATCCCTGAATAGTCCAATAACCCCAGGATAGTAAGTAATCCTCCGTAACGTCTTCCTGCGCTTGGGCAAGTCAGTCAGTCCACCGAGTTCGCTGGAGTCGGGGGACGGTGGCAACTAATAAATAATAAATAATAAATAATACTCCGTAAATAAACAGCCGATGGAAGAACATGCTGAGGAACTGGGAACTTTGGGGGAGGCGACATCGGCGAGCTGGACCTGGCCTTGCAAGAAAGAACAAACTACCAGTTACCTACTAGTCTGTGATTGTCGTTTTTGTTCGTTTACCATTGTATTATTCATACCTTTTTACATTGGGATGGTCCACCGTGTCTGGGCTGTATGCATGTGTATTGATTGCCTGTAATGACCCATACTGTCGGGCGTCATCACTATCTTAATCATATTTCCTAGTGGATGCTTTTTCTTGTTCTTGTTCTTGTTCTTCCTTTTCTGCCTCAACTTCACACTCTCTGTCTCTGTGTAGTTTCTTCTGTATTTCTGTTTCTCTGTCTCTTGTCTGTCTGTCTTTCAAATCTCAATCCCGTGGTTAAACCTTCTACATTGTACCATTCATCATCAGTACATACCTCAACATAAACTCATTACATACATGTACAGTACATTTATTGAACACGACGACCCTAACCACGCAGTAATACCCACGCGCCGCCCTCTTCCCGCGCAGCAGCAGCTGTAGTCATTATTATTTCTAATAAGTTCAAGAGTAACTTATAATACTAGTAATAACTCTTCGCTTCCTCCCCGTCCTGGTCATCCTTCGCGCCCAAAACCCATCCATTGACCCGACCAGCGTTGTCCGCCGAACCCATCTCTATCCCCATCCTGGACCTCCATACCCTTTCCCGCGCTCTCTTTTCCGGCCAATTTGTGACGGTGCCAAAAGTACCCCTTTTTATTGCTTTACCTTACCTTACTCGGTCTATATTTAACAACACCTATCCCAAAAATAAAATCGATTGAATATGGCACCACCCCCAAAGCAGCGGAAGATTGCGGTTGTTGGCAGCAGATCTGTGGGTATGTAAATTGAGCTCTGGGGATATATGGATATTCCCGTGTCAAACTTCCTCTGAAATTCCCCAAACGCTCCGCTTGTCATCTTTTCCTTTCGTTTTTCATTGCTAACTTTTATGGACGTCCCATCACAGGAAAATCATCCCTTACCGTCCGGTTTGTCGACGGCGTATTTGTCGAGAGTTACTACCCCACGATCGAGAATACATTCAGCAGCACCATCAAGTACAAGGGCCAGGACTTTGCTACAGAGATCGTGGACACGGCCGGGCAGGATGAATACAGCATCCTGAACTCGAAACATTTCATTGGCATTCATGGCTACATCATCGTTTATTCAGTCGCATCTCGTCAGTCCTTTGAGATGGTTAGGGTTATTCGAGATAAGATTCTCAACCACCTGGTGAGCACATACTCTGCCTTTTTTGTCTCCTTTTTCCCTTACCCCTCGTTTGTCGGACTCCACTGACTGTGACTGACTACCTCACCTTGACAGGGAGCGGATTGGGTCCCCCTCGTGATCGTCGGAAACAAAAGCGATCTCAAACCAGATGTGCGACAAGTGACAGAGGACGAAGGCAAGAAACTCGGGGAGGAATTCAATTGTGCCTGGACCGAAGCCAGCGCCCGACTGGATGAGAACGTCTCCAAAGCCTTCGACCTGGTCATCGCAGAAGTCGAGAAATCGCAGAACCCAAGCCAACCGACCAGCGGCAGTAAATGCATCGTTATGTAACAACACAACCGAGATGAACCTGTCATGAGCTAATGTTCCCTTTTTGTTTTCAATTTGTTTTAAATTTCTAACTTTTTGGTCTGATTGTATTGCCAACAATACGAGTTACCGTAGGTGGGTGGGATTGGTCGGCTTTTTTTTTCTCGCGCAAGATAAGGCTTGCTTGGGAGAGGCGTTTCCCGTGGTCTCCAGAACGTTTTTCAATGGTGTGACATTCTGGAAACTGTTTATTCATTCTCCTGTCGGTTTGTTGTCTGGTTTTACTTTTTTCAGTAAAAAAATTTTTTTTTTTTTCCTTGGTGATTTATGTTGTTATTCTTTTCCGCTTCCTTTTGAAGTTTTTTTCCGGTTTGAGGGCCATGGTTGTTTATTGTGATGCGTATATCTGGAAATCGAGAAAGGCACGCCGTCATATTTGTCCCTGTGCGAGTGTGACTTCGAGCTGGTTTTATTTTTTTATTTTTGCCTTGATTTTCCTGCTCTTTTCTCCTGTCGTATTCTTTGCTGTGTTTCTTTCTTCCGTTGCTCTCTTTTTCCATTCTTTATTCTCCCTTTTTATTATTGTTATTATTATTTGCCTTTAACTTTTCTTTTATTGGTTTGTTTTCTTTTTTTGGAGTACGGCAACATAGATGACTGTCACTAGAACGGTATTCAAACTTGCTAAGAGGGTGCCCATATGGGGGTTTGACCGCTTATTTCATTTTCAACTGTTTTCGGCTTTGTTTTGCTGACCAAAACATGTCTCCAGAACGGTGTAGGAAGTAGGTTTTGAAAGTAGCAAGTTGGGGGTAATTTAATACTAGTAATAATAATAATAATAAATAATGATAGGAATAAGAATGATAAATAATGATAGGAATAAGAATAAGAACAACAATGGCAGCTGGAGGAAGATGTGAACAAACCCCCCCATTTGTAGAATCATCGATAAATTCAGGAGCTTAGAAGCTCGAATCCTCAAGACTGGAGACTGGTGATCTTTTTTTTGCTTTTTTTCAGCAGCTAACTCAATCTCGCCGTTGTTTATTTCTTTTTGTGGTTTTTCGTTTCTTTTTTTTTCTTTTCTCTCGCCCAAACCACAGAAGCTGTCCTTTTGTTCAATCCGTCACGGAATCTTGCTGGAGCTTCGACAAATTCCAGTTCTGTGCACGGGCCAGGCTGCTATCTGCACCACCACCCAGGCCACCCCTCACTCAAAATCTTTTTGCCCCGCCATACCCTATTAAACACCAAGTTCGTTCCCGCAGTAAAAATTGTGTCGCAGTCAACAACCCGCGTGTCATCGCTCTCTCTCTGTCAACTTCTTCTTCCAGGACAAATTTCCACCCCGCGCTTCTCATCCTCTTGCTCCAAGAAACCGTTCAGCACACTTTCCGTGCGCATTTATTCGCCCTCAAAACTTAAGAGAACCAGCAGAGCAACTTTTGAGAAAAAGAAAAAAGAAAGGACAGACAACACGGATTCGTCGCCATGCTTGACATTGCGGACTTCGTCCATGGAGCCACTCCAGAAAAGATCGCAGAGAACCAGGAGAGATTAAGGGAGAACCAACGGCGTCGTGGTGCGCCGGTGGAGGCGGTGGACGAGGTTATTGCTTTGTTCAAAGTCGCCCGCGAATGTAAGGCCGTCTCCGACAAACCCCTATCTGCATTATTTCATTTTCCGCATTGAGAAATTCGTAAACTTACCTTTTATTGTGTCTCTTAAAATAGCGCGCTATGAGGTAACACAAATAGGTGAAAAGATCAATAAGGTCCAAAAGGAAATTGGGAAGAAAAAGAAGGTTAGCCTTTGCTCTTTTCGTTTGGAGATTCTCAATTGGTACCCCTGTCCCCTATATTATATATCCGCTGTGACTAATAGATTTCTCGTGGGCATTTATATAGAATAAGGAAGATGCAGCAGACCTGATTGCGAAGAAGGTGGAGCTGGAGAAACAAAAGAAGGACGCAGATGCAGCGGCAACGGAGAAAGAATTGCTGAGAGACCGGAAACTTGGGTCAATTGGGAATTACGTCCATGAAGACGTCCCTACTAGCCATGACGAGGTGGGTGGCCCCTAGCGTATTACTTCTGCCGGGTTTTTAGGGAATCGTCACTAATAGCTAATGCGATTGATGTAGGAGGATAACGCTATTCTCTCGACATGGGCACCAGAAGGGTTCAAGGAAGAAAAACCAGCCTACTGTCTTGCACACGACGACGTGCTTCACCGATTGGATGGTTTTGATCAAAAGCGAGGCACTAAAATCTTTGGACATCGGGGATATTGCCTCATCAACTACGGTCTACTCCTAAATCTTGCTTTGGTGAATTATGGGTTGGAGTTTCTGTTCAGCAAGAAGTACACGCTCAATCAGCCGCCCTTTTTCATGCTGAAACAGTTTATGGCGAAGACGGCTCAGCTTGAGCAGTTCGACGAGGAGCTTTACAAGGTTACTGAAAATGAGGATAAAGCGTCGGAAAGATATTTGATTGCCACTTCTGAACAGCCCCTGTCTGCTTTGCACAGCGGAGAGTGGCTTCAGGATAGTGATCTTCCTATCAAATATGCCGGATACAGCACTTGTTATCGAAAGGAGGCTGGTTCCCACGGCAAGGAGGTGATGGGAATTTTCCGTGTGCATCAATTTGAAAAGGTAAGCTTCAGTAGTTTTACTAAAAGGAGGTGGTGCAAAACACACTGACATCGATTTTATAGATAGAACAATTCGTCATGACCAAACCCGAGGATTCGTGGGATGCGTTTAAAGATATGATGAAGAATTCAGAAGAATTCTACCAATCTCTCGGCCTCCCATATCGAGTTGTCGACATCGTCTCCGGGGCGCTGAATAATGCCGCGTCGAGGAAGAATGATTTGGAAGCATGGTTCCCGTCCCAGGGCAAATACAAGGAACTGGTCTCCTGCTCAAACTGCACAGATTACCAATCCAGAGCACTGGAAATACGATATAGACCAAAGAAGGATTCTGCTGATGAGAAAGACTCCACCAGCGACGAGAATAAGAAAACCTATGTGCACGCGTTAAATGCGACCCTGTGTGCTACGGAGCGCACGCTCTGCTGTATCTTGGAAAACTACCAGACTGAAACGGTGAGCCTTATCTCAGGAGTTCCCCCCACCCCCCCTTTCTTTTTAAATTGACTTCAGGTAAACCGCTCAAAGAAGCAAAGAAGAAACTTGCGGCTAACTTAGAATTATTTTTCTCTTCTCTGGTATAGGGTATAATTGTCCCTGAGGTGCTCCGGAAGTATATCCCAGGCCAGCCAAAGGAGATTTCGTATACTAAGGAGCTGGTTGAAAAGCCCAGTGCGGATAAATCAAAATCAAAGCCAAAGCAGAATCCTGCACCGAAAAAGGGTAATGTGACTGAAGGAATGCAGAACTTGAAGGTATAAGGGAACTGCAAATATAGACAAAAGTAACCTCGCATGAATCATGCTTTAATTTGCTACCTGTGACTCCCACATGTATGTGGGAGCGGGTAGCTGCAATTGCTATGTTCAATGTAGAGAGATTCATTTACTATGTCCATGACATCTAAAGAATATTATTATACTGATGAATTACTGGGATGCATCTATATTTACAAAACTAGAAGCAAGAATTAAAACACTTTGTCCACTATTTAAATATTCTAGTAGAAGAATTGCCGCCAATCCACCTATCTAGTAGGATAATGCAGTTGTCACCAGTAGTTAGACATTAATAATTCATATTTAAAAATAAAAATTGTGACTCGGTTTGGTGGCTAACTCTGTTATCTGGTGCGTGTATTTAACTATGAAAAAAGATCCAGCCTATTTCTCTACTTTATTTATCTCATTGATAACACAAACCTTTTTTTTTCTTTTCCCTTTCCTCTTTTTTTCTTTCCACTAGATCGAAAAATCAAAACATACCTGCGCAAATACTCTTCAATTCGTTTTAACAACAGCTAGCCATGGCGTCCACCGCCAGAGATATCAAATCTACCCCGGAAGCGCTCGCTCGACGTGTTTCCCGCAGTTTGAGCTTTTCCACCTCCCCCTCCGCGGTTTTCCACTCTCCGCCATCCAGCCATAATGTGGCGCATGCAGCAAATGCTGCAGCGCTCAAGCCGCTGAAACCGTTTGCGACTGAGGATATCAAAATATTACTTCTTGAGAATGTTAACCAGGCAGGGAGGGATATTTTGCTAAAACAGGGCTATCAGGTCGAGTACTTGAAGTCCTCGTTGCCAGAGGACGAGCTGATTGAAAAGATTCGGTTTGCTACATGCCCCTCTTCCCCTCCGCTGGTGACTACACGGGACAGCACAATTGGGGGAGCTGAAGACTAATCCCGAATTTTCTTCTATCTAGGGATGTACACGTAATTGGCATACGATCCAAAACAAAGCTAACTGCACGGGTACTCAAAGAGGCCCGCAATCTCATCGTCATCGGATGCTTTTGTATTGGCACCAACCAAGTCGACCTCCAATATGCCGCGACCCATGGCATGGCCGTTTTCAATTCCCCTTTTAGCAATTCACGCAGCGTTGCTGAATTGGTTATTGGCGAGATCATTGCACTGGCTCGACAGCTCTGCGACCGGTCAAGCGAAATGCACAATGGAACGTGGAATAAAGTGAGCAATAAATGCTGGGAGGTGCGCGGGAAGACGCTTGGTGAGTCATATAATTTGCTATATAGAATTACCACAGTTTCTTTTGGCAATCGCGGCTTATATACATATGCGTATTTCTATATGGTAGGAATCATCGGGTATGGCCATATTGGATCTCAATTGTCCGTTCTAGCGGACGCAATGGGTATGACGGTGATATACTACGACATCGTCAATTTAATGGCAATGGGGACAGCACGACAAGTGCCCACTCTGGAGGCACTTCTCAGAGAGGCCGATTTCGTAACTCTACACGTCCCCGAGCTACCAGAAACCAAGAACATGATCAGCGCGGAACAGTTGATCCAGATGAAGGAAGGAAGCTATCTCATCAACGCCAGCCGCGGAAGCGTCGTAGATATCCCCGCTCTAATCCAAGCGATGCGCGAAGGCAAAATCGCCGGAGCTGCGCTTGATGTCTACCCCAACGAACCTGCAGGCAACGGGGACTATTTCAACAATGAGCTTAACAAGTGGGGTACGGATTTGAGAGGCTTGAGGAACCTGATCCTCACGCCGCATATTGGAGGGAGTACCGAGGAGGCGCAGAGTGCGATTGGTATTGAGGTCGCTGAGGCGCTGGTGCGCTATGTAAATGAAGGTGTGACTATAGGGGCTGTCAATATGCCCGAAGTGAACCTGCGGTCCTTGACAATGGAAGAGCCAAATCACGGCCGGGTGAGTCAATTTTCTAAGATTATTTCATAAAAAACCCGTACAAAAAAATAAGCAGAAAACTAATGTGTTTCAAAATAGGTCATTTTCATCCATCAGAATATCCCTGGCGTACTCCGGAAAGGTATATATAGAACCGTTTCTCCCCCTGCCTTAGGATTCCTACCTGGAGTGTTTATAACCCCTGATTGCCTCCTCTTATACTAATTACCAATCCCTAGTGAATGAAATCCTTGGCGATCACAACGTAGATAAACAGATGACTGATAGTCGTGGCGATGTAAGCAATTTAATTCTCCTGCTAGAAGATGGTGAGACGATATCGCCGGAATACTAACAGTGCGAATAGGTTGCATATCTAATGGCCGATATCAGCGACGTTCAAACCTGCGATATTAAGGATCTTTACGAAAGGCTCGAGAACTTACCATGTATGGGCCAATTCTCCCACCCCAGCCTTCCCCTTCATGGTGGTCTTGTAAACAAAAGGAGTGCTTTTAACTGACGAGCGCTTCAATCTAGCTCGAGTTATGACCCGAATCTTATATTAAGTGAACCATTTTCATTTACGCAACTACCTACCTACCTACCTACCTACCTACTCAACGACATCTAGGCACGGTATGTGTATGTATCAACCTGTCGGCAAACCCACCACAATATGTTTCCTCCCTCGTCAGGTCTTTCAACAGACAAGACTATTTGCCCCATTTTTTGGCATTGGCAGCTGGGACTACAGTGTTTCAAAAATATAAGGTTGGGAACCATCCTAAAAGAGGGAGGACACAAAAATATAAATGTCATGGCGGTTGAAACGAATAATTGCATGTCGCGTCTGTTCTGTGGACCCCATGTACGATCAGGGTATTTTTGAATCGTTCATTTGGAAGTAATATACGCATGTTTTTCCTTACGGAATATAAAAAAGTAATGATAAGCCATTGGCTATTTTAAGATCCGGAAGTACGAAATGATGTTACGTCTATTCATGTGAAAATGTTTTGAAGAATATCCTGCGCCTTCTCATTTGGAGGCCAAAAACTCTGGTGAGAACAAAACGACACTGCAATGGAAAATAGAAAACACAACGCCGTCCATGCTACAGGAAGAGGTTCTGCAAAAGTTTATATTACCACGCTTTCCATGACCTATTCCATGAAGTATTTTGGTTAAGCATACCTCCAGTTATGCTTGGTTCCATGCAAGATGCTTCAAACCCGGAATTTGAGAATTCAAAAAGCATAGAGGTCCGAGATTGTAACACCACGAACCATTACCGTCTCAGCAACTGGTGACTACAATGATCATCTCCGGTGAAGATCGTAGTGGGGATTGGTTTCCCGGGACCTAGTCCGATCTCTGGGTTCCGGGCTTCGACTCCGTCTCCTCGAACGATCCCGAACATAATCCCGTGGTTCCGCAGGTTCTCTCCTACTGTCGTCGCGGCCTCTGAGGCGGTCAGATGGCCCATCGTAATTTGGGACGTATGAATCCAAGCCGCTTTCCCTGCGAGGTGGCGGGCCATCTCGTCTCGGTTCTGGACGATTGTCTCCCCGCCAGCCCGGACCGCCCGTCCAGGGTTGATGGGAAGATACGGGGGGCTTGGGAGGCAATGTAGAATCTCGTTGCCAAGCCGGAAGATGTCCGCGCGGTTCATCTGATGCCTGTTTTCTCTGGGACTGCGCGACGTCAGGGACGCGATTGTCGAAAGGTCGCCGAACGACCCCGGAACCTCCATTTGCGGGAGGGCCACGAGCTGCATTCGGAATTCGACTCGATTTCTGATCAGCAGCCTGCCTAGATCCTGATCCAGAAATCCATTCGCCGTTTGGTCCCATGCCCACTGAACCCCCGGCAGGGGCGGGAGGTAGGGCGGCCTTCTGGCCGCGGAATTTCCGTCTGTCGAGTTCGTGTGAATCTTCAAACGTTGGTAGATCACCAGGTCGAGCAGGGAAGGGGGGACTGCGAAAGTAGGGGTGTTGAAGAGCGTCAATCGCATTGATCCTTTTGCGCCAATCAAGCTTAAGGAGTTCACTCAGGAGAGATATAACTCCTGGTCCTTGCCTATGCGAGATGTTAGAACAACAGGAAGATGAGAATTGTATTATTCATGACGCACTCTTTAAAAACAGTGGCAAGGGTGCCTTGCTTGGTCCCGAAGTTCTTCACGCCATCACAACCCGGTAATGAACTCCATCCTGGCATGTTTTCTTCAGTCGGGGTGCCGACAAGGCTGAAGATGAGATGAGCCTGATTTATGTCGCTGCTACCAGCGAGAATTGGTTTTCCCTTGAACATTTCACCGAAAACGCAGCTGAATAAGGAGTTAGTACATGCTAAATATAGTTTTCAACAATGCAAGGGTCCCTTACCCAACGCCCCACATATCGATTGCGGTAGTATACTTCCGAAGGTGAAGCAGGAGTTCTGGCGGCCTATACCATCGAGTAACAACTAATGTTGTATACTCTCTCACTGCTTCCCCACCTCCTTTGCCAGGTTGAGGTGGTGGTTCGTCATATGGTCGAGCTAGACCAAAGTCTGCAATTTGGAGGATTCCTTTATTGTTGATTAGGAGGTTCGCGGCTAGAAATTCTGTTAGTATTTCAAAGCAACAAATCTATGATATATTTCTTTTCTGACCTTTCATGTCACGGTGTAATATTTTATTCTACGCAATCGTTAGCTTTGCATAGAAAAGCGCATGGGAGTCATGGAAGTATGTACCTCATGTAAGTACCGTAGACCCTCTAGGAGCTGTAGCATATAACACTTGATCTGGGGTTCGGTAAAGTGAACGCTAGGATTTTCTAATAGGCCCGAAAGGTCATGGTCCATGTATGGAGTGACCATGTACATGCTAGGTTTCTTTCTTCCTTCCCCTTTTCAACTTGTGAGCCCCATCCTCAAACGAAGACAGGGGATATGGTGCAAACCAACCTCGAGGGCGCTCAACCGCCATTTCCTGGAGCTGTAGAATGTTCGGATGAGACAGCATCTTGAGAAGTTTTATTTCTCGCAAAGCTGTTATGGGAAACTAGAGTAGGTGGATTAGACAAAGTAGATACAATATATATCCAGCACGGTTAACTTACCCCATCCTTCTCATTGTGCATTAAAATCTTCTTCAGTGCAACTATGGCACCCGATTTTCTGGATCGGGCTTTGTAAACCTCACTAAGATTTGTAAATAAAATTTTCGTCATCGGAAGAAATTGGCAAGTTTCCCAACATACCCGAATGTGCCTTCTCCAAGCTTCCCTAGAAATTCAAACTCCCGAATATTTGAGCAGCCATGAAACCGCGGATTTCCATGCTCATCCCGTTCCAAAGGGATTTTGGATAGAGGTGAGGAGTTGGGGATGACCATATTTGTCGAAAATTCACAAGACGTCCCTCAACTCGGGAATTCTTCTTTTATTTTATCCCTCCAATAAGCAAAACTTTCATCTGAGCTGTTGCATATAGCATCGATAGAAAAAAGAGCACCCTTATGGAGTTAGCGCGTTTATTCGGTGACTAGGAGCAGTCAGAGCGGACATTGGCTCTCGTCAAGGGCGGCATCCAATGTACGGACGTAGTTTCGACAACGAAGGAAGGTTATTTCAGAGTTTGGCGACAAGGCAGCAGGCAGTCCGGAGCTTCTAACAGTTTTTTATGGAGCTTTTTGTATAGCTAGAAGAATAATGCTGCCCTGAACGGTTAGTGTGTCAAGGACGAAGGTGATGTTCGCGTATAGTTGGTTCCGTCGAATATGGTGGGCCGAAATATTTATCATTTCATTCCCGCCATCTCAGCATATCCTGCGAGATTGTCGTTCGTACAGGGAGTTAAAAAATACAATTCCTGATTGCCAAACGGTGGTTGAACAGTAGCATAGGCTACGGAGAGGTTCAATTTAAGCTGCGGCGCAAAAGTGATGGTTGATAACAGCGGAAGTCGATGCGGATTTACACTAGACCCGAAACAGGAAACATCCACGTCATGTGACTCGGCTGTATATGAGGTCGCATTCCTCCCGTTGCCGAAGTCAATTGATATCTCCTACTTGTATGTTCACTCGTGTCCCTCATAGCCCAGTTGAAGGTATGCTCCTAAATAGTTGACTATGTACTTGCTCTTACTGATTGTTATCTGGGAACGAAGCTGTCTGATTGGATTCCTCCAGCAATGCCTTCCAATCACCCAATTCAAGTCCGACCAGTCCGGCCAATCTACCGATTCGCCGCAACCGCTCTTGGGGCCAGCATGTGGTTCTTTGTACGTTACAATTAGTAAACCCTGTGCAGACCCCGGATATTTGTTTGATGTGTTCTGATTTGTTCCGTGTGCATTGCTCTAGTTGATGTATCGCGCTAAGAAAGACGGCCCTGCCCTTCTCGGTTGGAAGCACCCTTGGGAACATTGAATCGACGTTTCGAGGATGATTTAAGGTGGAGGAATTGGATGGGAACATTGTTAGAAAGATGGAGTCCTACGGGAAATGGAACTACCCGGGGTTTTGGTTCGTGTAGAGCCGGACGCAAAACGGAGGGTTTTTATTTCGGTTGCTTCGCCAGTGTGATGAGCAGCCGGACCTGACGCAATGGGGAGCTGCGAATTCCGGATAAGCATGTATTAGAGGATATATCTTTGTAAAATATTCTTTTTTTCCACATGGTCGCTTTCAATAAAGACATACAAATAAAGGTATACGTTTTTAGACTCCCTACATGCCACGCATTGGGCTATTCTCTCAGTCGTGGGTGGGTGTGATTTGAATCATACACAAATGATGGGGTCGAAGGAATGTACGGTATACTCTAATATCGATGACTGTTCAAAAGTGGTTGATTTCACCGGCTTCTAAATAGCCAAGTAAGTCTGTATATACCCAAACATTAAATGTTATGTATGACATCCGCGACAACAAGATAATCACGACAGATGCAAGGGAGACATAATAGGCCGTGTCCAGTCATATCTACGACTCCTCAAGCAGAATTTTATACCGACGTCGTTGCTTTGCCTGATCTGGACGAAGCCAGCAATGAATGAGACCGACAAGACGAGCCAGTCTCGGGAAAAGCTGTCTTTCCCCAAGCCATGCGATGGCAAAGCCAACAAGCGCAAGCCCCATAATCCAAACTTTGAACCAAGCAGACATCTCCGTGAGTTGCATAAAATTGAATAGCCATCTCGCTGGCTCAAAGAGCATATATGTGGAGAATATAAATGTGACGATGATGGTCACAACAAAGGGGACTGCAATTATTGATTTTTCCCCCATTAGCTTCCGTTAAGAGGCAAAGAGCATGGGATAAGAAAATGCAATTGAACAACAGCAAAAAGGGATGGGAAGAGTTAACGCACCGTTCGAGGTCATGGGTTGCCGGAAGGGGCGCCCGACACTGATTACAGGCCCGGAAAATATATACTCAAAGCATGATAAAAGGAAAAGCGATGTGTTCTGGGAGTTTTTCACATTCGTATCGTTCAATTTCCTTCTCGGCGGTATATACCTAAAGAGAAAAACGAGGGAGTGGTTAGGCACTAGATTTCTGAAGACGATGCGAGACCGCTTACCATTCCTGGAACTGAACAGTCTCGAAAGCGATCAGCTGCATTATGATACAAATACCGATCTGGCCAAGAAGGGGAACCAAAACTTTGCGAGAAACTAGATTTGATGTCGGTGCCTTGCGGCAAAGGGTAGAGCTCGGTCCGATCCAACCCACTATAGTAACGGTTAAAATAAGACAGAGTGAAATAGGATGCCGTTAACAGAGAAAACTCACTAAATATTGCAATCGGTAATATCAAGAGAAGGTCGATAAATAAAAACTATAGCTGATCAGAAATCTCCATTTGCGCTTTGTGCCTCACTGGACTCACCTGGAAATCTCCCAAATTGGACGCTGATGCATAGAGAAAGCTCACAGAGGTGAACTGTATTGCGGAATATAAACTCATAAACTTGAAACAGCAGAAGCTTGTGACTAATGCGGCCCTTCCTTCCCTATGCTGTATTAACATAGAAACTGTCGTCCGTACAGTGAATTTACATACCTGATAACTTTTGGGACACACGATATATCAAACACTCGACTCGTAAACGGGGCAGCCACTGACGCTTCCGCCTCAGAGAGAGAAATACCAACATCCGCGGCCTTCAGCGCTCCGCAATCATTTGCCCCATCACCACAAAACCCGCAACAATAATCCAGAGACTGGAGTTTCTCGACCAGTTCGTGTTTCTCATCAGGTGACATGCGGGCGAACACTTGACCGCGCACAAGCATCTATTTTAAATGGGTTAGGATTGATTTTTGAGTGGCAGCCGGGAAATATACTTTATTTAAAACCTCCGTAGGTCCATAATCAACAATCCATCGAAATATATCCCCACTTACTGCTATAGAATATTTGGGGTCGCGATGATAAGGCACGGAGAGATCGGACCCACCTCGAGCCGGGATGGGCTGTTGCATTGTCAGAATGATGGGTTGCCTTGAGCGAGAAAGGTGGATAAACATACCACTAGAGTATTTTCGTCCAGTAGATAGTCAGAATCTTCCGTGTTCTCCCAGCTCAGGCGGGCATTCGGGTCGAAGATATTTCCTGAATGAGAGTAAGTACATTGCCAACAAGTTTCCATGAATTCACTTCTACATACCTTCAACGAACCGGGGTACGAAGCATGGGCTCGACCCATCTATTATGCCGCATTCACGGGCAACACTGACACCGGTTAGGATATTATCTCCAGTACACATGATGTTTCGAATATGAGCTTGATTTAGTTCCGTAATAACACCTTTTGTGCTCGGTTTTAGCTTGTTTTCGAAGATAATGAATCCAACGAATTCGAGATCGGATTCAGCTTCCGACCTATGTAGTTTCTGTACTTTCATCCAGCTGAGTTTCTGGATATGTTTTGTTGCGCAGGCAATGACACGGAAACCACGATGAGTGTAGAAGCTAAGCAGATCTTCAAAATCGGGCGGTACTGTGAGGACCACATTAGCAGGGGAAAAAAATAGTTTTAGCTGAACAAGTCTTCTCACAGCTTTGAGGGAGACATATGTCCTTCATGCATTCAGGGGCTCCTTTCACGAAAATGAAAGCGCCGGGGTCCCCAAACTGTCGAGCTATAACACTTGACCGACGAAGTTGGGAGACAAACTCGAATGATCGAAGAACTCCAAGTTCGAATGGTTTGCCCTATATTATAGATCGTTAGCGGAGAGGCAAAAGGTTTCAAATACACTCTTACACTTGATTCATGTTCACTATAATCAGGAGCAAAATCAGCTGGCGGCCTGGCGATGGATGGAGAAAAATAATCACGTTCCACCTCCATATCTGTAGCATTATGGCTCCCTTCTTCGAATGACCACCCAGTGAACTCGAACATCTTCACATCCAGGGGGTCGCCGATTAGTTCGCCATCTACCATCCTTAAGGAATGGCACGTTGCCATCGTGTAGAGAATTTGTCTGTTTGCATTATAATCTACCGTCGGGTCTCTTTCATACGATTGATGAGGAAGAATAGAGGATGATTCAGGGAACATGTCACTAAATCTAATAGGGTAAGTGAAGTCAGCGGGCATCACTGAAAATTTTCTCGTGTTAAGAAATTTAATTACCTTAAGTCTGGTTGGCGAATTACCCTGACCCCCAAGACATCAAGACCATCCTCTGTGAGAGTCCCGGTCTTATCGAAACAAATTACATTGAGTTTCCCGCCAACATTAACCCTGTAGGGGGATTTTTCAGCAATGGGCTACGCGGATTCCTTTTGTCGTTTGAAGACATACCTTTGAGGACTAATGCAGAAAATTTTCTCTTTTTTCAATCTAGAAAGAGCAAAATTTGTACCAATCGATAGAGTGGCAGGGAGTGCGGGTGGAACGACGATGGTGATCAAATCAAGAGCACGGACAATAATAGTATGCCACGGGAGCTAACGAAACAGTTAGGCCAATTTTTCTTAAACAAAAAAGGGGATCTCACTTACTCCTAATCGGACAAAATTTATGAATGATGCAATGAATCCAAATGCAGCAATAATACCCATGACCGAAATATATCTGAAAGAATCTCGGTAGAATTTGAAGCCAGATGGTTTCGGAAAGAGCATTGAACGGACAAGGGCGCCCTTCGTTGTGTTAAAACCAGTCCGGATCACCATCGCCAAGGCGACAGCTTCATCGTCTTGAAGGTCTTGCGGGCGCCTGGCTCTTATTATCCTTGTTCCAGAAAAAAGAGAATGTTTTGCGACACTCGGTTGGACAGATGGCGCACTGATGTCGAGGGAAGCGAGGGCTTCATTTGTGGCTGGAGTTTTCGCAACAGGAACGGATTCACCTAGATCTTGGTTAGGATGGATAGTTCAACAGTGTCGGAGTTTGCGAACCTGTCAGCATGCTCTCATTGACGATACAGTCTCCTGTTAGGAGGAGACAGTCGCATGGAACCTGGGTAAGGGATGGGTCGGAGACTTCATATACGTCGCCTGGGACCAAGTCCTGTGACTGAATGGATCTCCCTATGAAAATGATCAGCGTCTGATAGTGCAATATTGTTTATATGCAGGAGAATCTGATTACGGTTAGGGAAAAAAGCTCTTACAAAATCCGTTCCTCAATACTCGGACATCACATTCGAAGTGGGAAATTTCTCGGAGACGTCGCATCGTCTGATATTCAAAGTTAGGATAGCCCTTGGAGCTTGAAGCTTTAGAAATACAATACCGATCTTGTTTCTATAGTGGTTGTGGTAATACTGAAGACCGAGATAAGAAAAATACAGGCCGCATAATAATAATATGCATCCATTGACCAAAGAATCAGACTGGCAACCTGGAAGATATAGAACGGATGGAAAGCCTGGGAGGTAAAAAGGTTAGCTGCGACACTGGTTGCAAATAAAACTGAGAGGAGCTCACCTCGTCAACCATAATTTGCGGGACGCTTTTTTGTTCAATATCAATTATGTTAGAGCCAAATACTTGTTCCCGACAATCCCTCTCCTCCGCCGTTAAACCAATTCGCAAAACTTTAATGCTCGTCCAGGAAGGATCTTTCCAGCCTGTACATTGTAGGAACCGGTCCTCGGCAGGATGATAGTAAAAGCGAATATAGCGATAATCCAAGAATCGTAGATATGGAAGGACCGGGTCATACTCCTCATCAAACGTAGAAGCGTCAACCTCCTTAGTTGGAGTGCCAAAGACAGTCGACAACGGGCGATCATAGGGCTGGCTAACGACTTCATGAATTGTGAATTGGGCCCATTGGTCCTGCTTCTTTTTCAGTCCCATCCTCCAATCAGAAAAATATGAAGAAAAAACATCTTACCTCGACTGCGGTCCATTGACATCGAGATAATGGCGTTGGTGTGCCGATTAGTCTCACTCGCCATCGAGGAAGCCAACGAAAAAGAAGGTAGCCGAGACCACACGAGAGTACGGAGATTGCGAGGTATACGAGATAACCAGAAACACTGGTGTCGAAGCCCGCAATGACCGCTGTCAGGTCTTCCGTGGCGACGTATGTTTTCTGACTCGTCGTTTCGCCGAGCGACTGGCGCTTTACAGAATCCTTCGTGGAGTCGTATCGATGGAGCAACGGGGCATCGAAAGAGTCCCTTGCATGGGAGTCAATGGAATGGCGGCTAGGGCTTAGCGGTGCCTCCTCAATGTCGACCCCATATCCTTCCGCAAACCCGTTTGTGTCTTCATCTTCGTCTTCAGCATCGTCTACAACTGCCCACTCCGGCACCTCAGGGCTTTCCCGGAAGTAAGTGAAGCTGAGCTGCGAGTCACGTCGAGATCTGCGGGGCACAAACGAGGCAGCACTGGAGGGAATGCTTTCTGACATGGGCCCAGCATAAATCTATCTAAACGTTAAAAATTTCGTTCACTCAATTTCTCTCATGGTATGGAGTCCTAGGGCAGGTAAGCTATACAGACCTCATCATGGGCCATTTCTACATCGGATATGATACTAGCACTCCTATAGATACTCAGTAAAATGGCGGTATATCTTTAACGTCTAGCAATATAAGTACCTGCTTCTCACCGATTCCCTTCGATAATTGAAAGCGGGCACAGGTCCACCCATGGTGTCCCTGTCCGTAGAGAGCTCCGGTCCCGCCATGACGACGCGAACGACTCTGGCACTCTTGTACTCTAAAATAATCCCAATTCCCGAGAGAACATTTTCGAGGCTTTTAAGGAGATGCGATATAATGCCTCTGCAAAATGGTATTTTGGGTTTCCGAAAGGGAGAATATCCATATAGCAAAAGAACAAGAGCGAGCTCCGCCGGGTAGTTATGTGAAGCTCCACAGAAAGAGTTTAAGAAGCTGACAAAAACTTTGCTGATAGCTTATCATCATGTGACCTGTGTAATAAAACGCGGGCGTTCGTATTCTTGTTTGTCTCTTGTCTTTATTGTGTCAATATACTTTTGATTAAGAACGGAGAGGTAACTCAGAAGATTACCTGCTGGAACTTGAGCATTTTTGTAGTCATTCAATTCTTTGTGCAGGCAGTGAAATTGATTGTGCATGAATTATACATTGTACTATATTTTGAGTGGGATAAGGTGTGCACTGAAGATAAATAAAATAAATACAATTGTATAGTAGCCAGACCAAGGGTGGATGTCCTTTGCCACTTTATCAATTTCTCTAAATTCACTCTTCAGAATAAATAACAATTCTGAAGATATATCACTCATTCTTTGTTCTCGTCTTCTATATGTATGTATATTTATATTTATATTTATTTGTTCTCTGCTGTCTGATTGACTGACATTGATTTGGTCTGGTTCTGGCTGGAATTTGCCAAGCCCCCTCAACCAAAACTGCGCTAAATCTTCCCACCAAGAAACTGACTCCCAATCGATACGTTTCGCCGCTTGGGGAAAAAAAAAAAAATTTCCCAAAGCATATCAACTCCCTCAACTCCTCTCATCTTTCTCTCCTCTCCCTCTCCCATCACTTCTCCCCTCCCTGCATCTGTCCAGTCCCATCTTTTACCCACCCTCCAGCCTGCTCGGAAAGATGTCGGAACCCATCAGAAACAAGAAGGTGGAATTTCCCACAGCTCCGTACGTCGAGTATCCCCTTTCCCCCGCTTTGTGGCTGTTGTCATTCCATCACCAACAACGTTTCTGACCGCTAATCTTCATCACAACCAGCACCCCCCAAAACACTCCAGCCAACAATGCACCCATCTCTTCCCATGCCCAACAACCTGGTGTCGCCAGCATTAAAGAAGGTGTGTGCCTTTTATTCGTTCACCCCATCGGGTGTTTATTATTTTTATTATTTTGTTTTCAAGTCAGCTAACGTAAAAGTGTTGGACTTTGCAGAGGACCTCGACCGTGCAGCAGCAGCTTCGCTCTTTGCGCAAAACCCAAAACTGGTGTCTATGATTCAAGGAAAGCTTGGATCTTTGGTTGGCCGATCATCTGGTTATGTCGAATCGCTCCCTGCTCCCGTTCGCCGCCGCGTGGCTGGCCTGAAAGGAATCCAGAAGGAACATTCGAAACTTGAGGCAGAGTTCCAACAAAAGGTTCTGGAGCTGGAAAAGGAATATTTCGCCAAGTTTAAGCCTCTATACGGCAAACGTGCGACTATCGTTAACGGAGAGACTGAACCAACTGAAGATGAAGTAGAGGCTGGTAAACAAGAAGATGAGGACGAGGACGAGGAGGAACCTAAGTCGGAAGATGAACCAAAAACGGAAGATGCTGAAGTGCCTGTCGCTGCTGGTATCCCTGAGTTCTGGCTCTCTGCCATGAAGAATCATATATCTCTTTCTGAAATGATCACCGACAGAGATGAGGAGGCATTAAAGCAATTGACTGACATTCGCATGGAATATCTTGAGCGTCCGGGATTCCGCCTGATTTTCGAGTTTTCCGAAAACCAGTTCTTCACCAACAAAACCATCTCTAAGACCTATTACTACCAGGAAGAAAGTGGGTACGGCGGTGATTTCATCTACGATCATGCAGAAGGAGATGAGATTGAATGGAAAGAGGGCAAAGATCTCACCGTGCGATATGAGAGCAAAAAACAACGAAATAAGAGTAAGGAAATTTTATCTATCCATGTACAGAAAACATCATAATTCTAATCACTGTTATTTCTCAATCTAGGTACCAAACAGACCCGCGTGGTGAAGGTTAAAGTTCCCACAGATTCGTTCTTCAATTTCTTCTCCCCACCAAAAGCGCCCACCGATGGCGAAGATGACGGGGCATCCGATATTGAAGAGCGACTGGAATTGGACTATACCCTCGGTGAAGACATCAAAGAGAAACTCATTCCCCGGGCCGTCGATTGGTTTACCGGAGAGGCCCTTCAATTTGAGGAATACGATGAGGATATGGACATGGATGATTTCGATGAGGATGACGAGGATGACGAAGATGATGAAGACGACGATGACCGGAGATCGGATGGAGATTTGGATGAGGAAACCGATGAGGAGGTACGAAGCCCGAACGATATATTATTCCGTGGTCCCCACGTTCAAGAATATAAATAGCTAACTCAGATTTACCAGGACGATGGAACGAAACCCAAGAAAGAGGCTGCCGAATGCAAGCAGAGCTGAACAATGTGTTTTCTTATTTTCCGGAAGAAAAAAAAGAAACTGTTCTAACTTGTGCACGCCTGGGAGTCCCTGTTTCAATGCTTTTTTGCCCGCTTTTATCCATTTTAAACCGCACACGCGTTGCCCAACCTGCTTCTGTTTTCTTTATTTTCCATGCTACCTAGTTTGACATGATCACGTGAATTTTTCTCAGCTTTAAGTTTCCCTTTCCCTTTATTCTTCATTTTTTATTTTATTTTATTCATCAAGATTGAACCTAATAATACACATATAATATGGACAATGGCGTCTTTTCTCTTCTTCCCTTCTCCTCTACCCCCGTCCATTCCCCATTGCTATGTCCCCTTGAACTATTCCTACTCTCTGTCTTTGAAGGGAAAAAGGATACATTCAAAACGGCTGCCACCGCCGTTATTTTATCCCAGTATGTGTGTGGTGTGGCGCTGGATTTATTTTTCACCCATTCATAGCAAGAGACATACCCAGGCACATTACCTACCCTGTCCGTATTCTGTGAACAAATTTTTTATATTCGGGACGCGGCGGCGTGAGGCGCGGATAAATGCAGTTTTTCCCACCACACTGTACCTTAGATATATAATTTTGCCATTCACCCTACCCCTACCCTACCTGCCTACCTTAACGATCCTACTTATTCTGTTTTAGAAAGACAGAGCCCTATGCAAATCGAATCCAAAAGCCATGTTGTTTTTTGTTTTAGCTTTCTACTGCTTGTTTGTTTTAATGCCCTTTATTTAAGTAGTATACAAATCAAAAGGAATTCTATTTTGCACATTCCCTTTTTTGTTGATGAGGTATTTTCTCGGTACCGGTGCCAGTGGTTGGATCACTTTATGAATTGATTTGGTTATTTAGTTACTTATTTCAGCTTCGTGAATAATGAGGTAGGAATAAAGAATTGTATACGGGATTGAACAATAGAAACAACCTTCGGATTATAATCAAGGACTCAGTAGACTAGGCTAGACCATCTTTGAAACAACGATCCAGCTGGGGTTGCGTGGAGATCACGTGGCCCTTTTGGCGTCCGCTACCACCGCGCTACGATGGGGGCTTCCAACCTCTACCACAGTCTCCCGCTAAACCACCGCTTAAACCACCGCCTGTTCAGTGTTCAGGGGCAGCCCCAGCTCGCTAACTACGCTCATCTACCCTTTCGCTGCCACCTGGACTTCTTTTCCTCTTCTTGCTCTGTCTGCCTCTCTGTCTGTCCGTCTGTCTGGAAACCCTGGCGGTTTTTGGTTCTCCAGCTTTCTACCAGCAACCCTTTTTTTTGGGCCTTCCTCTCCCTCATCAGAACGGTGTGCAACTTCATTGCCGTGCACTGTACACCTTCTGCTAGCCCTCTTTTTTTTTCTTTTCTCTCACCCTTGCACACGGCGATCTCGTTTTCCCTTTTTTTTTTTTTTTATTTGTTGTCGTTTTGGCCTCTTTTTAAATGCGGGAACCTCAACCACTCATTCCATTATCCGTCTGCCACCGCGGGCATTTCGAATCTCTGGGGAACAGTCCCTAGCTGTCTTGGTATCTAATATAACTTAAAACGCTATTTGACGACCAGCTTTGGGTGTTTGGAATTGCAGCTTGCAAACATGGTGCACATATTCGACGTCGGCACCCGGGCGTGGCAGCCTGACCCGACAGAAGGCTGGGTGGGCTCTGAGCTCGTTGAGAAGTTGGTGGATGGAGATAAAGTCACTCTAGTCTTTTCCCTGGAAAATGGAGAGGTTAGCATCCACTCCCATTTCAATGAAGCTCTGTACTTGTACCACTCGGCCTTTTTGATTGTATAGCGTAAAGCATCTGGAAATATCACTGACAAAACCGTTGTTCCTCCTCCCCAAATACAGACAAAGACAGTTGAGACCACCGAAGCTGAATTACAACTGGACAACAATGGATCCCTTCCGCCACTGATGAATCCATCGATGTTGGAGGCTAGCGAGGACCTTACGAATCTGTCCCATTTGAACGAACCAGCTGGTACGTTTGTTACTGCGATATGTCCGTGCTTGGGAACCTGGTTCTCTCTAACAGACCTGCTATGCTATAGTGTTGCAAGCTATCAAGCTCCGGTACGCCCAAAAGGAAATTTATACATACAGTGGTATCGTCCTCATCGCAACGAATCCGTTTGCTCGTGTCGACTCGCTCTACGTTCCTCAAATGGTTCAGGTATATGCAGGAAAGCAAAGGGCTACACAAGCTCCTCATCTTTTTGCTATTGCTGAGGAAGCATTCTCGTGAGTAAACATCCAGCTGTTGACAACACGATACCTAATTTTTTCTGACCTCGGGAACAAAAAATTATACAGTGATATGTTGAGAGACGGCCAAAACCAAACGATTGTTGTCTCTGGAGAATCCGGAGCAGGAAAGACTGTGAGCGCGAAATATATCATGAGATACTTTGCCACCAGGGGGACCCCCAACCAAGGGTCGTACAATGCAGGAAGAGCAGATTCAATCAGCGAGACAGAGGAACAAATTTTGGCAACAAAT
This sequence comes from Emergomyces orientalis, assembly GCA_002110485.1. Taxonomy (NCBI): domain Eukaryota; kingdom Fungi; phylum Ascomycota; class Eurotiomycetes; order Onygenales; family Ajellomycetaceae; genus Emergomyces; species Emergomyces orientalis. Next base: position 2,859,725 of record MOWL01000067.1, read on the forward strand.
CCCGTTATGGAGGCATTTGGAAATGCAAAGACTACCCGAAACGACAATTCCTCCCGATTCGGAAAATATATTGAGATTATGTTCGATGACAAAACAAATATTATTGGGGCGAAAATAAGAACATATCTCCTTGAACGTTCAAGACTTGTGTTTCAACCCCTAAAAGAAAGAAATTACCATATTTTCTACCAACTAGTTGTCGGAGCTACTGATTCGGAACGGCAAGAGTTGGGCCTCTTGCCCATTGAGGAATTCGAGTATCTGAACCAAGGAGGTGCTCCGGTGATCGATGGAGTCGACGATAAAGCCGAATTTGACGCCACAAGGAAATCGCTTACGACAATAGGTGTGACGAAGGAGACCCAAGCTGATATATTCCGAATCCTAGCTGCTCTTCTGCACCTAGGTAATGTCAAGATTCATGCCACTCGAACTGATTCTTCTCTTTCTTCCACGGAACCGTCTCTTGTGCGCGCATGCGAGATGCTGGGGATAGAAGCGAGCGAATTCTCCAAGTGGATTGTGAAGAAACAACTTATCACCCGCGGCGAGAAAATTACGTCTAATCTTACCCAGCAGCAGGCTCTAGTTGTCCGAGACTCCGTTGCGAAATTCATTTACTCAAGCTTGTTTGATTGGCTAGTGGAAACCATTAACCGCGGGCTAGCCACAGAAGACGTATTAAACAGAGTGAAATCGTTTATTGGAGTTCTGGATATTTATGGTTTTGAACATTTCGCCAAAAACTCCTTCGAACAGTTTTGTATCAATTATGCCAACGAGAAGCTACAGCAAGAGTTTAACCAGCATGTGTTCAAGCTTGAACAGGAGGAGTATGTCAGGGAACAAATTGATTGGAAATTTATTGATTTCTCGGACAATCAACCTTGCATTGATCTTATTGAAGGAAAACTGGGAGTCCTATCTCTGCTTGATGAAGAGTCTCGGTTACCAATGGGCTCTGACGACCAATTCGTCACAAAGCTGCATCATCACTTTGGATCAAATAAACAAAAGTTCTACAAGAAGCCTCGATTTGGAAAGTCCGCCTTCACCGTGTGCCATTATGCCGTCGACGTCACCTACGAGTCTGATGGTTTTATTGAGAAGAACCGCGACACCGTTCCGGATGAGCATATGGAAATTCTCCGCAAATCCTCCAACGGCTTTGTGAAAGCCGTTCTCGAAGCTGCTTCTGCTGTCCGGGAGAAGGACTCGGCGGCCGTGTCCTCGCGCCCGGTTGCAGCACCAGGGCGGAAGATTGGTGTTGCCGTCAACCGCAAACCCACGCTTGGAGGAATCTTCAAGTCGTCTCTGATTGAGCTTATGCACACCATCAACTCGACTGATGTTCACTACATTCGATGTATAAAACCTAATGAAGGCAAGGAAGCGTGGAAGTTCGAAGGTCCCATGGTTCTAAGCCAGCTGAGGGCGTGTGGTGTCTTGGAGACTGTCCGAATAAGTTGCGCTGGTTACCCCACGCGCTGGACGTACGAGGAGTTTGCTCTCCGGTACTACATGCTCTGTCATTCATCTCAGTGGACATCAGAGATACGCGACATGGGGCACGCTATTTTGCGAAAAGCTCTTGGCGATGCCAGTCATCAGCAAGATAAATACCAGCTCGGTTTGACAAAAATCTTCTTCCGAGCGGGTATGCTTGCTTTCCTTGAAAACCTCCGCACGTCACGGTTGAACGAGTGCGCGACCATGATCCAGAAGAACCTGAAATGCAAGTACTATCGTCGCAGATACCTCGAGGCTCGCGAGTCTATCCTTACCACGCAAAGCGTAATCAGGGGTTACCTGGCGAGACAACGCGCAGAAGAGATCCGTCGTATCAAAGCCGCTACCACAATTCAAAGAGTCTGGCGTGGCCAAAAGGAGCGGAAGCATTATGCCAGTATTCGGAACAATGTCATTCTCTTCGAGGCCGTTGCGAAAGGTTATCTCTGCCGGCGCAATATCATGGATACCATTCTTGGCAACGCAGCCAAGACTATCCAGCGTGCATTCCGGTCCTGGCGTTCACTACGTGCTTGGAGACAATACCGCAAGAAAGTCATCATCATTCAGAGTCTTTACAGAGGAAGAACAGCAAGGAGTCAGTACAAGAAGCTGCGTGAAGAGGCAAGGGATCTTAAGCAGATCTCTTATAAACTGGAAAACAAGGTCGTGGAGCTCACTCAATCCCTTGGGACACTCAAGCGAGAGAACAAAGCCCTTACAACACAGCTTGAGAACTATGAAGGCCAAGTCAAGTCCTGGAGAAGTCGACATAACGCTCTGGAAGCTCGTACCCGAGAGTTGCAAGCCGAGGCCAACCAAGCTGGCATTGCTGCTGCACAACTGACTGCCCTGGAAGAGGATATGACTAAATTGCAACAAAACCATGCTGAGGCACTGGTAACCGTAAAACGACTACAGGAAGAAGAAAGAGTGTCGCGCGAATCTCTCAAATCGGCAACTGCCGAACTTGATAAGCTAAGACAAGCTAATGCTGACCACGAACTCGAGAAGGATTCTCTCCGCCAGCTAATTTCTGATCTCCAAGATGAATTAGAGCTCGCTAAGAGGTCGGTTCCTGTTAACGGAGTTAATGGGGACCTTCAGAACGGAGCCGCCGCTCAACCCTCTATTACGGGTTTAATCAATCTGGTTTCATCCAAGAAGCCCAAACCGAAGAGACGTAGTGCTGGCACAGAGAAGATAGATATCGATCGATTCAGTGGTGCCTATAATCCACGGCCGGTATCGATGGCCGTGCCTAGTATATCAACCCGCCGCTCCAATCTATCTGGTTCTACTTTTGCTCCCGGGGTGGATTCTATTGAAATGGAACTGGAGACGCTGTTATCTGAAGAAGACGAGCTCAACGACGAAGTTACGATTGGTCTTATCCGCAACCTAAAAATGCCTCTTCCCGGGTCTACTCCGCCACCGACAGAGAAAGAGGTCCTCTTCCCGTCATACCTTATTAATCTTGTTACGTCCGAGATGTGGAATAATGGGTTTGTCAAGGAATCCGAGCGCTTCCTTGCTAATGTAATGCAATCTATTCAGCAAGACGTTATGCAGCATGAAGGTGAAGATGCAATTAACCCTGGCGCGTTCTGGCTTTCCAACGTGCACGAAATGCTGTCCTTCGTTTTCCTGGCAGAGGATTGGTATGAGGCTCAGAAAACCGATAACTACGAGTATGATCGTCTTTTGGAAATCGTGAAACATGATCTGGAGAGCTTGGAATTCAACATATACCACACTTGGATGAAAGTTTTGAAACAGAAGCTCTACAAGATGGTTGTCCCGGCAATCATCGAGTCGCAGTCACTCCCAGGATTCGTGACTAACGAAACTAACCGCTTCCTTGGAAAACTCCTCCCGTCTAACAACACTCCTGCTTACAGTATGGACAATCTTCTGAGCCTTCTTAACAACGTATACAAGGCGATGAAGGCGTACTACCTCGAAGACATGATCATCCTACAAACAATCAATGAGCTACTCCGTCTTGTCGGCGTCACTGCATTCAACGATCTCCTGATGAGAAGAAATTTCCTATCCTGGAAACGCGGTCTGCAAATCAATTACAATATTACCCGGATTGAAGAGTGGTGCAAGAGCCATGATATGCCTGAAGGGACCCTGCAGCTCGAGCATCTTATGGTAAGTTCATCATACTGTCGCTCCTCCAGCGAATATGGATTGTCAACTAATGCCCCTTTTAGCAAGCGACGAAATTGCTTCAACTCAAGAAGGCCACTCTCAACGATATTGAGATCATTCAAGATATCTGTTGGATGTAAGTAAATCATCATCCCCAGCTTATCCCTCACACCATAATTACAGGTTTTAATCTTATCTCCCAAATAGGCTCTCACCCAACCAAATACAAAAGCTTCTCAACCAGTATCTGGTCGCCGATTACGAACAGCCCATTAACGGCGAAATCATGAAGGCAGTTGCGTCTCGCGTGACAGAAAAGAGCGACGTCCTCCTCCTAACCGCAGTTGACATGGACGATAGCGGTCCCTACGAAATCGCCGAGCCACGTTCAATTACCGCATTGGAAACATATACTCCATCATGTAAGTGAATATATAATCAGTGCCGACATGCGAATTAATACAATCGAGCTATGTACTAACAGCAATCGACAGGGCTCCAAACACCCCGTCTAAAACGCCTTGCGGAGATCGTGTCCATGCAAGCCATGGCACAGCAAGAGAAGCTTGACATGGGGGATACCCATGACACTGCCAGCGTGTCCGCATAAAATTATGGAAAAAAAAACCCCTTTCCATCCCACTGTCCTGTGTTCCCATTGCCCACGCTTGTGCGTATTTATCTTTAGTTAGTCTTTGGGAGTCCGCCTCAATTATTGCCATTTAGTTGTTCGAATCTACCCTCTCCCAATTCGGCGTCTATGCCGCCGCCGCCGTATAGACTCTGAGTGGAAAGAAAGGACCTAGAAGACCAGCCCATCCATTGCGCACTGTTTTCTTTTGCTTCCCTGTGGCTCCCCACACCACACCTTGTTGGCAAGATCGGGCGCGGTCGTATCATCGTTTTATCTTCGTTTTTCTGATACTTTAGTTTTGTTTTTGTTTGTTCTAAGACCTTGTCTATATCCATTTTCTTTTTCAATTTTGCAAGCTCAACCAAGTTCCTCCCCCCTTTCTTCTCCTCTACTTCGTGTTACTTTTTCTTTTCTTGTTTCTTGCCTTCTTCCCTTTGGTGTCATGCTATTGGTTTTCCATGTTACTACATACAATTTACAGCCTCCCTCTACGTTAGAAGATATACTCTGAACTGACCCCCCTCTATAATTATACCAGCGTCGTTTCTCCTTTCTTCTAGAACTTCATTGTTGTGATGTAAGACTAGTTTGCCCTTTTGTTTTTCTTTGAATGATTTGGCCATCAAAGGGCAAGGATCTCGGGAGCGGAAAGAAATAATGTAATGTACAAAATTCCGGCTTCGCTTTTATCATCTGTTACTCTATATAAAGATAAATCAGCCCAAATTTTGTTTTGCAGAATTTGCTTTTCCTGAGGCTACAGAAACACACACATATATATACTAGATCCTAAGTCGGTTTACAGAGGCTACACAGACAGATAGGCGCAGGTGCACTTTACTTTAATAATGTTTAAACCCTTTATCCACATCCACTAATAAAATTAATTTTGTAAACTGTATAAGATTGCAGTTTGAGGGATGCCTTATAAATTGCCATCAACCCCAAATAAATTTCAACGTTGATATTAGGGTCGAGAGATCTTGGCGATGTTTTTGGAAATCATATCCCACCACCACAAATTTCTGCCCCTCTGTGTTTTAATAGCCTTTCCCATGCTACAAACTCTCAACACAATATACAGTTTATCGCCCATCCCCCTTCTGCCCAGCGTATTTTGCATCCGAAATAAAAATAAAAGAAAATTCCAGGAGAGCAGGTCTGAGCCTAGATCGCTCCCCGCCTTAGCTTGATATAAACAGAAGGTAGATAATTTGATCTCTTCCCGACACCATGAAAACCATAAACTTCATCACAGGCAACAAAAATAAATTAGCCGAAGTTCAAGCTATTCTCGGGGATGTCATAGAAGTGCAGAATCGGGCCGTCGACGTGCCTGAGATACAGGGCTCGATCGAAGAGATTGCAAGGGAGAAATGCCAAAGGGCGGCGGAGGCGGTATGTGGTGGAAGCTCCCTTACTCCCTTGCCCCTCCTGTTTTTTAAGCTGGTTAAGCATAAGTCGGAAATTGATTTATTTATCAAACTACCCAGCCTAGTGTTTGTGGATACTTATCTATTCCATTGAGATCATCTTGATTAGCTGTGATTTTTATATGCATGAAGGGCAAAAGCCATCTAGCTAAATTTTGTGGCGACGAATACACAGGTACAAGGACCAGCGTTGACGGAGGATACAGCTCTAGAGTTCAATGCATTAAAAGGGTTGCCGGGTCCATATATGTAAGTAATTTCTCTGTCCTTTTCAACGTCTTCCTTATCAAGCACCAACACCCCTTGATATTCCTGTCTCTATTATACCTCATTTGTACATTTTTTTATAACAGTCAAGCTGAAAGGCATTGGAGAAAATTTGAAACTGATAACAAAGGTATAGCAAATGGTTTCTCGAAGCCCTGGGCCACGATGGGCTAAATAAGTTGCTGGATCCATATGAGGATAAATCCATCGTAGCGGTGTGCACGTTTGCGTTCTCCAGCGGACCGGGTACGGAGCCCATACTCTTTCAAGGGAGGACTGAGGTATGCACGTTCGTTCTGCTTCCGAAGATCTCCCCACTTTCTCTCCCCCAAAACACGGAAATGGTCAGCTCGAAGGCCAAAAAAAAGAGAGATCATGATTTCCTTTCTGACTGGCGACTTTTCATCGTAATAGGGTCGAATTGTCCCAGCCAGGGGGCCTGCGAAATTTGGTATAGTCCACCGCCCAACTTCCACTTCCCTCACCTTCCATTCTTTTTATCTAGCAAAATATGAATTGAAGGAGCTGACAATGACGTGAACTGCGTAGGTTGGGATCCCGTATTCGAGTATGAGGGGAAGACGTTTGCGGAGATGGAAAAGGACGAAAAGGTATGAAAAAAATGTCACCCCACGTCGACCACGATCAAAGCAACCCCTTTTAAAACGGTGGATAGTTGGGGAGTATATCTGGTCATTGACGCTGAGGTTCTGCCTGACCATCTAGAACCTGATTTCCCATCGATACAAGGCGCTTGCGAAGTTGAAACAATGGCTCACGGAGACACATCCTTGAGATTCTCCCATTTTTGTCATAACATATGCGGTGAGAAAAGGCTGCAGGGGCCACGAGGGAGGTCCATTCAACCGGAACTTTCCGCATGGGACGCTTTCCAAGCACCTAACCAACCACCGATGCGCTCGCAATTGCTTTCAAGGTCCCCATCCTTCTCACTCGTCAATTCGACGACGATCTCCTCATCGTATGACTGCCTAGCCTCGTCGAGAAGCACTTCGAATATTTCCGCGTCAAGGTTTTCCTGCAATTTGTTCTCCGAGTAGCCTCTGTGAATATCATAATAGATAGATAGATAATTTATTAGTCCTTCTATCCCCTTCAGACGTCCTCCATGCCCTTGTGATGAAATCGAGGAGAAAAAAGAGTGGGAGAAAAAGAAATAGAAATATTGATTTAGCTCACCTGGCAGCCAATCGATCATACAATACAGATGTAGAAGGGCACCGGATCACCACCACAAGGTCAATCCAGGACTTGGGGAAAAGGTCGCAGGCATGCCAATCAATAAGCCACCCACCCTTTAGCACATCCTCTTCAATTGCATCGAGTAGCTACGTAACCACAATCGCATCACGCATTAGCCAACTATCCCACTACTTGCATCGGCGGTGGAACTCGGATAAAAAGAGACAGCAGAACAAGAACAAGATGATCAAGCCACCGAGAAAATAAATTTCAAAAAGAAATAGCTCCTCATATACCTTATCCTCATCCACAATATAGCTTTTCAACTCATCATCAAACCCCTCATGGCAACCTTGCTCTTTCACAACTTGGTTAATGGATAGGTGTCGCAGACCGGTTTCCTGGGCAAGCTGCTGGCAATGGACTGTTTTGCCTACGCCAGGCGTACCAGTGATGATCACGTTAGGGAGGGTCCTCATTTTCATTTGCGGGGTTGTGAGGGATCTTGTTTTGTAAGAAGGTAAGGTTTGATACGAGAGGAAGGGGAAAAAGAGTGTATGTGAGGGGAGGGAGTGTGATAAATATAGAATGTCTAGATGAAGAAGAGGGCAGAAAAAGAAAATAAAAAATATAGGGCCGTAATTTATCTGTTACGATGAATACAGTATCACGTGAAGGTACAGGAGCAGAATTCCAAATTACGATACATAAATACAGAAACATTTCATCACAATGAAATCCAATGTTCGAAGGAAAATCAATCCGCCTTTTTTGCAGGAAATAAAAAAATATAATATATTAATAGATACAAAACATTCGCTGTATCATGCTAATCTCGTAAGTCTTTGTGGTCATTATATTTCAAAACAAAAATTTTGAACTCTAATTCGCGAAATCCCGATCTTCCCAAATAATGCTGGAAAAAGCCATCGCCTGAAATGCACCAGACCAAACCCCAAATCTAAGGGGCTTTAAAAAAAATATGGAAATGGAATTTGACGGATACGCAAAAGGAAAACCCCTCTAGCAGAGGAGCCAGCAGCACAACTGCTGGTAAATTAACAACGGTTGCAACTGCCGTGGCCTTAAACAAGTACCATGAAAAAATATTCCTAACAAATCATCACTTAGTTTATGTGGAAAATTATCCGACATGCAATAAAATGCGGTAGAAAATATGTAATGATGATAATAGAATCTCCCAGGCCGAAGGATTTATGTTTTTAGATATCAGGTTTCTGACTGTAATGTGTTTTCCCAGAGCGTTGATGGAAATAACCTACCCTCGTTAGCAAATCCCCCCAAATCAACTGAAAAAAAGAGGAATGCTTGTATCCAACTCACTTGAGAATTTCAAATTCCTTGTATTTTTGCAGGTAGCCGGGGCCTCGACGGTACGCCTTTATAAGACGACCCGGGTCCTGAGACTTAATGTGGTTGTTGCCGATAAGTCTCTCGATTGCTGGTGATGTTTTGAACATAGGGTCAAAGACCAGGAGGCTGGCGCTTCCGCTTTTGCGTATTTCGTAACCAACGATTGTTAGAGAGTGGCCTAGCGTTTGTTGAATATGAATGGTTAACGTGAAACTGCTGGTACAGAGGATGATGTTCTTGTTGCTGCTGCCTACATACCTTGATGCTGGAGATAAATGGGTGGTAGTTCTGTCTGGGTTATCCTCTCGTTATTTGCCGAGCAGCCCTGGAGGAAATACGCCAATATATCATCAAGTAGGGCATCATGGGCAGAAATATCTTGGGTAGTACCGAAGGCGCCGGCCGTGCATCTAACCCGACAGATTAGATCACTTGTTCAACAAAATAACATCCGGTTGGGGGGGATGGGGAACGTACTTAATACCCAAACTGAGAAAAAGCGCTTGAGCCTGATCAGGAGTTAGAAAAGACATGCGTGTAAACACATTAAATTCCTCAATCCTTTTCGAGTCGAGTGAATTTACCTCAGAAGTTCCAATATATTTTCTTGTTCCCTTAATACCCCCCGTTTCAATCTGTGCTGTATTATTAAAGCCCAAATCCCAAGCTTGCTCGATAAGGTCTTGTAATCGTAAGATTGTAGGGAGTCTACCAGGAAATTGCTCGTAGCCATCCGCTTGGGTATCTTGGATATAGGAAACTAGCATTTGGATATTTCTATACCCGCAAAACCCGCCTTCTTTAGGCATCTTGAAAACATGTCTGGCTGCGGGGTTGCAGAGAAAGGCCTGCTCTACCGTTTCATCCAGTTCGCAGAGTTGAGCAAGAACGGGGATAAGTTGTGATGTCTCATTTGCCACATATTCAACTCTGCGTAGAGTGCCATCTGGTTGAATCTGGTTTGATACGGTAACTTTTGCGCCTTCTTCCAACATGTTTCTTAGCCACGATGGCATTTGCTTTTCATGCGCGTATGGTCCTAATTCCGATCTCTGATAGGGATATAACGCCAGGTCAGAAAGAAGTCAGAGTAGCTGAAATGAGGAAAATGGAGGGGGGAAGTTACCCCAAGTCGACGCACAAAGCCTCCAGCAGTATTGTGGTGTTGTCGTTTTGATTTGCGTTTCCGGTTTTCCGATGGCCCTGATGCTGCTTTTGAATCCCTATGTGATCCTTTGCGTGAATCTTTTGGCTGAAGGATATTATCCCTATTACGAAGGGCCTTGGGTAGCTTTGTGGAAAATCGACTTTCAATATCGTCGCATATATAATCTGTATTTCCATCGCTCTCTTCCTCTGGACGTTCATCCTTGGAAACAACACCACCAGACTCTTCAAAAGCCATGCCCTCAGCCATATGAAGGTCTAGATGGCTTGAAAACTCAGCGGTGGAGATGATCTCTCCACAGCCATGAGGGCAATCAACGTAACCGTCGAGTGGATCATAATCATTTACGGATGATTCTGCAGAAGGCACAGGAGAATTCCTAATTTTGAGATCTGTGCTATGCTTCAAATTCTGGGGGATGGGAGAGGGTTCCTCAGTCGCGATGAAGGGAGACTCTCCATTTTCGGGATGGCAGAGCTCTACATGTTGGGTTAAGAAATAGGGATCGGAATCTGAAAAGTCACAAAATGGACATGGTAGGACATTGACTTCCATGTTGTCTTGAGCCATTAGAAAAGGCTCTTGGATAAAAGGAGGGTTTTCGATATTTATATACAGCTCCGTTGCAGCGATGCAGCAACAGGCGTTAATCACTGAGAGAGTAGCGGCTGGAGGAGCTGAATTCCCACGTCCCGTGTTGATTAGTTTTCCCCCGCAACAATTCCACGTGTAGAGATTGTGAGTGGTGAAGAGATGTTGAGGTTGAAATCGACGAAATTATTTTACTTCGTGCAGCTGTCGTAGTTGCCGTAGTAGTAGTAATGATCGAATTATATACTTTTATTTATACCAAGTCAAAAGCACATGACTGCAGAGAGGCTGCAATCTAATCTGATCAGATCTATATTGTGATACCGAAATATTCTCCCAAAAAAATACCAAAATATTCGTACAACATTCACTTCACTCCCTTTGCACACTCATTTATTACCAAGAAGATAGATGGAAATTATTCCTGTTGTTTACATATTACCACGTCAAATCTATTTGGTTGTGAAACAAAAACACATTTCCTGGGCATTAGCCGCATAAGTTGGGGATAGGGGCACTATTGAGGTGAGGCTTTTCAACCATTGCGCCACAACTTCTATGACAACTGACAATCTGATACCCGACATTGGCATATGCCAAAATCTCTACACATGATAGTATCTTGAATAGATAAACACATAGGCATGGATTAGATCTATCTATCCGTAGATCCATCTGGCTGCCCCTTACATAGGTACTACTCACATAGGCAGGCCGAACTAACCCCGCGAAACAAACAGAACAAACAGCGTGAAAATAATCCCAGATGGCAAAAAAGAAAAAAAAGGGACAGAAAAAAAAGAAAAGAAAAAAAAAAGCAACTCAGATATTGAGGATATAAAAAATGGAAATTTTCTTGGGTATTATTTCTATCAAGTAGCAATCAGAAGAATATTCCAACCAGCCCACGCATTGTATGCTTCATTTTTCTTCAATCTTGAGGAACTTTTTTTCTTCTTTTGGCTGTCATTTATCCCCTTTTCTATGACAAGATCTATCGTCTAAAAAGCGTATCACTATCTTCAAAAAGAAGCGAAAAAGAAGGAAAAAGAAAAGAAATTCCAAGCGGTTGCTGGCTTAGCCCGAATTGCGTGATCCACCGTGGCCGCTAAACCGACCAACCCGATTTTCGCTGTCTGTGGCAGAAGGAAAAAAAAAAAAGCACAGTCATCCATTAATTCGGTTGTGACAAGGCGCAAGGGAGCTTATTATTCTATTGCATTTTTGTAAGGTTAATTTTACCCTTTTTTTACTCAGCTCGGGCAGTTAATATATCTTCCCTTCCCTTGTCGCCCCCCTCCTCTTCTCCTTGATACTATTTTCAGTCCTCAATTCTATACTCTCCTCTCACCATCCCTCACACATCTATATCTATCCTGGTTAGACACCTCAATTCAAATCCAAGGCTTATGCCTTTCAGCTCCGGTTTCACCTCCGCTCACGCACGATGAGTTTACTCTCACACCTAGTCATAAATGGAACCGACAACGTTCCTCTCTCCAATGGCATAACGGCGCATCCTACGGAATGGGTTGTGCAGAAGTTCGGAGGAACAAGCGTAGGAAAATTCGCGGTTGATATCGTGGATCGTGTCATATAGTAAATTGCCCCTCCCTACGAACATTGTGTGAAATCCTCCCTCCTTTTTTTGTTTCGACAATTGAATTAACTCTTTTTTTACTTCGATCTATAGCCCTAGTACCCTGACGCATAGAGTTGCTGTTGTGTGCTCTGCCAGAAGTAGTTCATCCAAAGCTGATGGGACCACGAATCGGTGAGTCACATCATATACATTTATGCATAACCCGCCACTGGATATCATACCAATTTGGAGACCCGGCTTGGTTCAATGAGTTTGCAAAGTAACAAATATCTCTTCTAGATTACTTCGCGCCGCTCGAGAAGCGGCGGAAAATACAAAGTCTACTCATTTTGTTTCCCTCGTCGACGCCGTCCGCCATGAACACGTCCAGGTCGCCAGGGACCTTGTACGAAACCCAGAACTGAAAGACCAGTTGATTAAAGCAATCGAAGACGAATGCACCCACATCCTCAAAATCCTTGAAGCCGCCCAAACCCTCGGAGAAATAACTGCCAAATGTGTAGACAAGGTGATAAGCACTGGTGAGAAACTAAGTTGTCGCATGATGGCAGCGTTGCTCCAGGATCACGGCGTCGAGTCAGAATACATCGATCTATCAGACGTGGTCTGTTTTGCGACAAATTGCCAGTCGCTCGACCAAGCATTTTATGACCGCCTGGCTGCCGCTCTGGGTGAAAAGATAAAAGCGTGCGGGAGAAAAGTGCCCGTAATCACGGGCTATTTTGGGCCGGTACCGGGAGGTTTGCTGGACAAAATCGGCCGAGGCTATACAGATCTATGTGCCGCGCTTGTCGCGGTGGGTGTAAATGCACATGAGCTTCAGGTCTGGAAGGAGGTGGACGGAATTTTCACAGCCGATCCGCGAAAAGTACCCACAGCACGGCTCCTGTCGGCCATTACGCCCGCTGAGGCCGCTGAATTGACATTCTACGGCTCTGAGGTGATCCACCCTTTTACCATGGAGCAGGTCATCCGAGCGCGGATTCCCATCCGGATAAAAAATGTCATGAAACCCAGGGGCAACGGCACAGTGATTTTCCCAGACCCTGCTGAGCTAGATAAGACAGCGCCGGGCCATGACCCAAAACTCTTCCGCACCCGGAACTCCAGCGTCCTATCACAGCAACAAGGCCCCAAACGACCGACTGCCGTAACGGCCAAGCACAAGATCCTCGTCATAAATGTCCACTCGAACAAGCGGTCCTTATCTCATGGGTTTTTCGCCGGCATTTTTTCTGTATTAGATAAATGGCGACTCTCCATCGATCTGATATCCACCAGCGAAGTGCACGTGTCTTTAGCGCTCCATTCAGAACTACCCTTGCTGAATGGGGTTGGCCAGGACGAGTACCAGATTATCGACGAGGATCTTCGAGGAGCTATCCAGGACCTCCGTCGGTACGGTACAGTGGATATCATTCCACAAATGGCCATTCTGAGTCTCGTGGGACGGCAGATGAAGAACATGGTTGGCATTGCGGGACGTATGTTTTCGACACTGGGGGAGCACAATGTCAATATCGAGATGATTTCACAAGGTAAGCAGTTCCCCCCCCCTTCCCAACCTCCTTTTAAGTCGGGTCACTGTGCCACACCTCCTTTTTGTCAGCATGCCAATCCTTCCGTTTTCAAATTACAGGTGCAAGCGAAATCAACATATCCTGCGTAATCGAAGAGAGAGACGCAGACCGTGCAATCAACATCCTCCACACAAACCTCTTTACCTTCCTCGATTGAAACGCCTACCTACATACACACGCCCTCTTTTCCATCGTCGTGGGATAAACTCTTTATGATACCTTTTTTTTTTTTTCGTTCTCTTACTATTTCCTCTTATTTTATTCTACGGCATATTTTTCCGAAGCGAAGGGATTGCAAAATAGCAACAATTGCAGAAATGCAAAAATGTATGACGAGACGAGCACTCCAACGTGAATATTTCCGAAATATATTTTGGCCAGTTCCGATTCCAACAACCGGGCATAACGGGTCGAAATATAATACACACACAAACACACACCCACATCCACACCCCAACTGATACAAACGCGCGCGCGGTTATAGAAAGTTTTTCTTCTTTCTTCTTTTTTGTTTTTTTGGGACGCCGGGATATAAAAAAGCGTCAGGAGTTTTTTCCTTCAGGGATATAGCATGGTAAAGGGATGAATTCGCGATACATCACAGTGGAACAGTGGAATGGGTTTGAGATGGCCGATACCAGAGAGACGGACACACACACACACAGAGAGAGAGAGAATATAGTTTTACGGTGGTGGTCGAAAATGCACACGAACACGTGTTCGATGTGGCCTCGGCGCGCATTTTTACAGATTTCCTCCATTCTTTCGTGACCGGTGATTGGACAGTTTCTTCACCTCCATTTCGCCGTTGTTGGCTCGGCACTTAGGAAGGGAAGGGAAGGGAATGGAAAGGGAATGGAAAGGAAAGGGAACGGATTGGATTTTGAATCAGGTTCGGCTACGTTGATTAGGCCCGATACTTGGAGGCTCACCGCCCCAAAATAATAAAAACCAAAAACCAAAAACCAAAAAAATAGAAACGATTCGTCCATCCTCGGGACTTCAAGGCTGTCTTTTGGTGTAGACGGAACTGAATGGGTGTAATGACAATTTGCTCTTTCACTAATCAATGGGGGTTTTTTTTTTTTGGTTTTTTTGGGTTGGGCCTGGGTGGACAAGCCGCGGAGGCCGTTCGGGAAGCTTACCGGCGAAACGATAGACAACAATAAAAAAAAAGTGTCGCCATGGAGTGGCCCCCCGGTAACGACATCATGAACTGAAAAGAACGGAAAAGGCCTGAAAAGAGACGACTGAAGGGTTTCAGGCGCTCGGTAGAGATGACTCTCTTTGCTTTTCTTTTATGCTCTTCCGTTTCGTTCTTGCTTGGGTAGACCGCAACAAAAAGCCTAGACATGATGAACCTGCTTTCCATCCCTTCCGTTCAGGGCAAAAATTATCTTCTTCTCTTCTTCTTCTTTCTCTCTCTGCGGATTGGGTGTCCGGGGGAGAATTTAGGGGAGCATTTAGGATTGAGGCCCTAATAAGTGATTGACTTGGGGCTAGCTTTAATGTTATCCATTTCGATTCCTGATTGATTTTCGAGCAAATAGAGAGCAATGCGCGAGTAAAAGAGCGATGCTATGGCTCATTTTTTAGGGAGGGTTTTTGTTGTTATCGAATCGTTTTCCCTTCCCCCAATTTTTGCTTCCTTCATCTGTACAGGAACTACATACATATACTGAGGTAAATATACTACTGCAAGGGCGTAGGTAACTAGCTACCTATTGGTTTTCTTTTTGTATCAAGGGGTGGATCTTACGGGTTGGTTTACTTTTACACCATACCGCGCGCACACACACACACACACACACACACACACACACGCATACTACGGGGGAAAAAAAAGCGTGAGAAAATTACTTCGAGGTGAAGATAAATAATTAAAAGGTTAACAAAAGAGAGAAGCCAACAACGACAAATCACCAACCACCGTTTCAAATCACAGCCATTTCATCAGCCTGATTGGCGAATATTGGGGGGGAGAGGGATTGACCCGAAGCAACGAACAAGGAACGAACACCCAAGCAATAAGTCCAGCGCTAATAAAAGCCCCAAGCCAGGCGCACAGGGACAGGAGCAGGCTGATTTTGAAGTTTCACCAGGCCAAGGCCACTGAGGCCAGTGGATGGATGGATTGAGTGGATATGGGAAGCCTGCAGGAATGTATCTAAGGATATTTCCAGGCTAGCCGGATGTGTGAGTTGGCAGAGAGTTGAGGTGGAGAATAGAGAAAGTGCAAGTTTTAGGTAAGGTTAGGTTTCTGGGCCAGGAGTCATTTTTCTCATTCTTGGTTCTGGTACGGTAAACTATGGGTTGGGGCTATATTTATCCCATTTATCCCGTTATCTACCATATATTCCCCCTTCCATCAAAAGATTGGATGAATGCAGTGAGTTTTTGGGGTGATAAGGGGAATTGAGGGAAATATACTCCGTACTTCCTATTCCAGTTGTCTAGTTAGTTGCCATTTTTTCAGGCAGAAGCCCCGGGGGGGGGGGGGGGGGGGGATAGAATGAATGGCCTAGGTATTGTGTGTGGCTGGTTACTCTGCCTTGATTGTGTTTGTTCAACTCAACCTGATGAAAGAAAGATATTGAGGGATTGATTGAGGGATTGTGAGGGAAGAAAATAAATAAGCAAAATCACCGCGTAATCGATATCTGGTTGTATCGGTATCGCTGTAATTTTCAACTGTCATGACGTGTCCCACCCATACCGGAGACTGGCTAACCTTGGCGCTGTGCCCGTGTGATTCTGTGCTCTCCTGGTGTATTTTTGGGTGTATTTGGCTTTTGTTTCCTCTTTCCTTGCTGGAGATCTTTTTGCTGCTCTCTTTTTCTCTTTTTGTCTTCCATCATCATCATCATCATCATCATCATCTTCTTCTTCTTCTTCTTCAATTACTCTTCAACTTCTTGTTCATGTCCGTTAATTAGTTGGTTGTGATGCATTGGGAGTTATCCAGACTGTAGGTGTTGTAATCAGGCCTTCGCCCTCCACTTCCCTGCTGTTTCAAAACTAAACTCCCCTGTCTCTGCGCCTTATTCTCCTTCCAAGACTTCTTTCCCCTCAACTGTCCCCATCTCTCCCATCTCATCCATCATTCCATCACTCCATCACTTCTTTGTCTTCTTCCTCCACTTGAAGGCTCCAATTTCTCCGATTGTCCCATTCTCCATTTATTCCCGCATTCGTTCCCTTCTAATTTCCTCCCCTACTATCACTTTTCCCCCATTTAGGCGCCGCCTTTCGTCTTTCGTCTGCCTTTTGGCTCTGATTCTGGTCTGTAGCTCTTCAGCTCCTCCAACGACAGCCACATCCCCGCTAGTGCAGATCTTGCCTTTCCCACAACTCCGATTTTCATTCTCTGCCTCCATCCACCAACTTCTTCTTCACCCACAAATTCATATCTCCCTCGACATCACTATATCCGCCCTTTTTTACGCGTCAAATCCCCCGCTCTCTGCCGTTTTGTCATTGTAGGCCCTGCCATCGCCTTTTTCGCGATGGCTTCGACGCGTCAACCTCCGCCTTTGCGCATCTACCAGGACTCCAGCACTCCTCATCCTGCTCCTCCATCTGTGACTCAGCCTACCAACAATCACTCTTCTTTTTCCTCTTCCTCCTCCTCTTCCTTAAACCAGCCTAATCGCTTGCAGCCATCTCCTATGCCGCTGCAGCCCATGAGAAACGCGTCCATGAACAAAAATTTCGCACTGAATCCCACTGCCAATGGCCAATGCAATGTGTCTCCTGTAAAAGCCCAACGTCGTCCAAGCATGTCTGCTTCCGGCGGCGGCCACCATCGCGACAAATTGAGCTATGTTCCAATTTCTGCGCCCCATCCTGTCGTTTTCACCACAGATTCTCCAACTAAGCATACTCGTAACGGCTCGACATACCCCCAAAGTGCCCCTCCAATTACCCATCATGCTCTCTTTACCACTTTTTCCAGCGTGCCAACAGCGGACCGCTCCTATGGATCCAAAGCGCATCCTATCAGTGCACAGAACGAAAACTTTACCACCACCACAACGGGTTTCCAACATCCCATGTCTGCATATGCAGGTGCCAACTCAGGTAAACGGACTTTAATGGAACCCGCTTCGTTGATGAAAGACCGCCCATCTAAGAAGCCCAAGCGCGAGGAGCCATCATTCGTTCAATTACCTGATCCCATGGACATGCCTCTTGTTGAAGATGACGGCTCAAAGCCTCCATATAGCTATGCCATCCTTATCGGAATGGCAATTCTTCGTGCGCCCAATAGGCGTCTGACTCTTGCCCAAATCTATAAGTGGATCTCAGACACTTTTGCCTTCTACCGTGCTGGCGATTCGGGCTGGCAGAATAGCATCCGCCATAATCTAAGCTTGAATAAGGCGTTTATCAAACAAGAACGCCCAAAGGATGACCCTGGAAAGGGCAATTACTGGGCTATTGAGCCTGGCATGGAAGCTCAGTTTTTAAGAGACAAGCCCGCGCGCCGGAACTTGGTCGCTGCCATTCCGCAATCTACCCCTCACATCGAGCCGCTCTTTGAACCGTCATCACAGCCTCATCTCCATCCTGCCCCCATTGCTGCTGCCCCCCAAACTACTACTAGTACATCTACTGCTACCACCACCAATCTCACCGCTACTACCAACAACTCTACAAACACTACGGCCCTTTCCTCCATCCCCGCTAGAAACGCACCCATTGCTACTACATCGACTTATATGCCACCTCCCACCCGCCAATCATCCAACAAGGTTGCCAATTTAGACCTGTCCTCTGATGCAACTTTACCTGCCTCCGATCCTGCGCTCCAGGAAGACAGCGGAGATGAAGTTGTACGCCTTGCCATGCTTCATTCAACCCGATTACCTCGCTCTTCCCCCCCGCATCAAATCCATTCTTCCCCTCCAATTGCACCTGCTGTTTTCCATCGTCAGGCAACACCTCCAACTCCATCCCGCCCACTCACAGCTTCAGCTGCTATTCCCCGCTCAAGGAAGCGCAGCACTGCCGCAATGAATGATAGTGGTTATTATTCCTCTCTCGAATCTTCCGCCATGCGACCACACAAGGCTGGCCACATCTTGACTTCTGATTTGGATATCGAACCTCCCCGCATTAAGCGAGGCCGCGCTGAGGAGGAAATTGCTCGCATTCGAAGCTCTTCACATGATATTAGCCCATTGCGTATTGGCACGCTGAAAGACACTACTCAATTGATTGGATCCTCACCTCTCCGACATGAATATAGCAACATGCTTCCCCCCCCTATTACCCCCGCCATTAAATTCAAGAAACCAATAAAACCCCCGCCGTCTCTTTCTCCCAATACAAACCTACAAAACCACCGCAAGAGGATCCAACAAATGGTGAATTCTCCAATCAAGCACTACGGTCTAACAGACGACATTCTTCCCTGGAGCCCTGCCTTCAACATCCAAGACGACACCTTCCTCTCGAATGACAATCTCAACATCCCTTTTGACATATTCGCTGAACAGTTCCCGACCACAATTTCCACGCCTACTTATGGGTCGCCAGAAAAGCGCTCAGCGAGGCGTCCACGATCGGATCGACTCAACCCAACCAGCAACATGCTCGCAGATATCACAGACCTCCACGGCCATAGTCGACTAAATACTCCCACGGTCAAGTCGTCCAAGGTTAGGGGTCTCAAGTACTACGAATCCCCGTCGAAGAAACCCAACACTTCGCAGTTCAACGACATCTCACAGGATGACCTGTTCTCATTCAATCTCTTTAGCGAGGATGCAGCAGAGGTTGACGGAATCGATCTCTTGCAAGGCTTTGAGAAAATTGGGCAGTCGGGCAAGGATGACCATTCTCCCAAACAACTCCTTCAAAATAAATCATATTTCGGATCCAGAAGTAACAACCCCCGGGTCTAAACAATAACACCACACCGAAAAGACTATGCGATCCCACTTAAAAACTTTCTTCTCCACGTTTGGATGGAGCATTGGAGTCGTCTCATCGTTTTTTGATCGTGGTTTTGGTTCCTCTTCGGTATTTTTTTTTTTTGGCTCTTAAAGACTCTTTTTTTTGGTATCTTGCTCCCTCTTCCCGCCTTGGTTTGGGTTTTTGGAGACAAGCACCATATTCGAATTTCTATTGTGGCTTTTTATCTGAATTCCATGACCACATCAATATGGTTCTAGTGTAATGGATTCCGTTATCCTTCAACAGCCATGGCTACGGTTCTCTCGAGTTAGGTTTCTGGGCGGTCTTGTGTTTATTATTTTATTTTTTTTGCAAGCGTGTTGGTTTAATCTTTTGCGTCCTTGTTTACCTTTTGCCGATAGTATTCTCTCCTCTGCTCTAATGTCTGTGCATATCCATGTCAGGGGTGGTAATCTTTTTATGTGGCTAATCTCTCTTTTATTTTTGCTTTTTTATTTATTTTACAGCGGCTGGTGTTCTGAGTACTATTTTCCCCCTCTGTTTCCCCTTCTCTGTTTACCATTGTTTTATGGGAAACTGTTGGGTTCTGGTCGGAGCTTTGATGCTATTCTCTTTTTTTTGCATTCATTCATTCATTCACTATTTTTGCTTGTCAGGTCAACTTGGGCCCGGTTCGGAAAGGAAAGGAACAGGAAACAGGAAAGGGAAAGGAAAAAAAAAGGGGTGTATTTTGTTTTATTATGGGACGGTGACGACACGACGCTCATGATACTACGATATGTTTTCATGTATGTGCACAACGGGCTACAGGGTACGATGGCTTTATGAGGTTTTTTTCTGTTATCTTTTTGTTATTTATTCTATACACACACACGCGCGCGCGCGCGCACAAAAACACAAAACCACGCATGAGCACTCGTACTCCGCCCGCCCCCTTGTTGTTTCTATCTTTTGCTTTTATATCATCTCTTGTAACTTTTTTAAACTTTATTTTTTTTTCTTCCTTTTTGTTTATGTATGAGGCTACAGTGAGATAGAAGTAGATAGATAACATATTTTATGTTGCTTTCTTTTCTTCTTTTTTCTTTCGTGAGAGACAATTGAGTTTTTTAATTAACTTATTATTGCTCTTATGAATTCTCGCAACAAGGGTTTCTTTCATGATTTTGGTTGTGTGATGATCGGGCATACGTAGCTGATGATTGACCTGAGGCTTGTAGATATTGAATAGATATATGTGTATATTCAACCGTTGAGAAGCTTTGGGAGCAAGAGGTTGAAAAGGGTAAGATTGGTTTTATTATGTAGGTTGTGTATTTTCATGGATAATTTTTCTCTTTTTCCTGTTGATTTGATTTGATTTTGATCTGATCTGATAAGGGGGGTTTATCTATTGGTTATCCATCCAATCTGAAGAATTCATGGCTCATCATTAACCTAAGCAAAATGTATGTATAAAAAAAAAGGAAAAGGAGACAAAAATAAATAAAAGAGAAAAGCGAAAACCAAGATAAAAAAGTGTTTCCCAATCCAAGCGATATTAAAAAAAAAAAAAAAAAAAAAAAAAAAGGAAAACCGGAGACACACCCAAACCCGAACCGTACTTAACGCCGGCCTCCATTCATTTCCCATCCCATCCCATCCCTTTCTCTTGACGTTGGAGGAAGGGTTTTATTAACGCGGTTTACCACGAAGCTGAGTTCCAAATTCCGTACGCTTCCCCCTATGTATAAACATAGCATCGCGCGGAAGACGACGGGGGTTGGGGGAAAGAACACCCCAAAACTCTCCCGGCGCCTCTTCCCGCCCCGGCTTTCATCAATCCATCTCTGATTCAATCTCCCTTATTTTTAGTTCATGAACCCCCCCCTTTTCCCCAAGCAAAATGCGCAAGGGAAGAAGAAAAAACGGAACCAAAATGACAAGAACCTAGAGTTTTCGCAACGCATTCCATGAGGCCGAGGTTGAAGAGAAATTCCACGTCTGCAACCCCCGCAATATTATTTCCATCGTCGGTGGGCAGATTTCCGTAACTCGCGTTATGAGCGGGTCGAAAGAAATTCTCAGACTGAATCCAATGCCTGGGGCGGAAATTTTTTTTTTTTTGACAGCATATATGTATATGTGAGCATGCGTGTACGTTTTGAAAATAAAATAAAAACCCCCAAATTTCGTATAATTTCTCCGTGCTATCCCACCATCCCTAATCACTGCTGCTGCACCCGCGACAACCACAGCCGACGCACTGGATGCTCTGGTCCTCTTTGAGCTGGGCCTTGGGCACACGGCAGATGCATGTGGCGTTGAAATTTGTTTCTTTGGTTTGGATGCAGCGGAGGCAGCATAGCTATATAAAAATATATTGTCACTGTTAGTTTATGCCAGTTGTAAGAAAGGGGGGGCCGGGGTGGGGATGGTGTATATATGCGCACCTTCTCATAACCTTGTTTCTTCCACTTTGCAATAAGCAGTGCGTCTGCGTAGTTATTTTTCAGCAGCCAGTCATACAGCTGTTTGGAGATGGCTTCTTTTTCGTAGTAGAGGTCGTAGATGTAGCGAGATCCTGAATTTTTGGTATATATATTCGTTAGCTGCCTGGTTCATGCGGGAGATATATACAAGTATATATATTGCACAGAATTAACATACGCGCGTGGCTAATCTGAAATATCGGCCAGAGAACCTCGTGTCTCTTCTTGCCGTCGTGTGAGGCGTTTTCTGCATCTTTCATCTTGTTGCTAAACTCGAGCAGTGTGTCTTCGATGTCGTCGAACCCGTCTGGCGGGGGTTTGCGGTTCCGCGAGGTGCGGATGGGAGGCATGGTGGTGGGTTCGTTGTGTGTGTGTGTGTGTGAGTGGACGAGTAGTTGAGGTGTCTGTGCTTTTGAACGAGAGGACTTGTTAGCGAAAAGAGCGGATGGGTAGGTATTGTGTGTCTGATATGTTGATGGCTGCTGAAGGATGCAAGGAGGCGATGAGGTAAATGTCCTTGTCTTTCTGCCGCTTCTCACCGCTCCCAGATCTTTTTCCAACGGCGGCGGCCATGGGGAGAATTGAAACCAGCTTCATCAGTCCACATATACAAACATACATACATATACACTTCTCCCCACGAAACCCTTTTCCGGACATTAATATCACCTTATACATTCGATTATATTGAACGTCAGCATACACACACACATACACAATGGACTCCCAAATCGACGTCGGCAAGCTCAACGAGGTGGATAGAAGAGAAGTCCAACAATTCGTCGCAACCGAAGCGCAGAAGGCTGCTCTCCAGTCAAGTAAATAAATAGAATTCCCCTTCGTTTTTTTTTTAATCTATTTCCATTTTCTTCCTTGTTTCTTAAATTTTCATTTTCTGAATAATACTGCTCACTCCAAGCATGTATGCACACTGCTGCATTTCTTCCTCTAGCTTGCCTCCCTTTTGTTTTTCTCAAGCTAATATATACATATATGTTCACTAACCATTGCCCTTTGCCCTTTTAAACAGACGTCCACCAGCTTACCGATATGTGCTGGAAGAAATGCGTCACCGGCAAAGTGTCCGGAGGAACCCTCGACCGCAACGAGGAATCATGCGCACAGAACTGCGTTGACCGATGGATAGACACCAGCACAGCAGTGCTCAAGCACCTGGACAAGTTGAGAGGGCAGTAGACGAGTGTGCTGTTATTGCTATTGTTGCTGTGATGGAGTGGATGCGCTGAGCTGGGGGTGCGTAATCAAGCGGCTACGACACCCGGGATAAAGAAGGTGGCTCCGGTGTCGCCGGGAAGGGTTTTATACGAATGAGTTTATATTGGAATGTGATTACACAGGGAATGGCGGCATGGAGGGCTGCTGTTGGAGGTCGATATGATGTTTCTTCTCCTCTGCATTGTACGATAGATAAACATGGATTGGGGTTAATTGATTTATGGTAACTAATATTCAGCCCTGGTGTCGATTCACATATTAAATACCTGTCGAATATGTCCCACACTTACTCAATGCCAATGTGTTTCTGGAACGATCAGTTTGTAAAACTCCACCATTAAGCATCAAGGTTGAAACCTAACCCAATGCGATCCTGTGTGAGCTTCTCACTGATATTGAGAAAAATAAAAGAGGAAAACAGAAAAAACTTGGGTTTCATTCACATCTCAATGACCATAGCATTTCAGAGAAGCCACTGAATAATTCTTTTAATATAAAAAAAAAAAAAGGAAATTTCACCCGCCAACATCCGTAAACTGAAACAGAAGAGAAAGAAAAAGCCGCTTTAAACAATCGCCAACTTCGTCGCCGCAATGTCAAGAGCATCGACATCAGCGGTTAATCTCGCAAACGCCTTTTTCGAGCCATCGGGTCTGTATACCATGACATTAGCCAACCACAAATCTCCCCGCCAACCAGAATATTTAAAAAACCCAATTTCAGCCATCTACATACCTGATGAGGGTGTTGATCTTAACGGTGTCGACATCATAAAGTTTCTTCAGCGCCTGCTTGATCTGTCTCTTGTTGGCCTTGACATCAACGATGAAAACCAGCGTGTTGTTCTCCTCGATCTTCTTCATGGCGCTCTCGGTGTTCAGGGGGTGGACGATGACTTTGTGGTGGTCGAGGCGAGTTTCATGAGGAATGGACTTGCGTGGGTACTTGGGCGACCGCGAGAGCTGGAGGGTCTTTGGCCGATGGAAGGTGGTCGATGTCCGGATCTTGCGGACTTTGTGCGCGTGAGCCTGTTGTAACGGGAAGTCTCAGTACAGTACTCAATATCCTACACACACACACACAGACACGCGCTCCAATCCTTTTTCCATCGTAGAATCGTCTCAAATCGCGCATCTGTATCATGGGGAAAGAGAATGGATATATTGTTTCAGACGTACACCCTTAAGCACCGCCTTCGCAGCGGCACCAGCTTTGGCGCTGGGCTTTGCGGCTATATCGTTCGAACAAGAAAAAGTCAGCATATCTCGTTTGCCAGAAATAGCAATGATCCCAACAAATTCCTATGTCTCCCTCTTTCCCGCCTCTTCTCGTCGATCGTTCTAATCCATTGTCAAAATAGACAACACATTAAGCACAGACGGTGTGTGAAATTTCCCCCTCGCTCTCCGAAACCTAACATCAAACTCCCACATAGAATAGAAGCAACACAGGTGAACGGGTCTCACCTTTCTTGTTATCGGGCTTGGGTGCCATGGCTGTCGATTGGCGGCGGTTGGTTGGTGATTGTCGTCGTCGTCGCTGTCAATCGTTCAAGGGAATCTTCTTCCTTTCTGTTTGAGTGTCGCAGACTCTCGCTTAGTTTGAAAACCCTAGGAATCTGTGCGTCACGTGATTTGTATTTGCGCCTTTCCCAAAACGGACATCGACAATGTCAGAATATTTTAGACCTCCAAAGACTCCATATACAACATGCATATACACACCATTAACAGTTAAGGGCAGCAATTAAGGCAATTAGGGATTTTTGTTTAGGAGGAGAAGAGGGGAGGAAGAAAAGCACACGATTCCCCAATGTCACATCCATAGCATTTGCACAATTGCCCTCCCGCAAAGAACTTTTGACATGCTTGCCTCAATACATAAATAGTAATATGCAGATATGACAATAAACAACATCTGCCGCAAAACCAAAACCAAAAAGAGGATCCCCGGTTCCCTATCCTATGGCCGCCTCCCAAAAGCTATCAGCAAACCTCCCACATCCCTCTCCGCCAAAGCAACACGCACCCTAATTCGCTCCCACCATCAGCTCCAAAAAGCCCGCGCCCGCGCTCTCGCAGAGAACAACGAAGCTCTCGTGCAGGATCTGGACAGGCAAATTGCCGCCCATGGCGGACTCGAGAGTTACCAGCTAGCTAGCAAGAAGGGCCAATCGAAGGAGCGGGGTGGTGATTCTAGTAAGGCACTGGTGGATTGGTTGGCACCAGTATTTGAAACCTTGAAGCTGAAGCGGAAGCAACAGAAGCAGGGAGCTACTTGCGGTGGTGGGGGAGGCGATTTTAAAATTGAAAGGGGAGAGGAGAAGTCACGGCCACAGCCACAGCCACACCAACGACCACGACTTCGTCTGCTCGAAGTTGGCGCGCTGAGCACCTTGAACGCTTGTTCGCGCGTTGGTTTGCTGGATGTCACGCGGATTGATCTGCATTCGCAGGAGAAGGGCATCCTTCAGCAGGATTTCATGGAGAGGCCACTGCCCGCGTGTGAGGAGGAGAAGTTTCATATCATTAGCCTATCGCTGGTGTTGAATTATGTCTCAAATCCGGCGGAGCGGGGGGAGATGCTGAGGCGGACGACAGCGTTTTTGACGCCGCCGCCGTTTATGGGGGCAGTAGGACATGCGGCATCAAATGATACCAATGGACTGTCTAATAGTAGCATATTTTTGCCGTGTCTATTTCTCGTTCTGCCAGCGGCTTGTGTGCTAAATTCCCGGTACTTTACCGAGGAGCGGCTGCAGGCTATCATGATGAGCCTGGGGTATAAGATGGTGCGGAGGAAGGTGACGTCGAAGCTTGTATTTTATCTTTGGGAGTATAGTGCCACTACTGCTACTACTGTCCAAGATGAAGATGAGGAGGTGACGCAAAAGGGGGCTACTACTACTACTGCCGTTTTTAAGAAGGAAATGCTTAACCCAGGCGGGAACAGGAATAATTTTACTGTTACTCTGGGTTAAGGTTTTGATTTGCGAGAAACGCCTCTCACATACGGTTTCAATTTGAATTCATATGTCTGTATATAATTAAAACAATAAGAAGAAACATTTCTATGTAGACAATTAATGGAACTTTCTTCCTCCTTGGTTTCTATTATATCTCATATCCGTTCATAACTCATACAGCCTCGGGGGTTAGTACGTCAGCCAGTAGAAACGATCAAAATACTCATGATATATACATTATGTGCCTGTATCCCTCGCTAGCCAAAAAAAATTAAAAATTAAAAATACAATACAACCAACCCAAACTTTTAATTTCCCACCCGTGTCTCATTTAAACCATCATCATATTATACCACTCAGTAAACCACCCAAACTCCTTAAAAGGAGAACAAGAGTCCATTACCCATCCCCTACCTTCCCCCTTTCACCGACCCCCCTTCCGCATCCTTCCACGATATACAGCACATAAACCACCCTCTCCTCCTCCAAAATCTCATCTTAACCCAATGCTCTCCTTCGGAATAAATGCCCACGCAGTCCCCACAACCGCCATAGCCGAACAAACAACCAACAACACCCAATCAACTA
Source organism: Emergomyces orientalis (assembly GCA_002110485.1). Lineage (NCBI taxonomy): Eukaryota > Fungi > Ascomycota > Eurotiomycetes > Onygenales > Ajellomycetaceae > Emergomyces > Emergomyces orientalis. Next base: position 2,886,429 of record MOWL01000067.1, read on the forward strand.
CCCTCTCCCAAAACGGAATGCTATTCCCAAAAATCTTCAAATAAAAAGCAACAGGCAGGATGATGCATATGGTAATGCACAAACTCGCGCCGATAAGCGCCATGATGCGGTCAAAGTACGGGAATACGATGGCGATGAAGGTGATTATGCAGATGGTTAGGATGCGGGTTGTGAATTGGACGCTTGTGCGGAGGAAGGCGCTTGGCTCCCGTTTACTATCGTTCTTCTGCTTTTTGTTTTTTTGGGAGGTTTTGTGGTGGGTTGGCGGGGGTGGGTGGAGGCCGCAGAGGGATTCGACTGTGCTTACTAGGGGGCGGCAGCTGGGGTGGGAAATGGTCAGTTCGTCTAGCAAATAAGGGGGGGGGGGGGGGTTTGGAGAGAAATGGTGGGATGTACTTACCTAAGGGGTACCTTAGTCAATGGGATGATTGCGATGAATGCGACGATACAAAGTGATAACCAGTTGGGGTATCCGGGTGTCAGGAGAATGTTGGATGTGATTTCGTCCCTGACGTCCGCGCCAAACATGAGCCAGCCGGCAATGGCCATGGCCAGGTCTAGGACAAACTGTAAAGGGTTATGGTTTTAGCGTAATTGCAAGTAGAAGGAAATAAGGAAGTGGTGGATAGGTTGTCACTAACTGTGAATATGTAGGTTACCCAAAGACTTTCGCCGTACTTATGCGGGTGCCTCATGTCTTTATAGATGTTTGGGAAGACACTGTGACCGCCCCAAGGAGCTAGAAATATGGAATGCTTAGTGCCACAGGCCCTGGAATTGTAGTCAGTTGGGGATGGCGAGACTTACACATAATCAGTCCAAAGGAAAGTGGAACAGCACACCAGTTCCCAGGAAGAAGGGATGTCCGTGCAGGGTCACGAAGGGAGCCCGGTGATTCCGTTTTGATAATGCCATCAACAAAAACGATCAGAACAACTGTTTATAAATTGTTGTTAGTCCTGATTCAAACGTTTGACATGAACCGTGAGAATTCTCTCACAACTTACTAGAAGTACAGCAAAAAATACCCAAAATGCTCGACAAGCTTAACAACCGCAAGGGCACAAAATTCATTGGAATCAAGATTGCACCGCATATCAGTTTCCATCGGAGGGTACCCAGGCCCGGAACCAAAGCATCAATACTATCTGCAAAGAGTACAACCAAAGCAACGCAAGCACCCATCAGTTCCAAGCAGAAGAGCAGGCTGGTGATGATACGGGCCTGAGGACCAAAGCTGATGTACGCCAGATCAGCATACGTAACAAGGGTGGGATCTACATCCATGCACTTGGCGAGAATTTTGGCGGTATATGCGGTGGCCACTGCGGAGAAGGTGAGCAGCGGGATGCCGATGAGCCAACCTGCATACTTGAGGCCCAGCGGTAAGCTAAGTAGACCGATTCCGATAAGGACGTTGACAGAATTGAAAATCGTCTGGGGAACAGTGGATTGGCCGACGATGATGGTTTCCTTAGAACCGTCTTCGTGCTGAATCCGCTTGACGACGAGGGGTTCGCGTTCGGAATCTGTTTCCGCTGCCGCCGCCGCAGCATCTGCTTCGAAAAACTGGTGCTCTCTATGCAGTTGCGCTGTGTGTAGCCTGGCAGACTCACTTATTCTGGACGACACTGTCGTTCCATACGATGCCTCATAGCTTCGCCCCAGCAACGGTGTGGTGCGGGTGGATACATCAAACTCGCCATCCACGTGAGGCCGTCCAAACACGGTGCCCTCCGTAGTTCCGTAGTTGGGCAAATAATCTGCCTCGTCAAAGGGACTTTCTGATACGTGTTCACTGGGCGCAGAACGCTGGCGCAGAAGGGCCCTGGTTTCGTCTATGGATACACAAGCGCCGTGTTCCTCGTCACCCGGCAGCGCAAAGACGAACGAGGATCTACGGGGAGCGACTTCTGGGAAATGTGCCGCTCTCTGCCATGAGCGCGCAAAACTATCTAGACTATTTGGAGCTTCAGTAGCTGGATATCTCGTGGATACCTCCGCCGCCCTACGGTCACTGTTAGCACTGGGAAATATACCAAAACCTGGCAAAACATGAGCAGATATTATGCAAGGGCTAAAGGAGTAAAACGGCTATACCATCGTTTTCGCAAATCATTACTATCAGCCTCATGTTGTGGGATGTTCCGAGGCGTCGAAGATGAGGATGGCGGCAGTTGTGAGTTTGAGTGGGAGGAAGAGCCTTTGCCTGTCATGGTTGAATTAACTGGACCGGACTCTGTTTTCTCTTTCACTTGTATTTAGCCGTTCATATGTCCAGATTGCGTATGGACTGGGGTCAAGATACTACAAAATTATTCATGGGGTTAAAATATGAAAAAAAATGAAGGATTAAGTCGCTAAACCGCGGAATATCGTATTTCAAGCACAACGCGAGCCACCGAAAACGGAGGAAGAGAAAGAGGGAGAGATATACAATTTTCCCTGTAACATAGGGAGAAGATTATTGATCGAGTCCCAAGGATGGATGGATATCGACATAAATGAATCAAAACACTTCATAAAGGAATAGGTCTGTGTGGAGATTTATTTATTTATGTATAAAAAAGGGTCGCAAAAGCACCCCCCTTCAAGGTCCCACTCCGCGGGGTGACAGGTTGGCAGAAAGGGGAAGAAAAACGCAAACTAATCGCGTGAACTCGGTCGGTGGCGACAAACAGGGAAAATTTTTTACGCTGAGATACGAATAACGCTCTGCATTTTCGGCTATAGCTGGGAATGCGGACTGTGGATTATCAGCTCTTGTGATCAGCCAGTTGTTCTTGTATCTCAAGTAATATATATAGCTAATGGAGGAGTGTAATGTTCATTTGCAGTGTTCGAGTCCCGGATGCCTATATTCCCATGTCTGAAGAGTAAGTAAATTGGCAGAATTATGAACCATGGTTGAGGATGGCTGAAGTGCAGAGTTCGATCCAGTATAATTGATTTTAATAGATATAAGCATATATGCAGTACTTCTGTGTATAAAACCCTGTGAAAAGTCGGTTGATATCGGCCATATACATATATATATATTGATGTTCTTCTTGAACGGCGAGTTTCCGATTTTCAAATGCCAGGGCGGAGAGAGAAGAAAGAAAAAAAAAGTACGTCATTTTTATGCATCCCAGCACGCGCACGCAGTAGGAGATAACAAAATATAAAAAAACAAATAATCAATGCATGCGAATGTTATGACTATAAAATTGTGTCTCACTCAACAGCAATGGACTCCAGGTATGATATCCCCAAGAATTAACATAAAACGAGAAGATAAAAAGCAATTTTTCCAAGCTATCCGTTTCTACCCGGCTGAACAAGCAGCTCTCCTATATCTCTCGACCAACCATTAGAATAACTATACAACCACCTACCAGGTAGACCAGATATATATATATATATATACACAACAAACATGCACCCCCTACTCAATCCTCTCAACAACAACCGCCGTCCCATACGCACACACTTGCGCAAACCCACCCAGTTCACTCGTATCGAAGCGGAGCGCAATAATCGCATTACCCCCCTTCTGCAAACACTCGCCCACCATGCGGCCAACAGCGTCATTGCGCGCTCGGTACAGCATCGTCGTGAACATGCCCAGTTCGCCACCGCCAATGGACTTTAGCACCATGCCGAGTCCCGCGGCCCAGTTGCGTGATTGTACTGTGAGGCCGTAGACGGTGCCCAGGACGCGAACTACTCGGTAACCAGGGAGGTCGTTCATGGTTGTGGTGATTACGCCGTCGGTGTCGGTGAATGCACCATGGACTTCGAGGCCTTGTATGCTGTTTTGGGCTGGGATGGTTGGTTTTTCCGTGGACGTCATGACGGCTGTATCTGTGTATGTAGGATGTGTTTTATATTTTGTGGGTCGATGGTGATTTTGGGGAGGAGGAGGAAGATTGTATTTATAGATGAATCTTTGATTTCCAATGTGTTTTATGGGTAGTTGAAATTTATTCTATTACTTTGAATATTCTTCAGTGCTTTGCTCAGTTTTATATGCTCAAGGAACCACCAGCAGCCTTATCTATATGGCTTTGCAGCTAACTCGGTTTGGGATAAAACTCGTATTCGTCCGTGGTGTTCTGGTGACCCGCCAACTATTTACTTTTGATCAGCGTATTCGAATAGATAGACAGAAATGCGCCTTAATTCTATTTTCTGTCTACGCTGTGTACGATGACGTGTTAAAAACCATTTATTTCAATGGTAGAAACGAGGCCGAAGCGGGAATTCCATACGGAGTACGGAGTACCTAGGAGGATAACCTTTTAACTAAACAGTCACTCCCGTAGGGCTGATGCATCTGGGGCCGCGGCATCTGTGAAACCAAGGAAGCCAAGGCGTAAAAAAAGATGTTCCAAGATAAGTGCAAAATCGGGCACTGGTATTCGGCTAGCAATGGTTGTCAATTCTCAGTCATAGAAGCAGGCTGTGAGGCAGCGGGGGTTTGTATGTTAAGACAAGCACCTTGGAAGTTTATCTACACATAGATCGTAGGCAAGCCTTTTTGGATTGTATAATGCGCCACACCAAAAAAAGACGCAGGATTGATTATAAGTAAAAATAATAGTAATTTAATAATTGAGTGTAACTCCCCCGCCCATTGTCTGTCTGTCCTGTGGAATAATGAGATGTTTTGACGTGGCGCAACCAGCTGGCGGCCTGAGACGCCCGTCTGGCTGCAGCAGTGCTTATGTCATCGCCCGGCAGCTAACCTTCGCTCGTTCCCCCCACAATCCTCTGCAGAAATTGTTCAACCTCCGCTCACTGCAAGATAAGTCGACCGGCTCCAAGGTGAGTTCTTCTGCCTCATAACCTCATAACACTACATATGTTGCTCTTCTATCTATATTCCAACTAGTAGCTAATCCACCCATAATCTCAGTGTGCTTCTTATATCATCCGTATCCCCCCCGGTCGCACATCCAAGGTCGCCCACCATGAGCGCGGCTCAGGCGAACGACGCGGAGAAGAATATCGAGATATGGAAGGTCAAGAAGCTGATCAAACGTCTCGAGGCAGCTCGTGGGAATGGGACATCCATGATCTCGTTGATTATCCGTAAGCTTTGCTCTGCCCGCCGACCCAATCATTCCCGACTCTCCACAAGCCTCAAGAGCCTAGTGAAAGACTGACTCACGTTTCTGCCTCGTAGCGCCTAAGGATCAGGTCTCACGAGCAGCCAAGATGTTGGCGGAAGAATTTGTATGTTTGAGATTTTCCCCGAGACGGCCCATTGTCGCGATTTTTCTGGAAGTGGAGTAAGAATCCATATACTAACCCGTCCCATAGGGTACCGCTTCCAACATCAAATCTCGAGTTAACCGTCTCTCCGTCCTGTCGGCTATTACCTCCACCCAACAGCGTCTCAAGCTTTACACAAAGGTCCCTCCAAATGGACTGGTTATCTACTGTGGTGAAATCATCACCTCTGAGGGAAAAGAACGGAAAATTAACATCGACTTCGAACCTTTCAAGCCCATCAATACGTCGCTCTACCTTTGTGACAACAAGTTCCACACCGAGGCCCTCAGCGAATTACTCGAGTCAGACCAGAAATTCGGATTCATCATCATGGATGGTAATGGTGCCCTTTTTGGAACCCTGAGCGGAAATACGAGAGACGTCGTCCACAAGTTCTCCGTTGATCTGCCCAAAAAGCACGGCCGTGGTGGTCAGTCGGCCCTGCGTTTCGCCCGTCTTCGAGAAGAAAAGCGCCATAACTATGTCCGTAAAGTTGCCGAACTGGCAGTGCAGAATTTCATCACCAACGACAAAGTCAACGTTGCCGGTATCATCCTTGCTGGATCCGCAGATTTCAAGAATGACCTCAACCAGTCCGACATGTTTGATAACCGCCTTCAATCCAAGGTTATCAAAGTCGTTGATGTTTCTTATGGTGGTGAGAACGGCTTCAACCAAGCCATTGAACTTGCCTCGGAGACTCTTGGCAACGTTAAATTCATCCAGGAGAAGAAACTCATCGGCAAATATTTCGAGGAAATCAGCCAGGATAGCGGTAGAGTTTGCTACGGCGTGGATGATACCCTCAAAGCCTTGGAACTCGGCGCTGCAGAAACGTTGATCGTTTACGAAAATTTGGACATCACCCGATGGGTGCTTAAGGCCAGCACGGGCTCAGAGGTTATTCTTCACACCTCCAAGGCCCAGGAGGCCAACCGGGAGATGTTCATGGATAAAGAAACAGGCCAAGAAATGGAAATTGTCGACCAAAGCTCGTTCCTTGAATGGCTAGCTGAGCATTACAAAGATTTCGGCGCAACCCTGGAGTTTGTTTCCGACCGATCTAGTGAAGGAAACCAGTTCGTCAAGGGATTTGGTGGCATTGGAGCTGTTCTCCGGTACAAAGTCAATTTCGAGCAGTTGGCTGATTATGAATCGGAGGACGAATTTTACGACGGTATGTGGATACCTTTACTCTTTTCTCCCTATATTTAATTTTCTTTTTAGAAGTTAAGATTAATCCTTTTGTCCAACAGATTGACGGTTTTGCGACCTCGCGGAGAGCGAGGATGATCGCCCAGAAATCCCTTCGGCGGATGTTCTGACGGCTGGTCCCTTGAATTCAGCTAATAATGACATTCAAGGAGGTTACCAGACAGCCGCCGCACGGGCCCTAGGTCTGTCTGCCCAATCCAGCACGAAGTTTCTCAGAGGTATGCCTTTACACAATATTTTCCTTTGAAGGTTTCTTTCGTACTTTTTAAACATTCGACTAAATTTCTTAATTATTGGGCTTAGGGCCATCCAAGCTCCGTAATGTGGCTATGAGCAACTAAAAGAAACGGGTCTTCGAAATTCTTATTTTAAACAAGAGGAATCCTTTTATCACAAAACTTGGCTGGATTACCGAGCGACAAAAAGGCCCAAATGGAGGAGGCGTGTACTTATTCCCCATAGTTTAAGTTTATTTTTTATATTTAAATTACATACCGATACATACCATTCTCTTCTCCCCCTGCAAGTCTGTGTCAAATTGGCGCAAAAGGGACCTCAGCGAGAGTTGGAAGGGCGGTGACAAATTATATCGGCTTCCAAAATGCCTGTTTGATTTTCTATTATTATTATCATCTTATTACTTTTTCATTTTAACTTTATTTTCGCACCTTGTCTTCGCGGTTATATACTAGATAGATGTCTTCATACTTGTGTGCTCGCAATAAACGACTAACCACTCGCCTTGGTAGGTGCTGGCGACATATATACCCCGGGAGAAGAAGAAGAGACCCCTGCACAATACAACATCGTTCAAGCTTTTTGGAGGAAATCTTTAGTCCAGGCTCTCATTATCCACAATTTGTTATCTCTTTTAAATGAATGCTTTTGTGAGATGGGGCTGGGGCTGTGTGGGCCACCACCCACAATACATATCACGTCTTATTCTCCCTCCTATAAAAGAAGTATGAAAGAAAGGAAATCCATCTATAACTAAACATATACAATCATTCGCTCGTTCATTACTAACATAACATCATATGTCAAATCCACCCCTTCCCAGCCTGCCCCCCCCAACAACCTTTTCACCCACCCAGACGATCTCCCCAGCTTCCCAAATCCCTACAGCAGCTCGTCTTCCCCTTCAACTCCCCCATAGCCCTCTCCACCACATCCTCATCATGCACGCCACGAACCCTCTCACACTCAACGAAGAAAATATATTGCCAGGGTCTGATTTGACCCGGGCGCGAGACAATGCTGGTTAAGTTTAGGCCGTGGCGGCGGAAGATTGTTAGGGCGTCGACGAGGGCACCGGGAGTTTCGTGGGCGATCATAAAGGAGATGAGGGATTTTAGTTTTGTAGGTGCCGTAAATGTGGATGTAGATGTCGCTGACGGCGGGGAGGTTGCCGTTAGCGTTGTCGTTGAGGCAGTAGGATAAAAATCCCCCTCCCCTTTTCTCGTCTTCTCGCTATTAACATTACGCAAGACGAGGAAACGTGTCGTGTTATCGGCGCGGTCTTCGATGTTTGCCGCTAGGATGGATAGGTTGTGGTGGGCGGCGGCGAAGGAGCTGGCGATTGCGGCGGAGATGCCCTCGCCTTCGTTGCCATCACCACAACCGGGAGGGGTGGTAGTAGTACCACCGCTTTTTGAGATGATGCTTGCCGCTTTGGAGGTTGAGGGAGCGTCTTGTCGCTCGATGCCGCGGAAGTGTTTTGAGAGGAAGGTCTCGCATTGACCCCAGGCTTGTGGGTGGGTATAGAGTTTTGAGATGCGGGGGTAGATGTTTTCGGGGTGTGATGGATCTATTTATATTTTTTTGCAATTTGTTAGAATAATCTTTGTAGTATATAGGAAACTTGGGATGTGCGGGAAATGAAGTAGATATATATATACCTGAAACTGCGTCCTTGTTACGGACAAGCAGACAGTGGTGGACGGTTAGATAATACTCCCCGCAAACGACGATGTCATTGTAGCGGCCATCGCGGTCAGCGAGGAGGTCGAGCGTCTGCACGACAGAGCCGTTTGTGGAGTTCTCGAAGGGAATGATTGCGTAGTCTGCCTCCGTAGATTGTATGGCGGCGAAGGCGTCGGCGAAGGAGGGCTTTGGGAGCAGGGTGATTGTTCCTGTTGTTTTTGTAGAGCTGATATTGCTAGGGAAGAGGTCTAGAGCTGCCTGTTTTATTTTTTCAATTGTTTCAATTTCCTTAGTTATTTTACTTTTTAGGGTAGAATAGGTTTGTAGAAGTCGAATGGGAATTTGGAGGTTATAATTTGCATATATCAAATTGGCTGTTTCTGACCTGATGCGAGAATGAAGCCAGCGGGCCGAGGAACGTCACCCGCAGCTCATTTTTGGCGGGGGGCGACGACATGGTGCGGAATTGTATTTCTCCCCAGTTAATAGAGAGCTCTATGCCTAATATCTCTTTTGAACGGAATAATAAGGGATTTAATTGGGAGTTGAAAAGTCTTTTCCCGTAGTTGGCGAGAAGAGTTACCCCGCTAGGCATACTTGAGACGCGGAATTAAATACAGGAGAAATCAGAGAACATTTTTATCCCCCGCAAATTTAGCGGTGGAGCAGATACAAACTCCCGCCGCAACAACCACCACCAACTCCTGCAAAGACTGTAGACTATATAACCAGCAACCATAATTCCCCCAAGGTTGTTGGCAAGTTCAATTGCCTCCAATTGCACGGAATTATGTTGGCCAACACGCTTAAACAGGCCAACAACCGCCTCTCCGCACTTCTTCTACCTCAGATCCAATCCCACCGCAGTCTCTCCCAGCTATCCCAGCTACCCCAACGCCGCCTCCCACTATTCTACGACTATCTCACCCCACAACAATCACATCTCCTTAACCTCTCTCTCTCTGGCTTTGTCCCCACCACAATAACGCCTAACAATGCTGAGCCACCACCGCGAATGACGACGACGATCCTCCCATCCTCAACCTTGAGCCCAACGCCCCTGCCCGCCGGCCACCACTTAGTCTACTTCCCACCGCAAGTTCCCACCTCCCAACTCTTACCAGACGGCACGGATACGTTACATTACCCAGGCCCACCCTTTAACAGACGGATGTGGGCGGGGGGTTGGCTGAGGTTCAGCAATAATAATACTCCTACTACTACTAATTATAATAACGCTTTAAATGACAATGGTGGCCGGCTATTACTCAACGGGCAGCGGGCTGTGTGCATGGAAGGGATTAGAGATGTGTCTGTGAAGGGCAAGGAAGGTGATGAGAAGGTGTTTGTGGGCGTTGAGCGGCGGGTTGCGGTTGTGGCGGAGGGAGAGGATGAGGAGGGGATTAGAAGAAGGGTGTGGACGGAGGATGAAGGCGAGTGGGGAGATGCGGTTGTGATTGAGCGGAGGAATTTGGTGTTTATGAGGGATAGGAGGGGGTTAGTGGAGGGGGTTGTGAATGATGGAGGTTCTAGGAGGGTTGTTAAAGGTATGTTTCGAAATTCATGTAAAGATATGTCATGTATATTCTGTGTAGCCATTTGCATTGACAACGTCTCTGCGGAAACAGCACCAACAAACCCAGACCTGAGCCATTCCCTCATCCCGTCGCGGTCCCTTCTATTCCGCTACTCAGCGCTCACCTTCAACGCGCACTCTATCCACCTCGACCCTAGCTACGCGCAAAATGTCGAGGGATATCCGGACGTGCTGGTCCACGGTCCGCTGACTCTCACCTTAATGCTTACGATATTCCAGAGGCATATATCTGATATATCTGTTGGACTGGCGGTAATTGGTAGCATTGAGTATCGAAATCTGGCGCCGCTGTTTGTTGAGCAGGAGATGAACATATGTGCTAAGCAGAAAGGTAATGGGGATGGTGCTGCTGGAGCATGGGATATATGGGTTGAGGGAGCTGATGGGGGATTGGCAGTCAAGGGAACTGTGCATGTACAGATAAAAGAATGAGGCAGCGAGAAGTTGAGAGATGGGATGGGAGATGGGGAGGAGTACAGCCTTAGGCTACTTGATGCCTATGCGCCGTACGCAGGTAGGCATACCAGGGCTGCTTCCAAGTTCCAGGGGGTACCAAACCTCAGAATCATTTTGTGCGGTCAACGTACAGTACATAAGAATAGGTAAATGTGTCCACATATCGCGTTGTAAATACCTTTAGTTGGTAAACTTGAAGAAACAACAATCAACCAATAGATTCATCCATTTCAAGCAGTTAGGGCTCTATAGATCACGGGATCTACGCAGCTTCCTCTGGCAAAAACAATTGGCCGGACCAAGCTCTGTCAGAGCTCCATAAATAATAATCATTCTCATTTTAAAAAGAGGACACAAGGCCCACTAAAACACCCTTCTTCTCTTCCTTTCTTCCTTTCTCTCCCACCGCAATGTGACCAGAATCTGTATTTCTAAATTCTAACAATAGCCTGGTATTACTGGTGTACGCTATACTCTCAAGATGGATATTTTCTGGAGCGCACCTCCTGTGATCAGGTGAGACCCTATTGTTTTGCTTCGAGCACTGGTTATACAACCATACTGACGGTTCCTCTCATGTACGCAGGACGATCACTGCGGCTGCATTCGTCGAGTCTTTACTCGTATATAGCGGTTTCGTCGGCGGAATGAACATCATTTTCAACCCTTCTTTTATTTTCAAAATATTCCCAGAGGTTTGGAGACTAGTCACGGCATTCCTCCTGACTGAGTCGGACCTGAACTTTATCTTTGATCTCTACTTTAGTAGGCTTCTTGCTTTGTTTTGCCTTGTTCCCATGAGATGATGCTGCCTGGTTTTATGGTGGAAAATACAACAAGGGTGATCTCTACCTCCACTCTAGACTCACTAACTATTGCAACTCTACATCAACAGTGTATAAATATGGCAGTGCTCTCGAAAGGGACTCGCCACGATTTACTGTCCCTGGCGACTTCTTCACTTATGTTATCTTCGTAGGCACTGTGATTGTGGTAAGTGCTTCAACTCAATTCAATTGGGGTCTTTCTTCTTTTTCTTCTGTTAGCCCAATTTCACCTTTGCTCTCTCATATATTTGCCCCCCTCCGCATATCTGCCCGCCCAGCCGTATAATCTAGCTGAAGCGGTTCCTGGTCGCGAGGAAGATTACCCTTACATCTCATGCAGTCCAGTCATTCGCAAACATTTTTAATGGGCTGCATGCGGTGTAGGCATGGTGGGATTATCTGATGCGTAGCCAGCTCGAAATATATCTCCGTTTCTTGCATGGCGGTTGTGGGTCCCTACATTCCTTACAAAACAAGGCTCTTATTTTGTATTTTGGTTATATATATATTTTTTTTATCAATCTCTTGCTTGTATTCTACTACATCCTGTTCACTGTCGTATATCTCTATCTATTTTGTCATCTTACTAGTATTTTTCTACCAAGGGGGAGAGGCTGACCAGCCCCAAATAGCTTACTGCAGGTGGCTTCCTAGGCTCTATGATTTTCACACATGGTACGAATTGAACAAAAAAAATTTATAACACCAGCATACGAGAATGATTTCACCGTATAAACCCCCAGAAGGAGGAGAAGCAAAGAACAGCCAACACTAACAAATCTCGCCCCCCAACCAGCCCTAATCATCGCCTTCATGTACACCTACGGCCAAGCCAACGCTGGCAAAAAGGCAAATTTCTTCGTCGTCCAGATCCCCGTCGAGCTTCTCCCCTATGCCACCTTGGTTCTCAGATTGGTAACTACGGGCTGGGGTGCAGCACAAACAGATGCATGCGGCCTTGTAGCTGCGCATCTATATGAATTCCTCACCCGCATCTACCCTACCTATGGCCGCGGCAGGCAGTTTATATGGACGCCTGCGATTGTGAAAAGATGGTTTGGCGCCCATCGCTCGACCCGGACGTATCGGGCCTATGGTGTCTCGCACCACCCTGGTGATAGGGGGACGCAGGAGGCGGCGGCATCCGGGTCGGGAAGTGGTTGGTTCTCTGGTGATGCGTGGAGTGGGAGAGGTGTAGGGCGGAGGCTTGGGTGAATTTTAATACTTTTCACGTCTTTGATATCACATTCTGAATGCGATTTCGCTTTGCTTTGCTGTATGTAATTCTATATCATGAGATGGATGTATAATTGAATTTTGTGTGTATATCTATGATATGATGGCAATAGCAATAATGATGAACATGCATATCCTCTAGAATTCAGTTTATTTTCATTCTTGTAAATTTTTATAATTTCTTGTAAATTACTTCCCCCACCGACACTCTGCCAATATCCATTTGTTAGATATAAACCACGTGACTGTATCATTATATCCCACGCTAAACCGCTTTTATTCGCCTAGAGCATTTTCCTTCGCCCAAAAATTAAAATAAAATAAAAAATCCCCAAAAACGGCAAACTTTCCTTGGACGCACTGCAAAATTTCCCTCCCAGCTCGGCCATCAGCAAGTCGACGAGCTCTCCGCCAACGCACCCCAAGAAGAGAGTAGTCAATTGGGCTACGTTTTAATAATTCCTTTGCAGAGGGAAAGGATCAATTCCAAATGGCTACAGACACAGGAAAGATGGACGTTGAATACGCCATCAAGCCCGAGGCAGTTACGCCCGCCATCCCGACTTCAGAGTGGCCGCTGCTGTTGAAGAACTATGATAAACGTATGTTTTGTGTTTATTATATTTGTGTTTATATTATATATATATTGACCCATTTTCCTTTTTTGTCTTTTGTTGTGGAATATTTTAGCTGCAAAAGAAAACTAATCACTGGGAACAACTGTTTAGTGCTTGTCAGAACCGGTCACTTCACTCCCATCCCGGCCGGCTGCACACCGCTGAAGCGCGACCTGAAATCATATGTTAGTTCTGGTGTCATTAACTTGGACAAGCCATCGAATCCATCTAGCCATGAGGTTGTGGCGTGGATGAAGAGGATATTGAGGTTGGTTTTTATCATCTGCCAGTTTACACGATATGGATGAGGGAAGAAAAAAAAGAGGGAAAGGGAAGTTGCTCTAAAATAAGAATCACAAAATTAACAGGTATTTTGTTTTTTTCTTTTCCAGAGTCGAGAAAACCGGCCACAGCGGAACCCTTGACCCAAAAGTCACAGGTTGTCTAATCGTCTGTATCGACCGTGCGACGCGCCTTGTCAAATCCCAGCAAGGCGCCGGAAAGGAATACGTGTGTGTAATCCGTCTACACGATAAGATCCCCGGCGGCGAAGCGCAGTTTGCCCGCGCCCTCGAAACGCTCACAGGCGCCCTTTTCCAACGCCCACCCTTGATCTCTGCTGTCAAGCGACAGCTGCGAATCCGCACGATCCACGAGAGCAAGCTGTACGAGTTCGACAACGACAGGCATCTGGGCGTGTTCTGGGTGAGCTGTGAGGCGGGAACGTATATTCGAACGCTCTGTGTGCATTTGGGACTGTTGCTGGGTGTTGGTGCTCATATGCAGGAGCTGCGACGAGTAAGGAGTGGAGCGATGGATGAGAAGGATGGGATGGTCACATTGCATGATGTGCTTGATGCGCAGTGGATGATGGATAATAACCGTGATGAATCGTATCTGCGACGGGTTATCCGGCCGTTGGAAAGCCTGCTTACTTCATACAAGCGGATTGTGGTTAAGGATAGTGCTGTTAATGCTGTTTGCTATGGCGCTAAGCTTATGATTCCTGGGTTGTTGCGGTTTGGTAAGTGGCGATATGATATCTTTTTTCCAATGTCTCCATTTGGGTGTGAACTGAAGCTAATGGAGGTTTTTTTGGTAGAATCTGGAATCGAAATCAACGAGGAAGTCGTCCTGATGACCACCAAGGGTGAGGCGATTGCCATCGCCATCGCCCAAATGTCCACCGTCGAATTCTCGACCTGCGACCACGGTGTCGTGGCCAAGGTGAAGCGATGCATCATGGAGCGTGATCTCTACCCGCGCAAATGGGGTCTGGGTCCTGTTGCCTTGGAAAAGAAGAAGCTCAAGTCCGACGGCAAACTTGACGTAAGTCTCTTTACCCTTACTACATATGAACGTATATACTAAGTAACGACCAGAAATACGGCCGACCAAACGAGCAAACCCCCGCGAAGTGGAATTCTGAATACAAAGATTTCAATGCTCCATTAGATAGTGCTGCCGGAGCTTCTGCTCCTGCTCCTGCTGCTCCAGCTACACCTGCCGCCGCCAAAGAATCTGTCCCAGCGCCTCAAGTGAATGGAAGTTCGCCAGCTGCTGAAGAAGACGATGAAAAGAAGCGGAAGCGACACGACGGCGAGACTCCCGAGGAGCGGGCAGAACGGAAACGCAGAAAGAAGGAGAAGAAGGAGAAGAAAGAAAAGAGAAAATCGAAACAAGCGGCAAAGAGTGACGATGATAGCGAGTAAAACGAAACAAGTTAAAGGAAAGAAAGGATGGTGTCTTGAATCGATGAATGAGGCTGCTCTTGAAACTGACTCTTTTTCTTTCTTCTTACTTGGTTTTCTTGTATCATATTCTTTGCTCCCTCGCTAGCTTGATGTCTCTGTTGTTCTTGTCTTATTTTTTTCTTTTATTTTAACCTCCTTTCTTTTTGGAGTTATGGGCAAAACTGGGGCTCTGCTTTTCCTTTTTCCATTTTTGTTTTCTCTTTTGAATATGTTCTGTGAAATGCAATACTGATTTCTTATAGGAGTCTGTGTGTGAATGTGTCTACCTTGAGTATGTTTTGTGTGATTTATTCCATGGCTGGTTATAGGTTTTGTCTTATTTGTGTCATTTCAGGATGGAAAAAAAATCAGCTTTGATATCTTGCATACTCAATATGATGACTGTTGTTATTAGCTCTGAAATTGCAGCTGTATTTTTTCGGTCTATAATGTTTACCTAGGAGAAATCAAAATAATTCAAATAAATATCTGATATCCGTATATTCAACAGTAATAATAGCCTTGTGTTTCCCCAATGACCTAATGTGGTCACATGTCCCGCCCTCACCAACTACCCAACAACGTCATTCCACTTCCACCTCTCGACTCCGCTGCAGCAACAATGGAAAAGAGCAAAAGATATCCGATTTACAGATAATTCCTAGGATTCCAGTAATTAAAGAAACAACCCTTAGTCCTATCTCACTGAATTTCCCCGCAATCAGCCCCGCCCGCGAACACAACCCTGCCCCTCATGGCTGCGGAGCTCACCTCCATCAAGCTCAACCCGGAGAGCCACCTGCTCCTAGTACGTATATAAACCACTGCTGCATACTTCAAAAATTTCTATACGACTGACAAAAGGAAATTTTAAAAAAAAATCTAGGACCAACCCCTCCTCCGTCTCCCTCACGAACTCGCCCGCCGCAACTTCAAATCCGTCCAACGCATCGTCGAGAGGGAACGGGACCACATCCTCCCATACTTAAAAGAGACCGCCAACGCCTCCCTTTCCGGTACCCAAGATGCTACCCAAACTCTCACCGCCCTCGACACCATGATAAGCCGCATGCAAGGTCTAAAGCGAAAAATGGAAACTTTGCAGGACGAGGAGAAGAAGATCCTGACCCAGTCGCGGAAACGCATTCAACATCTGGAAGACTTGTATAAGATCCCGAGCCTAGCGGATGTCAAGTATGAGGAGTGGTCGCGAATACGGTTGAATCGGCTGTTGGTGGATCACATGCTGCGGTCTGGGTATGCGGATAGCGCGAGGCAGTTGGCGGCGGAGAAGGGGATCGAGGACCTAGTGGATTTGGGGGTGTTTGTGCAGTGCCAACGGATCGCGGAGAGTTTGGGGAGGGGGGAGACTAAGGAGGCGTTGACGTGGTGTGGGGAGAATAAGGTCGGATTGAAGAAGATTCAGGTATGTTTCCTTTTTTTACTCTTCTTGTCGTCCCCGGAATGCACCCTGTGTTGGCCTGATGATTAATGGGGTTTCGGTAGAGCAATCTTGAGTTCGAGCTACGGTTACAGCAGTACATTGAGATGGTGAGGGCGGGGGATAAGGCTGAGGCGAGACAACATGCCAAAAAGTTCCTGTCACCGCATAGCGAGACGCAGGCGACAGATATTCGACGGGCTGCCGGTCTCTTGGTATTCTCGCCTGATACAGAAGCGGAGCCCTATAAGGTCAGTCCCGATAAATTGCTTGCACTGCGATTATGTTCTGCCTAGTGGGTTTGAAGATAAATAACTAAAACCATTTCTCCAGGATATGTACTCCTCTTCCCGCTGGCAACACCTATCCGACATCTTCATCCGAACCCACCACGACCTCCTTGCTCTCTCCTCGCGGCCTCTCCTCCAAATAGCGCTGTCAGCGGGCCTCTCCGCGTTAAAAACACCATCCTGCCACTCCGCCTACGCATCCTCTAGCTCCAATCCAAACTCCACGACCACATCCGTGTGTCCGATATGTTCCACTGAACTAAACGAGCTAGCGCGACACATGCCGTATGCACATCATACCAAGAGTTATGTTGAGAATGACCCCATAGTCTTGCCAAATGGACGTATATACGGGCGCCAAAGATTACTGGAGATGTGTAAGAAGTCAGGATTTGTGGCACCGGGGAAGGTCAAGGATCCAACGACGGGTGAGGAGTTTGACGAGAGGGAAATGAAGAAGGTTTATATTTCTTGACATATCTCCTTAATTTAGTTTACTGCTTTTACCCTTTCATGGCGTTCGGGGGGACGGCTGGGAAGGAATGAGGATTTTTACTTGTCCTGGAGTTTGACTTATGATTCTTATCCAATACAATACATATATTTTCAGCAGTAGCTATCTCTAGATATCTCAAATATTAAACATAAAAGGCTTTTGTCCAAGTCAATAACCGCCAGGGCCTTCAAAAACGGAGCCATTTCGGAAAAGATCCACCACATACAATAGTTACCCGTACCGAGATATGAAAATACAAAAGGCCAAATAATGAACCCCTTAATCACTATCATCATCACCAATCCCCCCTCCTCTTCCGTTCCCACCTCTCTTCCTCTTATTTCCCCCAGCAGCACCCCCTCCAACCCCCTCAGCCCCCTTCCTCTCAAAAACAAACATCCTCGCCTCCCTGTCCTCCCCCTTCCACCCGCCCCTCCCAGCACTGCCATTCTTCTTCTCGATTTCTCCTATAGTGCGTGCATGCGAGTAACCCGGATAACTAGCCCAGGGAAACCGGAAACTAGTAACGACGCGCAGGCCCGCGTGGCGGGCCAGGTCGCGGATGTTCCAGAGCGTATAGGGCTCGCCTTCGAAAATAGAGATGAGGATTTGGCCTGGAGTTGTGCGCGGGGTTGGTTTGCCTTCCTTCTCCTTATCGTTGTCAGTCGCGGAGTCGTCGTAGTCGGACTGAGAGTCAGGCCAGTCCTCCTCTTCATCCTCCTCCTTATCTTCATCTTTACCGTCTTGTGAAGTAGCATGTGCAACGGGTTCTGAAAGAAGCGGCACACACGCTTTAAAAAATGAGACGAGCAGTTCCTGGTTCGCGCGTACCTGCCGGTTTACGTCCGTGCTTAACCCGCCGACGTGGGGGAAGTTGAAACAGATTATGTCCCAGGGGCCGCCGCTGGCGGTTAGTTGCTGCTGTTTTTGATGTGTGGGGGATCCAGCAGCATCTTTCCGTGGACGCTGCCCTCCTTTATCTTTGCTAGAGAAGAAGAGAGCGGGTGTGCGAGGAAATCCATTGCGTATAGCCTTGCCTCCTCCAGCAATTCCAGAGCCAAGTTTACGGGCATCAATGGAGAAGAGGACTTTTGGGCCTTTGTTTAGGGCATCTTGTGTCTCTATAGGCTTCTCTATATTTGTGTGAATCTGATCTTTGTACCTGTTTTCAGGCCCTTCCTCCTCCTCGTTACCTTCGCCTTCAATTTCAAAACTTTCATTTTCATCCCTCTTCTTTTTCAGGGTTCTTGGTGACGACGAAAATGCATCCGAGCCACACGCACATAGCTTCTCAATATGCAGTTTCGCCTGTGGGTATTTCTCATAAAGCGCCTGTTCAGCATCATAGCTGGTGGCTAGCAGATTTTTGCAGCCATGATGCGTTGCGAGGGACAAGGCAAATGAGAAATCTCCTATTTGGGAATGTTAGGTATTTCTTGTCCATTTTGGCTTGTTTAGGGTAATATATCCACCGAGAGTAGGTTTATATGTACGTATCAGGCATAGAGATGCTAATACAAAGGATGGGTGCAAGCAGATATAAATCCCAGAGAAGTAAAGCAGGAATTTAAAAATGAAGTAAGAAAAGTTGAGTCTCCTGTTCAGTGTGCTTAAAGACAAGGCGTGCATGGGGTGATATATTCTCCCAATATTTGCAATGGATTATTATAAAGCTCAGGAAAATTTGGTCCTCCTCTACTTTATATGCAGAAACGAGGAGCCGGGATCAGAAAGCAATAAATTGAGCTCTATTTATCTCCTCTGTCCCGTCTGACCTGATATCTTGCAAGGATATAGCAAGCTTTCAAAAAACCCAGAGAAAAATTTTTAATCCCAAAGTTCAATTTCCAGTGGGCTAAAAGAAACAAGCACAACATCATAAAATGGGCGAAGATCTTGGCCATTCAATACCGACAGCAAATGGCAAACGACAAAGACAATAAAATTAAGAAAATAAAAATAAAACTGACCTTCCCCAACCAACAAAATCCTATCTCCCTTCTGAAATGGAATTGTCGGAGACCGACTTTGCGCCTTCGCCTTCGGGTTGGTTTTTCCCTTCGCACTCCGACCACTCCCATTCCGCATCCCCTTCACACCTTTAGATACGGCAGTCGTTGTCGAAACCCTCGAGAAACTCTTCATTTTCCTAGGCTCAATGCCAGCACCAGTTCCTGAAGTGGTAGCGGTTGTAGAGCTTCTGCTTTTGGGTCTATCATTGTGGTGGAAGTTGGCGATGCGTGGCTTTTTGGACTTGCCCATTTTGGGGATTGATTATCTTGTATGGTTATGAAGGATGGAAGGGGAAAGTTAAATACGGGGAAGAAGGGTTGGGATAAAGATTATATATATTATTACAAAAAAATGGGGGGTTATCAGTAAAGTAGGTGTGTATTGCTTGAGCTCGGGTAGCTTTGAAATTCGATGGAGGCAGGTTTTGGTGGGAGGTTTCGAGAGATCCAAAATCTAATAAGGTCCCTCTCTGTATGAAGGACGCAACAACACATACATAATACCCCGAATCCAAGTAATTCATGATTATCTCTATTGTATTTACTAAGTGCGGAGGGCCCGTTGTTCAAATTATCCCACGTATAAGATTGAAAAATATATGGTGACAGTCCAATTCGAGTATGAAGAAATGATACCTTAACACATTTATATCCCCACCAACTAAACAACACAACGAATATGAATACGAGAAGCCAACGGCGCATTCTACACACTTTTCCGTTCGATGAAATCAAAATCAAAGAAAAGAAAAGAAGAAAACGTGGCCCGCATTCTCTCTATCACCCTAGGTATGTATCTATATACAGGAATATGCGTCAAAGACAATATAGCAGGAAAAAACGCAACTCAACAGGTCAAGGGAAAAATTTAAATAAAATAAGAAAATACAAGCTTTGCTCAAGTCCTTATCCCGCGCGCCTCGTAAAGAAACAGACTCTGACACAGAAATTTTTGATTTAGAAGGTTGAACGAGGAAGAATAAAAGTGAGAAGACATGGATAAAAGGGAAAAGAAAATAAGTCAAAATAGGCCCACAAAGTCTCATTATAATAAATAGGGAAATGGGATTAAAAAATATTGACGAAGCACAAGGGCGGCCAGTTAAAACGAAAATAAAAATAAAACCAAGGAAGTAAAACAAAGGGGAGTGGATTTAAATGAATACCTTCGAAAGCTCGACCATTCAAAACTCGAGAGAGAAAATCGAGGAAAAATAGGACATGATTTATATATTTCAAAAACAATATTATTTTTCCCACCCAGCTAACAAGAATCCAGAGAATTGCGAGTCAGATTGCAACAGAGTCAGGCAGGGAAAAAGGACGTATCGCACATATTATTTTGTGCGAAATAACTATGACCAGGAAGAGGCGCCAAACAAGAAATCCCGCAATAAAAACCGTACGTGTTTGTGCGTTCACATATCGACCGGATTCCCCTTATTTTCGTTTATACAGCCATTCTTTGCTATTTGGAAACGGCTAGCCGTTAAGGGGCTCGGTTTTGGTGGTGACCGTTGTGGCGGTGGGGACAGGTAAGTATATCATCCACTTCTTAGGACTTAAGTCCATCCCTCATGCTTTGGCTGCTTGCACTCATTGGGGGATTGGACGTGGGAAGGACACCGGTTCTGGGTTTAATGTCCTGCTTAACCTTTGCCATGGCGTATACCAGGCCGCTGACGAAACCAACGAAGATAGCGGAGACGCTGGGGAAGGTCACGGGGGCGTCAAAGAAGACAAGACCGGACAAGGCAATAGGAAGCTTGTTCAGTGCTCCCACCATGGAATAAGTGGTGGAGGAGGTTACTCGCACGCACCATGCTGAGGTGTATGAGATAAAGACGGAGGACAACCCAGAAAAAACCATTGCCATCATCAGACGGTTGCGAGTCTCCGGGGGGAAGTTCCTATTGACGTTTTCTGATGACCAGTCTTCCACGACAAGGGAGGCAACCAAAATAATGGGAATGGAAAGAAGGTTGTTGTAGAACATGGTGTCAAAGTCCTTGAAGTTGGTCACCTTGATTCTCTTGCGCATGCCGAGAAGGTAGGTGGCGGTGCAGAGGCAGTTGATCAACATCCAAATGTATCCAGCATTGAGCGTTGAAATTTTGCTTGTAGCGTCCACGCCTACCGTTGAAAGCGCATGGTTGATATCTGCCCACGCCGCAATGATGGAACTCAGAACCATCAGGCCAAACGAGAAAAGTGCCATGCCGGTGACTGAACCTCCAAACCACAGAACCTCGCCGTACGCGATGAGGATGGTCGTCAAGTTTTTGAAGATCGTATATACGGGAATGGAGAGGAACTGTAACGCTTTGGTACCAGTATATATCATACCGATGAGGAGGAGAGAAATTGGGAACCCTATTAAATTTAATGAATTAGATGTGCCCCAGAGAAGGAAAATATAAATCAAAATCCAAGACAAGCTTACATTTTTTTGCCTCATCTATATTAAAATCACGATAAGTGATAATCTTCAAAGACTTGCACGTTTGAATTGCAGCGACGCAAACTAGAGACTAAGTATTTAAAATAAAATAAAAGTTGGGTGTCAGTCGGACAAAGCCTAGAGATGAAACCAAGACAAGGCAAAAAACAGAAATGAAAACGGAAGATGGTTCGGCGTACCTGGACACACAGAAGAAAAAAGTTCAAATTAAATGAAGTACCTGACAGAACATACTTATTTGTAACTGTCATCAAAATCGAGGAACAACAGTAGCAGAGAATAGGGAGAGCGGAGCTGTGTGTGTATGAGGAGCGGGATGATGAAGGGAGACGGGATTGTGGTG
Organism: Emergomyces orientalis; assembly: GCA_002110485.1. NCBI lineage: Eukaryota > Fungi > Ascomycota > Eurotiomycetes > Onygenales > Ajellomycetaceae > Emergomyces > Emergomyces orientalis. The sequence continues at coordinate 2,908,335 of MOWL01000067.1, forward strand.
GCGGCGGAGCATCGAATCGTTTGCTATTGATATCCAATTTGTCCATGTCGATGGCATAGTTATCATTCTTCTTATCGTCCGCCATTTTGCATTAATTGTTTTGAGAAAGGGTGAGGAATGCGACAAGTTGGCCTTACGAGTTACGGTCGATCAAGGCTTTATGTTAAAAGGGGGCTGATCGAGCAGGCAAGATAAACGGAAGAGTACAAGCAAAGCGTCAAAAAAAAAAAAATATAAAAATACAGACTCAGAGAAAAGAAGAAAGAAAGCAGGAATCCTGACGAAGAAAAGGGACGCTCAGGACAGATGACAAGTGAGTGGAATGAGCCTGACCGAGGGTGGGCGGGAATGAAGTGAGGCAGCAGAGAAGGAAGAAAAAAAAGAAAGTTGGAGATAGAAAAAAGAGACCAAGATCCCTGGGGCAGGTTTGGCGTGTAATAAAATACCAGCTCACACCTAGGTACAGTACGTACTGCTGTTTTGCGGTGTAAAAAAAAAAAGAGTTGTGTCCCGTAATACGCGCAATCGGGTATCGCTCGTTAAAACCTGCCGTCTTTTTGTCAGCTCTCGTCAGCCTCATTTTCTACTTTTGAAAATTAATTTTTATGGAGATATTCATGAATGTTATACATACTATTCTTCTCCGGGCTACAACAACTGCTTCTTCTTCCCTCGTAGTGAGACATAAGCAGGTTGAGCATGCTCGGAGAATAAGATTAAAGCTGGGCATTTTCATCTGACACGTCCTCGCAAATTTATACGCCTACGAAGGAAATCTTTGTCACTCTCGCTTCACGGTTTGATGAGGTAATAGGGTTCCCATCAACTCAGGTGGATTGTTTGTTATCTGTTCTCGGAAAGACAAGAATGGAGTAGTATGTACCCAAAGGTACTGAGGGCTCTGTTACAAAATCTAGGGGCATGGACGGCATAGGATATCCAACGAGGACGAAGCGTATGAAGATGAAAAGGCCTTCATACAACAAATATTAAATGAGAACATAGAAGCTCTGCATTAAACATCTAAGCTTGATTAAGCCAAACCCCATGAAACAGAGCATGTTTGCACTTTTCTGAATTGAAATCGTCAAACCCTTTATCTAATAAAATGAACATTTACGAGCCCCGGGGGCTGACCTCTTCATTAAGGTAAACATCGCTGGCCGCTTCGCAAACACAGATTTCCCCATACAGATAACCGCCGATTCAAGAAAACCCCGGAATCTTTCGAATCTTTTGCGCTTCATCATTATCAACTATGAAACATGTCACCTTATTCAGTGAAAAATCCGCGACCTCGGGGGTTTAGCCTTAATAAGACGCAGGTCAACGTCAAGCTGATCACCCTGGGTAGCGGCGTGGAAGTGAGCGCGACACCACTCTTCATCAATGTTCTTCCCGTCGATGAGAAGCTCTGCCGCGATTATGGCGGTAGCTTCTTCGGTGTCAACGTATGTGCGACAGAAGCCCGGGACAGAGGTGTAAATTTTGGTAGTGGCAAGCAGAAACCTGGTCCGCCGACACACAATCGAATATCTCTTTGCTGTATTTCTTTCCATTTTGCTGGTGCTCCTGAAGCGAGACCACATTGTTGGATAGAGGGCCTAGGTGATAATATTGGTCGGTGACGGGGACGATATAGAAATCCGCTTCAAGACAGAAACGAAAACGCGGGAAACCTCGTTTATATTCCCTACAAATGCTGCGATCAATTATATCTGCCCTTTCGAGGAGCTCCTTCTCAGATTCGTATATCGATGGTGCGGCCTCGAAATCCCTTAGTGAGACACAAATCTAAAGGTCGTGTTATATGGAATGGGTCAGGAAAAATGTTAATCATGAGCAAAGAGCACTTAACCAGAAGTCTCTATGGAACTCACATGGACTATGCGTGGTGCATTGTAGTAATTCACAGCAAGTTCACCTAACAACACAAACGGGGAATATCTGCATCCTACAACAAGGCCAACAGCAGATTGTGGTACTTACAACTGTCCGAAGGAATAGGCAATTATGCATGATCATACACTTTTCTAGGCAACGCACTCATCACGACATGACACTACAATCATAGAGATTCATTGGATTCACACTATGAACATGCGAACTTGAAGAGCTCTAATAATTAACCCGCTACCACATACATTATTAGTTTATAATTATTTAGGTTGCGGATAAATAGCCCAACTTTAATTTCTTCCCAAAGGTTAGTTCCTGGGCATAAACTTAATCGACAATAATAAACTACGTTGGCGGGTGCAGCCAGAGACCAATAGCAGTGGTCAACCCAGAGCTTAAAGAACACCAGTTCAAACTCAGGGGGAAACACAGGACACAGTTCACTCACAAAGCTGCCATCTTCTTTTTCATTTTTATCAGCTGCTCCTCTAGCTATTCTGCCTGATGTCTCTTGTTCGACTACTATCGCCCTTCCGATCGCGGAGGAGCACTCGCTTCCAGATTATGTCTGGCCTGAGTTCACCTCTTAAGTCGGCCAGCAGGAAGCCGACTTCCATATCACACCGCGCGCCGATCGTCTAATTCTGGCGGGCGATATTGGCAGACTCGCAGATTATAACGTTTTTCGTGATTTTCTATATCTGCAGTGCGAAAAGACTGTGGAGGTTTATCTTGTTCTGGGAAACCATGAGCTTTTCGGTGTCTTTCGTGAGGAGGTACTTCGTTAAGCGGACATGCTTCAACAGGAGCAGGGAATAAAAGATAAATAGATTGTAATGAATCAAAAGCGAGTGGATGTGCAATACGTCAGGCTCTTAGGTTGTACTCTACATTCACATATACTATCAGACGACGAAGAGAGTGTGTCACTTAAGATTAACGACTTTCGCCGTATCCTGGACTGGACAATCGCCAAACACGTTAACGAGCATGCCAGTGATGTGAAGTGGTTGACAAATGAGATTACATCAATTCGAGAAATGTAATCTACTTCAAAGCGGGAAATTGGTTTGATTTTCCCACCACGCCCCGTCCTCTAAGGGGACCTCGGAATCCTGATATGGGGGTAGCCCATGGAGCTCAGCCTTTGGTACAGATCTCTCTGATGGAGACGAGAGAACTTTTCTCGACGACGTACAGTGTTGGATTTTTGGCCATACGCATTATTCCACTGACTTGCTTCGTGGGAAAGTGAAGCTTGTTAGCAATCAACGAGGTTACGTGTTTCCAAATATGGATACGAATGGATATAGTATACCAGAGAATATTTTTTTTATCGAAAGTGCTGAAACTTGGAATTGAACGAGGACAGATACAAAGCCACATTTGATACTGAGAGGGTCATTGAAATTTGAGCTGATATCGGCCATTGGCGACTGCCGCACGTCAGAGTGATGCCGTCGTCATGTTGGTGTACAATGGCTTTGCTCATCATCGTTCTCGGACGGCGAGCTCAATGTGAACACACACAGATAGCTACCAGAACGCCCGCATGACCGTAATATGGATTTGGCGCAGTTGGGAAAGCTGTTTATTTCAACTGGCATGTTTGGTTGTTGGAAACCTCACTGCTGAGAAAGTTCTCTGTTTTTCGACAAGCCTTTCTGCAAATCTCTCTCAGATTCCTCTCCAATGATCAATGGCCGGCCAACCCAGGCTTTAACAAAACACGACCCAGAAATCAAAGGAGAAATGGTTAAGCACGTTCAGAAAATTCCCTACAGTATTTAACGGATGCACATCAGACCCAACAGAATTAGGATAGTATCCCTGCGGCCGGGACGAGCTCAACCGACAATGAGCGACACTCGTTCAAATTGACTACGAAGCTTATCCAGGCATATCTGGTGTGGCATACCAGGAAGAAGTTCCATGATTCAGCAGCGAATCTAATGCCGGCTGGAGGAATATCCCCTAGCCAAGCTCCAGCAGACGAAGCCCTCTTTCGACAAGCAAACATAGTCAGTTCTCATCACCCTTTTTAACTTATTATAAACTTAGTTTAGATAATTACCAGATCTTTTATGAGCAACCTTGGGTTTCGTTCTTATTTAAGCAATGCGAATTCGGTACCCCACAGTTGCGCATTGAGAACTTGCGTTTATTCGGAATATCAACTGCAGTCCTACATGATTGATCTTTCAAATAAGTACTGTATACAACCGGTGCTACCCAACAACTAATATTTGAGCTCATTGATTCCTTGCAGAGTACAATCAGATCCAATATTTACCCAGAGAAAGTGTTATGTTTTAATATCTTTTTTATTGGGTCTAGAATGAACATCTCATAAACCAATTAAAGCTTTGCTTGGCTGGCCCTCTTCGACCCCGCTGTAGCGTAGCTGGTTTGAATTAAACCCACCAACAGACATAGATATTCCATACCCCCAGCTTCATTTTACAATAAAATCCCTAGCTTTAATTTGTTTCATATAGTATCAGCTTAAGATATACCCACTTTTCCTTCTCTCCCATACAAACCCTCCAAGTGGCCCTTTTAAATAAAGGATAAAAGTACATACATGCCCCGCCAACATGGCACCCCGCAACCATGACCCCCCTTCCGACGATGATGATAAAGACGAACTCTTCGCCGCCCTCGAAAGAGAAGAAGATAACCCTTCCTACAAAGCCCAGCGCATCGAACAACTACAGTCAGAGCTAGCTGCCCTCGCCCAGCAGCAGCAACATCATCATCATCAAAAGGACAGCACATTCACAAACTCCAACTCCAATAACATCAACAGCAGCAGCAACAATGCCGCAACGCTCCAAAACACTCTCGTCCCCACACTACCAACCGATCAATCCCTCCTTGACTTCACAACCCGCCACCCCCGCTGCGTCATCCACTTCTCACATCCAGACTTCGCCCGCTGCGCCGTGATGGAAAAACACATCCACGCACTCGCAACACTGCATCACGAGGCCCGTTTCGCGACAGTAGATGTGCGCACGGTGCCGTTCGTCGTTGAGAAATTGAAGGTGAAAGTGCTGCCGTGTGTCATTGGGTTTGTGGACGGGGTGGGTGTGGAGAGGATTGTGGGATTTGAGGGGCTTGGGTATGGTGGGCAGGAGGATGCTGATGAGGAGTTTCGGACGAGGGAGTTGGAGAGGAGGTTGCTCGGGAAAGGGTGTTTGGTTAAGAGAAGGATTGGGGAGGAGGATGAGGTGGGGAGTGATGTTGACGGGGAGGGCGAGGAGGAGGTTAGGAGGAAGAAGGGTGGGAGGGGGATTCGGGGTGGGATGGGGAGGGGCCGGGAGGCGGAGGACGATGAGGATTGGGATTGAAGGGGTTGTTTGTCGATTATTTGCGGGTTTTGGGGGATATGTGTCTGTGTGCAATTGTGCAGACAGGATTGGAGGGATTGTATTGTGTCAGGCATGAGCGTCTACTTCCATGCAATCATCCGAAAAGTACGGATACACGGAGTGCTCGATCAGTCACCCCTGGATGAACCCGGAGTTTGCTTTAGTCAAGGGAAAACGACCATGGCATTTTGATATTGCCCGCCATATACGCTTTGTTATTTCCCAGCCAAGCTAGCTCCCTTGGTATATCTACCGACCCGATGGGAGATGATACCCTCCTTTATTTGCACATCTCCGTCACGATATCCCTCTCTTTACAGCCACTCGTCTGCTTATATTTTGGATGAGGAAGGGAGGCTTCATTTTTAAGCTGCCCGACCAGCACACCCATAACCGTGCCAAGACGAAAGAGAATAAAAGAATGCAAAGGAAGCACGGGAAAAGGAGATTCATTGTTATGTTGCATTGTATCTCAACTAATTCAATGTTAAATCTAGAGGAACTAAAATAGAATGGTTTGTACTCAGGAATATGGACAACATAGGTGCTTTGAAACACGTATTGAATAAATGAATAATTATATATATGTATATATATATGTACAAATACCCAAACATAATATATGCCTCAGCGTATAAAAGAGGCGGCTATTTTACATCTTACATAGTAAAAGCTGGCAAAATTAAAGGAGGAAAATGAAATAACACTCACTCATTCAACAATATTCTTAACTCCCACAAAGATAAAGGAAGGAAAAAGAAGCGAAAAACGAAGGGAAAAATAAAAATTGTGGGTCGGTAACTTCAGAGAAGTAAAAATGAGAAGCTTGAAAGGAAAAAAAGAGACGAGAAGAACAAAATCCGATAACTGTTTAATGTAAGATAAAACATGGCGAGGAAGCGTGTGTATAATACACTTTTATAATGTACGGGCGAGAAGCCCTTTGAATATGGGAGGATATTGAGTGGGGGAGGGCAGAGGAATGAACGAGAAAAAGAACACACGAATGCGTAATGATTAATTTTTGCAAAAAATAAAAAAAGTAAGGCACAAGGGTTTGAAAAGGGAGAGAGAGTTTACAATTATATATATTTAAAAAAGCTCGAGAAAAAAAGCCATGGATTGCTCTGTTTTGGCAAATATGACGGCCTGCTGTGGAATGAGATTTAGAGAGAAGGGGGAAAAAAAAGGAAAAGAAAAGAAAGGGACAAGAAAAAGAAAAGCCAATATAGGAATCAAAAGGAACAAACAAACAATGGCAAAAGCAATTGATGAGTATAAAACAAGTAGGAAAGGAAGAAAAAAAAGGAGTCTGTTCTATACAGGTGGGCACAGGCCGTTAATCGACTGCGCGATGAGTACTTCGAGAAAAAGAAAAAAGGAAACATGAAAGCAAAGTTAAAGTAAAAGAGCAAGGGGAAGTATGAATGAAAAAGAAAATGAAAAGGAAAAAAAAACAGAAGATGCCAGCAGCATACAAAAAAACCGGTACAGCGAACGGCAATGCATGATTAGAAGAGTGGTCCTTAAAAAACAATGGTTACAATCTGCTCCGTTCAAACAAAAGAAGAAGAAAAACAAGAAAAATACCATGTACACAACACAACCAACCAACCAACCAAACAAGCAGCTCCCCCCTGCCTTAGCGTTCCGCGATTACTTCCATTATTTAATGTGAATAGGGGGCAGAGGAGGAGTAAAGCGGAAGAAAAGGAAAAGGAAGATCAAGCAAGGAGGAAAAGAAATTAGAAAAACCATTGCTAACTGCTAGTTGCTGCGGTTATATTTCTAGATGGCAATACTCTTCATCCCTTCCAAAGCATCAGCGTCCAGTCCAGTCGACGAACGTGGCGTTGTCAGGTCACTTCTGCGTTTGTCCTTTTCCTTTTGTTTCGACGTTTTAGGAGAAGGGTCTGTTACTGCGGGGTCATTAGTGGTGACATCGCTCGTGGAGGTGTCCGTTGTTGTCGTCGTCGTTGTGGTGTTGGTTGTGGTGGTAGTGGTGGAAGAGGCAGCATCTACAATGCTCTCTGGTTTCTTGGCCGTATCGGAATTTAAAGAACCAGGGCCGCCGCCTATTTTGTTGCTACCGCCGGGGCCCGAAACAGCTGGCGAGGTTGCTTCCTCTGTAACTCGGGCAAGAGGGCTCGAAACTCCAAATGGCGTTTTTGGGCTTGCATTTGGTCCCCGAGTGGGGAATCGATGGGGAGAACGTCCGCGTTCATCTCCGTTGGCGGTTGTTGGGCTTCCATAGGGAGAATCTCTGCTTCCATTCACGCCAGTATTCAACCCAAGACCGTTCGTTGCCTTTCTCCTCGGAGGTCTCCGGCCATACTTCTGGTCTGTGCGCCAACGTAGAATTTCGAGATAGGGAGGTTCCACACCTGGTTGCTTGAATTGTTTCAGCTTGAGCTCCCCCGACTCGTCGTCCACGAAAGATTTTGGGGAACATAGATCCTCCGCAACAATGGCGAGAAAGGCAGCCCATGATCTCGCAACCACGTATTTGCAGTCGTAGTCACGGCCAAATATAATAACCTGACCCCATTTCCCCGCTGGTCCTGGCGCTAAATCAATAGCAATGTTGTTTCCGCCCCAGTCACGAGCAAGCGGGATCCAGCTGGGGTGGGCATATGCTTTCTGAATGGCCTTTGGTGGTTGGGAATCCTGTTTATCCAACAATTCCTGTCTCCATAGCGGGTTTGAGCCTATTTGAGGTGGTGGTGGTGGTGGAGGTGCTGATGAGGAGGAAGCGGCGGAGCTTCCGCCAAAAGCTTTTATGGGTGGTTGAGGAGGGGAGAATGTAGAGGAACTGAGGAATTCTTCGTTAACAGTCCTCCAATTTTTCCATTCCTGGACAATTTCCTCGCAGTCGAGCAGCATGCAGCCAAAAATGATACCTGTTGGCCTCCCACCGCGTTCTTGTCCGTCGTGAATTTGTAGAGATTCCCGAACCTCGATTGGAAGAGTGCAATCCAATTCATGTTCCAGCTCATTAACATCATTCTGCGAACATCCTTCACACAATTGATCGTAAAGTTCCTCGTAGTTGTTTTCCGTCCATCGATCGATCTTTCTCCAAGAATGTGAAACAGGCGGAGGGGGCGGGGCACCGTCATGGAAACTCTGCATTTGTATTTCTGTAGGAGTAACACCATCTGGGCTTTTGAGCTCGTTTGACCTTCTCTGTTGGGACGATAATGACCTCATGCCTGGCGAGTAGGGTCTAACAGGAGAGGTGACTCCTCCTTGTGATCCTGACCATCCTGGGCTGGAGGATCGTTTGGCAGTATTGTCTTCGAAGGAGGTCAGATCCGCACGGGATTCGACAGCGCTTGTAGCCACGGAGGTGAGGGGAGCATTGCGGTTTTGGCTAAGGGGAACATGTTGACCAGTTCGATAGGGAGAATCGTGGGAGGCGTGTCTGTCATTAGAAGTCATGGTATGCCAGAAGGAGCGGAATGCCGAGCCGAAACTGGGATAGATTAGCCGGTCGTCCGCCATCACGGCCAGAGAGAGAAGAGGAAACCAAAATTTAAACTTATTAGCAGGTAATACTTACGACATGGCGGGCGAGGGAGAGAGGTAGGTAAATAGTTAGGTGGAATTTGGGCAGGAGAGTGTGGTGTTTAGAGACTCGACGGGAATCCAAAGGGTCATCCAGAGGGGGAACGTGGTTTGACAATCATCAACAAATCACGAAGGCGAACAGTGATTCCCAGCCCTACAAAGATTGCAACCATAGAAAGAAAGGCTTATCCGATGAGCTGATCGTCAACGACACGCGCGGGGAGAGCGATAGCAAGCAGCCGCTGGTTCACAAAGGGCCTAGAGAGGCGCGGACGGAGAGAGAGTACGAGAAGGGGGTCTAGGCCAAAGGCAAGACACGAGGTAATTGGGAGGTCGCGTGGAGGAAGAGAAGACTCCAGAATGCCTTGGTAGACAGCAAAAATAGATCGGAGAGAAGCCGATAGAGGGTAAATGGATAAAAAAGTTGGAGTGGGTGTTGAGTGTTGACGTCGAAGTTGGCATTTGGGGTTGGGACTTGACGAGTTGACGAGTTTGGGAGTTTCCAAGGGAGTTGGAGCGAGAAAAAAAAAAAAGGGCGCCCCGGGGCCTGGCAACGGGGGCCAATAAACAGGGTTGAGGGGCGGTAGTTTGTACCTACTCTCGAACACCAGAACGAAACTACACCACAGTAATCTGCTATGGATATAAAAAACTGCCAAAACTCTGATTCAATCTGGTTATTGCTTATTTTCTATATTTTTTTCCTGTTGTCTGCTCACTAATATTTAGACCAACCCCCTATTATGCCTGTTTCTCCAGATACATAATCTCACTTCTGCATTCTGTACAAGGGCTAGCTCCAAGTACCTGAAACCAATAAACAAAATTTTAATCTCAAAAGGCACCATTGGAAACGTTCGGATTTCCCGACAGTTGACGGCGGCAAAAAAAAAAAAAGGATACAAAATCTTAAATAAAAATGGAGAAGTCGAAAAAGAATGAAAAATAAAGAATTCCTCATGTATTTCCATAGGTCATTTCAAAAGTAACTTAAACTGTAACTAATTACTTTTATCATCATTGATGATCTTATTCCAAGTATGGAGAAAAATGAAAATCCTTGCAATTTCGGAAATGAAAATAGTTGTAGGCTATTAAATACCATACATGATTTTTTTCCCCTCTAATACGTATCATCACAACCCTTTCTCACCTGCAGAGAAAAGTTTCGCATAGATAGATAAATATCAATCCTATGGCCTTTTTCTTTCTTTCTGTCCATTGGTGACTAGGTGTTCTTATTATTCCTGCTATTCCTGGCTTGCTGGCGCTGTCAGCTCGGGAGTGGATGACCGCCCTTACAACGCCCCCTGACGCCTTCTCCTTGATCCGCCAGGGGGGAATGAATAATAATTAAAACAGGGGGACACAGACCAACTGGACAACGCATCTTGGGATTTTTGTTTGTTGCGTGGCGAACGCCGAATATGCAAGAGGATGCAAGCCCCTTGCAGGTGTGGTGGCTGCCCTGCTCGCTGGCGCTTGGAAGAAAAGGCTTAGTTAGATCCGCGTGTGGATCAAGAGGGTGGAAGGATGAATGGTGGATTTGGGGCGCGGGGGGGCGCGGGGGGCTGAAGGATTTTTAGGAGAACATCATATTAGTGTAAGATGTTGGAGCGCCAATAAACAATTTACCAATGGATGGACGTCTAAAGTAGAAAGATTTTTGCATGTTAGGAATCTATTTTGAAATATTAATTACTGGTGACAACTAACTCTGGCTGATGGCATCATCCGAATGTGGAGGCTGCTAGGGCCTATAAGATATGCATCAACCCCCCAAATCATCCCTCCTGAACTTTTGAAAGATGGAATGTAATAATTTTACCAGTTAAATTTCTAGTGTGTGCAAGGGACATTTGTTCCATGCCTCCACACAAAGATACAAGACATATTCTCTCATCCAAACATGAAGAACAGAATTGCATGACTTTATCAAGAATGCATGCAGTTCATGAAATTAAGTTGAGTGAGATATTTCAAAACATCTTCTGTAGCTCACATTTAACACACTCAAAAATAAATATAAGTCTTTGCTTTTTCACTATTGTTAATGCTTCATCAGTATAATTCAAGCAGAAATATTATTTTATATTTTAATTTGATACATTTGCATGCTTGCTCACAACAGACAGTTGAATAAGAAGCACATTAAAAAAGAAAAAAAAAAAAAAGGACAGATCAACCATTCATTTTCTAGAAGATGCGAGCACTCAATCTCCCAATTGCCAACAGGTTAAAAACAAACCCCTTTCCCTTTCAGAAAATCAAAGGGTAAGCAGAATGAACACATAGCATGCAAGAAAATATAAAAATAAACATAGATAAATAAGTAAAAGAGTGAATTTAGCAGGCTAGCTAAGAAGCTATTTTGTTACCTATAAACAAAAGCAAGGCATGGTAAACATTATGCATGCAAATGCTAGCCTTACAAGAAAGCAAGAAAAGAGAGTGACATCATATTAGTTAACAAAGAATGAGCGGAGGAGAGGGAAAGCAAAAGGCAAGAAGGTAACAAAAAACAGTGTTTGAAAGAAGAGAGAGCATAAATGAATGACTGAGTGAGTGAGTGAGTGAGTGAAAAGCAAATAAAGAAAGAAGAAAGAAGCAAACATTGAGAGGGCGAACAAACAATACGTAGAAAAAGGAAACATGTGGTGAGTGCGAGAGTGTGTAAGCCATCAAGGCAAGCGAGAGGTAGAGGTGTGGCCGTTTGTATTTGCAGCCATACAGTGAAGTATTGAATATAAGGGGAAAAGGGAAAGAAAAAAAAGCAAAAAAATCCCAAGCACTTGGAAACATGGTGTCAGGGGAGGGAAAAAACAGTAAAGAAGCTTTCAAAAGACAATGGCATAGGTAGGGGTGTTGAAGCGTGGAGCGTTAAGGTCAAGCAAGCCCTGGTCAATATTTGAAACAAGTTAACAACCTTTCCACGGGCTCTCAATATCCCCAATCCCAATATCCGGTTGTTCCCAACAAAAAAACCGTTCCATGAATCCCTCCATACCCCCTCCTAGACGCCGTGCTGAAAAGCGAAAAGGGAAAAAGAAAAAAAGGGGGCTCAAAACGGATACCTTGAAAAATGCTCCAAGCCAACGGGGTCATATAATCATATCGATACATCTCACCAGGGGACCGTGAAACCAAAAAAAAGAGAGAAAAGAGATAGAAAAGAAACCCCGAAAGAGCGGTAACGAAATGGAGCAAAACAAAAACAGAAAAGGTAAACCTCATAATTGCGAGCCTCTCTAGGAATTGCGGAATGACAAAGGTAGAAACCGAACCTGTCGAAATATAGGAAAGAAAATGTATAAAATAAAACCCATAACCGTAAAGCGAAAGGGGTTTCACATCATTCGAATTATCAATACTAAGCGTAGTAAAAAAGTGGAAAAAATATCGAAGGGGGAGTGAATGCAGTACGAGGAGAAGAGCTTGTTGAAATTTATCGGAAAAGATATGTTCCACAGATATGCTCGTAGAGTAACCCCCGATTACTAGACTCGATTATGGTTTGAATCGAGCTTCAAAATACGGCGTAAGTCTGCCTCCATCTGCCTCGCGTCAATGGGGTTAGCCTTGGTAGAACTGGAACGAGGAGAAGGCACATCTGAAATAAAGGATGGATGGATCCTGTTTGGAGTTGGAGACGTGAGATTCACGTATGTTTGAGAGCGCTTCAGATGCGTTTGGCCGCCACCTTCCATCGAGAAAGGTGGGCTGTTGATAGGGCTAGTAGACGAAAGTTCCCGACGAAGATTTGAAGACGGGGTTCGAGACGCTTGAGGGCCGTTACAGACGGACGACAGGTACTGGTGTGCAATGCTACCACTGCCTGGACTGTGACCTTTGGGGGAAGTTTTTATTTCCTCAAACGGGACTGGTGTTGGCGGCCCAGATGCGTGCCGAGCAAACGGCGAGGCGTTACCAGCAGTCCAACTTCTCGAACTGAAGATGTTCGAGTCGTCAAGTACCTTGGGCGATGCAGAGGATGGGCGCTGTGGTCGTGGATTTAAGAGTAGATCCTTTAGCGCTTCAGTTTTGGCTTTTCTCTGGTCCTCGTCTAGAGTCACGGTATCATTAGGCCTTGAAGGAGAGCTGGGTGAGCGGAGTGCATTAATTCGGTCCTTATAGGGAGTAGCAAATGACGGCCCAATTGCCATTCTGCGACTCTCAGGAGATTCCAACTCAAGAGGGAAAATAGCTCCAGGGGTCACATCTCGCGGTTGCGTCTTTGCTTGCCTCGAAAGATTTGGCTGAGGTGGCGAGGGTTTTGCAGATTGAGTCACGCAGTTGACAGGTCGACTCGTAACTTTCGTCCCTTTTGCAGATTTGAAAAGAAATTCAAGAGGTGAAGGGATCTCTTCGGTGCTTTGCGGGGCGGCAACGGAGGCCTTGGGCTTTGTAGGCGTGTCATCAAGAGGGCCTATATCTCGTGACCCATGTTCGGGTGATCCAGAGGTTTGCCGGTCAGGGACAGATTTTGAGAAGAATGTTGGAATAGGCAAAGCTGAGGGAGCAGGAGATGCATGGAAAGTGGGCCCAGCGTAATGTGTCCCATCTTTAAGGGTAGATAATATGTTAGGTTGCGACGCTGAGTGACCGTGGCCAAGGGATGTTCCGTTGGTCATTGGGGAAGGGTTCGATGGTTGCGTGTTATTTTTCTTTCCAGGCCTCCCCATTTTCTTCTGCGATGCGCCTTCAGAAACAGTATTATTGGAAGTTTCCTCAGGACTGGGGCTCGGGGGGGTCGAACGAGGATGGGGAGGGGTGAAGTGATTTTGGTTTTGGTTTTGGTTTTGGTTTGATGGTCCGCTGCGCAATGTATTAGTGGCGGGATGGCCCGCCTTGGAGTTTTTTCGATTACGGCGAGGGTTGCGAGGACCCTTTGGGGTGGTAGGGATTGGAGCCGACATTATGACTCAAAAATATGGCTTAATAAATAGGCAGCCTGGGTGTAGAGATAATAGAAGGAAATATAAACGCGACAGAAGACAACAAAAGATCCACGAAGAAAAGAACCGAAGGGCTAAATGAGGCAGATCGATACAAGCGAAACACCAAGACGAAGGAATCGAAGAGCAGGTCTATTTTCTGCAAATCAAGAGATCGAGTACGAGAGCCGGAAAACAATCACGAATCTGAGGGGTCGAAGCTAGTTTCTCGAGGGCGTTTTTTGGGAGGCGATGATGGTGCTGTGTATCTGCGTGGCTGGGTAGCTGAAGGGAATGACTGAGTGAAGGAGAGGGAAACGGATGCCTGAAGCATATTCATAATTTAAGAAGAACGCGCATATGTGGTAGAAATATATGGGGAATAAGATAGTAAACTGGTGTCTAAGAAGCGCGGAAGATGGTGGAAGATATGTGATGCGGTAGATGAGGTTGACGATGAAGATAGAGGGACGGCGTGCGTTGTTGTTGGAAGTCAGAGGTTGAAGAGCCGCCATCCGATTATTATCCACTCATATGACGGAGCAGCCACCAGCCACATCCAAGTTAGTTTCCATATTTGGGTGAGGCTCAACGGAAAGTGGCGCAGTCAATCGGCTTTTCTTGCCAGATAGGAATATTCCGGAAATATAGATATTCCGAGACCCTCTGGGGCTTTGCTTATGTCATAGCCCCCAGATTGTCCCTCCCCGCGGCCTCTGTCGAGGGTTAACAAGGAATCAGATCTCGTATACAACTACGGCAGAGTCCTTGCGGAGTGAGGAACTTGTTGGATTTTTGAGAAGCTTAGCCAGTCCCGGAATGAGCCTTATTTTGTTTGGCGCCCTGGAAATTCCCCTCTGGCAGTGAAATAACCTACCTATACCTTTGCACACTCGGCCAAAGGCACCAGTTTAGACCAAACCCGAGCTCTCTCCCTTGTTTACTCTTTTACCTTCCACGGTTTTGAAACCCCAGCAACCTCTCTTGATATTACTCCTCGTCGTTACCTCGTAACTATACCTTCAATTTACACATCCCTACCAATATTAAGCAGAATAACATCCACCCTAACACGTCCCCCCCCCCTCCCCAAAATATGGCCGACGTCGAAATGAAAGATGCCGCGCCCGGTGCTTCTGGGAAATCAAAGGCTGTTGCCAGAGGAGGCAAATCAGCCCTTGGTGAAGCCAAAGGAGACACAAAGAAACGCTTCGAAGTGAAGAAAGTATGTTTTTTCTTGGTTGGCTCGCTCTGCAGTACACTTTTCTCTCTCTCTCTCCGTCTCTCTCTCTCACTCTCTTTTTCTCTCTCTCTTGTTTTTTATTAGCTCAACAAGTACAATGGCTGACAGTTTGGCTTCTTAACTTTTTTCCCCACGTAATAGTGGAATGCCGTTGCGCTGTGGGCTTGGGATATCGTCGTGGATAACTGTGCCATTTGCAGAAACCATATCATGGATCTATGTGAGTGTTAGGAATATGAAAGGGGGCGCAAATATTATTATTATTATCAGATATTTGGGGGGTGTGGAGTGAGAATGGGATATCATGTCTGACTGCCTTTTGTTCTATATCTGCAGGTATCGAATGCCAGGCAAACCAAGGCTCGTCCACAACGGAAGAATGCACTGTTGCCTGGGGGATTTGTAACGTGAGTTATATTTCTTTCATTATTTCATATACTATTATCTGTTACAGTGCTAACCAAAGATGTCTTCGATCGTGTATGTGTTTATAGCACGCATTCCACTTCCACTGCATCTCGAGATGGTTGAGAACCCGACAAGTATGCCCGCTTGATAACAGGGACTGGGAGTTCCAGAAATACGGACGATAGAAGCTATAAATAGCACATACAATCCATACCACCAAACGGAGCGGGACCCGATTTCACACTGTTTGACTTGGGGACTGCGTTTTCTTTCAACACCCAGGTCTAACACCCACGATGAAGCTGTTGGCTAGGGGATGCTATGCAGAGGAGCGAACCTAAAGCCCAAGTCATTTAGATCGGGGAGGCTCAGGCTGGAGGCGGGGAGGCTTGGAATACTGACTATGTTATGGCGTTACGAAAACAATTTTGATGAAGCAAGCTCGGTTTTGAGTTTTTTTTTCTTTCCCCTTATATATTATTGAAAGTTCCTGGGGAAATAAAACCCAGAATCTGAAGGAGCGAAAAAATGAAATAGAGCGTCACTTTTTCTACGTACCCTAACCTTCTGTTTCTCTTTTTCCTTCCCTTTCCTCCATCTTTTTAGCACCCACATTGGTGTGTAAGTAATGTGTTTCCGGATATGCCAATCCCATGTATAAAATTGACACATCTTACAGAAACCAAATAGAGACAACCTCAAAATAACACATTCCATTTTATTGTATCATCATTAATAAAGACAATGTAGGAGATAAAATCAAAATGCATCCGCTCTCGTCCTCTAACCCACCACGCCATCACAAGCCATTCATCACCGCTTCTCCCCTCCTATTACTATGCCTTCTCTTCCCACACCCCCAGACCCAGCAATCAACCACGGTTCCGGGTGTTTATTATACATCGGCCAGGGCGGCACAACTGCCAGCGCCGTTATGAGCGTCCCCGCCAGCCCAATCCAAAGGGTTAGGTGTACATCTTCGTAAGTGTAGCCGACGACGAAAGCGATGGCCTGTGTTTGTCGTGAGGGATGGTGGTTGTCAGTTGGATTTTTTTTCTTTTGCTTCTTCTTTTTCTTTTCTTGTGTGGAGAAACATATTGGTGGGGGATGGGCAATGGTAAGGGAGAGCTTATCCTGGGGTTCTGTGGGAGATTGGAGACGAGAAGAGGGGACTTACGGCGAAGATGCTGAGGAGGCCTGTACAGAGGTGTTCAGCGATGCGCTGGCCGTGGAAGTCCTGCAATGGATTTTCAAAACATTAGTTTTCTCTTTTCTGGTTGATCAAAGTGTCATATCATCAAAGCTCCCCAACATTGATTCTGTGGATAAGGTGCTGAGGCTGTTTGGGACAATGTTTTCTACATCTGCAGGAATTGGCAAATCCCGCAAATGTGTCCTTTGTTCAGGGAGTGAGATATTTCGGCGGGGGGAAGGAAGGGAAAGCAAAGCTTCGCGCATATATTTTGTACGTACTATTTGGGCCTCGAAGAGATCTTGGAGGGGAGCGAGGAGGTCGTCCATATTGGAGCTTATGTGTATGTGTATCCGACGTTTTTGTTGATGTCGGGGTGGTTTAGATGAGGTTTATCTGGAATGGTTAGTTCCAGACAGAGTACGGGGAATGGGGCTCGGGAAGCTGCACCGCCTAGCCCGATTGATACTAGCCGCCAGCCCTACTTCAACCTCATCCCGCCGTGGTGTACAGTGTCAACAACCAATTTGGTGAAAATCGCAACAAACAGATTGCAAAACTACACCATGAGCAGGGAAAGATACACCTCATACACCAAATGGCCTTCACAGAGTTCAAACTTGGTTTTGGGAGGGTTTAGATATGTTCGGCCGACGACTATCGGGCGTGCTTCAGCACTTTGAATCCTTCGGCATTAATATCAATACTAGTATTCAACGCTTAACTCCTTATGATATATGTATTTACAGTACATATATATTTATGTTTTCCATTTCTTATTATGAATTTAGGCTACTGTACCCCTTAAATCCGGCGTGTTGGGTGCCCAAAAAGCCGATCGATTCAATTCGATATCGATATTTCAATATCTATTGAACGGCTATAGCGGACATAAGGTGAAATTGACATTCTATGGGAAGCTATATGACTGTTTATCTTGCGCAGTGCCACTCTGGAAGATGAGTGCCGTTATTGTTATTTCAATGGAGGAATGAGTGTGAGCAGAGAATATCTCAATCATCATACCAGCAGTCAGTTATACCAATACAATACAATTACTGTCACAACTTCTTCCTTTTCAGCCTCAAGTATGGGCGAAAGCGGCGAAGCAGATAAAAAACATTCTCAGACCCTCGAAAATCAAATCCCCCTCCAAGAAAATGAAGATTGCCGCCTTCGACCCAAAAACGATGGAAATGGTACCATGAATGATTCAGAGTGCCCCACTGATGGCGATGTCCGCAAAATCACTGGTTTTCGTTGGATTCTAATAGGCGCTGCTCTTTATTTGTCAGTTTTGATGTATGGACTTGACACAACCATTGCGGCAGACGTGCAAGGAGCCGTCATTGGGACTTTCCACGACTTCGATCAGCTCGTGTGGATCGGCGCTGGATTCCCTCTCGGATCGGTCTCTATCATCCTTCCATACGGCTTTCTCTTTACGTCCTTCAACATGAAATGGCTCTATATTGTAGGGATTGTGTTTTTTCAGGCCGGGTCCGCTCTATGCGGTGGCGCTCCGAGCATGAGCGGCTTAATTGTCGGGCGTGTGATTGCGGGAGCGTGAGGAACGGGCCTCTATCTTGGAGGCCTGAACTATTTCTCTGCCATGACAGCTCGACATAAGCGTGGAGCGTATATCGCAGGGATTGGTTTTGTTTTGGGCACTGGAGCGATTCTGGGACCTCTGGTTGGAGGTGGGTTCTCGGACTCGTCCGCAACCTGGAGATGGGGATTTTATATCAACCTTATCATCAGTACAGTCACAAGCCCTATCTACTTATTTTACCTTCCGGCAGTTCATCCATCTCGTAGGGAGCCACTCAGGAACAGACTGATTAGATTGGACTATGTTGGATTCGTCCTGAGCGCAGGAATGTGGGCGACTTTCGCTATGGGATTTATCTTCGCCGGCGGTCTCTGGCAGTGGAACGATGGCCGTACCATCGCAATGGTTGTGTTTTGGGGTGTTCTCCTTGCTCTTTATGCACTGCAACAGGCCTTCTGCATCTTCACAACGCCCGACACCATATCGTTCCCGGGCCATCTACTCAGGTCTCGAACCCAAGTCCTTTTTTATATCATGACCGCCTGCACCAACACATGCGTGTCCTTCACCATGTTCTATATCCCCATCTACTTCCAGTTCACACGGGACGACACTTCGCTGATGGCCGCGGTACGACTGCTTCCCTACCTCATATTCGCCATCACCCTCAACCTGGCCTCCGGATGGGCCCTTCCTAAGATCAAGTACTATATGCTAATGTGTTTGGTGTCGGGCATCTTGATGACTCTGGCCGGTTCGCTCTTCGTGGCTTATCCCTCGCCGTCGACACCAGTCGCGCAGCTCTATACCTTCAGTATTCTGATGGGGGTTGGAACCGGTATTACCATGCAGCTGGGATACTCTGTCACCAGCTTAAAGGTCACATCAACTGACATCCTCAGCACCATCAACCTGCAGAATGTCGCACAGATTGGCGCTACAGTAATCTGTATTGTCCTTGCCTGCCAAGCGTTTCAGTCAAACGCTGTCCGCAACTTGAATCATGTTTTGGCCGGTCAAGGGTTCAGCCAGGCGGATATTCATGGCGTTGTTGCGGGCATTCGGAGCACTTTATTCGGGGGGCTGAATAGTGAGCTACGGGCTGCGGCTATTCGTGCTATCACCTCGGCGATGGCACGAGCGTTCATCATTCCGCTTGTGGCTGGAGCGCTAAGTATTATCACCGCTTTGTTGATGAGGCGGGAAAGATTGTTTGGATAGGTGCGGTTGAAATGTTTGGTATGGGCATATTCAAGCGTACAATAAAATTTGGGTGGAACGAAATAGACGGGCGAGGGTGTGAATAAAAAGGGAGACTATCGGCAGTGAAATAGCGACTAATTTAAATAATTCTAATAACTCCAATATTGATAATACGCTGGGTTCTGGTGATAATAGATATTGGATTTTATAACAAGAATGACAAATCAGCCAGCCAGTACTCCGTATTCCGTACAAACTCAGCGATAGGCTGCTATTATTTAGCGCAATTGTTGTTGTTGATGGCAGCCAAGCCATCACAGCAGGCGGGCCCTTTGAACGGCAAGCCATGTACGGAGTAGAAATGGGATCCATTCATTCAATATACTTCGTTCCTCGTCATAATCCCAAAGTTTTCTCCCCAGCGGTAACTTCTAGCAGCCGGCTCTGATTTCTAGCGGTCTTCTGCATCACCATCTCTTTCCATCTGCTCTTTCACCATCCCCACACTCCCGCCATGCAACAGGAACGAAAGCGGCGCATTCAAGCATGTTACCCGTGCTACACACGCAAGCAGAAAGTCCGTAAAATTCGCCCAGGGTCGCAGAAGGGCGGGCGCTGATTGTTTTTTAGTGTAACCGTCAGTATCCATGCAATCACTGTAGCCGCCGTCGACGGGTCGAGGAGTGTATCTATAGCTCTCCACTGGCAGACGGCTCCTCCCGTCGTCTGGCGGCATCTGTTCGAGAAACCCAGAGCCAGGTACTCCTTGATGGTGAACACCACTCGAGAAATACGCCAGCCATACATGAGCCTGAAGGCCGTCATCATTCTGCCCTGGCTAAGTCCTTTGGATATTTTGAGGACAGCAATTCCAATACCATGGCTTTGCTGCGGAATGTAACTGAATTCCCGATTGTTATTATTCTGTTCCCGATGCTGTTTTAAAAGCTGATTCGACCTTCTCAGTTAGAATTGCCTGGGGAGGATGCAACGGATCTACCCAATGCTTCTTCGCTGTCTATTTGGGACACCGTCAAACATGAGCTTGGACGTATGCCCGACCGCCAGATTCTTGATTTTCTCATGCAGTACTTTGTCAATGAACTGAATTGGTAAGGCAGATGGGGATTTGTTTCTTGGAAAACATTTATTGCTCAAATCTATGATTCTAATTTAAAACGTCCTATGTTTTGCTCCCAGCTTCTTAGCCGATTACCAGCAATGGTGGGCAAAAAGGGATAGCTCAATGGCAGTGTCTGATACCGAGTTTGCAACTCTCATTGTTCGCATTTGTTGTTACGCAATACAGTTTCTGCCCTCGCCTTCCCACAACATCGACCAGATCCGTGGCCGATCTCTCTCCGATATTTGTGACACATGCAATGATATCGGAGAAAATCTTGCCAAAGCCTGTGAAACTCTTGACAGAAAAGGTTCTCTATTCCGTGTGCAGCATCTCCTGTTTGCTGCACTGAAACGGTCATGTGAAGGGGTAACAACTCAATTCTGGGAGGGCATAGCTTCTGCTGCCCGAGCCGCTCAGAAGGCTGGTATTCACACAGAGGCGATTGCCTCCAGGGAGTTCTCCATTTCCCAAAAATATAGTGCCCAAGAGCTAGAAAAAGAGGTTCGACGCAGGACCTTCTGCAGCCTTTATGTTTTGGATAGGTACGCCTCTGCATCATTATGGTTGGGATGGCTGACTGACACATTTTAATAATAGCCATTTATCCAGACAGCTGGATCGGGTACCGTTCTTACCAGACCATTTGGTCATGGAGACATTACCGCGGTTGCGCATGATCGCAGATATTGGCAATTTACCGCCAGATCTTGATGCTAGTGCTCCGGATATATTCACCGAACGGCTCATGGAAGTTCAGCTAGGCCGATTCTGGCGGAGTTTTAAATTAAAGCAGAACTCCAAGTATGATCCAACAGAGAGCGAGCACAGATATGAAAGGCTTTGTGCCGAATATCTCCCTAGCCTACACGCGGCCTTCGCTATTGACCACCCGGACACGACATGGGATAGTATTCTTCCAAAACTACCTATGCAAAGGCAACTTTTGTACATTGCTATTTTCGACTCGGTCTGTTGGAATTTCCGGCCTCTTTTGCTACTCAAGCCCAGCTGCATCGCGAGCCTGCCCCCTTACAAGCGACTACTTCTCCAATCGCAAAAGCTAAGACTTGGCCTGTCTGCATTGAAAGAGCTTGAGGCTGTTACCGCTCTCCATTCAATGTTTGGTGGCTCGTATACGCGCTTTGCCGCCATCATCTTCAACACCTTTGAGGTTGTAGTTCTTTTGCTCTGTCTTTGCACCCATGCAGATTTCCCATTTGACCAAGAAGACGAGAACACTGATATACTGGGAATGAAGGCTAAACTGACTTGCAAAAAGGCGATGCGAGTGGCTGAGCAGGCTATTAAACGTCTTCAATTGCTAGCCGAGTTGAGCGATATGGCTGCGTCCGGAGCCCGGGTGGCAGCTCAGCTCTTCGCCAAAGCGGTCAGGACCAATAAGTTGCCAAATCAAGTCGCACCCGCGGTATCCAGTACTGGTTCTTTATGGACACCTCTAGACTTGACTACTATGGCGGCCATCGATGATGTCCAAGGACAATGGCGGCTCTTAGAACAGGCGGATCCTGCTTTGACTACTGACATGTTTTCCTCAATGGTGCAAGAAGACTCGTTTTCAAATTTCCAATTGTCGTCTCTGGATATCCCGATGCTCTGGGGGAGTTCGGGACTCTAGTGCCGTCTGACTATGCCACAGGGCCATGCGGACTGCAAGCTGTGGTTAATCATGGATTTCTTGACACCTGATAACTTACATGTCATGTTGCATTATGACTGAAAAACTAGAACCCTAGTGTAAGAAGACGACGACAATGGTTATGATGGCTTCCATTAGCTCCTGATTGTCCGTATTTAAATTTTAGGAAATAGCCTAGATTCCTATTCTGTTCGAAAATAACGTATTTTATTCTACCTGATAGAAATACAATGAAGTTAATTCGATCCCTGTACTTTCTCTACTTAACCCTTCCATTTCAAAGTGCTGTGCGTGGCATTAAAGAAATGCATCCAAATTTAGGAATCATTGCCCGCGTCCCCTTCCGACACGCGATTTCTTCTACATTGACGTGTTTTTTCTTCCGATACAAAATTGCAATACCAAATTTTTGACAAGTATGCAGAATATGGGAGTGGGTGGGTCCCAGTGCCTTAAAGATGGGCCTCTACTAGAAAAGGCAACAAACCCACCCGGGGCGGACTCGGCGAAAAAATCGCTGGTGCATTTCTTTGCTGGCGCGTGAGTTTTGTCGTTTTTTTCATATCTCTTTCAATTTTTTGGTAGGAGGGGGGCAAACGTGGGTACATTGCACACCTACCTGCGCATGGCTGACTTTTGCTGGGCGGGCCAGAGGTGGAGGGCTTGCAACAGCGCTCTTAACATCTCCTCTAGATGTGCTGAGAACCCGATTGCAGTCCAATTACTATCAGTCAATAGTTGACAAAAAAAGTTGGCCCATTCCATTGCACTCGCTACGTGCTCCTGCCCACCATCTTCATGAGACTTTCCGGATCCTATTCTCCATCCACCGTGTGGAGGGATGGCGAAGTCTCTTTAAAGGCCTAGGACCCAATCTCCTCGGTATTGTCCCCGCCAGCGCAATCAAGTTCTACACATACGGGAACTGCAAACGCTTTATTTCTGAGAATAATATTTGCGCAAAGGATGGCGTATTGGGACATACCATTTCAGCAGCCACTGCGGGTATTGTAAGGGCACGGCTAGGAACCCGATATGGCTTATAAAAACGCGATTGCAGTTGGACAGCTCGCATCAACACGCCAACGCGCTGATTCCCAGACGTTACAAGAATAGCCTTGATTGTGTTCGTCAAGTGCTTCGGCAAGAAGGCTTCAGAGGGCTGTACCGGGGGTTAGGGGCAAGTTACTTGGGGGTAGTGGAGACGACGTTGCACCTTGCCCTCTACGAGCAAATGAAGGTTGCGATGAGGCGAAAGAAGACAGCATCTGACGATTTTAGAGACCGATCAGTAGGTTCCCGAGCTATAGACGGGATTGGTATGGCTGGCGCGGCGGGTTTGGCAAAACTTCTCGCGGTTTTGATTGCATATCCACACGAAGTAAATTCAAAGCTGCACCCGCTTTCTTTCTGTGGTAGCGCACCCACTGACACATATTTTAGGTTGTTAGAACGAGATTACGACAAGCACCCATGAATAATGGCCTTCATAAGTACACCGGCGTTATGCAATGCTTCCGACTAATATGGATTGAAGAGGGCACCAGGGCATTGTATGGTGGTTTGACTCCGCATTTCCTCCGTGAGATTCCATCAGCCGCGATTACGCTTGGTGTATATGAGATGACATTGAGCGCGTTCGATGATTTAACATAGATGGTCTGGTATACCCTTGGGGAAGCTGTAAGATATTTGTTTGTAAGATATTTGAAAGGTTTGTCTGTTTGCCTCTCTACACTATATATCATACCCTGTCTCTAGACTTTAATAATTTGATATGCTACATTACCACTTAATATGGAAATGGCTTTATCCCCCCTTATACTGAGCGCCCCTTCTACCAGAGAAGGGCGCACCCAACCAGGCAGGTAATTGAGATTGAAATCGAAATTCTCATCGAGAACGCGCCCAGGTTATTTCAGAAATATAGAAGCTTCAGCTTTGACCTGACTGGAGGGGAGCGGTTGAAATTCATGGGAGTGGGCGATCAGTCCAGCGGAGCAAGACCCAACTACCTATCTACCAAGGGCCGATTCCTTTTCACCTTTGAGTTTTATCCATGCATATATTGTATAAATATCGGTAACATCAACAGAAATATTTCGACTGTGAACGTTGTGCATATCAATACTGGACATTGCGGCGAGACCCCACACTAGTCTATGGGCATGAGACATGCAAATGTCATTGTCAACCTTCTCCCTGGAGCAAATGGTTACAGATACCTCCGGTTTATCTCTCAAAAGTAAGCAGCTTTTCCTCATTTTTGTTCGAGCCATGAAAATAGGACAGAGAGCTAATTTCGGCGATAGAATCGCTAGATACCAAACGCAGTTAAACGCCCTAAAATTGAGGAAAACAGTGGCAAAGTTTTGCAGGACAGTTGGCATACGGAACTGAAGCAAAGCCTCTATCAATATCAAGTTGCTACGTCAAGTCTTGTACTTGCCAAAAGGCTATTTGGACGCCGCTTATGCACCACGATTTTCAGCGAACCTGATAGATGCTACGGATATGTCGAGGAGGAAAGCTAGAAACAGCCTCCCAGAAATTATATTCCCTGAAACATGGTGGCTTTCTCATGGAGCTCTCGGAAACGGGTGATCACAGGCAATATTTCCCCCACGCGGACGGTGAGAGAACTCTCGACAGGGCGACCGGAAAGGGGAATGTGAGGGATAATTAGGGACCTGATCTGAGGAGCTGTTAAGGGGCAGACCGATAATTATAAGAAACAGCAGGAATCGCCAGACCACTTCCCTCTGCCCCCGAAACCTAGGAAGAGAATATACGAGGGAGCCTAATTCACCAGACAAAACGCCAGCTGGGAATGGAATCCGCCAGCTAGGAGTCTGCTTCAACCACCGCATTCCCGCATCAGCATCGGGGGGCCAGCACGGAACATCAGTCAATCGAACAGGAGATAGATAGACCGGTAGCAAATGGCCTCTCCAAACCCCCCACCCCGATCGCTAGGTCATATCCTGCAAAAGTTCGACCTCCACGCCGTCCCCAGCACAGCAGTTACCAACACGTGAACCAAACCCGCATCAACCAGGATTTGCGCGTGTTACGCAACCATGGAAAGGGACGGAGAAGGCCGCAACCACAACGACGACGACTAACGGAGTTATTCCCACGTCTCTCCAAACCCAAACAAAGACAACATTCTCGCTATCTCGCAGGAAGGCCAGGCGGAATCCGCGTGCAGGCGGCTGAAACTGAAATTGATTATGAAATGATTAGCAGCCCTCAACCGGAATAAAGGAGAGTAGCAAGATAAATGGGGCAACAAAGTAACCTGCTTGGAGGTATGTATGTATTGGACAAATGTGGAGAATCTAGAATAAGCTGAAAATGGGAGGGTGATTGGTTGGCTTTATAGATAAGTAGATATTATATTTATATTCCATGGATATGGACGAGGGTGGTATACGCATGCTGTATGCATTCTGCCGTAGTCTGGCGGCATTTCTTTCCTTTTTTTCTCTCTTCTATCTACATGATATGGTGGGGTGTGATGGTTTGAAGAGGGTATGATTTGGAGGTTGCTATTTGATGTTCTATTATTCTTCCTCTGGAGGGGTTGATGCTGAGCAATTGACTAAAAAAACTAGGGCTAATAAAAGTAATCTAGGGATGGTCATGAGTTCTTATTCTATTCTATTCTATCCTATTCTAATTATTTCATTGATGGTAGTTGTTGAGTCATAAAGTGTTTATTGGATACTCGATACCTCTGTATAAAGTATCTGTAAGATGCGCAGGCAAACATAATCAACAAAAAATAACAGATTGGTTTCTTTAAACAGACAACTGTGCAACTTTCCAAGCGTGTTGGCTGACCCCGGTCACTTCATGCATGCATACACACATACATACACACATACATACATGCATATGTCCATCACCTTGCAGCTGGCCGGCACGGGGCTGGTTTTTATCTGCACCCAAAGCGAGAAGTGATAGCTTCTATCATTTGGTTACCAGCTCCAGTAAAATCCCGTTTTCTTTGCAATCTGTATACTGTCCGTAGAGGGGCCCGTCCTTGAGTGTGCGATTACTAGAAACATGCAGAATTCGAATACCTTTTCATATGAAGGAATGTTTGGGGTAATCTTTGCTGGAGGCTTTAGCCAGCACTGGCGGTGTGTAAAAAGGATGTGGCAAGCCTCCCGAGGACGCACTGAACTTGCGGTTCGTTCTTCAGGGCCTTGAGGGCGCGGCAGATTCCAATCACGAGAGATTCAAACAAATTCCTACATATGAAAATATCTCTATACATCCAGGACATAATTGACAGCATTTAGTACAGTCGCAACCTAATGAGCTTTACCCACGGTGACTTGGGACTGGGGTAAAATCTGGTTTTTGAAATACTTAAAAACGGGCAGCAATGGATCGAAATTATCTTTGATTTCATATGCTGGGAAACAGTTGGGCAACGCGCTCGAGGAGTATGCACATTGGGGATTGGTTGATATCACAAAGATACTTGGGCCCTCCGTCCCGTTAGGCACACGACGTAGCTGACTTTTTAAGCAGTAAGAGAGCCACATCGGTGTTTTTTGGGTTGCTTTTCTTCGCGGCAGTATGCCAAGCTGAGTCACTTCATTTTTTGGCTTTCAGGCATAGGCGGAATTAATTTTTTAACAAATTGGGTTAGAGCGCCGAAAAGAAAAAGGACAAGCGGAATTAAAAGGGCATGCGTGGATGCGAGAATGTAGTTGGGTTGACCCGATGTTTGGAGGGGTAGTGAGTCGGTTGGGCGGGGGGGGGGGGGAAGCTGAAAAACGAATGGGACTACTGAATATTGAGTTGACGGAAGTCATAGAGTATCCATGGATTGGGTGGGAACGTAGGAGATGTCCGGATTACTTCCTAGTCAGTAGAATAAAGACAGACCGGGCAGAATCAAGGATGTTTGTTGATGATGTCGAAGTTTGTTTGTACATTACAGTATGGTAAGTAAGTACTAGTACGTCTCTGTCTGGTTGAGGGCTGTGTTTTTGTGACTTACTGCTTGTTGACTTTGTTGACACTGAGATTCCCCCGTCTCGTTTGAACGGGGGGCCCAGAACCCGCGTCCAAGCCCTAAACACTGAGCCCTAACTCTAGCCCCGGATGACTAACCTCCTTTTGGCCCTTAGCCGCCCCCGTAGCCGCCAAGCCCTGGAAAAAGTTTGTTCTGCCCACCAACAACCAACAACCTTCATTCAACCTTCAACCTCCAACCACCAGACATCAATCATCCTATAAAACCTACCATCTTCCTTTAAACCCCCCCCTTTCCCCCCAAGTTGCCCTCTTTGTTCTTCACTCTGCTCTGACTGACCGACCGGCCCGTTCTGTCGCCGTATACTACCCATATCTGACCTGTCTATCTTTTGCCTTGCTGAGCTTTTCTGTATTTCCCTTTTTTGAGACACCAATCACACCTGGGGTTTATCTTTAGACTGTCTTCTCCAACTTTGAGACGGTCAGCCAACAGACCCCGTCTCTTCTCTCCCGCGCCCTTCAATCCAGCGACCCTGGAGTCACTGAACTCCTCTTCCTCATCTACAGTCAAGTTGGCGGGGCTCAACTACTCCAAGTTCTCCTTCATCCACCCTCTCCTGGGCCCAAAATTCCGGGTCTTCTCTGGGGGCGACACTCGGCCTCCATAACTAGCCTTTCACCATACCAAGGACTTCTTTTTTTACCACAAATTTAGATCAAGGGTTGTATAAACCTAACACCAAACAAATAAGCCCTATTGCCCGTGGGCTGGGCTGGAGGAATAAAATAGGGACACCATACCTTCGTGTGTGTCTCCCTCGCCATATCTTTCCAGTTGTGGCCTAGTCAACGCGCAGTGGGTCGCTTTCGGGCGTCTCACCCTCTACAAACTCCCGGCGTCGCGCGGAGTTTGTCCTTTCGAGGAAAGAAGAGAGAAAAGAAAAAAAAAATAGAGAACAAATCCACAAAGCTGGCTTTTTCAATCGATAGCAACAACGGTAGCTCCGCTCATTCACCATGAGTGAGTCACCAAGATCAGAGAAGTGCCATACCCGGTACAGCACTCCTGCTCCAGAGCTAGATGATCACCGTTTCCAGCCTGAGTCTCTCCCAAGAGCGGACGTGGTGGGGGACAATGTGCTGAGCTGGCAGGAGAAGTTGTTGCAGGCGCGCCAGGCGCAGGAAGGAGGGAGTCCAATTCCCCGCCGTGTTAATGATGCTCTGCATCCCGAAGCGGGGCCGATATCCAGGGATTTTGAGAATGCGGTTATTGACGATGAGCTTGCTGGCTCTGGCGAGACACGTCCGTCCGTGAACCCGATGGCCGTTCGATCGGGCCCTCACAGACGCAGTTTCACCTTGCATGATCGCCCGACTCGCTCTCGAGCCTCGTCGGCGTCGAGCCAGTCAAGCTCCCTACCAAACTCTGTCGAGGCGTTTGCCGAGCCGCGCCGCCGTGAACGCGCAAATACTATGGAAAGCCATGCGCCGTTGGACTTGGACATCGTCCTCCAGAGGACGATGTCCACCGGTACCAACCAGCGCCGCCCGACCTTCAGCAATGCCAGCGCTATTGGGCCGGATGCCATGGACCCGAGAGCTGGTCTCAAGGAAGATGCAGATGTTTGCTTCCCTCCGTACGATGAGCCCGGAAAGACATCAATCATCGACTTCGAGGAGCTGGAGGAATTTGTCGCCCTAAGCAAAAGAGCGAGCCAGGTCTACCCCCGCAAAGGCAGCATAGCTTCGCATGCCAGGCCTTCTCGCATCTTTCACGATTTGCGACCCAGGTCAGAGGCTAAAGATATCCCTAAAATTGTCATGCGGCCGTCGACCCCTGAAAACGACTCGTCTGCATCCATGGACTTCACCGCCGGGGTTCTCGAAAAGCGCGTTAGCCATGTCGCGGCTGAGAAAGAGGTTAAAAATCTTCATAATGAGAACGAGCGTAATCGCTTCAGCTTCTTTTCATCCGAGTATCAAAACACCGTCCACGCCTGTGAACTGGGTGGGTTGGTGCTTGAAGGAGAGAGTTTCCGTGACCTGTTCCATCTAGGCCCTGAGGGGGGTGTATGGTGGCTCGATGTTCTCAACCCAACTAATGACGAAGTAGGAGCTATCTCGCGAGCTTTTTCCATCCATCCCTTGACTGCAGAGGATATCATGATGCAAGAAGCTCGTGAGAAAGTGGAATTGTTCAAGCAGTACTACTTCGTCTGTTTCCGGACATTCTACCAGATCGACAAACTCAGTGACGATTTCCTGGAGCCAATTAACGTTTACATGGTCGTTTTTCGTGAGGGAATCATCTCTTTCACGTACACCGAGAACCCCCATGCCGCCAATGTCCGGAAGAGAATTTCGAAGTTGCGTGATTATGTCTCACTTAGCAGCGACTGGGTTTGCTATGCAATGATGTAAGTTCAGCATCCCTCCATCACCTACTTTATTTTTCATTTTTTCTTTCAAAGCCAACAATAAGCTAATAAACCACCCACAACAGCGACGACATCGTCGACAGCTTCGGCCCCGTCATCCGCGACGTCGAGATCGAATCCGAAGCAATAGAAGATCAGGTCTTCATCGCCCGCGTCGAGGACTTCAACGCCTTCCTCCCCCAAATTGGCGGCCTGCGCAAGAAAGTCATGAGCCTGATGCGCCTCCTCGGTGGCAAAGCAGACGTCATTAAGGGCTTCTCCAAACGCTGCAACGAACAGTACTCAGTAACCCCGCGCGGCGACATCGGCCTCTATCTCGGCGACATCCAAGACCACGTCGTAACGATGATGTCCAACCTAGGCCATTTTGAGAAAATGCTCAGCCGCTCGCATACCAATTACCTAGCGCAGCTGAGCGTGACGAATCTCATGTTGGGCAACCATGTTAATAAGGTGCTGAGCAAGATTACGTTCCTGGCGACGATTTTGGTGCCGCTCAATTTGATATGTGGACTTTTTGGGATGAACGTTCCCGTTCCTGGGGCTTCGACTGAAGGGTTTGGGTGGTTCTTTGGAATTTTGGGGGTTATTGGGGCGATTGTTCTCGTTAGCTTGGTGATGGCCCGTCGGTACAAACTTCTATGAGTTTTGTCTATCTTCCTTTTTTTTTTTTTCATTGTCTGATTTGATTGTTGATATTTTGCTTCTTTTGGGGTGGAATAATACTATATCATTGGCGCCCCTGGGGGGATGTAATGAGAGCAGCAGTTTTCTGGTTTTCTGTATTTGCTTTTTCTAGTTTCTTACTTGCTATCATTCTATTTAATTGTTGTTATTAACAAAAAATTATAAAAGTACTAGATTCTCGCGAATACCTTTCGGTTTTCTTGTTTGAATCATCCTAATAATAAAATATTTGAATTCATATCTGTTAAATCAACGTGTATATACGTCCTAAACGGATAAAACTGAGTCCTGCCCTGTCTATATGCATTTAAGAGCCTAGTGAGAGCCACAATTAATACCCGCAAACCCGCCAAAGTGCCATGCGCCGAGTCCGATGATTCCACTCGTAAGAGAAAAAAAAAAAAAATAAACACCTTTCTATCCAGGGCTTCCAATGAAAGCAAAGAATGAAAAAAAATTAAGCAATCTTCTGCTTCTTAAAGTTAAACCCACCATTAAACCCCTTCGACTTCTCTTCCCGAGCCCGCTTCCGCTCCATATCCTCTTTCATGATGCGTTCCGTGGCAGTGAGTGGTTTGGGGGGAGCTTCTACTTTCTTCTTCTTTGTAGCTCCTGTAAGGGCATTTTTCTTTGAGGCGGCGGCAAAGACGTTTTTGGGCTTTGAGACGGTCGTGCCAAGCTTTAAGGATGTTGACGGTTTGTCGGATTGTGTGGTTGTTGCTGGTGTAAGTGCTGTTGAGGTTGATGCTGGTGGTGCGGGTGTCGTAGTCCTTGATACTGAAGATGAGGATGAATTTTGCGGTTCGGGCTGTTCGTTGCCACCATCCCCAGATGCAGGCGTAGGTGCCGGCGATGGTGATATTTTATCAGCACTGTTATTCGCTGGAGCTGGGGATGCAGATGCAGTTCCTTTAGACGGTGCAAAACTCAATTTAATCTTCTCCCCTTCAGTGCGCTGCAACTCCCTCGGGGGTCCCTCGCCATCATCCCTCTCAGCAGACCCTCTCCCCGTGATCTCCCTATCCCTCTGCGCCCTCCGCACCTGCTCCTCAATCATTCTCTGTTCCCTCTCCTCATCACCGCGATCCTGCCTCTCCTTCTTCCTCAGCGCGTCCTGCCTCCTCAGTGCGTCAGGACTATTATCGATCCACGAAATAAAAATCCCCTTCTCCCCTTCCTCAACCCTACAAATCCCCTCCCGACCCAGATATTTCGCAAACTCCGTCAGGCTCGGCCAGCGCGTGGCGTTCATATGTGTATGTTCCTTATTGGCGATATATTCTTGATAGAAATGGTTGATATTGACGGCTTTCTCGCCATGGCTAGTGCGGAGCTGCTTGAGGAAGTCGGAGAGGAACTCGTTGGAGTATTGCTGGATGTATTTGCGCGGATCTTCGCCAACCAGCAGCATCTGGCGCACATGTGATTCCGACTGTGTGTGGCATTTGAAGCCGTTCTCGTCGCGCATTTGCCGTTCGCAGACCTGGCAGTACCATCGGAGGCGCTGCAGGCCTTTGGATTTCAGCTTGTTATTGAGGTATTTTGTGCTGCCTACTTCGGCGCGAGGCATGATGGCCTAGTTGGCTTCTGTTTCTTCTGCCTCTTCTATTTTTTATGTTATTTATAATATTTGGCTCTCTTTTGATGCCCACGTTAAGAACGTTGTCCTGGTATATATCCAAAGGATATAATGGCAGTAGTAGGCTCCGAAAGGAAGCAATGGCGACGGCTTGATCATCCGCTATAGCGGAATTAATGTTTATCCGACAATCTTCACGATTATCCCACGTGACATGTATATTTTGTTAATGATCACTCGCGTTTGAGGCAGCAGGGTAAGGTATCTGTTTGATGAAGGGATATTTGATGCGCCAGTTGCTAAAAACATGACTTCGTGGTGAACAGCATTTATAATCCCTCTGTGTCGGTGCCTCCGTTGTCCGGCGAATGAATGGGACCTTCGCAAGGCCGCCAAACTGCGGGCTTCTAGTTGCTGAACTGCTCGTTATGCAACAATCAACACAGGTTTCAAGTGCATTTGTTGTTATACTAACATCGCACACGGACGACGCAGCTTAAAACCGGAATCCATTGCCCTATATTTTGCATACAGCGCTTTACCACCAATCCCAATCTCTCGCTGAGCAGGAATCTGCGATAACTATTCAGGATGCCGTGCCCGAAACTCTCGCCCTTACAATCGCGATTCGCGGCCTCTCTAGCAGCCACTCTTTTCATCATCTTCATCCTCTATTTCGTCCTTTCGAACCCGAGCCTCGCATATGCCATTGACGTTGACTCAATAATACACAAAGACCATAATCATCCAATGTCGTGGAATCTCGACCTTGCTCTCGACCCTGATAGCCCAGTGATGCACACCACACCGGTTCCAGATTTAGAGCTTAATTCCGCCGGTAGAGCGGCTGATATCTTGCGAAGAGCCCCAGATGATGCTATTACTTTAGCGAACAATTCCCCTGAGGAGGGAGAATTGGATTTGGGGGCGACGCATTATTTTTGGTTTCCTAAGGAAGCTTTGGCGGGCCCAAAGTCTGATCCTTCCCCGGGACTCCCTGGAGGCAATAAGAACGAGTTTCTGGATAATGTTTCAATGGAACAGGGAGGGTTGAAGCGGCGGGATGGTACGCTGGCTAAACGGGCGACAAAAGTTTACATATCTGCAACTACTTGCTTGCAACCTGCGTTCAATGCGGCGCAAGAAGCGCGGGATGTTGCTCCGCCACAATTACAGCTCTATGTCTCTCAATCTGGAGATATTAAACAGCCAGGCCCTGGAGTTGAAGGCCCCGGCTTACGGGTCATAGATTTTGAGGGTGGCTATGCGAGCACCATCGTTGACGTTGACGAGGATATCTACATTGGGGTATCCGCGCCAAGAAACGAGAAATATTTCGGCTCATACCAATTTGAAATCGCAGCGTCGATTGACCAATTGTTCCATGAAGCTGAATCTAACGTTCCTTATCTATTCTTCGTCGATGGCGATAGCGGCTCTGCTTTGCTTCAGACCAAAGACACTACTGACGCCAATCCTGATGATGAAATTTACAAACAATGGATGAGCCTTGATCCTCCACCTTTCACCATGTTTGCCCATAATATGGATGATAAGTCGATTCTAGGTTTACAAAACTCCTACTGCGGACTTAAAGCCAATGCGAAAATTCGCAAGGACGGCGATAATGTACAGGTCACCATGACTAACAGGGGTCCCAAGCGCAAACCAAGAGAGCAGTTCTATATCCGAGGCCTGAATAGCAGTTCATCCTATTACGGGTTTCTAGCAATAGAAGGCAACTCCACTGATTCTGGCAATGGAGTCGTAGGCGGCGGCGGAAAGGTCTGGAGACCTACGAGTTTCTCCACCAAAGCAGGTACGCATGATTAAGAATGGGATCTGTGGATTATTTCCTGACATCATATACGATATACTAACACTATATAACCAACAGAAAAGAACTGTGCCATTCTACACGACCTCGAATTCTGCTCCGAAGTCGCCTACGCCGTCCCCTCTAACCCATCCATATCCCGCGAAGACCTCGCAAAATTCTACGACACCCACGCGGCCAACCTTTACAAAAACTTCACCCGCTCGCTTGCCCAAATCCCCTGCAACAACCCTGCCACATCCCAATACTCCCTCGCCCGCAACTGCACCCACTGTGCCGCTGCTTATAAGCAATGGCTCTGCGCCGTCACCATCCCCCGCTGCGCTGACTTCTCCAGCACCCTCCCATTCCTACGCCCGCGCAACACCGCCCAGCAGTTCCCAAACAACACCTTTATCGAACTCGACAGCCCGCTACGCCAGATGGTGATGTCGAACTCATCCCGCAACCCACTTATTGACGAGCAGATCAAACCTGGTCCTTATAAGGAGGTTCTTCCCTGCCAGGACCTCTGCCACGAACTTGTGCAAAGCTGTCCAGCCGCGCTGGGCTTCTCATGTCCCACTGAGAGGTGGTTGAACGAGTCGTACGGGGTGAAGAGTGCGAATGGCGATATTACATGTAGTTATTTTGGTGCGGCATATTTCTTGAATGGGGGTGGTTTTGTAGGGGAAGGGGTCATACTTGTGCTTGGAGGAGTTGTGGGCTTTTGGATGTTGTTTTGGATGTTATAGACCTAAAAATGTGTTTTTCCCCTGTCTCTGTGGCTGACTAGGTGCAGATGAAAGAGGGGGAGCCCGCTTTCCACAACACTTCCCTCCCCCCCCCCCCCCCCCGGCCCCTCTCTTTTTTTTTTTAGCCACATGTTTGACAAAATACTAATATTCCAGCAATGGAGTTGGCGTTACTTGATGCCTTTATCTCCAATTTTATCCATTTCCGTCGATGTCATTTTGCGGTTGCACAACAAGCTCAGGGAAGTGTTTCTGTTCCAGATCTCCGTTTATATTCATTCTACTTTAATCTGTCCTACACGCATATTATGGGAGGCCGTAATTTAGACCAACATCATAGTTTATCTAATAGCAGAATCAGAAGATGGAGGAGAAACGAATGAAAAGCCTGAAGTAAATTGACGAGTTACTGTACATTGGCAGCGATAATTGCTGCATTTATCTGATTAATTGTATTTTTACACGAGCTTTTTTCTAAGACTACCTGGTAGAGAACAAGTAAATAAAACTCTGCCCTTCTGATAATATAGTACGCATACATAACATAGATGTATATTAAGCAACACCGTAGAACCAAGAAGCAGTGTTAAGAATGACAAGGTCATATAGACAGCCTCTCCGAATTCAATTCCATCTACCTCCCCCAAAAAAACAAGCCAACAAAACCAAAATCAAAAACGAAGGCATCCTACTTCCTTTTCGGCGTTCCCTTCGGCGTTCCCTTCGGCGTCCACATATCCCTCGACCCCCCCTCAACACCCCTCTCCCGCCCCGGGGTACTTCCCACAGCCGCCCACAACCTCTGGGCCGCCGGCGTCAGCGACGCTTTACTCAATCCTTTCCCACCAGTAACACCAGGTGTACTACCACCGCCCCCTGGTGTTCTCCCAAATGCAATCATCGGGCTACTAGGAAACTTCGGCACTGGCGTGCGGATATCTTTCCCCGAGCGCTCCGCGCGCTTATTAGTCGCAACGCGCTCGACCATGCGGTGATGCAGGAGTTCGCGACGGCGGTTTTCGCGGATGGTAAAAGGGTTAGGCGTTGCGGAGCTTGAGGTGTCGTTGTTCATTTTCAGGAGAGAGAGGTGGTAGGCGGAGTTATCTTCGTCGTCTGAAGGTTGGGGTATTGGTTCGTCTTCATCAACGAATGCGTAGCCGTTTACGCGGGGTGTTTCGGCACCTGTGTAACCTGGTTCCGAGTCGGTGGGACGGGGACGACCGGCGATTGCGTCGCGGACTGCGGAGAGGGAAGGGGATGGTGGAATAGACTGGTTATTGTTTGCGCTGCCGTCGGGTTGTGGCGGGGTGGGTTGGACGCGGGTATTGCTGTATACGACCTGTCTGGGGCCGGCGCGGGATGTGGATTCCGCTTTCTGTGCGACGGTTTCGTGTGTATCTTCTATGGAAGACGGGATGAACATGAGAGGGTTCTCAGGTTTGGAGACCCAGGCATCCGGTTGGGCAGGGCGGGCATCCTGATCCGTTGTGATGAGCTGGAGTTGTTTATTATTGCTGGTCAGGCCTTCGCTTTCTGAAACCGAAGCCGAAGCCGAAGCCGAAATCGAAAGAGAAGTAGAAGAGGAAACGGAAGAAGAAGGAGGAGGAGGAGCGAGCTTCTTCGTTCTCTCCGCCTCCCTCTTCCTGAACGCAATCTGTCTCGGTGTCAAAATCTTATTCCCACTCCACATCCACGCATACTTCTCCCTCTTCTTGACATTCTGCCGGTCAAGTACTTTATAAAACGACTCGTTGTCTTCACTGGTATATTTCGCCTGGAACATAGAAAGGCTCATGTTCCGCACATCCACGACGGGGTCACGACCATTAGTACTGCCTTCCTCGCTTCTCCCCGAAAAGCTCGACATCGTCGAACCCGCCACAGACAAGGGGGTATCACCACCTGCCCACTGACCACTTCCCTTGGGAGTCTCTCCACCTCCAATCCCCGGGCCGGTCTTCGACGACGCAGTATTTGGTGTTATGGGCGTTGCACTGCCTGACCTCTCAAATCTCGTAGCCGCAGCACCACCACTCCTCCTGGCCCTAGAACCAGCCCCAGCCCGCGGCGTCATAACAGCCTCCAAATTCTTTCCCGCACGCTTAATCCATTCCTTATCACGCGACTCCAGGGCATCCAGATACTCGCGCTGGGTCTGTGTCTCCAGTAGTCCGGGGAAAAAGTCGCGGGCAATGATATGGGAGAGGGCGTCGGTGTATTCGTCTTCGTCAAGGACGGTGGCTGGACGTTTTATGCGTTTTGGTGGTGGGGGAGGGGGCATCATGAGGGCGTCTGAAGCGGAGGAGGGGCGTTTTATGAGGGATTGGGATTGTGAGAGGGAAGAGGAGGGGGAAGGGGAGGGGGAGGAGGTGGTTGTGGTGGGGGTTGAGAGAGCCATGACTGTTCTGCTGGCGGCACTGGATTATATTGACGAGATATAAACTAAAAACTTCTTGGAGAGAAGGTAAATAAGATGCTTAATGGGGGAAGTAATGCATCGCAGTGTATATGCATGGATGGAATTGGTAGTGAGTGAACATTCGTAGTTGAGCGCCTCCCGTAACGTGTTGGATGTCGAAAGTTGAATTGTACACGAAGATGGACGATGACGATGGGTTGGGAAGGTTGTGGCGGGAGCGGCATCACGTGGAAACTGAGGCTGAAAATAAGCTTTTGTTCCCGGAAGTTTATTTCCAGCTTAAAGATGGATTGAAGTTTACCATAAAAGAACCGAGCAAGCTTTATGAATGAGATGGAATTTTTCACATCTTAGCGTTCATTTAATCTTCTTCTCCTCAATCAACTTATAAGAAGGAGAACCTGTACAATTTAATAAATGAAACATACTATATCCCCGCTGGTAACCATTATCTCCGAAATCATGAAACCTGAGGAGACCGAGAGAATGCGGATTTTGGCAAGGGAGAAAAGATCAATCTGTTTCAACAAACAACTTCTCAACATGCGCG
The DNA here is from genome assembly GCA_002110485.1 of Emergomyces orientalis. Lineage (NCBI taxonomy): Eukaryota > Fungi > Ascomycota > Eurotiomycetes > Onygenales > Ajellomycetaceae > Emergomyces > Emergomyces orientalis. The sequence continues at coordinate 2,945,735 of MOWL01000067.1, forward strand.
AACAGAAGAAAAACTTAGAAAGAAAATCACACACACACACACACACACACACATATATATATAGAAAGGAGCAAGATAATTGTTTGCAAAAGAAAGATATGGAATTGAACAAGGTCTAAAACAAAACGAGCGATATACCAAAGAGTGAATGAGACAAGCCAACCAACCCCCATTTTCTCAAAAGCGAAAAATTATTCAAATCAAATAATCCCTCCATCCACTTAGCCTGTATGTATCTATATGTAAAAAAAGATTATGTATAATGATAAAAAAGCCAAAACCACAAACTAGGCAACAAAAACAAAAACAAAAACAATAACGTCGAAGATGGCAAGCAAAGATACAGGAGGGAGGGGGAAAAATAGGAAAAGTGAACGGTGGTTTTTGTCACTTTCACTTTTTCTCTCCCTTTTTATTTCTATATATAATCCTTCCATCCTCATCCCATCCGATTACCATTTTTCCACCGTTGCCGCAAGGAGGGGTACAAAAAACGCATCGAATCAAAAATAAAACAGAGCTTATCAACCAACCAACCAACCAACCGAAGACCCCTTTCTTCCCACAAGAACACCAAATCAAAGAAAAAAATGAAAGAAATAAAGTGAAATTTCCCCCCAGACAATTGGTCCATTTGCTTTAAATATGCAGAATGAATGTAAAGAATAAAAAGTGGATTGAAAAAAAAAGAAATAGAATTAAAGGGGAAAAAAAGAGTTAAGAAGGGAAGAGCATAGGATTTAAAGAGGGCTGACTTCGTTTAAAACGAATGAATGAAGAAGTCTACAAAGGATAAGAAAAGGTATATAGTAGAAAAATAAATAAAAAAACCTTGAAAAAGGGTGTGAGTGAGTGTGTGCCAAGTTGTGCAAGTGATGGAAGGATTTTCCTTCTTTTCTTTCGAAAGAACTGGCGGAAGGAAAAGTGACATTACCAGAATGGCGTTGGGAAATGAAAAATGGAAAATGATATGCAAATGATTATGCGATGTATGTGTATGAATATGAGTAGATGCTTTATATGAAAAAAAAATTGATAAGAAAAATATTGAAGGGTCGTGGGGCTCATGAGATAAAAAAGAATGAAAGGCTGTACGTGGGGGTTATCAAAACGAATGTCTTTGCCATAGATAAAATATATGGACTTTTCAAAAGGTGGAAAAAGTAGGCGACGTAGGTTAGGAGGGAGGATGAGGATGGGCGTCCAAGGCTTGAAAATCAAAATGGGGTCATAAATGCCAGCAATATGCAAGGGATGTAAGAAAATAAAATAAAATAAAAGAAAAACAAGAAAAAGCGGCAAAAGGCAATCGAGCTTTTCCTTTTTTGATGTTACATCAAAACTTTTCGGGCACGACATGGAAAATGAATATGAAAAAGAAGAAGAAAAAAATAAGCAAGTGCCGTCTATCTAGGGGTACAAGGTTTTGTTTTGTACGCAGAGAGGAAAGGAAAAAGGATTTGTTTAAATTAAAAAAGAAGAAAAAGAAAACCTTTGTGCGATGTAATGTACTGGCAGTGAATTATACACGCCGAGAGGCCCCCAAGTGCCACAAAGAATCAGCGGTCAGGAAACACGTCCCCAGCGGTGGAACACAGTTCCACTGTTTTCTTTTTGCTTTTGGGTATATTCTCTTACCGCGATGCTGGGGCCGGAGCTGCCGCAGCTGCAGTGGGGAAAAGTGAGTATGACTTTCGAGCTTTCCGACCGCTAGGGCCACGGGTAACAGTGGCAGACCGCTTTCGAGTCTCAGGGGTTTTAGCCTTCATGGGGGAAGTAGGCTGCCGCAGGTCAAGAGCGGACACAGACTTGGCACGGTCATGGCAAGGCAGCATGGGAACGGGTGTGAAGTCAGAATTATAGCCATCCACGGAAATTGGGGAAATAATAGGTTTTGGTCGATGGGTAAGCTCGCGAGCCAAACTTTTGCTTCGTTGATGTGTAACAATGGGGTGTGGGCGGGAGACGGGAAGGGTCGTGGGCAAGCTATGTTTAGGCTGTTGTTCCCCGGCAGAGGACATCGAATCTCGGTCCACGGCTGAATGGCTGCAGTTGGAACTATGTACTAACTCAGGAACACTGGTCGTGGACAGCGACGAGCGATGTTTTCGAGCAACTGATGCCGCGCGTGATAGGATAATGCTTTCTTGAGAATTGCACTTGCTAATTGGAGAACAGCTGCCCCGGGAAGAGTCGAAGGGCTCATCCACCTGGACCTGGGAATACAAAGGATAATGTTCCTCGACCTTTTGGTCGCTAGGAATCAATTCATCGTAAGCTTGGTTCGATACCATGACGTCTCCAAACGGCGCTGACAAGATTGGCACATGCTCGTCTCTGAAGTAATCAGCTTGTGACAGCGGATCACCTTGCACACAGGGGGGGGCACTTGTTGCAGTCAGGGGGCTAACGTCATAATTCGCGGATGTGAAAGATGGTGCTGAAACTGAGCCAGCATTGATAGTGTTCTGGTCACTGTGTTCTGATCCAGCCTGACTCTGCTGATTCTGGTTTTCAATGGGTTCAGCAGGCTTCCCCGTTCCATTGCTCTTGAGAGCATCGCCCGCAGCGTTTGCATCAATTGCCAGCCTCTCGAATTTTGCTCTCATTTCCGGTTCTTCAAACGAGGTGCGTTGCCAATCGAAATTTGAATTCGACTCTGCAGCATGCTCATAGCAATAATCGATGTCGTCCTCCCATGACAAATCATCCACTGGGCGCTGCAATATCGAATGCCGCTTGTTCAATTCCCACCTCTTCTGTGCAAAAGCTTCATCAGAGTCACCATGAATTGTTGGAATCGTAGGCGAGCCAAGTGGCTCTGGGAGAAGTTGTCTGTACGAAGGCACCTCGGGTAGAGGTTTATCGAAGTCCACCCTTGGCGTGGATTGGCCAAAGCGGAAAGGTTCAGAGGACGTTACGAGAACGGAGTTGCGTGCTTCACTGTTGCGGGGTATAGCGGTCTCATCCTCCTCTGGGACATCTGCGAGATCAAAAGCATGGATATTCGATGGTGGTGATCGGGCCATTACAGGCTTATCGTCATCAGGTGTGAGAGCATTCCCGACATCAGGGAAAACGCTGGGGAGATCTAGCTTTGGCAAGTGTGGTTCTTGCGTATCATCAAACCGTGTCTCCGGGAGTGCAGACGTGGAGTGAAGACCAAGCAGGGCATCAATTGTTTGGGGTGATGGCTCAGGAATATCAGGAGTTGCTAATTTGGAAGATGATCGGGGAGGTGGTATCATTGATGGTGACGATTGTTGTCGGGAGAGGCGGGACACTGGACGAGAGAAGTTTTCCACTGATCGAGAATTACGGTTTGATTGAAGCTTTGAAGGGGATTTGGGTGAGGTGCGAGCATCGGGTGATCGAGGGGGGCTATGGGTGTACGGGGACTTTGGCGGGCTGGAGTCATTTTTGGTGGAGATATTGTCAGAGGAAAAGTTTTGGAAATGTAAGTCTTCTGCCCTGATCCCCTTCAGCTCATTGCCAGGACGCTGAGACGCTCTAATGACGGAAAATTCGGTAGCTATATCATGTAGGCGAGAGTTATCCAAAGGTGGGAGCTGGCTAGGGCTGGTGTGTGTGACATGTCGAAAGTCGAAAGGGTCGGAGATATTCGTTTTAAGGGCATCTATACCGTTGAAAGAGAAGGAACAAAACCAGCCAATGTCAGCTAGAATTCCAATGTTTTGTTTGTACGCCATATAGAAAAGAGAGAAAAGGGGGAAATCATACGGGTCTCACTGTGACGCGATCTGTGACTACGATGGAATATTCCAAGTCCATCCAACCTTTGGGATCCGGAGTGAGTCCCTTTGGCCATTTCGTCTTCCTCGTCTAGAGTTAGGGTGGAAGAAATGCTAAATTTGCTTCCCTTACGCCTGAGAATGCGACTGCCACGCGACAGGAAAGACTTTGTGACACTATCTTCTTTCTCAGAAGCGGAAGTGGAAGTAGAATTGGAAGGGGTTCGACCGTCTTGGGAAGATCTTCGCGAGGCGGTGTCGCCACTGGTCATAGACGAGGTAGGAGACTTGTAGGAGGAGGAGCTGGAGGTGGCTGTATTGCTTCGAGAGCGACCACCAAACACGGAGAGGCGGATAGGACTGTGGGTGGAAGTTCGCGAGCGGACTACAGCAGGGGATTCAGGGCGTGTAAAAGTAGACGACATTGGCGGCGGCAATTGGTCACAGCTTTGGTTGTTATACCATTGCGAGGCGGGGAAATAAGAAGAAGAGATAGACGAAGGCGGAGTATTATTCTTCTTATTGTTATTTGTGTTCTTGTCGTGGTTTTTGTTGATGTTCCTGTTGTTGATGCCAATAGCACGGGAGGCAGAGTCAAACATGGCACGAGCAAGTCAAAAAGCGAGCCACTCTCCGCATTCGACAAGGACAGAGGAGGGGCGGCGACGGAGCGCGCGACGGAGGGATATATGAAAGGACCCCGTTTCATTTACTTATTCCTTTGTTCAAAAAGGAGGACGGGAGCCCAGGGAGCCAGGGGAGCCAGGGAGCCAGGGCACCCTGGGAGGAAATGGGGGCTAATATTCCTGGGGGAGCACAAGGAGGTACCACTAAACGAGCGGAGAATTGGGACTAGCACCAATCCAATTGAGGTGCTTTCTGTGTATATTTCAAAAAGAGAGAGAGAGATGAAAGAATAAAAAGAATTAAATTAAAAAAAAGAATGAGCGGACTAGTTGGAGAGTTGTGGAGAGTTAGAGACGAAGAGGAAGAGGAGAGACGAGAGAAGGAGAGAAAAGGGAAAAAAAAGTCCACGGGAGCAGCAGCAAACAAGCACGTGCAAAGGGGCCAGGCAGGAGGACGGACGGCAGGAGACAGACAGCGAGAAAGATCTTCGTGTCTGGAGTATGAATAAGGAATAATGAAAAGAGTAAGCAAAACCAAAATAAAAAAAATGAATAAAATAATATAATAATAATAATAATAATAATAATGGATCGCAAAAAATAGAATAATAAAATAGACAAGGAGGTGCCGGGAGTGGCCACTGATAAATAAACTATTTTCTCATCACCCTGGAGCTAGTTAGTTATTCCTGTTCCAATATTTATTCCCTTGCTTTGTTGTTGGAGGGAACAACAATACCTATAACTATAGCAGCCGCCCTGTTATTTTGATAAAAGTGACAGGGTAAATGAATAAAATGTCCCGATGCTTGAGAAGCAGTCTCAACCAGAACTGCAGAACACACAATGGGGTACAGAATAAGAAGAACAAGAACAAGAACAAGAAGAAGAAGAAGAAGAAGGTCAAGGTCAAGTTCAAGAATCCATTGAGTAAATGAAGCAAAAAGGAAAAGAGGACGAGGAGAATGCAAAAAACGAAAAGGGCCGCCGAATCCTGGATAGCTGCAGCGACGAGACGAGACCAGACGAGAGGCCGAAGCTGCTCGGGGAAACTGCAAAAACGGATGGATACCGTTTTCTGTCTGGCCTTTTTCTTGTTCCTTTTTCTTTTTTCCTTTTTGCAGTTTCATGCTGGGGCTGTCTGTTCTTCCCTGACTTTCCATAGTTTTTAAATTCTGGGGCCTGTCGCGTCCCACTCCCTTGCTGCAGGTGCTCGTTTTTTTATTCTTTTTTTTTTTTTTTTGTAAATTCTCTTTTATTCTTTTTTTTGCAAAATCAATACAATGCCTAATAATTACCACTAGGAGAGGGACATTTGTGCAGTAGTTACCTGACTCGGGTAACACATTTAATATCCTCATTCCATCTCCCAGTGGGGGAGATATATATATATATATATATATGCTCCGTATGGGTATATTTTATTATCATGGCCATACGAATTTTCCCGACAGTCTCAATCACAATTTCATTGTCATATTTGTCACCTGCTTACCTGAAATAGTTCCTATTAATATAGCTAGCTATACAAGCGAAGGAGAGCAGAAAATAATAAAAAATGAATAGAAAGTGAAAAATACAAAGTATGATGAGATCAACCCAGAAAATATGGTATCTCTCCGGTAAAAAAAAATATAAAAAAAACCAAAGCTAGGAACGAACCAGGAAACAAGAAGCCAATCAACTCTGCGGAATAATATCGAGAAAACAGAGAGAAAATATCCCAGGAACACAATCGTAATGCATATCACTATCACCAAGCTCCATCAAACTCCTGCTGCTGCTCCACTAATGGCCACGGGCGACAGGTCGCTTATCACAATAAAATGGGGGTTCCCCATTATTATTGCATACCACGCTGCATCCAAGGATCCCTCCAGGCCTTCCAGGCCTCCCAGGCTTCCAGCAGCATCCTTGGATTACACAGGGAAGCAAGCAGGCGCGCTCTGATCTCACTGCTTATCTGTCGTATCTACAGTAGTATGTCTGCAGCTACATTTGTACTTATGTTTCTCTTCGATATGCCAGCCCTCAGGGGAGGGAAAGGGGGGGAAGGAAAGGGATTGTAACAACAGAAAAAATGTGTTTATTATTATTACTATGACTCCGTATTCTTATTCAATTGAGCGAGTTATCCACTTTCCTAATACATGTACATGTACCTCCACGTACTGCCGATCAAAATGTGTTTTGACGTTGTGGCCATCCTCAGGAAAAAAGTAGAAACAGATCTGGCAAAAATCCTCCCAGCTTCAGCCACCCACAAAGATCCAGCAAAAACAAAAAAATTTGATGCTAATAATGCGTTGGTGAGAAAACGGTAATTCATAAATAAATTAAATTAAATTAAATAAAAAATAAAAATAAAAATAAGATGGAAAAAAGGAAAAATAAAAAGGAACGCCTTTGCTTCCCTTACTCTTTTTTTCTTTCTTTCGATTCTCCTTTTTCTCTCCCCTTCGATTCCCTTCTCTTCCACTTTTCTTCTTTTCTTCTTTTTCTCGGTACCTCGTCCTTCTACAAAAAAAAAACCGCCTAGGAAAACTGCCGAAGGCACTAACCCCCAAAAACTCCCCTTCGCACAGCCCCTGCTCAGTCTATCATCTAGTCCTAATCCAGCCTCAAACAAAAACCAGGCGAGGTAAGACGCGCAGTTTGCCAGAGAGCCCCCGCTTATGCACGGCAAGAAAACCAGGATTTTCCATTTTCTCTTGCTCCCAGCAGAAGGCGAAGAAGACGAAGAAGAAGAAACGAGAAGAAGAAGAAGGGAGTTGCTCTGATCGACGAGAGATTTTGGCTGCTTTCTTACGCAGTAGTTCTGTATCAAGATGGCCCGATGGTACCTGAGGCTGGGACCTTTGAGAAGGGTGGCTTCTTGTTGGGGCTCGCTGACACTCAACCAGCCACGGGCACTAACGAGCCCTCCCCCTGGTGTATCTGCCGATGGTTGTGTCTAAGAGTGTGTACGTATGTGTGTGGTGTGTATGGGTGGGGTTAGTTGAAACTATCCTAAGAAAACCCAAACCCATCTTCTCGGGCCTCTCGTTTTATTTGGGGGGGGTTTTTTTTAAACTTTTTTTTTTGTACTGGACATTTAACTGACTCCAGTCTTGTCTTTGGTAAAAACAAGAAGAGAAAAAATCTTTTGGAAGGTTGATCTTCCCTTCTTTTTTTCCTTCTCTACTTAACTTATCTGGTTTAGTTGTCGTAGTGGAGGTCGGGTTACGTACAGCTTGAGCACATACTGTGGATGGAAACTGTGGAGCGACACTGAGCAGCAGGCTGGGTTCATGTTTGACCTTTCTTTTTGGCCCCGTAGGTCGCAGAATGCAGACCACAGGATGGATTGGATGGAGCAAAGCCGCAGTATTATTGGAAAGATTATGCGTCATAAACTTCCCGCTGCAACCGCTACCGCCGCCGCTGCTGCTGCTGCTTCATGCAAAACTATGTAGAACGTTCCGTGGTGTATTCCCGTTAGTACAGTGGAAGAAGTATCAAACCCACCCCCATGAGATGTATTGTTGCATGAAATAAATGGGGAAGATCAAGAATTCAGAGAAAATGGAGATGTGATTTTCAATGTTTCGAACTTCTGGCAAACCCAGAACCCAGGGTGTGAGTTTATTTTTTTATTTTTTATTTTTTATACCTCCGTAGTTAGCTGTTCCATGTTCTCCATGGTTATCCTTGATCCGAGGCTTGATCCGAGGCAAAACATCCTTCCCTCCCCTTTTCCCCCCTAACACTGCATCACTGGCATTGTCTATATATGCAAAAGAGAAAAAGAATTCTCAGATAAAGTAAGACACATAATTGGAATGATCAAGTAGTCGATTTGACATTCCAACCGGGAACATACAATTGGAGAAGAAACGAAAAAGGACGAAGAAACCCGCCCCTAACCCAATTGCCCGCAAATCAATTATCCGATCTGATCAGATTTCGCGTCCCTTCGGCCGATTTACACCGCCAAGCATCTGCTAACAGCTCAGCTAAGACGACGGATCCAAACTAAAACAAACTAAAGAAGAAACGGTTTTTGTTTTAGCTCACAACTGAAGAAGTCTCCACTCAATCCACCCCCTTGCAACAACTTTGCACTTCCAACGGTTTGTGCGAAACTTGACAAGGAATAAGAATCATAAAATAAAGGATTCCCAGCCCGGAACTTAGTGGATGAGACTACGCAGTCCATCATCAGCAACTGCTTCGAACAATCAATCCCTGGAAACTCCCCCCCCCCCCACAAAACACCCACGCTGATTCGAATGGCACCACACCCCCACAACCCCTACCCCTCCTGCAACGACCCAGTACGACTCCAGCTATCGCAGGGCTTGCTTGGAACGAGCTCTGAGTTCTAGAGTTCCCCCAAGATGACGGATCGTCACTAACTGAAAACTCGCTCACTCAATTGTTTTCCATCCAGCTTAACCTTTGTTCCTGATCACCGTCGCCGATCATCTGCCGATTATTTCTGCGAGTACGATACAGGTAGGTTAGGTACCTATCAAAAAAATCCAAAAAAAAGAGGAAGTAGAAATGCCCACGCCTGCGATAGTTCGCCCGTTATTCTTACAGCAGTTTTATCAATAGTTCTGCATTTTACTTCTCCGTGCAAACGAAAACACATACTGATCGACCAGCGTAGTGAAACTTTCTGGTGAAAATCCAGCCGCGAAGAGGGTTCTACCCTGTGTGGGTTTGTTCCTAGGTAGGCAGGTCGGCACACACGACACATGAACTGTTTATTAGCGGGCTCTAAATTTTTTTTTTTCTCTCTTTCTCTCCCTTGCCTGGCGCTGGCGCGCTTGGGCTTTGGGTATCTCCACCGTCTGGGCAAAAAACACAGATATGGGGTTTTTCTCCATTCTTATTTCCCTCGTGGGTTCTTTATTTTTCGTGTATGGTTTCTACCCCGGAACCTACGGGGCGGGTGGATGATGGCACGGACAGGAGATGTAGCTCGGAGTGAGGGAGGGGATACGGGGGAGAATTCGAGAGAAGGGGGAGAGGGGGGGAAACCCGGGGGTAGAGAGTGGGAAAAAGGCGACGAACGGAACGAATTTTCTGAGTAGTATCAATCATTAAGCCTGTCGACCCCATGTCTCCGTCCAGGAAGTCTGTGCGCTCCCCACGATCTCTCCGAAGAGACGGGCGTGTTACTGGGGATTTTCCTGGGCGGAGGTTTCTAGTGTTGACCGCATTTGAAATATGGATCTACGCCGTGTCTGCTAAGGCCTTTTGAAGTCAGTGTCTAGAAACAATTGGAAAAAGAAAATCTCGGGATTTTCAAGAGCGGCAAATTTGCCGAGACCCAACCTAACTGTCGAATTTGTTCTCGATGTGTTGATGTTGAGGGATTGTCTACTTCCTCTGCTTCTTCCTGTTCTCATACTTCCCATTCCCCTTCCCTTTGGTTTTCATTTTCTACACCAGTTTCGCGTCCAAGATCCAAGGTCCAACCAAGATCTTAGGTTCGGTCGGTTCCCTACTCGCCGTACTTGGCCTCGAAAGCTACATATCTGATACGTTTTACTAGGTCATTGTTGCCCATCCGAATACTAGCAGACATATTTACAGGATATATGCAACGTTCTGTAGGTACTGTACCTATCTTCATATCTCCAGTACCTAGGTCCCTAGTACGCATGCACTCATCCGAAAATAAAAGGGCAGATTCGTGCCTTGATTTGCTTGTCTTGTCCCTTGCCCCCTTGTCCTTGCCCATGCCCTTGCCCATGCCCTTGCCCGCGCTATTCCCCGTAACCCTCCCCCTTCCCGTTGCATAACGTTGCATGAGAAATTCCTTGACAATTATTTTGGGGTTTTCTTGGGGAAATATTTTCGATATTTACAGCAATCACACCGCCACCTCGGACTCTAGTGCCATGTTTCTGCAGAGGAAAATGTATGTAATTGTGGGGGGGGAGGGGGGAGGGGGGAGAGAAAGGAAGGGTGTTGAAAAAGTTGTATGGAAGGATTACTAAAGACAAAAACTTTTGAGTCTAAAAAAGTAGTAGATACATGCCAAAAGCTGCCGTGTTGTATGAACGGACATTGGACGAAACTCTTCGGGACCAAAATAATAATAATAGGATCCAATTTACGATTGGCCTTCCCTCTGCTCTATCCCTCCCACCCCGCAGCAGCAAGCCGATAACAATCGTAACGTGGGAGCCATGTCCAGAACAATAAAGGGGGAAGAAAGCACGCGAGATACAAAGCAACATCACGATGCCCTACTTTTCTCATTCTCGTGCTTCTTCCCCTGATCTGTTTTAACTAACTCCCTCTGTATAAACGCAACGCCCTTCGGTCCCATTGCCCCATGGCCCTGGCTCTCCGCTAGCCCGTCAGTCCCCCTCAGATCCCCTACTAAGGTTGTTAGGTCTATCATCACGTTACATGGCCAACGTTTACGTGCATTCGTCGTCGTCATAGTATTTTTTTGGGGGGGTACTGTTGTACTGTACATAGAGATTTTGCAGTTACAGCATCCAGTATTGCGGGAATACTGTACACGAAATGCAAAAAAAAAAAAAAAAAAATTTAAAAAAATGAAAGGAATGGGCAGTTGAAAATGACAATCAGAGGAAATATGAAACAACAGTAGAATGTTGAGGAGAATAAGTATGCTAGCGAATCTCAAAGCTTGTGAACAAATCTCAAATATGACAGAGTGATTCGGGTTCTAAAAATAATTGAACTATGGTTCTTTCCACCTGCACTCACACACACACACACACACACATTAATGGGCAGTGAGCTCCTGACACACATGAAGAAATGGAGTGGAAAATGGGATAGAGAGGTCTAGATAACTATTTAATAAAGATCTGGACTTCCATTTCTCTGCGGTCTCTCCGGTTTTTCTCCATGATTTCTTGTTCCTTGTTTGGCTTCAAGTATACAAGAAAACTCAAAAGTAGACGAGCAGAGAGACAGAAAACTCCCTCAGAACCCGCTTTTTGAGGACGTGAAACAATTTTTATTTTTCCCTTTTCTCTCACGTTTCCTGTGGTTTCACTTTGCCCCAAACAGTTACATAAATGTCGTCAGATTGCTGTGAAGTAATTGGCGATGCCCGTGGACCCAAACTGAAAACTCGTTTCGGACCGCTTCCTGATTACCCGCTGTACTGGTAGAGCGGCGGTCTTCCGATTGACAAATCATTTCCTACGTTCCGTGAAAACCAAATCAAAAAAAAAAAAAAAAAAAAGGGCTGTCCAAAGAGGTCGAATAATGATTGAATATCTGATACATATGAAAGAAACCTACCGGGCATCGGCTATCCGATAACAGGGCACATTGGCAATATTCCAAATGGGACTGCCGTGGTCATTGCTTCCGATATGGGCGTGCTGTCAGGGAGAGATAGATATCTTAAGTATATTTTGTTTCCACTAATTCGTCTATTTTATCAAACTTCAACCAACCTTTTCAATTCCATACATGTGCCTTTAAGATATTCTCTTCTGTGTGAAATATCTGACCACCCCTCCCCCCTCCTCAATTCCTCTTCCTCCCCTCCTGTAGGCCGTTTCCGCTCTGGAGTCTGGAGCTCCAGTAGGGTATCATCAACCTTGGAAGCAGTGTATGACAGCACAAAGATCTTGAACAACTGACTTGACTGTTATCCCCTAGCCCTTTAGCCTGTTTTAGATATCAACATCTAGAGCAATCTTGTGTCCTGCACGCAGTCGTTGGTAAGCCGACCTCCAAAGTTGGAAATGGTATGCATAGATCCCTAGAATACGTGCAGTAAGTGGGTACAGATTGCCTAGGTAGATATCGTACCTCGGTGTGTACAAATTGCTGTGTTAGTATTCTGTAGAAGGGTTTTTCTCTTTCAATTCAACAAACAAATGGCAGCAATTGTTTTGAAAAAATTAGGATCCTGTCCAGGCGGGTAAGTCAAATCTGACAAACGGCTTTTTCAATAAACAGTTGGGGGGTGCCTCTAGTAAATGTGAGGGAGTCGAAATAAATCCCCAGTTTAGTATTGCGAAACGTGAAAATGAGGGAGCACGAAAAGCTATCAGATACTTCGAATATTCATGCAAGCTGGCATCATCATTTTGCACTATCATGTTTTTCTTCTTGAAAATTCAACAAGGAAGCAAGAATAAAAATAAGCACAATCCTACCAATCGATAAAAATCAATCATGTCGATCGTGTCAGACTGGAGCCAACAACGTGATGTGATTCGCATGCGTGAAAAAAAAATCGTCAGCCCAATGGGATTTCTTCTTTTTAACTGCCTCTTCGGGAGCTCGAGGAAGTGCTCGAAAATGATCTGTCTCCTGAATCGCTAATACGAACCGGCTAGTTCAGTAGATGACGATCTGCACGTTGGGATAGTTCAGCCCTGGCTCAACTGACTGGGCTGGCTGGTCAATTGTGATGTGATGGCACATTGATGGCATGGTGAGAGGCCGCTCGGCGGCCACTTTTTCACAACTTTATTTCTTTTTCTTTTTCTATGAAGCTTTTCAATGTTGCAAAGAATAGTCTCAATATCGGGGCGCTTTTTCTATTCGTTGGACGGCAAGCTGCTTTTTGACGCTGAAATTTGGCTGAGACTAATGAAACACAACTTTCTACTCAATACTGCTTGATTATTCTACCGAGAGCTCTCATTCATGCTTCTCTTTTATTTTTGCGCAAAAAAAACAAACAAAAAAAAAAGCTTTTTTCTCTTTGCATACCCCTGGGAACAGCAATGATACCTAAGAAAGGGGAAAAGAGCAGAAAACCCCCGGATCGGAACCAAGAGGAGCTAGCCCCGACCAGTTACGATCTCGTCCCATTCTTTCCTCCAATATTCACCCAATAATGAATATTTTCACATATCTTTTCATCACCAGCTCTGCCGTGTCTTCGCGTTGGTGCTTACCCTTATGCAAGCGTTTTCAGGCACAAGGCCCACACTACCCGCGCGAACAGGGATTTAAGGAACAAGGAACAAGCGACTGACGACCAGGATTTGGGTGGTGGTGAAGCTAGGCAGGGATGACCGCTTCTCGGACGGGAAAAATTCTCCCCCCAAAGGTGAAAAGTCACAATGTCTATTGATGTCTGTCAATCCAGAGAAGAGAACGAGTTAAACGGCCAGAATTCGTTTGAATTGGGCAAACAGAATGCTGGGTAAGATATACGCCATTCGCCTATGGTGGCCTCCGGTTGGGTTTGTGGAGAAAGGGGCCGAGTTTCCCACCAAAGAATCCTCAAATGTGTATCTTAGATATCTTGGGTATCTTGGGTATCTTAGGAGTCACTGATTCAAACGCTGAATATTCGTTAAATGTGAAATAATTATTAGGGGGTTTTCCGTGATGTTGACGGTGGCTGATCACCGTGATCATGCTTTGTTTGAGCAAGATCTTTGGTGGAAACTTTATCTTCTCTTCCTTAGGCCCCTGTTTTTTTCCTTTTTTTTCCCTTGGCTTTCTTGATCGATTGACATGATTCTCGATTTAGGCGCAGCGAGCTCAGCCCGTGCTCGATTATTTCCCCGGGTGCCTCCGATGTTTTATGTCCAGGCAGAATGATCCATCAATCCGCCAGTTTCATGGAATCTTTCACGTGGGCGCTCGTGATGCCGACGAGAGGGCCTCTGGGAGCTTCTTCTCGCGACTCGAAACAGCCTAGCAAAAGGAAATATAAGTACAGAAAAGAGAAATCTATACATACCACAGGACGGTGAAGCCGTACAAACAATATCGTACGCCTATTCGGGAATCGCACCCATTCGCCGCTCTTTCAGGCTGTGCAATGCCTCCGCGCAGCAATATTAACATTACACGGCTCGGGCTTCATAAAAGCGTGGAGCCTGAATGGAAACATTGTCGTCGCCAAATTTTTTTGACTTGAAGGGGTATGCAGTGTGTCTATTGTTTTGGCGCGGAGAAAAATAAGGGAGGGCTAACTTGTATTCCATAAGTTGAAAGATTGGAAAATGCAAACAGATTCGAGCAACCCGATTGACAGTGAAGACCTTGTATTATTAAGCTAGAGGCTCCAGTCTACTTGGTTGTTAAATGATGGACCCAAGAGCAAAGGACTTTGCTGTTTTCTATCTTAAAGCTGCCATTGAAGCATACCTCTCATGAACGTGGGAACCATTGAATTATTTCTCCTCGAGACACTCTGCTAAAATTTCTAGGCCTACTTGTGGTATTTCAATGCCATGTTTCCATTTTCCTGCCAAACAAGACTGTTCATGGGCTTGTGCTGAAAGCGCTCAGAAGTGTATTCAAGGAGACAAAACACTGTGTAATGCGGACCATCGTCACTGAAAACCTATGACTTTATTTTCCAAACTTGAGCATATTCAAAGTAGATATCCTCAGTATGCCTATTCTGTCAGCGGCAAGGTGCACACCGGTAGAATATCCTCTATTATCAAGACCATTGCAATAGAACATGTGCTCGTCCTCAAAAAGATTCTAGACCTAGTTCCTCCATCTGACTGACAGGTTCTTTATGGACAAGAACACCCATGACGCTAATTTTTCACATATCAACTGATTAATTTTATTTCGTGTCTAGCATTGTCACTGTGGATGTGGAGCCTCTGCAGCGTCATCTCTCCTTTAATTATCTTGCACAGCGGAATTATCCAGCCGAAAATTGTGAACAGCCGGGACTCATATACTGGCATAGTCCCGTTGTTGAATTTCAACATTGATGGGCTGTCTGTCTCATTTGGGGTAAAAGAATGAATTTGTCGTCAATTTATCAGAGGATAACATCTCCCTTGATATCTAATTGATCAGTGGATTAGAGATGCAACTGTTTGAGATATTGAAGAAGCACTTTATATTCACTTTACTCCGCGAACAAATTTTTATTTTGGTATGCAGGTAGTTCAATGCAAGAAAGAACCTGCATGGGGTCAGGCCTGAGAAAGTCATCGATAAACTTCAATGAGATTTTGACACAGCAGCTCCCTGAAGCTTTTTAACATACGTTTTCGAGCCACACATTGATCTCAAATAACAGGTCATTGGCGCAAGCTGAGACTTGGGCTACATCAGTAGCGTGGTTCGTTCGTGATGTTGAATCTGTTGTCTATTTTATATAGAAGCCAGGGTCACTGGCATGTGGCACTGAAAGCAGATGCACGAAATGAAACAAATCAGAAGATATTAATATATCTGAAGGCTCGAACCAGGGAAATGTGGCACACCACACTGACCACCTGGCTATGCCCAAATGTGAGACGTCCTTCAAATATTGAGCACCCCTAGACTCTGGAGCAGACATCAATGGAGACATTTTCCAATATTAGAGGATCAATATTCCCCTTTTTCATCCATCCAAGTCTTTCGCCTCCAGATATCTCAGACTCAGGGACTGTTTCAAAGCAGCTAGTTCTGAAGTACTAGGAGCTTATGGAACATTCAATGGAGTTTTTACTCACCTTCGCAGAGCTTGTATGATAAGGCACGAAGTAGGATGGAGGAGTTGATTGCTCAAGTTATGTAGCGAGGCATCGTAGAGGACGATGACGCTACGGATCCGTAACCTCATACAAGAGAGTTGAATGAGGTTCATACTCTGCTAGGCAAGGTGCGTCCAGATATTGCGCGCCATCTGGCTGTGGTGCCTATTAATGGGTTGTTCAGGCCGTTCCGGCTTAATTTAAGCGCGACCCCAGACAAATTACGGTTTAGGGGCCAAACCCTCAAACATAGTCTTGAAACATCTAGCTTGAGCGCAATCTCACCCAAGATGTTCGTGGCTAACAGCCTGCCAGATAGTTTGATGTGACTTCCTCGCCACTAATTTAAACGCATCATATACCCAATAACATTCCTGTTGCAATTTTATCTCGACGAGTTGAAACATCCTAAAAAGCAAACCAGAGTGGAGGAGGTATTCTCAACCACCACATTTCCTTCTGAGTGTAGCGAGATTGCAAATTGGCCTTTGGCCTCTTGCTTTTCACCCCAGCCTTTTATTCCGATCCGTGGGCTTGAGGCACTTTTGGGGTTTAGATAGGTCGATCCAGGCCGAGTGCAGTGTGCAGTGTGCTTGCCGAAAGAAGCCGGGTACAAATCCTATCACTTGATACCCGGAAATAAATGTTTGGAAAATTTTACTCCGCGTTTATGAACAACACCGCGGTATAGGTTACATTTTCAAAATTCCTACGAAAATACCGTGGCACGGGCACGAAGAAAAGGAATGGAAAGCACAATTTATATCTTCCATTGTTGGTGCGCCGATCAAATCCATGTCTTTCAAAAGACATTCTACATTGTTTTGATCTCAGTTCAGCTTGCCATTTGGTTTCAGGATATTTTTTCGGGAAAGAAAAATCCAGCCTGAAGATCCATTGCATTGGGAGGGAAAAGAGGCTGGCGAATGTTGATCTTCAAATAATGGTCGTCTCATGCTGTCGGTTTCAATGCCCTGATTATCGTGATGGTATCTGTGCTCCGGACATATCAACAGCGGGGTACCTAAACAATGATTCGACAACCTCATGCCGACCACCCAAATCTCATTCGCCGTTGAAGTGACTTAGAGGCGAACCATCATACCGCAGCGACAGAAGCCGCGGCTCCTATATCTTCCGCCGTCAGAAGAGATGATCGGGGTGATGATAGCAAGAGTGGTCAGAAACAATTCACCCACTCCATATTCAGATATGGTACCTGCTCTCATGATTACAATACACCGCTAAAGTTCCTCTAATAGTTGCGCCCATCAATGGTCCCAGCTACCTGTTTATCTAAACCTAAATAATCACGTCTTCAATCTTCGCGTACCTCTACGATACCTCACAAAAAGGAAGCGCATTCTCCTGTATTTCCCTCGGGACGCCGTTGCGGGATACGTGAAAGATACGTAGTCGTTTGTCCGACCGCCGCACTGCCATCCTGAACTGTCACCAGGCTAATAACTAAAGCACAAAGAGCTTGGAATACCATGTGCAATTGTGCGTACGATCCGCGCATGCTAGAAGATGAGACAACGCAGGTCGTTTATAGATATCTGCGGCTATCTCCAGGGAAAAGGCCAGCCAATTTACCGCCCTGCATTTACCCGTAATTCTTCTGCTCGCTTTTCCTGACCGGATTCTAGGTGGAAAAACGACGCGGGCTCCCCAATCTTCATTAGATGCATAACTTCTAGGTCCCTCATCACTTAGGTAGGCAACTATATTGATTTACAAATCGGACTGTTAAAGTGCCTAACATTAGAACTTCTGATCGGATTGATGTTTCAGACTGAGGGAGGAAATGGGAGAGCATAAACAAAAGAGCAGAAATGGGTGTTTTGTTCTGTAAATCACTCATTTTATACCATTCTTCCATGTAGTTAAGAGGTGCACATAATCCCATATGTTGAAGCTCCTTTTTCTTGTCACAGGATCAATCCATCAAATCTACAAGAAACATGGATTTCAACACATGTTTTAATGAGATGAGATGATGATTAGAAATTGAAATCAAGCTGAAAAATTGAAGTCATGTTCACCTTTTTTTGCATCATGTTCAAATGCATGCCCATTTTTCACAACTGTTTTAAAGTAGTTTGAATATGCATAATACCTATCTAGACAACTCTTTTACCCCATGCTGTATTATTAGTATTATTATCATCATTATTATTGTTTGTTATTATTGATGCTCATTCACTGAATCTAGATTGAGGATTGAAGGTAAGGCAGAGAAGCTGGGGTTTCAACAAATAAAGTACTTATTAACAAGAATATCATGAAATGTCAATATCTTCTTAAGAAGATTGATAAAAAAAAAAGGATATTCATTGAGAGACATGTAACTACTCCACTCATGAATAGATAAACTCTGATTGCCAGGCCTTGAAATCCCTTTCTCAACCTTTTTAAAATCAATAAATGGCCACTCACATTATGAATTTGTCTGCATCTTAGAATCACCAAAAAAATTGCAACAGGTTTTACTTTGTCTGTACAACAAAAGTTGGGTATTGTGAAACATGAGATTATCGCCACACATTCATTGGCTAAGACATACACACATGTTCAATTGCCACACTAATTGTCACACAGTGAACTCTGATGGAATCTCCATCAAATACACTCTCATCTTTGCTGATCTTTAATATATTCACCATTACATTGATTTTTCTACAAAGTCAGAGGTATTCAGCTGAGAATATCACAATACAATCAATATAGCATGTAAATCACTCATATTATTGATGGATAGTTGTTGGGCAGCCTAAGATGGATTTTTTTTTTTTTTTTTTTTTTTCTTCCATTAAGGCATATGCAATCAGTGATTATGATGCCCACCTAGTATTACTAGGATTTATCATGTAAACTATATCTAAATACATGTAACTTCTTGTCACTTGCCATTACAGTAATTCCAGCCCAGAATAAGAGACACATTCAAAAATAAAAGATGATACAATTTAATACTAAGACATTTTTTTAAAAATAAACTCAAAGTTGAAGATAATACAAAGAAAATTAAAAAAATGAACTAATATAGAAAATTTCTCAAAGAATATTTATAATAAATTGATTTAAATCATATTTATTATATATCTAGTTGTTGTTTTTTTTTTCTTGTTGCAATATCTGTTTCTATGATATAATTTATTAAATATTTGATATCTGTTTCAGTTTGAAACAGAAATCTCATATTTATTTGATCTATATCATATTTTCTTTTCAAATCATTTCTAATAACAGAGTTTTTTAAGCAATTTATCAATAAATGTTCTGAATCTTTCAAATAATCATATATATCACAGTTTTGAGGTCTCTCAATTCCAAATTTCTTAAAATAGGAGTCAAAGTATCCATGACCAAGCTTCAATTGAATTATTGAAGAAAAGATTTTCTTTTTGCATTTAATAGAGCATGCTTTCCACTTTGATTTTGTTTCAAAAACCAAGTATTTGATACTTAGTTTTTATTTTTGAGTTTCCCAATTTAAATTCCAATCTTTTAAGCATTTCTCTTTTACTTTTCTTTTTATAAATGTTCAAGATATTTTCTGTTTTTTCACTAACTCAATTTCTGTGCTCTTTTTTGCAGCTTCATCAGCTAGTTCATTTCCTTTTATATTTATATGAGCTGGGACCCAGTGCAAATGAATTTGTATATCTTTTAATTTTCTTATTCTTTTAATCAATTGATATACAGTTTCAATATGTATTTAATTTTCTTGAATCTTGTTTTTTTGAAATCTTTTCAAAGCTGCTTGACTGTCTGAATAAATCCATATCTCATTGATATCTGAATTTCTTGTCAATTGACTCATTGTCATTTTAAATGCTTGCATTATTGCATATACTTCTGCATCAAATACTTCCATTTCTTGACCCTGATTCCATGAATTGATGAAGTATATATCTTTGTTTCTTGTATATGCTATGCCAGCTCTCAGATTATTTGAAGTATCATTTTTTGATCCGTCAGTATAGATAATCAGAGCATTATTTATAATTTCAAGCTGCTTTAAATGTCTTTCTTGCTTATTTTCTTTAGATAATTCACTAATATCTATATCAATCAATGAATTCAGAGACTTTTTCCATGAATATAGTTGTTCAAAATCTAATTCTTCCACATTTAAATGAGGAAGTTTGTCTTTGATCATTGAACAAACTCTATATAACTGAGTTGAAATCTTTTTTACAGAATTTTGACTGGTTTCATTTCAATCTAAATATTTACTCCAGTTCAAATCAGTGCCTGTGTTCATGGGAGGAAATGTGAGTGAAACTCTTTTTCTAATTATATGATTTTGATTTAATTTAATTATTCTCACTGAATAATTTCTGCACAGCTTGTCCAGCCTTATTTTAGAAGAAGGAATTGAGGCTTCAATTTCCATAGCTTTTATAGAGATGATTTTAAATGCTCCCAGCATTCTTCTTAAAGCTTTATTTTGCAGACTTTCATATTTATTTAGAAAGTTTTTCTGATTTTTCCACCATATTTGTGCTCCATAGTCTGAGATTGAGGAAATGCAGGCAATATAAAGTTGTCTCATTGCTTGGAAAGATAGTCCTCTTTCTGTATTTGATAATCTTAAAATGTTATTAAGATTACTCTCTGCCTGGGCAAGTTTCTTTTGAATATGATAATTAAACTTCAGTTTTGAGTCTAGCCAAAATCCTAGCCATCTAACTGATTCTTTTGGATTAATTTGTTCATTTAGCAAGACTATGTGTTCATTTTTCTCATTTGACTTAGAAAAAAAGTGAATCAATTCAGTTTTATTCATATCAAACTGAATATAATTTTCATTTCCTTTTTGAATGATTTCTCTTGCTGCATTTTCAATTAATAAACAGTTTTCTTTTATTGTTTTTGAATGACATAATAATGCAATATCATCAATGTAGCTGAGTGTTCTCACTAGCTTTATTTCTCTGTTTTGAAATAATGTTCTTATATATATCAAAAATAGAATGGGAGAGACTGGAGATCCCTGAGAGACTTCTATTTCAATTTTTGTTTTCTTTTGTTTTATTTCATCAAAAAACAACTGAATGGTTCTTTCTGACATAAAACAACTGACCCATTTTATCAATGATTTTGGAGTATTTAATTCTACCAGAGTTTGAATTAAATGCTCTTTTGAAACATGATCAAATGCCTCTTTTATATCAATAAAAACAGCAGTTGAAACTAGTTTTTCATTTCTAGCTAATTCTATATCATGAGTTAGAGAAAAAACTGCATCTATTGCTGAGTTTTGCTTTCTACCCCCTATTTGATCATAAAATAATAGATCAGAGTCAGAGATAGTACTTAGATATGATAATCTAGTAGCTATTATTTTTTCTAAGACTTTTCCCAAGCAATTTAACAATGATATAATTCTATAGGATTTTGGAATAGTGCTTTTTCTATTTGATTTTGCAAGTACTATTCCAGTGGCTTTTCTTCATATCTTGGGATGATATCCTTTTTTCAATAAATTGAAAAGTAATTCAAATATTTCTCCTTTTAACTTAGGATATAATTTTTGTATTATTAAATGATTTATTGAGTCAGGGCCTGCAGCAGTTTTATTATTATTATTATTCTTCAATTATAGATATATATGCAGTCAGAGACTATGATATCTACCTGAGACTCAAAGAGTCTCAGGATTTTTCTAACTTTAACACTAATTACTATACATTTTTTCTTCAAACAAATAGCACTTGCAATACTTGAATTCCAGCCCAGAATAGTCAGCAAATTGATTTTTCTTTTTTTTTATTTATTTATTTATAAATATCTTTGAAGATTATTTATATTCTCTTTTTTTCATATAATTTTCAAGTGATTACAAAGAAAATAAATTAATGATAGACCTACAGGACAAACCCCTGCAGTTTACACCTTAAGCTATATACATATTTTAACACCCTATATAACCGACCACCGCGTCTGTCCTCTCGGGCCATCATAGAGGTTATCATTCCCCCCATAATACCGCCGCCCAACTAGGCTCTTAACTAGCCTACCTAATTAGAACCACTAAGAATAACACCAAAGCTATCTAATTCTAGTTAAAGCTCCTAGCCTTCCGGCTGCCAATCTCAGCATTCCAGCCTACCAATTGGCCGTCATGGTCTTGCTTGCACTAACCACCTATTAAGGGCGCCTAGGCCTCTTCTCACCTAGGTCCTTGCTAGGCCCAGGGTGTCCTAATCGGATGGTTTTTATCTGTCAATTCCCCGGAGGTGGGTGCCTAGAATAGTGGGGGTGGGTCCCTTGGCCAGTTAAGCTTGACGATGATTCGCTATCCTGCGGGTGTCCTAGACCACTAAACTAGTACTGATCTAACTTGAAACGCCCGGGGGGTTAGCCCACAAGATCAGTGAGAATTAGCGCCCAAGATCCCCCGAGCTGACACCTTAAGCTTGACGATGATTCGCTATAGTGCACCCGGGGGTCCCCGGTACTGTTTTGTGATTTAACAGTGGAAATTGGTTAATGAGGCCCTCGCAGGAATCGAACCTGCACCCTCTTGGCATTCATTCCCCGGGGGGAAGGCCGCCAAACAGGGGTGCCATGGCGGCGTAGTTAACCGCTACGCCACCGGGCCCCTGCAGCAGTTTTCTTTGAGCTTTCAAAAATTGCTGTTTGTAATTCATCTTCTGATAGATCTGGCCATATCCATCTTTTCTCTACATTTTCAGTATAATCATCTATTGACATAGAGTTTTCATTTTGAGATACTGGTGGTTTTTGAAATAACA
Organism: Emergomyces orientalis; assembly: GCA_002110485.1. NCBI lineage: Eukaryota > Fungi > Ascomycota > Eurotiomycetes > Onygenales > Ajellomycetaceae > Emergomyces > Emergomyces orientalis. The sequence continues at coordinate 2,968,333 of MOWL01000067.1, forward strand.
TTCTTAACAATGCCTGGCATTTTTCTTCAAAGGAATGAGCTTTAATCTCTCTATTCTGATAGTTATATTCTAAAATAGGTAATTTAGCTACTTTTCTTGATTTTGTATAATTAAATGCTTTAAAAATCTCTTTTTCTTTTGCATTTTCAAGAAAAGTATTCCAGCATGAAGTTTTAGCTGTTTTTATAGTAGTGAAGTATTCATTTCTCATTTCTTTGTATTCTTCATGAGTAATGATATCTTTTTTCCATTTTTCTCTGTAAATTGCTAAATTTTTTCTTTTCTCTGATATTTCTTTATTCCACCATGGTTTAGAGTACTCTGATAGAACTTTTTTTGAAATATTATCATTAATACTTTCTAGAATTATATTTGTAATTATTTCTGTTTTTTCTTCAAGTATTTGATCTGTAATTTCCTGATCTTTATTTCAAATCAGTTCATTTTTCTTTTTCTCTTTTAATATCTCAATTTTTTTCTCAACTTCATTCCAATCTGCTTTTTCAAAGTTATATTGATTAGATAGTAGAGGATTTTCAATCATATTCTCTCTATCTAATATAATATTAAATTGAATAAGCTCATGATATGAACCTGATGTTTCTTTTTCATTAATATATCATTCAAATAGTTTGTTTTTCATTAAATTGTTTGATATTTATGTTAAATCAATTATTGAATGATTCTGTATATTATTTCTAAAGAAAGTTTGTCTATCAGTTTCATTAATTATATGAAGTTTATTAACTAGAAAGTATTCAACAAGTTCCTCTGCTCTTATTGATTGTCTGCATTCAGAATTCCATAAAATATGATGAGCATTGAAATCACCTGCAATTATAGAGTTTTTTGCAGAAGTTTGATTCATAAAATCTCTATTAATTGTTCAGTTATTGTTGTTTTCTTCAAGAGATTTTTCATTATATATATTTATAATTTGAATTGTTTCAAATTCATTATATGTATCTATAATATCTCCTATTAAAATATCAGAGTCAGAGATTAAATCATTTCTTAAATTAATTTGAAATCTTGATTTCTTTCTTGCATAAATTGCAACTCTGACTCTAATGTTTTTGTTTTCAGATAGAAGACAGTAATAGCTAGAATGTGAAATTATATATTTCTGTGCTGCATCAATTTTTGGTTCTTGAAATAGAACAAAGTCTATTTCCTGTTCAAATGCAATTTGAAGACAGGAATACATACAATTTTCATTTTTATCAACATTATTTTGCATGAATTTAATGCTGATATTTTGTTCTTTTTGTTTTTTTATATTTTTCTTGTTTTTTTTGTGATTTTTTGTGCCCTTCATTAAAAGAGATGTGCTAGAGCTATTTTTAAAATAGTTTAATTCTTAGTAAGTATTGAGAATTGATTATTATCAATTTCAACAGCTTTCATTTGAATTAAATTTTCTGCTGAGTTTTTCTGCTCTCTAATTCTTGTAGGTGTTTTTGGATCAGTATTCACTCTGTTTTTAACAGGAGAATTTGACTGAGAGCTTTTAGAAACTTGAGAGTTTTTTCTTTTAGTTTTATTAATAGAAATTGACTCAGTTTTTTCTGTAGAATTAAAAGTAGAATTTATACTAGAATTTAAAATATTAAACTCTTTCTCATTCTTCTTTTTTGAAGCAAAGACACATTCAATTGAGCTAGAAACATGTTTTTCTCTACAGTTTGCACATTTTATTTTAGTGTGTGCACATTTCACTCCTTTTTTCCCACAAATATCACATGAATGCTCCATTGTTTTGTGATTTTCAGCACATAATTGGCATTTTGTTTTTCTTATACAGTAGTTAGCAAAATGTCCATATTTCTGACAGTTTGAACATTGTGTTTGTTCTTTCATTTTCTGTCTAGAATCTATGAATTTGAACACTTTCATTTTTTGTCCTGCAATTGTGACATGTGAGATATTTGATTCTTTCAAATTATCAGTTATAATTAAAACTGAAGCTTTTTCTTTGTTTTGTCTGTATTCCTCATTATTTAACCAGATTGAAAGCTTTTTTAATTTGAGAGAATTAAAGTCTTTCAGTTCATTTTAAAGAAGCATCATTCCCTCTTCAAAATCAAAGATACTAACTGAAATATCATGAAGAACAAACTTTCCCCATCTTTCATCTTTTTCTAAATAAATCTCTGTTTTCAAAAGATTTTCTAGAATAGATTTCCAGATTGAAGAATTTTCCAGTAAAAAGCTTGCATTGTATTCTGATGTTGTAGTCAGAACTAAAGAGTTTCCAAAAAAGGATTTTTCAATAGAAGAAATAACAGTTTTTATTTGATTTTCTTCAGTCATGAGTTGTTCTTGAAATGCCTGATTTATTTCATTTCTGATTTGAAAAATCAGATTTGAGTTTAAGAGACTATTTAATTCTAAGATTTCTCTATTAGAAAGTTTTAGAATAAGTCTGTTTTTTTTCATTTCTTGTATTTTTCTTGTGTGTAGATTCTTTTTTTCATTTTTTTCAATCAAAATGAAATCAGATTCATCTGATTGTACTGCTTGTTGCACATTATTAGATAATAAGTCTTTTTTCAGAGCTTGAGCATAGGTTTTTTCCACTTTTAAATTATTTTCCACTGAATCAGTAGTGGAAGAAAGATTGAAAGTGGTGTTATTTACAGAGTTTGAAGAATTTACATTATCAATAGTAATTATATTACTAATGATAATTTTTAATTCTTTAGAAATTCTCAGTTTGTATTTTAGAATTTCATTTATCTGTTTTGCTTGAATAAGTAGTAGATTTACTACTTTATTATCTTGCTCTTGAATGCATTGATTCTTCAGAATTTCAGCTACTTTCTGAAGATTTTCAATATCATTCATTTCCTGTTGCAGTTGCTCTTTTTTTCTTTTTTTTATAAGTTCTATATCAGGGATTTTTTCAAGAAAAATATCATTTTCTTGAATTGATGACATCATATTCACAGAAGCAGGTGAATTTGACATAATTCAGACTATTTTTCCTACTAGTGATAGTAACTAGATTAGATTTTTCTAGAGAATCTAATAAACTGATATTGATTTTTAGAGATAAATCAATTAAATCTTCACAGACTTCTTTCTTGTGCTACAAAATGAAAAGAAAAGATTTGATTTCAATGAATAACAAGTTATTCAGTTGAAATGACAGTTTTTAAGAGAAAAACTGACAAAATAAATCAATTTTTTGCAGAGAAATTGATAAAAACTATTCAGAAATATTCAATATTTTAAATTTCTCCCCACATATCAAGTATGCAGCTCAAAATTGAGATTATTTTCAAAAACTGAATTAGTCACTGAAGTAAAGAAATATGAATTTGTGTAGAATTTTCTTGATTTATTTACTCAGAGCTAAATCAAGAAAAACACTCTCTAACTCTTGCAAATTTTGTCTTTTTCAATTTAAAAAGTTTCTCAAAATTTCTGCTTGAAATAGGCCCCACCTCAAATCAAGATTGTATTCCTGAAATATCAATATGAATTAATACTGAATAGATTTTCTTTTCTATTCAAATTAATCTCATATATTTTACTAGATAGCTCTTAATAAATGTAATTTATTAAGTCACACAGATGAGTATGCAAATGAAGAATCAACAGACTAAATCTGTACTATTTTTCTATATAATAATATATTATATACAAGTATGTATATATATTACTTGCAGGGACCAAGCTATTTTTTAAACACTGATATTTCCACTTTTTCTCGTTCCGTTTTGTAGAGAGGGTAGGTTTCGGGGAATTTCTGATTGAAAGATAGGTCACGTGTGATCTGTGCTGAGGTATTTTTTTGTCACTTTTCTGCCGGGCGAGGTAGGGCAGTACGGGGGAAAGACTTGGCACTGGTGCAAAGGAACATGAAAATCAATCAGAGTTTTCATGCAGATTTTGACAATGAATTGTTCAGAAAGAGATGGTCGGAATGAATTCAAAATTGAGACAGTTGTAATATCTGGTTTGTTCTAGCTTCTATCAAAATTCTATGTAAATTGGGCCGAAACTGATGAAGTTATGTGATGAAGTGTGATTTTCTTTCCCCTTAGGGGTTGCAAACACGTTTTCCTCAATAGCTTCATCAACTCGCGCTCAATTTTAATAAAAAGTGAATAAATTGCTTTCTCAAACAAGAGCTTTCAAATGGATGTCTTTTCGTCTTCTAATTCGAAGAATTGGGCTGGTTCGGGGGAAAGCCGAGTTTTTGCCCCTAAGATGGATTCACAGGTATAAATAGTCATGGAAAACCCATAGATATTTAGCTAGTTCAGAGCTCAGAGCACACAGACCACAATACCATATATCTCTATATTAATTCCTCCCTATATATGTGCATATTATGCTAGCTCCACTCTCCGTCTTATCCTCCGTTTCATAGTTATGAGCCCGGGTGCAACTACTGCCCTAAAACATTGATTACTGCATATAATATCGCTGCATTCTATACAAACCCTCCCCATTTGCATATGCTCTATATTAGACCATTCAACATGCCGAAAAAATCAAAAAGATGACTGTGATGACTAATGAGATTATTCTCAGAACTAGCAAAGACTGAAATGATTGATATGAAGAAGTTCAAATGAAAGTGATGACTCTAAACTTTCACAAATATACAGATTTAGATGTCAAACATATAGCTCCTTCTATGGAGCCAGAACCTTATGAACCAGATACAGAAGAAATATGCTTGGAGATGATGCATATGCACTTCTACTTATATAAACAGTGTACAGAGACATATAAGATCTATATGAAAGATGTCAAGAAACTCTATAATCATATATCAATGACCATAGACCTGAAGCTACAAAGAGCCCTGACAAAAACACTAGATTCATGCCAAATATTGAAGAAATTAAAGAGCTTCATTACTTCAATAAAATTCTAAAAAGAGATTGAACTCACTAATCTCTTTTTAAAGCTTTTCAAGCCATCAGAGATGTGAAAGCAAGCAGCCAATGAATAGCTGCTAGAATGAAAAAACTGCCATCAATTAGTTCTCAAATATGATGTTGATGGATTCACCAGCAAAATCTATATAGATTCCTTAATGCAGTGCAAGCCATACACCCCGAATTCTCGGACTTCCGTCGCCAGGAACTGGAGAACACCCTAGAGAACAGTGACAAGCCATTAAGTGTACAAAAAAATGATCAATCACTTCAGATCACACTGTCAGACACACATCACAGAAGATGAGCCTGAATACTCTAAAAATAATGCAGTATTCACTACATATCAAGATCAATTCATGAAGGAAACAGCAGAAACTCTGAGCAAGAAATTCACTAAGAAATCAAGAGAAAATCAATAAAATAAATATATATATAAAGAACCACATCTCTATATCAAATACTGAATCATGAATGCTGAAGAACACCTGTCCAGGTGAACTTCTCAAAAAGAAATAGAGAATAAGATTAAAAAGATTCTAAAAAATGAGTAAATGAAGAAATCTGTTGACAATGTCTTTGTCAGAGAGAAGAAGACTCTGGTGTGATCACTATACACTTTCTGTCAAAGAATGAAGAAACTGATGAATATACAGTTTTGATTACAATCACCTTCACAGCTGAACATGCCAGCGGATACCAATACTCTCTGTGAGATAGCTTTATATATAATACAGAAGTTAATAAGCATGTATACAATGACTGCAGCTGCTTTGAGAACTTTGAACCTTGCAAAGCATTCTATCTATATACAGAAGATTCAAAGATAGTCATTCAAGACACAGAGCAGGTGTGGTTAGCTGTACAATCATCAAAGAGAGTAAGATGAATGCTTCTACTAAATGTGACATATGTTTCTGATTTTCACACAAATCTCGCGGCATCCCCTTTCTTCAAGAAGAAGGGATTGGGAATTGATGAACTAAATCACACTATAATCAACTGAGATGAGGTTGTGCAATTCAACTTAATCTATGTTCATGAGAAATACATTCTGAAGTATAAATCTCTACCTGAGAATAATACTGCTTTCGCCGTACGATTGGCATTACCGCGGCCACCCACCAACGCCACGGCAGCCCTATGGCATAGGCGCCTGGCACACGCCGGGCCGGAGGCCCTCACACACATACCCGCCGAAATCGCGGGCTCCGAGATCAACAGGCCGAAAACATCAGAATGTGAAACATGTGCATTAGTGAAGATGCACAATATCATCTCTCAGAGGTCTATGGCTTGCAGAAGCTGCTCATTTGAAGCTCTACACTTCAATATTATTCATGTGAAAGAGGCATACAATGGCCTTCAATATATTGCTCATCTATACAATCCGTACACACATCTACATAGAGTAGAGTGTTTAAAACAGAAATCCAATGTATTCAATTTCATACACAGCACAGCACTAATAATCAAAAAGCAACTAAATCTCAACATTCTAAGAATTCATACTGATGGTGAAAAGGCATTATTCTCACCATTCATGCAGTGAGTAAAAGAGAAAGACATTCTTCTAGAGTGTTCAGCACTCTATACACTCAAGCAGAATGAAGCTGCAGAATGCTCAGAGAGTATGATTACAAGAACTGCTCAGGCACTATGCATATCTGCAAGATTCCCACATAATCTATAATCTGAAATAACAGAGACTGGTATCTACTTACTAAATAGAACACTCACTAGAGTATTAGAATGGAAATCACTGAATCAAGTTCTCTATGAATACATGAAGAAGGATACAGACATCAACAAAGACATGAAACTAGCTCATCTGCAAGCATACAGATGCAAGATATATATATTGAATAAAAAGATCTCTAGAACAATAAAGCTAACTGTCAGAGCAAAAATTGAATTTCTAATTGAATATACTTTCACTAATATTTTCTGAATCTGACTTTCACAATCTCAGAAGATTACAGAATCTCAAGATATTCTTTTTGATAAAGATACATTTTTCAACTCTCAGAACTTGTCTGAGAAGAATGTACTTGAACTGCTGATTCTCAGAATCATTTCTACATCACTCAGATCAATCAAAGATATGAATGAAAAGAAGAAGAATGTTCAATTATTATTAATCAGACTGATGCTGAGAACAGTGAATCTTGACAAACATGAAACCTTCATGACAGAACAAGTCATCTCAAAATTAATGTATAATGGACCTCTCACGCCTGAACCAACACCTCCACGGCATACCAAGGCTAGCATGCCATGGCATGCTGATTCACACCTACCACACTACACGCCGGGCGGCTTTTCAGAAGGTGAGCCCACACACACACCACAAGCCATGGAACCTCCATCCATGAGCCCCCCAATGAGCGGAATACCCGCCATAGATGAACCATCTAATCAGTTAATGAAGTTATTACATGACACAACAATTAGAGCTTCTAGTAGAGAGATAATAAGCAATGTCTCTCCTTCTAATATAGTGTAAGAAAAGTGAGTGAGAAAACTCAATACAGAACAATCTTCAGTTTATACAACAAGCATGGAATCTTCAATATATATCACATTTCATGCAGCATTCATGGGTGGCACACAGGCCGAGCCCACGCCATTGAACCCCCCTAACCTGCCGAAAATCCATAGGGATACGCTGCCCCCGCCGCCACGCGGCTGGGCCGCGGCTACAAAACACCCTTTTGCCAGAGAATGGCGTGCGGCCGCTGACATCAAATATAAGACTCTAGAACAGCATCAATGCTGGCAAGAGGTGGAAATACCTTCTGAACCAGAAGTCCGCGCTCTGCCATTGATGTGGGTATACACCTACAAATTCGACACGGACAGCTATCTAGCTAAATTCAAGACATGGCTTGTTGTACGAGGGGACCTCGCCAGTAATGAAGCAATGAAGACCTACTCCTGCACTTTAGCAATGAAAATCTTTTGTGTTCTAATGACCATGACAGCAGCCTTTGATTTTGAAGCTCATCAATTTGATGCCATTAACGCCTTTCTAAACACATGAATTGATAAATGAATCTATATTATGTCAGCTCAGAGATACAGCTGTCTCAGTTACTATCTTCTATTAAAAAGAGCTCTATACAGACTGCTCAAATTCTCTCTGTTATGAAATAATGAACTTGAATCTCAACTTAAGAAGCTTGAACTACACTCTATTAGTGAAGAGCTATGTCTCTATACAAGTGAGAATCTCATGTTATTCTTCTATATAAATAATATAGTGATTCTATACTATAGAGATCACCATGAGGCATTTAATCAATTTAAGCAATCACTAACCATGACATACAATCTAAGGGATATGAGAGATTTGAACTGATTTCTAGAAATTTACATTTTATAAGACTGCAATGAGAAAAAGCTCTGATTATGTCAGAACAGCTATATGACTAAAATAGCTGCAAAATTCAATCTAGAGTGTTGAACACAGTATTGAATGTCTTTATCAAAGAATGAATTCTCTACACATCAATTCTCATACAATGGTGAAGCTTCCCCGCAGGAAATCCATGCATATCAATGCTGCATTGAATCACTAATCTACTCTGCTGTTGAAATGAGGCCAGATCTCGCATTCACAGCGAGTGCCCTCACTGGGTTCATGACAAATCCAGGCCCAAAACATTCAGATATGGCAGATCAGGTGATTGCTTTTGCTAATCAAACCAGGCATCTAGCAATTGAGTATAGTGCCTCAAAACCCAGCTCTACTACTCTGAATTTCATCATACATGCTGATGCAGTCTATACAGACAATCTGAACATCTGCTGAAGCACACAAGAAATGATGTTCTCACTCTTTGAAGAATTAATAGATTGAAAGTTATCTAAGTAAAAAACTGTAATCACTTCTTTCACTGAATCTGAGCTTCTTGCTCTATCTTATGCAGCGAAGAAGGCCATATGGTGAAATCAAGTGTTTAATCAACTTGAACTGGATACTCAGTGTCATCTAGTTATTCATAATGACAATCACCAAATCATTCGACTCCTAACAGCCGCCGCACCAATGCTAACCACTAAACTATGCTATATTGATGTGCATAATCACTGGCTCTGTGAACAAATAGCCACCAGACACCTAGCTATTCAATGGGTTGACACAAAGGCCATGATTGCTGATGGAATGACCAAGGCACTCGGAGGCCAAAAACACGCTGAATTCATACAAATGCTCAGATTAACTGATATAGGCGCCCAAATTGAATAAAACAACGCCTACACACTCATTAAAAACACGCTTTTTCCTATATATATATTTCATATTACTACTACTGCTACTGCTGCGGGCATATTCAGTGAGAGAGTATGTGAAACATGAGATTATCATCACACATTCATTGACTAAGACATATGCACATGTTCAATTGCCACACTAATTGTCACATGGTGAACTCTGATGGAATCTCCATCAAATACACTCTCATCTTCGCTGATCTTTAATATATTCATCATTACATTGATTTTTCTACAAAGTCAGAGGTATTCAGCTGAGAATATCATGATACAATCAATATAGCATGTAAATCACTCATATTATTGATGGATAGTTGTTGGGCAGCCTAAGATGGATTCACAGGTATAAATAGCCATGGAAAACCCATAGATATTTAGCTAGTTCAGAGCTCAGAGCACACAGACCACAATACCATATATCTCTATATTAATTCCTCCCTATATATGTGCATATTATGCTAGCTCCACTCTCCATCTTATCCTCCGTTTCATAGGTATTTTATTTTATCTCAATGTTTTTTTTTTTCTTCTTCAAGGGCCCCTTTTTCCTAGGCAATTGATTCTGCGAGTACTCTGTAGTACAAACAATGATACTGTACCATTTTTCAACTACATTTTGGAAGAGTGAAAAGAAAAAATGGCCAAGCAAAAGTTATCATTTCGAAAAAGAAAAATATACATATTGCTTACGAGTTCTATATCAGCCAATATTATAAGTATCACGAAGATGTAGGTATGCTGCGAAGTAACTTCGTATATAATTTTTGATATTCAAAGGAGAAGCGGTCAAAGCTGGCCGAACTTTCAAAGTTTGCATGGTTAACTACCAATTAGGAAAATTCTGTATCATATTTCGTAAGGTCGGGAAAATTCATCTGGCCAGCCTGTTAAGAATAAGATTCGATCTGTGCCATAACTTTTTTGCCCACTATTTTAGTTCCTCCACCTGCTTAAAAATACCCAGCTATGGTCGAGATAAACGTGACAATTGGATTTACATAATGTGTTCATTCAACTGAGAACAAAGTTTTCTTTACAATATCATGAACTTGCTTTCCGGGCCGCCGCCGACGGAGCTTGCGGAAGTGATCCACCGTGTTCCCTCGATGTTTCAGAAAATTATGAATAATGTATGAAGTTTCGAGGTTTTTAGGTTGCATGTATCAAAGAATACCGATATAAGCATCACTAGATCACTATTCACGTCCTGCCTCTATCACGTCGTTGAAGTTACCTTCATTCCGGGATGAGCAACAAAAAAGGATCTACAAGACCAGAACTAGGGCAAAATTGAAGTTGGCTCAAGCTAGAAATGAATGCTACTTCGCCCCGTATATACACACGGTCAACGCGGCATCTTCAAGCCACGAAACATCCCCACTGCTGTTTGCTTTTGGGCTGTGGGGAAGTTATTCATTATTCCTGTTCACTGCGTAAAGTCAATTGTTTTTTTGAGTTCAACTGCTTCATGTCACATGCATCCTCTCCTGTCATGCAAACCGGCCAGACCAAACCTTTAGGTGCATACGAAGGAAATGATGTCTGAGCCAAGAATATGGAAACCAGGGCTGAAGCTGGAGCTCTGTGGTTAGCGCAACAAATAAATCACTGCGACTTGACGAAAAAAAGGGTCCAGATCTATTCCGCGCTGGTTTTGGGATCAACATGCAAATAGCTTGTTATCTAGGGGTATATAAGAACGGATCCCCGTTCACGAACTGCAATTCTCTTCTAATTTCGCCGTTCGTGTGTATTCTTCTCATGATATTTTAGAGGCGTCACCCCATCACTCTCTAAACAAAGTGCTGGTCCATCCACTCAGCGACAATAATGCACCTCCACTCCATCCTTTTCTGCGCCCTGGGGGCGGCAATTACGGTTTCGGCTGCCCCAGAAGACCGGGGCTCTCTCAGAAACCCATCTACCGTTGTTCATGAATGCCCAAGGAAAAGCAAGATCGTATATAGTAAATCAGTCCCGGAGGGAACGGAATTCCCGAAGACTCAAGTCGACCTCTGCTATAGTACCAAAGCCTCCGAAATCTCTCCTATGCTCCATCTGACGTTTACGGCATTCGACGAAAAGGATTTCCATTTCAACCCCGACCAAGGAACGAACGACAATATCTGGGAATACTCCGTGATGGAGGCGTTTATACAACGCGGCCATGAGGCACCACAAACATACCTCGAATTCGAAGTAAACCCGAACAACGTCACCTACCAGTCGTTTATATACAATCCTTCGCGTGTGCGGGCGGAAAATACGCCCATGGATCATGCTTTCATTTCTGATCCCATAGGCGATGGAATGTTGGCGAAAACAACCCTCGATCGCGGAGCGAAGATCTGGATATCGGACGTTCAGATCCCACTCGCTCTTTTTAACGTGCCCAAGAAAGGCCTTCGTGGCACACGCTGGAGGATGAATTTTTTCCGCACAATCACATCCCCGGAGACATTCCCTGAGCAAAAGCTGGGTGCTTGGAGTCCGCCTGATAAGGCGAACTTTCATATTACTCCCTTCTTTGGCAACGTGTTGTTTGTTTAGAGTATATCCATTTATAGAGGCAGTGGGTTTTTTATTTACTTTAATCTTGATTTAACACGCGGTGTACAAAGCACGCGCACTTTCATAATTGGCTTTTGGCTGATGTTGCTCCCTACCTGTGTCTGATTTTGATGTATTTATCTGTCCCACTTTTTGCTTCATTATTGCCAATGATAGTACCTTGAACGGCCAATTAATTGATCTATCCAAGGAATTGATTTCATTGCACAAAATATCTCCCACCCTCAAATTCCTTCTTATTATTCCAAATACACAAAACTCTTAATCGGTAGATCAAATTAAACCGCGCAAAAGTGGCGCCTTGCGTCTGCCTCACGTCGCGAATCATTGTGTTTCACGCTTTCGTTCTATTTTGATATATGAACAGAAACGCAGGTGCTGTACATAAACATGTCATGGAAACAAAAGGGGCGCATAGTACTATATGCATTTAACAGAATAAACAAAAGAAAAGGGTAACACAGGAAAAGTTTTGCATACCCTCTATTGCAGGAGACAATCGGTACGCAATTTCATTCATCTTTCCGATTTCTCGTTTCCCTTCTTCATGTTGCTCTTAGAGGTATTTCATTGCGCGTATTTAGGGAGCGCTAAGTGACTTTGTTCCCCACAAAGTTATATCGCCGGAAAAAGTTGCTGTCAAAAATTGGAAGCGTGGGCGGACCGCAAAGCACGAGCTAATGTTACATGGGCCACTATAATTGCACCCTGTAAATGTAACGCTATCTAGTTTGGCATCAGCAACCTCGTAGTTAGAGTTTTATACAAATTTTCCGGTCTGATCCTGTTGGTCCTTTTCTCAACCCGCTTCTGGAATTTTGCGAGGCGCTGCATTGTACTTTACCTGTGAACGGTCGTTTGGATGGAGAAGAGCGCGAAGGATTTGGTGTATAAATGTGAGAGGTAAACATCAAGAATATTGAAATGGTAAAGAGTGTTACCGTTCCCCTGAGATCCCGAGAGGCCTTCAAAAGATTCCGTAGCTATTGCTCTGCGTCTGCTGGGACTTCATTCGATGGGTGGACTCCCCACTGGCGTTAGAATTGGATTATCTTGCTGGGATTGTTCAAGCTTTAAAGATATGCGATATCGGAATTTTTCGATAACGACCAGATAACGACACGAAACTGAACGTTCCCCCGTCTCCCGATAATCCACTTCCCATATAGCATCTGGAAAGTGACGGAAAGGAGTAATATCTCGTAAACGTCCAATTTCTCTTCGCATACCTCTCTTCGCATACCAGCTTGATGCTGAATATTTGTTCTTTAATCTCTTCCCGATTATATTCGCAACCTTGTTTCCCTTGTACTTATTCGCTGCGGCAAACGGGGTAAATGACCTGATCTACTTTCGCGGAGATCTGCATGACAGCCCGGTAATATAAGTGCACAGTTCGACTCAAATACAGTCTGGCCCGGTTGTACCACTCGGGTGACTGCCCATAACGATAGTCTATTCCCAGGTGCTTCCAAAATAGCTCTGGGACGATGATAGGAGCGCAGAAAAACGTCTCCCGGTAGGAGACAATTTTGCCTGCGTAGGGCCGCCAGTGTCGCTCATTGTGTCGTAAATTTAGAGTGAATTGAGGGTTCGAAGTTTGCTTGTTCTTCAGCATGGTAGAAACAACACCGGGCTAGTCAGAACGCCTGGATGGCTCCTGGGCATAATTTAACTCACTTCTATCAACTGCTTGGACGTTAAAAATCAGTTCCGCGGCAGTGGGAGCAGTAAGGTGTTTGGAGATTTCCGTCGCAACACCGCAAAGTTGCTGTTGAGAGAGGCAGAGCAATATGCACGAAACATCTTGGAAGGTTAAATAACCACCAAGTGGGTCCTCATTGTTTGGAATACTTGTAGGAGGCTTCATCAGACCGCATTTCCCCGAAGTTTGGCCATGATATGGTATAGTTTGTTATACAGGTTTGGAGACTGTGGCCAACAAAACCACTGGATGTGAATGAACTACAGCCGAAAGAAAAGTCAGTATCTGATTTTGGAGCGCATGGAGGGGGTCAAAATAAGATTGCCAAATGCCTGAAGATAGCTTCCACTAAAATGGATAACTTTTGTTCCAGTCTTTGATTTAAGCATGGATCTATCAAAGACTGACAGGGTCAGCTTGGTGCTATAATCTCACAATATTTCTAGAATCTACTAGTGATAACACACACACGCATGATTCAATTTTCCTCAGATAGAAAAAAAAGAATACAGTATCATTCAAGCAATCTGTATTTGGCTGTGGCGTTCTACAATAATGAGTCCTTAATTTCTGTGCTCTCATTCTCATGGTTCTGTGATGTCCTCATCATTGGCAAATAATCAGTGGAATGGGCTTGTCGCATCACATTTTGAAGGGGGTAACATTGCAGTGTGTCTATTTGGCTATCAATAACAATATCAATGTCAACAAATATCAGCTCGGAGGCGTTGTTTTGGATATATATATTCTGGCAGGATCAAGAGCCGCTGGCAGGTTTGGTACGAAAGATCAAGTAAGTATCGGCGGAAAGATATTAACGTGATCTACAAGCGAAACACACAAGCGAAACACTTTGTCCTACTACTAAATTGGGTATGTGGTGCCACCTTCCCATATTTGTGATGTTTGTTTTTTTAAAGTATCTTCACATACAAATTTGGCGTGGTGGTACCAAAGTGTTTTCCACTTGCTTGTGCTTCACTCATTTGTGGATTACATTATTAACATCTTGAAGTTTATGTTAAACTTATCCAAAGAAGAATGATAATAAAACAATAATAAATAGTGAATAAGCTTTGTTGTACTAAAGTTAAGAAGGAAATTAGATACAACACAACAAAATTACAAATTTTTTTTTTTTTTTTTTCCAAAAAGATTCAAACGACACAGGCAGGATTCGAACCTACGCGCCCGAAGGCATGAGATGGTCTAAGTTTGCCCAATGCGGATTAGTAAAACCACGTTTGGGAATTCGAGTCTCACGTATTAACCACTCTACCACTGTGCCATGGTTGTAGTGTGGAGGGTAGCCTTCCAGTGTAATTAGTCACACTCCCGTCAAAGTCCGGTACCCATTCCAGACCCCCTTTTACGAGCCACCATTTTTGGTTGGATTCTACTCGAGATCATAACGAAAATGCTAGGTCAACCTTGAAACATTGCCATCAACGCCCCATTTTGATTAGATTGTAGGTTATCTATAGAAATTAGCAATTATAGATATTATGATTCAATATTAATACTCTTTTGCTTTGTCCTTGCCATCAGCCCCGCTACCCTCCCCATATTTTCACTTCTTTTGTGGTCAAATGATACGGTTCCATTATCTCACGCTCCACTCCCGGGATCTAAAACAACATCCAACAATGTCTTACAAATCCCCTTAGCATCCCACGGATCACGGGTAATTTCCAACCCTGCCTCTCTAATGTTCATAATGTCAGCGGCTTGTCCATACAGCGGCCAGTCAGGTGACCCTGGAGGAGCCGGAAATTCAGCACCCTGTGCTGAAACGAACTTCCGAAGATACGATTGCACTTGCAGGGCGATGTGCGGATCATGGACAGGTGTAAAATTTTTGTCAATGAACAGTAGGTCTGTTCAAACCCGGTTAGTGCATGCCCGCTTGACGATAACTGGAATAGGATGAGGGGCAGATAAAATGAAGAAATCGAAACATACAGAGTAAATCAGATCCATGAAACGCCGGAGGAGCACTGAAAAGGTATCTCCTTGCTCTTCCTCTTCCCCCTCCCACCTTTGCGTAAGCTTGGGAAATCCCCCATGAGTTACAGGCAAACAGCACAGATGTGACCCAGTCCCATGCCAGTTTCTCTGCCGGTTCGTTTGGTTGCACAGGGAATAGATCTTGGATTCGTCTTACTGTGGTGTCGCTTGCACCCGGAAACACCCTTCTGACAAGTGCAGGGAAATTATCGGGCATACCATAGTCAGGAGATATTCCCTCACCTTCATTGAGTGTATTGGAAGAGAGCACCGATTGGACCTCTTTGTGGAAACGCCCCTGTTCCAGCAGAACTTGGGGCGCATCAGGAACATAGGTGCCATCAACAACTGGACCAAAGCCTATTCCGGGGCCAAACGTGCCACCACCTCTGGTATTATTACCTTGAGTGACGAGTAGATAGTTAGCTACTCGAAGCCTTTGCTCAGAAAGACTCCTGACACATGAAATCGTATCGCAGGCCGTCGCGTCAAGCATCTCTTGATAAACTTCTTGGCGACGGGAATCAACGCGGCGACGCGGCATGATACTAGGAGAAGATATAATAGCCTGAGAGTTTGTTTTAACATTCCATGCTTTTATTAAAAGTGGTTAAGGTGAGTATGAAAGGAGTGGATATTAACCTTCGAAAATGGTAATTCGCCGCGCCCTCCATCACCGGTAAGCATAGTGGTGATTATGCCAGCTCCTGAACTCTGGCCAAATACGGTGATCCTGTCTGGGTCGCCCCCAAACCGGTCAATGTAATCCTTAGTCCAGTGGAGAGCAGCGAGAGAATCGAGAATGCCAATATTTGCGTCCATGTCTAGTTCGTTAGGAGACGAAGCCCAGCCGTACATCCCCAACCTAATAGTATGATGTTAGCTATGTAGTTGGCATTAGCAACAAAATATGGGAATTCATAATAAAAAATCATACCGGTAGTTGTGAGATACGAAAATAAAGCGTTCGTTTTCATTTGTGGTACCATTAAATAACCCAATTGAGTCCAACGACGTCTCGAACAAATCTTTGCTTCCGAAAGTATAAGCACCCCCGTGTATGAAATGAAGCACCGGAAGTTTATCTCCCGCCTTCACGCCCTCGGGGACCCGGACATTCAAAAATAAACAATCTTCAGTTCCCCAGATCCTCCCCCTGATTCTAGGGAAAGGAACGTGTGGGCTTGCAATGCTAACACAATCTGGTGGGGGATCCATAATTCCAGTTTGGATTCCAGACTGTCGGGGAGGTGGTATAACTGGTCTTCGAAAGCGAAGATTCCCAGTTGGGGGTTGAGCATATCGAATATTATCGTAACTCCCGACGTTGATCCCAGACTTGGTGGTATATACGAACGAAACAGCATGAACAGCGTATCCCAGGTCGACATTGGGGAAACCAGAGGCCCCTTGTGCAGAAACAGAAATTGGGGGGAAGGAATAAAGCAAGAAAGAGAGAATGAAAGGAGATGACCAGAACATTTTTCTCATAGTGACAAAGCTCTTTTGTTCAAAGTAATTTCTCATGAAGGGGAGAAACGGATTTCAGTCGAACCCCACTGGGGAAGTTCAGAGATATTTATATTATGGGCTGCAATTGTACGTAGGTACCTGTAAGTTTAATTAAATTATATAATAGATGACATACCCATGGATACATTTCAAACCTCTGGCTGTATGGACAGAATATTAGAATGTCTAATAGCTGCTGGAATTTCTGTTGTGGTTGGCCAACTATCTCCGATCATATATCTTCCAATGGCTGCGACTGTCAGAAAATTCGTTTCAGTTGCGCTGGTTTCCACTCAAAATGAGTTGTGCCTGACCCGCAGCCATAGGTGGTGGGCCACTTAACCAGTATGTTCGTCCTTCAAGTACGAGCCAAGGACATTTCGACCATCAGGCAATTTCGTGAGGCAACACCATGAGGGTTTGGTGGCCGTTACGGGTCCACTTTGATATTTTCACCATGACTCTCCCCTTGTAACCTCCCAAATCCACTAGTTGTGAAGATTGAGCTTGGCCCAAGCGAGTGAAATGGTTATTTGTTCGCCTTGCAGAATCCTCATACTTGAAATGGGCAAAAAGTGGTAACAAATAATTCAAGGAGGAGGCTGAGTTAGAGATAGATATTTTAAGTTTACCTTCCCCCAACGCGAAACTATGTTGTAGATATCGGACTTCCACCATGGGATACGTTAATTTAAGCTATTTGCTTGGTCAAGCTAGAAAGCGAGCTCTGTCCCTTTTAGTATTAGCACGGATATAAAGTTACGGCTCCGCCTTGTTCGTCCTGTTTGTTTGTTCAGCCCTTGCAAAGGAGGTAACTACGACAGATACGAGGTTTTGTGGGGAGTTAACCGATGACAAGGCTGCCAGCTTCTAGCCAGAGTTAATCATTCGACCCGGCTTCTTGTAAGGCGGATACCGCCAGACGGCCCCGAATGGAAATCAGCCGCTTTTTGGATACATATTCGAAAGTCAAGAGGAAGGGAACATGACGGCAGCGCGCAACATCGCCCCCTTTCGAACATTCAAAAGCTACCTGACCCCCTTTTTTTTACGAAGTCCGAAACTATTTCTTGCTCCCTCGTCGGAGCTCGATATGAACCCTTCGTCTGGTAGTTTGATTGCTCGCATCCTTCGTAATCGCTTCTGGTTTGTGAAAGTTTCGTTCTGAGGGCCTAAAATTACCAACTTCGTCCAATGATGGAGAGTCGCATCGTCAAAAATCAGCTAGTTTTCCGGTTTAATGAACCAAATAAACCCCCTCGGCAACGCAGGGGAGAAGGTGGCGAATTGAAAGATGCCGTCTATCATGCTCGCCGGCCTCATCGCAAGTCTCGAACTGGATGTTTGAATTGCAAGAAAAGGCGAGTTAAGGTACGTCCAAAGTTGCGTCGACATAGCTAGCTGAAGGCCCTCGTTTCCCTGGGCCAATTTGGTATGCGGAAATGTAGTAATTTTTAACATCTAGTGTGACGAGATAAAACCAAAGTGCCAAAAATGTGAGACGTATGGGGTATGCTGCGACTACTCCGCATCAGCAGCTCAATCAAGGCAACAGACATCACAGGGGGCGCTTTGTCACATGGCAACTAGCACCCATATCCCGATCTCGTCTATGCAATGTTCGATGTCAATGGCCGATTTAGCTGAGAGAATTGATCGGGTTCTACGACTGGATACGTCCACCGAGGAGGCTTTCCAGCTGCCGATGAGATCAACACGCTATAGAACCGTAGAGTATTTTCACCACTTCATAACTATGACCGCGCATGCGTCTTCCATGTCAGATGCTCATAGGCTAGTAATGAGCGGCAGAATGATGCAACTTGCCTTCCAGGTACTTTACGATCGATTTCCTATTTCGTCAATTTTCTGTACAAACTACTAAACACATTTTTGCCGTATTAGAACCCGTATCTCATGCACGCTGTATTTGGGGTAGCGGTAACACATCTCCGCCATCTTCTCCCCCATGACAAATCATATGCCATAGCCGCGGGAATTCATTGGCAACGTGCAATAAAACTTTACCGCAGGGAAATTTCAAAGCCAATCGATGAACACAATATGGATCCTCTTATGTCGACTTGCATGTTATTGAGCACCATCACTTTCAGCACAGAGGAATGTAAACCTGCTGATTCTTGGATCTTTTCATCGGACCCCACGAGACTTTCTTGGCTGCTGGGCCAATCCGGGCTTCGATATATCCTCGAAGCGATCTCAATAGACCAACTACAACGAAGCATTTGGTTCGAAGCCTTCCAGGAGTCCGATGATGAGAACCACACGTTCAACAATAACTCTCCGGGCCTGGAGGGACTGCATCCAGGACTTGCAGAGCTGTGTGAGATCGACGAAATGACTACCGAAGAGTCCAATCCATACCACTGGCCCCTTCGAATGCTTAGCCCCATGCTACCTCTCAAAGCGGACAGAGACAACTTTTCAAAGCTGATCCCATTCATTGGGAGGCTCGAGCCCGCTTATACCAAGCTGCTACAGGCGAAGGATCCTAGAGCAATTCTCATACTGAGCTATTGGCTTGGGAAAATGTGTGAAGAGAAACAGTGGTGGATATACTCCAGAGTCTCTTCCGAATGTTTCGCAATCTGCATGTACCTTGAACACAACGAAGACCCCCGAATTTTGAATCTGCTTCAATATCCTGCGGAGAAATGCGGATTTGTTTTCAACCATGTTCTTAAAGAAATGATCGCGCAAGAAAACGACGGTCTCACTTATATTTTCTGAAACAACAACGGTTGATGCGGCGAGCAGTATAGTTTTCTAGATAATTAGGATACTCCTGCGGATTGGTGCGGTTTTGCTACCATAGTCAGGTATTTCAATTTGACACACCTTGGTAATGTCATTTCGTCGGAGTCGACAACGGAACCGATATTACAAACGACCACAAAGAGTCACAGAACCCGAAATGATTGATCCTGAAATTCTAGCCCTGGATTTCAATTAACTTCTGTGCCATCGGAATGGGGTGGCTATTTTTAGTATGGCGATTTCAAATCCAAGCATTTCGAGCTCTATCATCGAAGCGGAAAGACACTCAATTGGTAGGACCTCACCCAGGGTTTTAAATTTTTTTTTTAAAAATTTTTTTTCATCGATCTTCTTTTCAGAATGTTAGCTAGTTTTTAAGATACTTTTTGCTTCGTAATGTATTTATTTTAAAATTTTTCTCTCCATATTTGTTTCTGTATTCTGGTGCAAGGTCAGAGATGCCATTCCGGAGTGGCATGTTTGTGTGAAATTATTTCGGATGCCCCTGTTAATTTGCTGGACCCGCTATAAGGAATAACACAGTCCCAATATTATCCCGGATCAAAAAAAGCAACCATGGATGTTCTTACCAGCAAATGGCCAACCACTAACCATGGAAACTAGATGGTAGCCCAAGGGCATTTTTACCGCGTCCCAAATGCCACGCCCATGCGTCCCAAAAAACCCCGGCGGGACTGAATAAAGAATTGGGGATAGCCGCTGCCGCTCGGGACTCAGATTGAGTATGTAGTTTGATGCTTCAGCAGCCATTGGCAATCAATAAGGGGGTGTGGGCTACGGGTAAATGGAATTGCACAAGGCAATTTGCCTTCGGGCCGAACCCACAACTTTGCACGCCCTGGGACCTACAATTTTGTAGCGTGTTAATATGGTCCTAAGACTGATAAAAAGGGAGGTGTTATGTCCTGATATAACATTCGTGTTGTAAAATGCTTTTCCAAGAGCTGAATATAGGCATCAAAGGAATGGCCCTTTAACGGATTTCATTTATTCGTATATAATAACTCTATATGCTCGCTGGGTGATGCGACCGCACATCCAACAAACGAGGTCAACTCAAGGTCTGTAATCCTACTACTCTCACCAAGGGCTCGGTAACCAATGGCTGGAACATGCATCAAAGAAAACTTTCCTTTGAGAATCAGTCAGCAAACAGCAATTTGGATCGGACGAGCAAAGTGTTTGCTCACTTTCAATCTCGGCCGTTGCCTGAGGTATTCGTAACTCTGCTTGAGCTCAGGGTCATTTGCGGAGAGAGAAATATTAAACGAAGCAGATGAGGGACTTCGAAGCGGTTTTCCCGAGCCCAATTATAGAATAGCGATCTAGCAAAGTGATTTATATCTAACGATCAATATATTCGGTAAAAATGAAAAGAATCTCTGATTCAGGAAAATAATGACGGAAAAACAATAGTAGGCAATAGTGGGTGTGGGAGGGGTGTAATTGCTATCAATAATGTATTAAAGCCGCCCGTTTGCCAGCCGTTCGGCCAATTGCCCAAGCGCCGTTTGACAGCTTTGTATCCTGCCAGTGCCTAGGTAGATATAGACCTGGAGTATTTGTTCGGAAGCAATATCCTGCTAGTTCAAACCAAGCTGATGGGATAAAGGAGACAAAATGCTACAGTAACAAGTTGGCAGGTGAAATAATCATGGGCACCATGGATGCACCCAGGCGACAAAAAACGCATTTTGTTGGCAGGAGTAGTTTTGGTTATATTAAGGATCTAGCTACTACGTGTGATATATATACGCTCGGCGAACGCCCGGCGGACGTGCGGCGAACGTGGCCTTATATCACGTGGCGGGAGCGGCAGCGGCCGGCCCAGTAAGGAGCCTCAGGGGGATCCGACACATTTATCTTTCGGTTTATATAGAGTTACCGGGATTTCCGACTTTTCATTCTCTATAAAGCCTCCATTCTCCCCCAAATTTCTGTATTCAAAAATTTCTCTAGCTCTGAATAGCTTTTTAATCGATAACTGTTGAGAAACTTTCATATCGTGCCAGAGGGTATAGTATAAATAGGTCATCAATGCCTATTTAGTTTCCGTTATTCCGGCCACTTGTTCCTAGACCTCAAACCCAACATGTCGAGCAATTCAGGTAACTCATACACCTCGAGCGGCTACAAGTCCTCTGGGACAAATCGTGAGGTGAGAAACTTCCATATGGATTTTATTCTGCCCAGGATCCGTTTTGCTCAAAATGTTATGCAATAGGGAAATCACTATTGTTCTCGCGACTACGGCCCCGGAGCTACCAACTCGAACGCATACCATTATTCTAATACGTGAGCTTTTCAATTGTCCACGAGGCGTAAGAAAGCCATCAGGTTTTTAGCCCCTGAGCAATTGCTAACTTGTTTCTCTCCTTTCTTCCCCACCTTAGAAACGGCTCCTACTACTACAGTAATCCCAATGGGAGCACCTATTTCAACAGCGGGAAAGGCTACGCTTATTACACGCCCCCCAGTGGCAAGAAATAAACTCCGCCGTGGTGCTAATTGAATGGCCGTAAGGTTAATATCGGGTAATTCCTGGGGTGCTTGAATGTGAAATCGGATGGCTGGGCTTTTTGAAGGCGGCCGGCTATTTCAGGGATAACGGTTGATGTGGATGGAACTGCGAACCATTATCTTAATTGACGTTAATTCAGTTCTGCCTGCAGTATCCGAAGATTTTCATAGGGTGAAGGGTTTGCTTTTAAAGTGATAGTTAAAAGGTATTTATGTTTGATATTGGGATGGCCTAATATCTATTATGTCTGGCTCTCTACGTTAGGCACTGGTGGATTAATTAGCCCATTTCAAGTAAGATACTCCTTTCTTATAAACTTCTGTTAGCCAGATCAAGTGTGCGTACCAAATGCAACCTTTTGAGATTAAGGGATTAATTAACATCCGTTCGAGCCACATATTCCGCATATTGGAGAGAAGTTTAATACACACAAGCGGATTCAATTACATAGGCTGGGGAAAATCACAGTAACACCTGAATTGCAATGGGAGGCTTCATTTCCCACAAAATCAACATGCAGCGCGCCTTTTCGGCTAAATAACTGATCCCCACACTCTCGGCTACCTATCCCAATGCTCCAAGCTGGTCTCGGTTGACTCGTATAATCTTGGCTGCGTTTGCCTCCTCCTCCCGGCTTTCGCAAAGATCCCAGGGCTTTTCTCCACAAAAGATGGCGCTACAAGCGCTCAAATGGCAAAGACGGCGGCAGTTTGGGGGCTCCGCTTTTTCCACCCCCTCTTCGCCCAAGACATGGATAGCCGCCCGTTTTGCTTGAGGGAAATTTCCTGGAGTTATTGTCATTTTGAATTATCATCATCGATGTGTCTATCTCCTCAAACATATCTTGGAGTGTGATCGTTTTGAATAACTGCCTCGGACACCTTTCTGTTTGTTCCCTCTTCTTCTACTATCAAATTTGTGCCCCAATCACAAATCTCAGAAAATAATCTGTTGCTTTCCCGTTAGTTACAGCACCTGTAGCTGCTGGTGTCTGGAAGGCTGCACCAGACTCCCTATTCTATAAATTCCACCGACTGCAGCGAGCGCACTACGTTTACTGCTTCCCTTTCCTTTATGGACTCACGATCCGCTTGCGGGACGCCATTGAACTTTGGCTTCGCGACTAGGCTTGGCTTGACGGAATCCGGAATATCCTGGATACATTCTGCTCCCACACATCAGATTCCAAACGGTAATGACTTCAACTAGAAAACGGCCTCGATCGGTGACAGAGCTGGCTTCCAATATTGCACCACCTCCACCACCACCGCCACCTGGTGAGATGGGTCATGGACTGCCAAACAATGCTGGTGGAAATGTTATGGCCGTCTACCAATCCCCGGAAAGTAACACTACCCCTGACACACCACCGGGGTCTCATATGGGTCATGATTTAAATCTATCTGGCTTTACCAGCCGCAAATCGACGGCGTGTCCGGCTTGTAGAAAGCAAAAGGTTAAATTTCTCTCATATTTCTTCTTTTATATGCATATTCCGTTTATTTCACAGCATACATTAAATTCCTATCAGGAGCATGTTAGCGCTAACCAAAATAATGGATTTTTTATAGACAAAATGTATTATGGAGAATGAGACCCCTCCGTGCAAACGATGCTCGGAACGCGGCTTGCTCTGCTCCCCTAACAAAACAATGCATGACCTCATGAAAGACCAAGCGAGGTGTGTCCAGTCCCGCCTACCGGGCAAAGGAGAAAAGAGCCTTAGTGACTTTGTTGTCGTATATGATCGAACAGATGGAACACCCAGATGGTTCAACAAGTTGCTCGTCTCCAGAAGGCACTCAATGAAACCAGAGAAGCTCTTTCGCTAGGTCCAATCACCACGGCAAATGGGTTTGATAAAGTAGATGAAGAAGCCGCTGTTGCCGTCGTTCCAGATCGCGAACCAAGCGAAGAAGGATTAGATTCAGTGGAAGCAAACAATGCGCCAGACACGCTGGCTTCTGCTCCAATAAAATCATTATACGAAGTCACCAAGCCCAGTGATGCACAGGCACACCAAGGGAGCGAGGCCCAGTTTTCAGGTCTCGTCATCGAACCTGATTTCATATCACGAGGTGTTATCACCCTTGAAGAGGCAGATCAACTTGCAAAATCCTACTTGGGCCGCCTGGACCACTTCTTCTACGACTTTGTGCTCAGGAAGTACGCGAATATAGGTGAGATCCGTAAAACATCCTCGTTGCTTGCCGTAACACTCTGCACCATAGCCTCATTACACGACCCTCTCGGAACCGAAGTGTATGAGAAGTTAAGCCGGGAGCTACGCAATGTTGCCTCCTCACTCATGTTCCGGCACCGTCTGGGAATGGAAGACATCAAAGCGCTTTGTATGGGATCATATTGGCTGGGTGATATGACATGGATCCTTTCCGCGCTGGTTGCCCGGAAGGCAATTGCCATGCACTATCACACGTCGCATCTCAACCAGCCCACGACGGACAAAGAGGGTTTTTACCAGTCGCAGATGTGGCTGTTAATCTACCTTGCCAATGAACAAATCTCCCTACTCCGGGGCACACCTCCAGCTAGCGTTGACAGGGATTTCGTCAATTGGGAAACTCATCTCGCATCACCTTATTCAGGCGAAGTGGACCGAAGACTAGTCAGCCACATAGACCTACTTATGCTGCTTAGCCGTGTCCGCCAAGTATACGGCGTGGATACTATGAAACCAATCCAACAACATATGGTCCCCCAGTTGCGAGATTTTCTCTCCTTGCTAGATCAATGGAACCACACATGGACGGGAAAGCTAGCCCGGAACAAATGGCTCGGGAACTTCCCATCGGAAGCTGTAACACTACATGGCCGCTTTGCCAAATTCTTCGTCTGCTCGCTTGCATTCCGCGGGCTGAGCGTCACTTCCTCCTTACCCGGCCGCCCTCCTGCTCCCTCCTCACGTTCCCCACCTTCTACAATAGCATCCTCTTTACAGCCCATAACACTCTTACCTGATCTCCAAGACATCGCCGCGTCTGCAATCACCACAGCCCTCTCAATCCTTCAACAACTTATCGAATCCGACGAGCTACGCGCCTGTCTCGTCGGCGTGCCACATTACTTCCACACCATGTTCGCCTTCGCCGCCGTGTTCTTGCTCAAAATTGCAACCCGATACAGGGCGCATGTCGACGTTGACCCCGAATTAGTTTTCAGAACGAGTAGGCAGGTACTTGCTGTTTTCAGCCTCTGCCCGTGCGCGAGGCAACATCTCGTCCATCGGATTGCGGGTGGGCTGAAGGATATGATTGAGCGATGCGAAGTGCTGCTTGGTCAGGAATTCCAAGCGGGCACCGGGGTTGATGGTATTGATACTGGTAACGGTAATTATAATAGTGCAGCCGCCGGTATGGCAAAGTACATGCAAGGCCATCAACGCAATCATAACTATAATCAGCCACAAACTAATGGTTACAGCCATGACAGCGCGACAATGTCAGCACCATATAAAAATATCCAGGACATTGGGGCGCAGTCGAATGAGCTGATGCAGTGGTTTGATTTGGAGAATTTTGATTTCCTGTCCATGGCTCCGCCGTCATGGGAGACGAGCTTTGAATTTTAGAATTTTAGTTTTTAACTTAGTTCATGTTCACACCTCGACGTAGCAGCAATGATATTTTTGGACAGCCTCAGGTGCCGGTTTTTGTCGGATTTCGGTTGTGTGATGTTGATAATTTTGGATATTTGTTACTTCATTGCTCGGAAATGAGACAAGATTAATAGTGTAGATAGAAATGGGATGAACGAAAGATCCGAGATTTACTATGGACCAGAGAGCCCAAGCTCCCGCATGTTTCTATCCTTTTACTACTCTGAGGTCACGGTGAATAGATCTTTGAAATCACTCGAGATCTGTTGAACCATGACTACTACTAATATAATTCTTCCTCGCCTGCGCTCCCCTCGGCTTCTATTAATTATATCTAGGTGAATACTACGTACATTCTTTAAACCTGATGTGCTCTCCATGATAGCTTCCTCATACACATACCTCTAAAGTGGTTACCTCTTTTTCACCAGAAGGCTCAAATATAAGCCCGGCAACAGTTCACCCCCTCAACGTCCCCTTTTTTGTCCACCACCCACTACTAGTCACTCATTCCAGTGAACCCCGAGAAGCGCCCCCCGAGCCTTCAATTTACAAAACCACAGTTCCTCCTCCGCAAACATCCAGATCCCCTCCTCATCAAAGCAAAAATTCGCCGTAGTGCCGCCAACAACGATCTTGCCCACCAAACTCCCCTCACTATCCCAAACATGCACCCCATCTCCGCACCCGGAGTATACATACCCGTTCTCATCACACTTAATCCCATCCGGCACGCCATTATCACAAAAGGCAAACAGCCGCCGATTCGCCAAACGCGTCCCGCCCTCAATCACATCATAGACATAAATAGAAGACGGCAAAGTGCCGCGGAATGAGAAATTGTGCCCGTCCCGTATATCACCGTGAGCCTGTATCGAGCCTGTATCCGTGATATACATGAGGGTGTAGTCTGGACTGAAACAAAGGCCATTGCACATATCAAAGCCATCCGCGACAGCCCAGCATTGACCTGTTGAGGGGCGGAAGCGATATACCTGTTTGGGCAGCACAGGCGGTGGGCGGAATGCTTGCTGATACCCGTATGTCGGATCCGTGAACCAGATGTCTCCTGTGCCGTGGTGGACGACGACGTCGTTTATCGAAGAGAACTCACGACCGTAGAAATTGTTTAGGAGCGTCTCTGCGACGCCAGAGATGGGGTCGACGAGGGTGAGGGCAGATGGCTTGCCACTCCCGCCACCATTCTCCCTATTAATGTCACCCTGGGCGCAGTAGAGGACTTTGTCCTTGTAATTACAGGCCCCATTAGGCTGGCATACGATGTCAAAGCCTGGTTTATCCGTGAGTTTCTCAATCTGCCAGGTATTGGCGGTTATGGCGTAGAGGTCGATTCTAGGGTCGCTAGTCTGGTAGTTTGATGTGAAGTAGATGCTGTTTGTGCTGCGGATGTATACGCCGGCTTCGTGGGCGAATTGGTCGTTTTTATCTTTGCGGGACGAGACGAGAAATAGCTGCGCATTATCACCGATGACATCTTGAATGAATTTGTCCGAGTAAACGACAAAGGAGGGGGAAGAACTGAAAGACCGGGCGTAGGGGATGTCCGTGGCAGCCCTTTTTGTGTCAAAATGGATGATATTGGTGATGGTGGTGATGGGTGCAGGGCGCTTCTCAGCCATGGTTACGATTTTGTTTGCTCCACAGAGTTGCCTTGCGTTTTGAATTGATCGAGCAATAGTTCTATATCTTCAGCAATTACTCTACTGGTTGGTAACGAGAGTTGTTAAACGTAGGACGCTGGATATATTGAGTGTAACAAGTTAATGGTTGGATCACAGTGGAAGTTACCAGCAATATCAAACCGCTTCCCCGCCTTTATACCAGAATTCCCCATCCTCTTCTTATGTTGACGACAGGGAATCCGAAAGGCCCCCTAGTTGGCGATTATTGTATTGAAGCTGCCGGCCCGAAAATCCCGACAATATAAATGGAGGCCTTATGCCGATATACTTGCTTCGATGGTATCCGCTTCCCGTTCCTCCCCACGTCGATCTCCATTCTACCATGCGATATTTGCGACTACGTAGAGAGGTGGCCTTTGGGATATTTAGGATTTAATTGAACACAAAAGTGTTTTTGAGGAAGATAGTCGCCATGAAAAAGCCATAATAGAATGTATTGAATCATATTTCATTCATTCTTTACCTCATAGACATTAGTGTAGGAGTAGCCAAAGAAACAGATTTAACAGAGATGGCCATTACTTAGTATATAGCAAAGAGGAAGTGGCAGGAAGAAGACAAAGGTAGAATTATGAAGTAATAAAAGGCAAATGATGAATTTAAAATGGGAAAAATGGACGATGGAATTCAAACTAGGTAAATTACCCGCACCGACCGCACCGCTAAATACGCCGGTCCCATGTTTTGAAACATATAAGAACAATTAAATAAACAGAAGTGGGGAACGAAACGGAATGAGAAAAAAAATATGAAATGGAAAAATGGCCGATGGAGAAAAATGAAACGCTCCCAAGTATACGTAATGATTCGTGTGTAGGAGGTGGTGAGTGGTATAGGCTGAATACTTTTGCTTTTCAGATATTTGAGAGCTAAGTTCGTTTTGAATCGCAGAGGGTAAAAACGATAATATATTGATCGTTTCCTGTCGCTACTCGTGCCGTACACGGAAAGTAAAAATTGGGTCAAACAGGAAGCCTATTCTTCATTCTCATCCTCATCCTCGTCCGCGCGATCCTTCATTTCCGTATCTTTATCTCCATCCTCTCCGCTGCCCCTACCAGCCAGGCCCGTGGCCTCGTCACCACTTTTATCGTCAAAAAGATCATCCTCATCATTTGCCGCCTCCGCCGGTGAGACAGGGCCAGCCTTCCCTCCACTCTCCTCCTCTTCATCTTCATCATCCTCAACGCGAAGATTAATCTTCTTCCGCCGCCGTTGAACAACAGCATCCTCATCTTCCGAATCCCTTCCAGCAGCAGCAGTATCACGCATATCATCATCCTCATCACGATCCGAAACGGGGGAACCAACATCACGACCAGCCCCATTCGCTCCGCCAGCCCCCTCCCCTGTTCCTTCTTCACCCTCCTCACTCTCCGACTCAACCACAATCTCACTACTCTTATACTTACTAGACCTAGCGGTAGACCGTCTCTCCAGCCGTCTTCGCTTTCGCGGTGCCGGCTGATCCTCAGCATCAGAATCCACGCCACTCTCTAGACCCGAACTCCGGTCCTTCGATTTCCTTCCCGCGCCCCCACCGCCATCCTCGCCAGCATCCTTCTTCTTCCGTTTACTCACCGCCATTTTCTTCTTCCTCTTCACCTTATCCCCCGTCTCAGAGTCAGTGGTATACTCCGCCTCGTCCCTAGCTCTTTCTTCCTCAGCGCGAATTGCAGCGAGGCGCTGCGCCTCCTCAATCAACCGCTGCCGGTCCTCAGCAATCTGCCGCTTCCGCTCCAACTCAGCCTCCTCCAGCTTCTGCTTCTCCTCCTCGCGTCTACGCAACTCAGTCTCCCGTGCCTCCCGCGCCTGCTGTAATTTTGCTGCGTTCTTTTCTTCGTATTCCCTCTGGCTCTGCAGCGTCCGCTCGAGTTGTCTGCGGATGGTATTTTTTCCCATATTCGCTCGCTGCTCCAAGGCACCACGGGGATAGGGGGGATGCTTGGCCTTGGCGATTTGGCCGAAGGTGTTGATCGCTTCGTCGAGACCATCTGAAGCGGCTTGGACATCTTGGAGTGTCCTTTGGGTTTCTGGGAGGGAGATGATGAGCAGGGCGATCTGGTTTTGGACGAAGGCGACGTTGAATTCGAGGTGGATCTGTTCGGGGGCAATGGCGCGAGCGCGCTGTGTGCAATCCAAGGCGGTATTCATTGCTGCTAGGTTCTTTTCTTGCATTCCTCTCAATAGCCAGACACGGCCGAGGCAGGCTAAGATCTGGGTGTCGCGATGCCTATCCTTCGAGAGAGCAGCCTCGTACTAAAATTATGTTAGTAAAACATAAATCAAGCCAAAATTTTATTTTTAAGTTTAAGTTTTTTTTTAAATATTTTTTTTAAAAAAAGAAATCACTTACGTTCTCAATCGATCTCGAAAATTGTCTGAGCTCAGCATATATGTGTCCAAGATTAAGGTATACGCTCGCGTCCCGCAACGTGTCTCGAATGCGTGAGAAAATCTGTACCGCGGTCGTGTAATCCTTTCTATCATCAACCAGCGCAATAGCAACCCCCTGCGCCGCATAAGCATTCTTCGGATCAAGCTGTAGCGCCTTATCGAAAAACTCCACAGCTTTCTCATACATCTTCCTTCGCCTCTCCTTATCCTGTTCGGTATCGCGCCGCATGTCTCGAGCGGTAAGGAGGTAGATGTTGCCCATTCCCGTAAGAGAATACCTGTCATGCTTATCATAGCCTTGAAGTGTATGTTTGTAGTGGCGTTGTTCGTGGTCTTCGGCAATGTTTGCTACCCTTCTCTTCGATTTGCTGAGATACCAGCCAAAAAGCGCACGGACTTCGAGATTTGTAGATTCCAGTTCATATAATTTGGCCATTTTCTTGGGTCCTTCGTCTGTCGGGCTTTGGCGGAGGGCCATGTACGTCAATCGGGCATTGGCTTCCGTGTAGTCACCATGTCTTTCGAGTAGACCCTCGTATACCTTTTTGGCTTCCTCGGGCATAGACGCGGCTTCATAAGTTCTGGCAAGGTTATAGCTGATCGTGGTAACAAGTGCATCTGTATCGGTTGAATCATCCCTGTCACGAGACTTTACGCAAGCATTGAGGGCAGTCTGGAACATATTCCGCGCGAGCTCAATTTTCTCAGAATGATACAAGAAGCAACCCATATTGTTCAACAGCTGAGGAGCTAAATTTTCCCGCAGCAAGTTCGTTACTGTCTCTTCATCATCGATATCCTCAGGCCGCTCAGTGTCTGGGATTTGAGCTAATTGCATCTGCTCGACTTGCTGCAGACACTGCATGCTCTTGTCCGGTGAACCACTCTCGTAAAGCCGCGCAAGATAAAGCAAAACAGATTCATCAGGCGAAAGCTTTTTCTTCTCATCTTTCCATGACGCACGCACAGACTCAAGGAGGTTTGTGGCTTTCTTAACCTCAGCCGACTTGTCCTCTTTAAGCGGGCTGGCCTGGGCCGCAAACACTTCCTCCGCAAAGAGCGCGCCAAGAAGGGTCATCGACTCCGGATTCTTCGTCTGCTGAATGATCTTTTCCAAGCGAAATTTGGCTCCATCATAGTCACCGGTTTTCACTTGCATTTGGACAGCGCCAAATTTTGCGGGAAGATATCCTTTATCACTTCCACCTCTCGCCTGGTCTGATCTGCTGTAATACTCGTTGGCTCGGGCAATGTCGCCCTCAAAATGCTCCTTTCGGGCCAATAAATACCATCCGTCACTGGCAATCGCGTTTACATCCGTGAGCTCGATCGCCTTGCGGGCTAATGCTTCGACAGTTGGGAAATGCTTGCGGAGGAGGAAATAGCCACCAAACATAGCACAAGTCATGGGGTATTCCTTGTCCAGTTTGAATGCTTTCTGCGTATACTGCGTCATGGCTACTTTGTACAACGAACCGAAGGCCGGGTCGTTGGTTGCGTGCCGAGAACTATCATAGAGATAATAAGCTCCCAGAAGGATATTGGCAACCTTGGATTCTGGGTTCTGCAGTGGTCGAGCGGGTTCGTTAGCAACCTTCCCATAATATAAGCCTAATGAAACTAAAAGCAAAGGGTAAAAAAATAACGAACCAAAGCCAAAGCGCGACTCCAGGCGGCCTTGGCCTGCTCTTTGAAATCCAGCTGCCACAGACAACACCCTATCCCAATCCGCGGGTCCGGATCTCTCATATTCGGCATTTTTATCAGAACCTCCTGATAACCCTCTAGTGCTTCCGTATATCTACCCAGCATATAATGCGCCCTCGCCCGGCCAAGAATGGCCATGATATTCCGGTTACTGAACGACTTTGCCGACTCATCGAAACATTTCAACGCCTGGCGCAAGGACTCCACCCGCTCCGAAGTATCGACAGTCCCGGGCCTAAGAGCCTTTGCGGGAGGCTGTAACGAGGCGCGCAATATCGATAAAACGCCGCGTGCAAGGAAAAGGGGAGGAAATGCGGGATTTAACCGCGATGCCTCGTTTAGAGTCGACGTAGCAGCCTGGAGATAGTAATCTTTGGTCTTCGCCTCGGACACCAGCTGGCCCTCCAGGGCAACCCGGGGGGCCTGCCTGCTCTTCAGCATGTATAGCCAACATATCCAACCCAGCAGGCCCAGCTTCTCCTTAGTCACGCCCTGCGCCAGGGACGAGAGGCCGCGATTGAGAATGTCGATGGCATGGTCGATTTGGTTTTGTTTCGCGTACGCGAGCGCGATGATGACCCAGAAGTTCTTGGCGGCTTTTTCGTTGTCGAGGAGGGTGCAAAGCTCAGTGGGGTCGTCGGGCAGCTCTTCGAGACTTATCTCGACCTCACTGTCGAAGGTGGAGGCGGGAATGTCGATGGCGGAGGGGATATCGGAAAAGCGGTATTTCGTTAAGATGCCCTGCTCTAAGAGTGCACCGTTGGTATACCCATTTTGGAGAGGGGCCATGGTTCAAGGCGCAAGGCCGGTTCGGAGACTGGAGGTAGAGAGAAACAAAGGCAAAAGGGCGCGATGAGAAAGTGCCGGTTTCGGTAAGGTCTAAATCATCATCAATGACGAACGGCTCCTAAAAAGAGTTGCAGTGCAGGAAACGCAATAATGTCAGCAGAATACCCTGCATGTCACAAACAATAGGAGTATATTTGCGGCGGTGGGTGTGTTGAATGCGGAGAGCTGTCCTGTCTTTTAGACGTTGACTTTTGTCCGCCGCCAAAAGTTGGAGCTGTGGCTGGGCTTAACAGTATCACCAGCCATATTTCCATGCGCCACAATTCCAGATCCCGTGACTTGAGGGTCCTGAATGGGCTATGAGCAGTTAAAAGGTAAATGTTAGCAACCAAAATAATAGACACAGCAGCAGCATTGAAGGATTGTATTGATAGTCTCCTATTAAATAGTAAGAACAGTCAATGCCATCAGTAATAACAACAATTAAAAATATGGTTTGCCACACCCCTGCCAATGACTTTCTATACCTAGAGTGGAGAGTACCTCACGATCCCATGCACGAGGATATGCCAAGTTGACGTAGATAATAAGATGAAAATGTCCAGAAATCTGCTTCAGGCTGACCCGTTTTAATAATTACCGTTCTATCAAGAAAAAGAAGAAATTAAAAATAAAAAATAAAAAAATAAAAATAAAAAAAAAAAATTTAAGAAAAAAAACCATCCTCTCCAGAAGGAAGAAAACGGACCGTCCAACAAAGGGTATATCCACAAGTACGTCATGGCAAAATCCAAAAGAAAAGGAAACACAAGAATATTCAAGCCCCAGCTTTCCAAAACCTAGGGAATAGACATACAAAAGCGCCAAGGACAACAAGAACAGCAAAAATCTGCAGCGACTCCGCCCACCATGACAACCTAACCGCAGACTCAAAATAGCTTGGATTATTGGGTGCGACACTAGCACCACCCTGTTTTTGTTGTTGCTGTACATCATTGTCTGAAGCGGATTCCCACTCGCAGGGCGGGAACCGGCCCGTTTCGTAGAACCGTTCGAGTAAATCGTCTTTCTCAGTCCAGCGCTTGAGGATCCAAGCCTCGAACTCCTTTTGGTCGTCCAGTGGGATTTCAGAAACGGCAAAGCGTCTCCAATAAAAGTTTACGACTTTGGGAGGGCGGCCTTGTAGATATGTCGACCGCAGTGTGAAGTAGGCGTCTGGGTAGCTGCCTTTTCTAAATATACCGATTCTTGTTAGTTCTTTATCTTTTTTTTTTAAACGAGAGATATATCAATCAATCTTACGGTGGTCCTTCATAGCCAACTGTACAATCATAAACCCAATCAACAGTCCCCTTGAGCTGTTGCAGACAAAAGAACAAACCCGTGGAACGTGGAAGAATCTGGTGACGCAGCGGTGGAATGCCTTGCTTCGCACCGTATCCGTCACTAATACGTTTCGTATTCCGCGACAGGTTCGTGCCTTCGGGGAAAATCAAAAGCCACATCGGGTCCAGAACCCGTGAACCGGATCTAGGCCCCTCATGTACTGTTTTCAGCTTCTCAAGACGATGCTGTAAACGAGGCTTATCCGCAATCCACTTCCTCGCCATGAAAATGAAGCCGTAGAACATCATACCTTGACCGATCAGGGGGAGATACTTCAGCGATTCCTTGAGGATGATGTAGATGTGGCCGTGCATCTGGGCAGTATATGAGAACCACCATAGGTACAACCAATCGGTATAGACTTGATGGTTAGCAATCAGGACGATCCGTTCCGGGAAGTATGTCTTCAGCTTCCCCTCTTTTGTCAGCGCGAACTGGCCCTGCACGCTCTTGTCTCCGCTGACCCGGATGGGTGTTGGGCAGCCCCATTCCGTCAGAGCGGTGATGGCGATTCCAAAGGAGCGTTTCGTCATGGCCATGTAGGAGTTGAAGGACTGGCGGTTGATGAAGTAGAGGGGAGCGCCCACAAGCTGGGTAGCGACGATACAGACACAGCAGCAGTTGAACCAAGTCAAGAGCGCCAGGCTGCGGAGGATTTGGATGGTTAGGCCATAATTTGCTGCTGGGCGGTGATGGATGTGGCCCACCACCTCTTCTGAGACCCCGTCCATTGTTTCTTGCTAGGTGCTAGGAGCAAATCGTCCTATGCTGACCCTGAAGGTTTTGCTAGTTAGGGGATTTGTTTGAGGGTGTATTATGTATAAAATAGCTAAAGCTACGTTTTTGTGGAGCAGATCGAGAACGATAAACGGCTGCTTGGACCAGAAGCAAGCTTTTACGAAAGCCTGAAGAGGCGTCGAAAGCTTTGGGAAATGAGAGTTGCTGGCTAAAGATGTCGGTGAGAGCTCTAGGATACATAAGTGGGCGGGGGAGAACCAACTTTCTCGACCTCAAGGCGGGACGAAAAAAAGGTCACGACATGCAGAGCCCGGATGCAGAGGAGCGGCGAACAAGACACGGTGTAGCATGAGACTGCAGGATCATGTTTTTTTGTACGATATGAATAACAGGAAACGTAAATATATATAATCAAAGAGTATTATATGCTGGGGGGGTGTATCCGGGTGTGCAGCCTAAGCTACCTTTGCCGATGCTTTGTTGGAGGATCCAATGACGGCACATCCACATGGCCCAGCTGTGGTGGGTTAGGTAAGGACTGACTAAGAATCCCATCCAGCCTTTGTTTGTTTGATCGATTGATTTGATTGACAGCCCTCTGAATTTCACTTTTTCCTATAAAGGATACTCGAAGGGATACGATATAAGGGATACTAAGGATACTACTTATCCCTGCTTTCTGTATTTATCTTGAGCTGCATATTTTTTAGCAGTGGGCCCTTGGCATTTTATTTACCATGTATGATCTCTGCTCGAAATCCCCCCGCTCTGTCCAGTCACTAGCTAACTCCTCAGTAGCTCCCATGGATCCCTAGATAAACACTCGCGCTTTGCTTCTTACTTCTTACTCCCTTGACATACCCAATAGCGATGATAATGGTCTCTCCGCGTCGGAAACCTTGAAGCAACTGGGTCCTTATTTCTGGCAAGCTTCGTTTATAAAATATATATTCACATACTTGCCTTGATCGTTTACGTGCTGGTGATAGACAGAAAGACACAAGCGGTACGAGGGAGAGGAGAAGAGAGCAAAAGGAGAGAGAGCGAAAGAGATAAAAAAGATACTGCCTGGTTTCGGGATGATTATGGCCTCATTTCATTGTAAGTTAAAAAACCCTGTGTTATTCAATCAAAACCTAAACTTTCCTCTCGCTAGGTACTTATTTTGCCCGAGGTTGTCTAGACCCTTGAACTCACTGCCGTCCCTTGTTTTAAACCTCCTCGACTCCGACGGAATATAAGCATATAATGGACTTCGCCGTTAGAAGAACGTGTCTCAGGCTGATTGCGGTTCCTGTTCCTGTTCCGGTTTTGGGACGACCACAGTTGGCCCGGTTTGGGCGGTGGCGCGCCTTCTCAGCATCTGCGCATCTCCGCAAAGTCGAAGATATTGGCAGCCTACCAGATTCCGTTTTTCCACGGTACGAAGGTGTGCGTCAATTTTTCGCTTCTTTTGTCCCTTCTTTCTGGCAATCCATCCAGTTTGTCGGGTTGTGCCTATTCTTACATCTTGGATCTCTCTTAAATAGAATCGCGGGGGAGCGACCTCCTAGCTCTCCGATGGCCGAAACCACCACAAAATATCCTCCTCGTTAGAAAGAAAGGGGCGCCACAGGTGACCCAGTCGCTCGTTGAATTTGCAAAGTACGTCCTGTATATGCGTTTCGCATGCCTTCTGATTCACTAACAGAAATTCTTATCTCGTACCTACCAGCCATATAAAGTCTACCTACTCTCCCATTTCTGTAATATTAGAACGCGAAACCGCTGCAGAGGCTCACGATGTGTTTTCATTCCCTGTATATACCAACCTCGTCTCGGACAAACTACCCCCACAGAAAATCGATCTCACAGTCACATTAGGCGGTGACGGAACTATCCTACGCGCATCATCTTTCTTTGCAACATCCAAATTAGTCCCTCCAGTACTTGCGTTCAGCATGGGAACGCTGGGTTTCCTCGGAGAATGGAAGTTTTCCGAATACAAAGGCGCCTTTAGGGAAGTATACATGTCCGGCGCCGGACCGGGAGACCACGCATCTATACTTGAGCACCATGGGAATGGGAGGAGTTCAGAAAATAGCCCATCAGCATCGGCGACTCCACCCTCGTCCGCAGACGGCTGGGCCTTAGCCCGCGGGAAGTCCATGGGCGCAACGCGACCCGCAAAGATTCTCGTCCGCAGCCGTCTACGGGTAGGAGTATACACCCCAGACGGCCGCCCCGTCCACCGCGACGGCGCAACCATGCCCTCCCCTTCCGACGACGATGGCGGCGTCCACGCCATGAACGAAGTAGTCATCCACCGCGGTAAACAGCCGCACCTCGCCATCGTCGAAGTATACGTGGGCGGCCGCTTCCTCACCGAAGCTGTTGCGGACGGTATGATCATCTCCACGCCCACGGGTAGCACGGCATATAGTCTCAGCAGCGGCGGGAGCATCATCCACCCACTCGTCCCCTCCCTTCTAGTCACACCCATCTGTCCGCGTAGCCTTAGCTTCCGCCCACTGGTCATCCCGTCCAGCACGCCTGTGACGCTCAGGCTTAGCGAGAAGAATCGCGGGCGCGAGGTTGAGGTTAGTATTGACGGGGTGATGATGGCGCAGGGGCTGAGGGTTGGGATGGAGGTGAGGGTGTGGGGGGAGGAGATTGAAAGGAGGGATGGGGAGTGGAAGGGGGGGATTCCGTGTGTGATGAGGAAGACGTTGGGGGATAGTAAGGGTGGGAACGGTGGTGGTGGTGATGCGGCGGATGGGTGGGTGGGTGGTTTGAATGGGTTGTTGAAGTTTAATTATCCGTTTGGGTCAGAGGGGTGAGTGATGGTGATAATGAGGGAGATTCACTCCCTCCTTTTTCATTTTCATTATTCCTCTCTGTTTTAAAGGTTTTGTTTTGTTTGTTATTCCTCTCCCTCCATGGTTTACCTTTTTCATACTCTAGCGAAGTCCCAACCCCCTGAATTTGTCGTAATGGGGGTTTTTTTTTCCTACCTTTAACGATTGATCGATTGTTTTCACCCCAACTTACGTTTATTTCTTTCCCTTCCTACTACCGGTTAAGTTACTAGCTAGCTACCTACTCGCCCTCCCCCGCCAGTTATGTCCACCATCTTCCATATGCCTTTGTAGTCAGGTAAGCCCAGAGATATGTAGATTAATTTAACTATGTGTGCTATCTTTGTTAACAGCGCAACAAGGCGGGGTATTTATATCTCCTTTTCACCACACACACACATATTATACAATATTTTGTATATGGATACATTTACCAAGCTGTGGGTTGTGTAACTTACCAGGTAGATGTTTGATGTTATATGTTAGTTCTTATTGAAGATTCAAGATAGCTAGGTGTTGCTGCATAGAGAGAGAACAGTGGTTTAGAGCGAGGGATGTGTTGTGTGGCGACATGCCTGGTATTTAGTTAACTATCAATTCAAATAAAAAGCTGCAGCAATTGGGGTCAGAATATGCTGTTTCACCATCTTGAACGTTTTCTTTTTTTCTTTTTTCCCTCTTTTTTTACCCCCACTCTTTTCTTCTTGTTTAAGGTCTGCTTATTGTTTTTTTAGTTTTTAATTTTATTGCTAGCTATATAAACCAATGTGTACAGTGCCAAGTTGGTTGGGTTGGAGCCCGGTCAAGCTTTTTCATATTTATTTTGAGAGACTCTATGGTGATCTAGTTAATGAGAAGAGGATGTGGATAACAAACAGGTGGCATACAGAACAGTGAGACATATAAATAAACCCTGTCATTACAGATTGAAGCCATGTTGAGATCCGATAGAGCAAGATTGAATGAGTATACATTCTAGATATGTTATTAGTTCTAGGTGTTTTGTTAAGTATTTAATTGGGCAGTAAATGGTTTGAGTTTGGCTGCGTAGAGTTGGGGGACAACCAGGAAAAGGAGAATGTGTATATTCTATTTCCCTTTCTGTGTGTCTGAAAGAGCAAATTTGTAAATAGTAAATAAATAAATAGATTAACTATTTCAAAAGGAATAATATATTGGTAGTTTTGCTGGGTTATTTTATTTTATTATTTTAGTTAATTGTCAGAAAATTCAAAAAAGACAGGGATATATATTGATGGAGAGAGAGATGTAAGTTACATGCAAGCAAAGTTAACCAAAGCAGCCCACAGAGATAATACACGGGACGAAGCACCCTGTGGAAACATACTCGGTATATTTATCCTTCCAGGCGAACAATGAGACAAGAATCAAAAGAATGAAAACAAAGACCATTATATAGCATCATCGGGGGAGGGGGCACGAGCGAGACAGAGAACCAGAAAAATAGATAATTGATTGATTTCCTCACTTGAAATCTCAACCCCAGCTGGTGTTTAGAAGTTATTTATTAGTTATTTAGTTATTTAGTTCCCTGTGGAGTGGGCGTTGGTTGCTCTGTGTCGTTGCAGCAAGTAGTCGAGTCTCCATACTACTACTACTAACTACTACTGCTGCAGTCATCGTTCTCCCCCTTTCGCACCCATGGGATCTCGCATCTCCTTTCTACCAACCACCTCCCAACTCAAAACAACAAACCCCAAACCCCAAACTTCAAACACATCCCTCCCTCCTCGCCTTCTTCTCTGCCCCGGCTGGTAGAAAAGGCTGTTCGACGAGATACTACAGCCTGGTGTCTTTTTAGGGGGGCTTGGATTACCTTTCTCCATCTTCTCCTCCCTCTCCCTCCACCTTGTTACCTATCAGTAAGTTTCTCTCCCTAACTATGCCACCACCACCACCACCCCCCCTCCTCCTTTGGTTTCATTCTGCCTGTATAACCCACGCGAGCATTCAACATCCCCCCCCGTCTCGCTGCACTCGTCTGTGCTTTAGCATAGACTACCCCCTTGGTTATACCTTGTGCTGTCGCATTAGATAATTTTTCTCTCTCTCTCTCTCTCTTTTCGTTGTGATGGTTTCGCTGGCTGACCCTCTCGACTCTGGCTTTAGGCAAATCTTAGATAGTGGCTGCAGAAAGTGTGGAGGCAGACCAAGGCCCCGTCCCCATCAATAAGCCCATTTGCTCCATCCGTTATCGATAATACCGCTGTGGATTCCCTTATGTGTGCCTTTCTGCCCTGATCCAGAATGGCGTCGTCTCAATCCAAGTAAGTCCTGGTGTTCCTTTATCTGTTGTTCTCGCCGTCGTGAGTGGTTGGTTGGTAGGCTTGCAATGGGGAATCATCTGCAAGTCAATCGTCCTAGCAATTGCGAACTCGACCACAATCAACAATAATAGCGAACACGATACACACCCGGCTTCACTTCCTACCAGCAAGCAATTGATCTCAATACAGTTTCACTGCTAACAATAGCCAGTGTTTATGGCCGGGACCAGTTCATGAATCCAGGACCTGCCCCGCGCCCACCAGTCGACCGTCCCCGCGTCAACACAGGCGGATCTACTGCTTCCACTGTTGCTACCACTTTCAACCAGATGTCCCTAAACTCCCCTTCCACACCCACTCTCTCTGTCTTCCCGAATTCCAGCCAGCTATCGTTGAGCCAAACCAAAACAAACCTAAGCAGTATGGGTGGAGTCAGCGTCATCAAGGAAGGCTATGTTCGCTGCAAGGAGGATAAGTTCCTGGCCAGCTGGAACCAACGCTATCTCATCCTTCGTGAATTTCGACTGGACTTCCTCAAGAACGAAACGGGCAAGGTCGTGTTATCTATCCAACTGAGCAATGTCATTAGGGTTTCACGATCGGAAGATTGTAAAATGGCCTTTGAGATCATCCGGATAGCAAACCCAAAGGATGTAAACCCCCGCAACCCTTCCACTAATCGAGAACTCGCAACTAAATCTATCACTTGCGAGGTCAAGAATGACGATGAAATCTACGAATGGATCGACAAAATCTACGAGCGATGCCCTGGAATGGGAGGCGTGTCCAACCCAACCAACTTCAGCCATCGCGTGCATGTCGGTTTTGACCCGCGGACGGGTGCCTTTGTAGGACTTCCGGCAGAGTGGGAGAAACTTTTATCTACATCGGCAATCACCAAGGAGGACTACAAAAAGAACCCACAGGCCGTGATTGAGGCCTTGGAATTTTATTCCGACATTAAAATGCGTGAGCAGAACCCGCAATATTACGATGGCCCGCATGGTGGTGCTAAAAGCACTAATATGATGCCGATGGGCAATTCTATTGCTGGCCCAAGGCCAAACCAGCAGCAGGGAGGACTGCAGCGCCTTGATAGCCAAGGCCAAAGCGCCGGAGATCGCTCTCAGAGCTCTTCACCTGCACAATCGCAACGCAAGGCTTCAGATCCTGAGCGCCCGTACGACCAGCAGTACACCTCAGACAGGTCGAAAGAAATGCCTGATGCAGAGCAGCGCCGCCGTATGGACGAAGAGGCCCGTCGCATCCGAGAAGTTCAACGCCAGCGTGAAGAGGAGCAAAATCGTCGCGAACATGAAGCCTATAATGCTTCGCTGCCCAAGAACCGCGTACCAATTGCGCAACAGGAAATTGGAGGCTATTCAGAACCCGATCGATATAACCCTTCGAGAGCACCACCACAGGTTCCCGGTAGCGATCGCAGTCGACAACAACCCCCGGGTTCATTGAGGCAGATGACCGCCCAGCGTCCAGCCCCTTCACCACCTACGGTGCAACCGAATGGCATGCAATCATCTTCACAGAGACCAGGGGACCTAGCCGGACAGCAAGGGTCTCTACGTTCCGCTCCACGTCAAGATGGATCCCGTCCACAGCCATCTTCGAACACTGCTCGTTACAATGGTGGAGATGCGCGTGGCCAGACGCCAGTTAAACGTCCAACGCAAAACAATGGCGCTAGTGCTCAAGGTCCTGCTCCGAGTCGCCTCCCGGCTCCTGTCCAGACAGTTAAACCTCTTAACATTGCTAATAAACAAACAGCTACCAGCACGAAGAAAACTGCCACTCCCGATGGGGTCCGCCAGGCCGAAGCTGCTTTGACGAAGAAACCCGCGGAGTCTCGGCATAAGGATGTACGGATGTCGACCATGACGGAAAGTGAAGTGATGGAGCGACTCAAGCAGATCGTGTCCAGGACTAACCCCAAAGAGTCATATCATAAATATCGAAAAATTGGGCAGGGAGCGTCTGGGTCTGTATACGTTGCTCGCGTCAATGAAAAAGCACCATCCTACGTCGCTCAAGAGGTCTACGAAAAAAATGGTTCTCGGAGCCAAGTTGCCATTAAGCAGATGGATTTGAGGAGTCAACCTCGAAAGGAGCTTATTGTCAATGAAATCATCGTAATGAAGGGTAGCACCCACCCCAACATTGTCAACTACCTGGAATCTTTCCTGCAGGAGCAAGACAACGAGTTATGGGTTGTCATGGAGTTTATGGAAGGAGGAGCTCTTACGGATGTCATTGATCATAACCCCGTTATACAAGAGGACCAGATCGCTACTATTTGTTACGAGGTGAGTTTATCGCCTACATAAACCATTTTGGTCGAGGAATAGGTTCTAATAGTGTTATCCTTTCTCTAGACATGTAAGGGCCTGGCACATCTCCATAGCCAGTCGATCATACATCGTGATATCAAGAGTGACAACGTGTTGCTAGATCGTGCTGGGAATGTGAAGATTAGTACGTATTTCTGGCATATCAAACACTGATAAACGGAGTCAACTGATGCTAACCATTACTCTTCCTTTGTTTTTCTAGCTGACTTCGGCTTTTGTGCTAAACTTACCGAATCAAAGAACAAGCGAGCCACCATGGTAGGCACGCCCTACTGGATGGCACCCGAGGTCGTGAAGCAAAAGGAGTACGGCCCAAGGGTTGACATTTGGTCACTGGGAATCATGGCTATCGAGATGATCGAATCCGAACCACCATACCTCAACGAAGAACCACTCAAAGCTCTTTACTTGATCGCAACAAACGGAACCCCCCGCCTGAAAAAGCCCGAGAAACTTAGTAAAGAGCTGAAATCCTTCCTCAGCGTGTGTCTCTGCGTCGATGTACAAAGCCGTGCCACTTCTGATGAACTCCTATCCCACGAATTCTTGCGATCTGGCTGTAGCCTGGCTAGTCTTGCTGAGCTGCTCCGCTTCAAGAAGAATCCAGGCTAGTGAGTTGAGAAATAGGTTCAAGGGAGGAGAAATTAATATTAAAGCAATCCTTTTTTGTGTTCTTTTCTGCTTTTCTCCCTTTTTTTTTTCTTTCTGTTCTGTTCTCTTATTTTTCTTGTTTTCGATAACTTAGATCTTCGGATTTAAAGAAGAAAGACCAAAGACTTGCAATTGGGATAATCTCTTTTCACAATGGTGATTCTGCAAAAAAGCAGAAAAAAGGAAAGATTGCCTCTTTTGAAAAACAAACAGCCCACTCACGAACCGCACTACACGCTTTATTCAAAAAGTAAAAAAAAGCTTGTCCATAAATCTACACATCTCGAAGCACGATCTGACACGAACTTTTTAACGGCTTATTTTTTCTTTGCTATTTTTCGCTTCCTTTTCAAACGGAGCATGTGGGTGGAATCTCATTTCTACGGACCAGACGATAAATTCAGCAATGATGGATTTGGATGGAGATTTTTAAACCTGCATAGCAACTTTATTTAATTTTATTATTATTATTTTTTTTTTTATATATTTTTTTCTTTTTGTTTTTTTTCTGGCCTTTTTTTTCTCTTTCTTTCTTATCTCTCTCTACCTTCGCTCTGCCACTCTCTCCGTCTCTCTCCCTGTTTCTTTGGTTCAATTCAGTTCCTCTTGCTAGCAGGAATTCAGTATGAGAACCGTTTTCTATCTCTTTTACTCTTCCTTTTCTTTCCACGGGAACTCATGCTTTTTAAATGTTGTTTGGTTGACCTAATATTTAGTTAAACCGTGTTGGGTTTTGTTTTTCGTTTTTTATTTTTCATATTTTCCTTTATTTTCTATGCTTCTTATCACTTGAAGTACCTAGGTATATTTTATAAGGTGTTTTCGTTCACCTACCTGCCCGCTCTATCTCATGATTATTCCAATTCCTTTTTTGTTTTCTGTTTC
Source organism: Emergomyces orientalis (assembly GCA_002110485.1). Lineage (NCBI taxonomy): Eukaryota > Fungi > Ascomycota > Eurotiomycetes > Onygenales > Ajellomycetaceae > Emergomyces > Emergomyces orientalis. The sequence continues at coordinate 3,011,984 of MOWL01000067.1, forward strand.
TGTTTGTTTAGTCATGTCTGGGGTGAGTCTTTTCTTCTCTTCTCTTTTCTTTTCTTCTTGTTTATGATTGATTCAAGTTTTTTGATCTAATTGAATACAAATATTTTCCTTTTCTTTGCTTATAGTAAGTAGTGCAGCTGTGTGTTACACACACACTCTCTCTCTCTGCGTGTTCATTTGGGTTTCAAAGCTTCAACCTTAATACCTTTTTTCTCTTCAGTCCTTTACAGATAGATACCCTTTTAGTTTCATGACATTATATGTTAGTTATTACCCTTGATCTCTTGATACTTTTAACTCTTGTGACTTATGACTTTGTGAAGCTTTATTTGACTTTAGTTTAATGTGAAAGAGAGAGGGGAGGGGAGGTAAGTTTCTGTGAGTCAGTTTTAAATGAGGAGGTAAAAGATGAAGGTAAAAAGTAACAGCCGTAAGGGTAAATGACAGAAGAAGAATTTACGTGACAGAAGGGAGAGAGACAGACTAAGAAGAGAGATATAATAATAGTAATGAAAATACTAATTATGAATAGATAGAATTGTACTCAGAATTGGTTTCTTCCCTTTCGTAGTTTAACAACTTACTACAATTTCCATTATACAAAGATATGACTAGGGGCCATAAGCTAAAATGCTTTGTCAATGTATAGAAATGAAGGAGAGGCGAGCATAGTTAATGTATCTATTGAATAAACACCAATCAATTCAGTATGTGAGTACTATACATATGTAGATTGATATAGTCTGTCCCAATGCACCGCAAAAGACAAGACAAGTGCTTTTTGTACGCGAAAGTTATCTTGAGATACAGTAAGTAGGTAAATACTTAATATTATACGAAAAAACAAGAATAGGAGGACATCCCAAGGTTATAACTTATATGGGCCCGGAGAGGAAAAACAATAAAGGTATTTTTCTCCGAGCAAGAGAGAGAGATCCCAGTAGGTAACCTACCCAGCCTGGTATGTCAAAATGAATCCACATCACGAAACCACCCGGTCCGTCTTCCGATCCTCCCTTCCAACACACAAACTCAGTATCGACAAACTAGTTCGTAGATTCGTAACAGGAAAAGAAAAGGAGCAACACCTCATACCACATCAATCCAAATCTCCCCCAACAGCCCCCTCCATGACCCCGGCAACCTGCCCGAAAAACAGCCCTCTCAAAATAGCTTCCCCTTCCTCCACAGCCCAATGGCCCGCGGCGACAAGTTTCTCCTTCCACGCCTCACGCTCGTGTTCGTGAAGGTCCTCCCATTTGCGGGTTTGTTGGGCTCTTTCGTCCTCGCCGCTAGGGTCGATGTCTGTGTCCCTGTCCCCGTTTTCAGGAAGGTGTGGGACTGTTGTAATAGCGACCAGTGATGGATCATGCGGGTGTTCGTGGACAATGATCTTTATAGATCCGTATGCAGATTCGTCGGGTGTCTCAGGAGGCGGGGTGGCTTCGGGTAACACGCTCGAAAGAGAGGAGAGTAAATCGCGGAGGTTCTGTGTGGGGGTGGTATTTACAATTTGGATGGTGGATGTGCCTGGTACTGTCGTTCCCGTTGCGGGGATCGATATCGATGATGTTGTATCTGTATCTCTGTCTGTATCTGTTGGTGTCCGCCATTTTTGATATTGTGACGACAGCCCGTTTTCAAAAATGTAGGGTCGGGCAATCATTGATCGTAACTTGGGGCTTAGCCAGTCCTGCGCGCCTATCGTTGGCGGTACACCACCTCGTATCTCCGTAAACGCTTGCAGGAAGAATGCGCCTAGTGCCACGACTATCAGTGCCATGAAGCCGCTGAAGAGCGTCTGGAGAAGCTCGGAGGCCCCCGGTTGGACGAGTACGTAGCGCGGGTTGCGGGATTTGGGGGGCGATGGGGTTAATGGGAGAGTGTGCACGACGACGGTGTTGCCAACGCTTATGGAGGCGAGTTTAACGTGCTGAGGTCGTACGTCGGCGGAGAGGGGTTGGGTGGGTGGGAGGAAGGTTGAGAAGACAAGGCGCGTCATGGAGAAAGGGTGCACATTGCGGAGGGTGGCGTAGGCGCGGAATTTGCTAAAGGTGCTTTTGCTTTTGCGAGCGTATTCAAGAGTGAGGATCTGGATTGTGTTGTCATTGCTGGATACTGCGATTATGAATTGTCTGGTGCCCATGGCCGATTCGGAGAGAGGGCACACGTCCAGGCCCAGGCCGATTTTCATGGTGCGTGGGAGTCGGGTTCGTCGGACGACGGTGCCTTCGGGCGCGAGGCCGATAGAGATTATTGCCAGTTCGCAGCCTGCGCGGTCCGGATGGTTGAGTAATACGAGAAAGGACGTTGAGGAGAGGAATCTGAGAGCTCGGATTTTGCTTCTCTTTTTGCTCCCTTCGAAATAGTCGGGGAATGGCAGCGTGTAGGCTGCCTTGGTTTTCGGAGTAGCGTTCGATTTCGTCAAATGAGAAACTTTAAAAGTATAGATAGATGTTCCGTCCGTAAATGCGACTTTGAATTTCCCATCCTCGCCCTCACTGCTTGGTAGCATGTCTACATCCTCAATCTCATCTGTACCCTGCAGCCGAATGCGACCAAGAATATCGGACGCCCCTGGCGTCGATGACGTCGCATTGAACACGACCATTTCCCCCTGCGGAGCCAAACCGGTAGCTACCGCACCAATACGGGGAGCCTCCACCCCCCTCCATGGCGAAAGCCGCAGTAATCTCTGGTATGTTTCCCGCTTGTCATTAGGCTTATAGTTCGGTCTAAATAGTGATGCGCGCGACAAAGGGGTAGTCGTTGGCTGGGCAGGCTGGGCTACGTTCTTTTTCTTGCCCTTTTTAGACTTCTCCGGGGAGGTGCTTGGGCTGGCTGGCTCTTGTCTGGGTGGGTAATCCAGCTGAAAAGATCTTAGATGCTCATTTTTGTCTTGCCCCTGCTCAGCAATGGAGCTGTTGATACCGGCCAGAGCTATGATTGACTTGTCGTTTGATTTCGATACGGCTAGTGAGGTTACGGAGTCTTCATCTCGGGATAGTTCGATATCGACAACTTCGGATATCTCGTTGCGCCGGGAGGTATTTAGTAAGGTCTATATAAATATAGTCGGCGTCGCTATTAGCCAGATGTCCTGTTTCTTGCGAAGAGATCGTGATGGTTGTTGGCGGTTTACTTGCAATTTTGTTTCCCACACCGCTACGTCCTTCACCGCCGCCGCCGCCTACAAGAAGAAAGCCATTATTCCGAGGGTCGAAATCCGCGCCGAACAGCGGACAGGAGAGGGTGATTTTCGCGGACCGGATCTCGGGAGCCATGTTGCTGAGGCTCGAGAGAGCTTATTGTCTAATGGGCTTTTGTTATATCAATGATAAGCTCGACAGGGCAGATCAGAAGTTATAGCCGAGAAAGAGGAATTGGCCCATAATATATGCAAAAACAGCCAATACTTGGGTCAAGCAGTGGATACAAACACGTCGAGTTGTTACTTCGGTGTTGTTCCTTGTTCTTCGTTTTGGGTTTAATTTCATAGAGTGCATCAAGCCTATCATATTGAACTACCTAACTAGCTAAAATATATATGTGTGTGTGGGGCATGTGACCCGGGTAGCCCTAGTATCACCTAACACCCCCCCATGCTAGGGCGCCCCAGGAGCACGCACACAGGCCACGCCATAGGCATCAAAAATCAAAATAGCAGCTAAGTACAAAACTTTTAGTTAAATCCATTAAGCAGATCCCCCCGAACCAATCAAGCCAAGATTAGCCACAAAAGCATTGAATGCGGGCCTAGGCAGCGCCTTCGTAAAACCATCCGCCTTATTCTCCGTTGAGCTGACGTGCCGAATAAGGAGCTCCTTTTTAGCCACTAGATCGCGTAATATATGGTAGCGGACTTCAATATGCCTCGAGCGCTTAGTTAAAGACTCGCCGTTAGCTAGATCAATGGCACCTTTATTATCAATATGCAGATTATTGGAAAGAACATAGCCATCCGCATTCTCAAGCAGTCCCGCATCATGCAGCATATCTTTAAGCCAAATCAGCTCGCACGCAGCTTCGCTAGCAGCAATATACTCAGCTTCAGTTGTGGACTTCGCCGTAGAGATCTGCCGCTGCGAACGCCATGATACGGGAGCTCCATTGATCATTATAATATAGCCCGTAGTCGATTTATATTGGGGGTCTGCACCCGCCCAATCTGAATCCGCGTAGGCCATGGGAGCCAGCCCTTCGTCCCCTATATTCCTCTTATACAGAATGCCCGTAGTCCTAGTCTTCTTCATATAGCGGAGAACATGCTTCAAAGCAGCCCAGCACTCCTTATTTGGGCGAGAATTGAATCGCGATAAATAATTTACCGCGAACATTATATCCGGTCTGGTGCTTGTAACCAGATATTGAAGAGACCCAAGCCCTTGACGATATCGCGTAGCCGTAAAATCATCATCAAGGCCCTTATCCTCATCCGGCGAGAACTGGAGCTTTGTGCCAGCATTCATGGGGGTTGGTGCCGGATTGATTGCAGTCATGCCAAAATCATCAAGGATCTCATCAATATAGCGTGTTTGCGTGACCAGTAAATCACCATTACGGCCCGCAATTTCCATACCTAAGTATGGCTTATCATCGTCGATTCTTTTGGTGTCAAAACGCTTCGCAATCTCATCGAGAACCCAGTCAATATCATGCTCATTGGGCCCCGTAACGCGGCAGTCATCAACGTGCAGCGTCAAATACACCTTACGGATGGGGTGATATAGGAATCCGCCGTCATACGGTGATATGCGGAAACCAATCGAAGTGAGATGCTCAGTGGCAAGAAAATACCACGTCCTCGCAGCTTGCTTCAGCCCATACAGGCTCTGGCGAACCAGGCCAACTAGATTGCCCCTGCCATGTTTTATGCCCGTCGGGAGCTGCATATAGATCATTTCTTCCTGTGGCAGCACGCCATTAAGGAATGCAGACACGTAATCAATTGCCTTCGATTTCCATCCCCTAGCCGTAGAGATCGCGAATAGGCTTCTGGTTGTAGGACCAGAGACAACGGCAGCGTAAGACTTCGTATAATGGACTCCTCGCTGCTGAAGGAATCCGCGAACCACCCATCGTGCGCGAAAGCGGATGGTTTCTCCCTTATTATTTAATTTGCGGTCATATACCCATTTACCCGTAAGAACATCCATATCCGGGGACCGCTCAGTAATAACATATGTTTTCTTTTGATTGAACATATCGACCTCCTTCCTCATTGCTTCGAGCCAATGATGCCAATCAGGGCTCCGTCGAGCCTCCGCTAAGGTCGTGGGACGGTCCGTAAGGGTACTAAGCACGGGCTCATCACCATTATCATTAGCATGCTCGTCAGACTCATTAAGGAGATCAACATCACTGTTTATAAGATAGGTAGGCTCAATGGCCTCCTCCAGATCCCCATTGACAAGCATCTTCATGATGTGCGGCCGCTCCCTTGCCAGGCGCCGCAGGAGACAGTGCTGCCATCCATCCGCAGGATTCAAAACATCGAGCTCATCCGGTATGTTATTTGGCTCATGAGGAGCCGGAAGAGCGGCATTAATGAATGACACGTCCTCCACGAGAGCTTCATCAAAAACCACATCTCGTGCTATCTCCAACCTGCGTGCATCAGGGTCCCATATGCGAACTTGATGAAGGCCCTGATAACCCACAAAGATCCATTCTTTCCCATCCGTTCTATCCGCAAGCTTATTAGTAACTCGCAGATCCTTCTTGTAGACCTTGCAGCCCCATCTATGCAGCCAATTCGCCGTGGGCTGCACCCCCATCCATGCTTCAAAGGGGGTCAGCGGAGACCCCTCCTTGCACCCGTAAAGCTTCGTAGAGGTGGGAGACATATTGATCAACATAACGGCAGCCTGCATGGCCTCACCCCATAGGTCCCTAGGCTGCCCGCTATCGAATAGCAAGCTCCTAGTTCTTTCGATTATTATGCGGTTCGCACGTTCCGCTGGACCATTTGATTGTGGGGTATATGGCGTAGTCGTCTCATAGGCAATGCCTCGCTGTTTACAAAAAGCTTTTAATTCATCGCTCTTGAATTCTCCACCACCATCCCAGTGCAAGGAGCCCACGCATCGCTGCGCAGTGGTCTCAATCATTGTTATAAAATCCCGTAGTTTCGCGGTTGCTTCACCCTTGGTGGCCATTAAAATGGCCCACCGATATCTCGTGGCATCGTCCGTAATACTCATCCAATAATCAGCCCCCCCATACGTGGGAACGCCATCCTCATTGAATAAGGTACGCCCACCGCCCGCAAGATCAATAAATAATCGTGCAGCAGGCTTCACTTTTCTAATCATGGGCTCAAAAGCAGGACGAGCCATCTTAGCCTGCACGCAGGTTTTACAAAAAGGCAGAGCCTTGGAGCCTTTAATCCTCATCCCCATGCGCGGATCCGCGGCCATCTTCGCTATATCCATGTGGTTAAGATGACCCAGCTTCAAATGCCATTGCAGCATCGTGAGCTCTACTGGTTTTATATTCATTGATGGCAGAGCCAATAGCGAGTCATCCACAGCATTTACGGGCCGAAAATCACCATTAGGCATGGCGAATTGAATCAAATCTCGGATTTGCGGAGGCTTTTCAATGACATAGATATCTTTCTCATTCAAAACAGCAGTGAAGCTGACCATTCGATCGGGAGAGGTCATAATAATCGAGTGAGCTTCTCCATATGTCAATTGCTTGAACGTATAGCCCTTGCGGACTAATTTGCCAAAGCTCACGATATTTGCTTCTAATTCGGGGGCAAATCGCACACCTTCCAGGCACACATCCGCCCCATCAACCGCCAGTTCAACCGTACCAACGGCCGCAGCTGGAACAATGGTCCCATCCGCCATTTTCAATTTAACATTGGAGCTCATTGAATGGCATTTAACAAGCTCCTTGCGTGGTGTTGCGTGAGCGCCAGACCCCGAGTCCAGAACCCACTCATCCGCAATATCATCATCACGGACGATTTCACGAGCATGGAACACCTTCTCAACCGTACTGTGTACAGGAGCAGAGCCGTCATCGGGGCTCTTGGAAGAATCCTCATTATTGGCCTTCTTCTTATCCTTCTTGGTGCCACCACGCCTTTTTCCATTAGAATAACCTGACGGACGCTTCTCTGGGTGCTTTTTCCAACAGCTCTCCTCATTATGGCCCACAATCCCGCAATGTGAGCATTTTGGCCTGCCTGATGCAGATGGAGCAGGGCTCTCACCCGCATCATCCATACTGCTCGCATTATTTACGGGCGCCTTTGTGTTCTTTGAAGAAGAGGAACTGCCGCCAGAGGGCAATCGAAGCAGAATATCACGGCATAGACCCACAAAATCATCCTCCAGGAGAGTATCTTCACCACTCTTTTCAATATCATCCATCCTATTTCGTATGAGATTGGCCCATCTACTGTGAATCCCCGCAAGCAATCGATCAAAGAAGACGGAATCCGGCATATAAAAATCTAATCGCTTATATTCAGTTCGTACGGCTAAGAGACGCTCAATAAACGCACGATCCGACCCGCAAGACTCAGCCGTCATACCCAGGAACTCATTGAAAAGACGAAACCGGCGAACTACGCGGCGTTCAGCGAAGTTCTCCTCTACTATGGACCACAGCATATAGGCAGACAATTGATTCTCCTTCGGTATAGTAAAATGAGTTCTAGCCTGTGCGGAAATCGCTGACCACATATAATTACGCAGCCAGCTATTCCGCTCCCTCCAGAGCTTCGCAACGTCCTCACTGACCCCCTCAGGCGGGGCCAGCTCCTTATTTAACAAAATATCATCTGTTTCTGAATCCTTCGCCGCGAGAAGAACCTCATCCCTCCACATGGGATAGTTCATGGAGCCCAGCAGCAGAACTGGCTTTTCAAGAAGCTTAACTGTAAGTCGAAACTCCTTAATGGCCTTCAAATAAGCCGTCATATTGGCGCCTGCGAGCTCCCCCGCACCAGCACCAGCCTTAATCCGCGCTGTTTCATTCTCCAACCTCGCAATCTCCAACCTCGCCCGGGTCTCAGCGCTCAAGGAGTCATCATGCTCAACCTGAGCCTCCTGGGTGGGTTCATCGCGATCTGAGCCCGTATCCGACATATCCGACATTGGATCTTCGAAATCAGCACTTGACCCCTCCGAAGGAGCTCTTGCGGGCAATTTACGGGCTGTAATGGGGGTTGGAAAGGGCTCGTTTTCAATATTCTCCGGCGTACGTTCCGCTCGCCTAGTCGGCTTATTTTCCCTCGTAAGATCAGGACTGTTGCCTGACCGTAAGTTCACCATGAGAGGCAAGAACTAGCTGTATAAGAGAAATAGATAGCAGTAACGCAGCGTATTAAACAGAGGGCCTCATAACCTCATAGAGTGCATCAAGCCTATCATATTGAACTACCTAACTAGCTAAAATATATATGTGTGTGTGGGGCATGTGACCCGGGTAGCCCTAGTATCACCTAACATAATTGACGTCGTCAGATCACGGGATTAAGATGACATCACGTGCTCTCGGTTTGGAAGAAAGCGTTATTTAGGGGAAGAGATTGAATTGAATAGAGTGCATTGCAGCTCATATAGAAGGTTATTTTGATTGTATCTGGAAAAGTAGAATGTCCCATCACATAGTATTTCCAGGCGTCCGATGTTTCACACACAAAAGGTAACGTTTCTAATTTGTATATTGTACTTTATTCCCTTTTCCTTACTCCATATCCTGAGAGACAAACTCAGGGAGTCGTTTTTTGATATCCTCCCACGTCTCCTCTCCATCTACCAATGACTTGACAGCTTTGCAGATCTCCTCCTCGCTGGCACGAACCTGCTTCGTGGTATCACGCTCTCGCAGGGTGAACGTGCTGTCCTTCACCGACTGGAAGTCAACAGTAATACCGAAGGGGGTTCCAAGCTCGTCATTGCGAGCATATCGTTTGCCGATACTCGCTGACGAATCGTCGACTCGGTTGGACACGCCAAGACGGCGGAGTTTGAGCGTGAGTCGATGGATAAGGGGTTGAAACGATGGGTGGTTTGAAAGTGGGACAAGAAGGACTTTTGTTGGGGCGACGATTGGTGGGAATGAGAGCACCTGTTAATTAATAGTGTTAGATGTATTTATATATAATATGGGCTCGTGTTATTTCTTGAATATCCAAAGGAAAGACTTACACCACGAGCCTCGTCATCCGGCCTTGACCAGTATACGTGCTCCATCAGGCAAGCAAGAATTCTGCCAATTCCAAAAGAGGGCTCAATAACATTAGGAGTGTACTCCCGGATGTTCTCAACTCGCGTCCGCTTTTCAATGTTGATAATGTCCTTCTCGAGTTCGACCTTGCCGGACCCCACACCTTCCACATCGATTTCGATCTTACCATTCTGCTTCAGGTCCAACGACAGCTTTTCCCGAAGGTCTTGAGTCAGAGCGTTGACAGCAGCCTCGACAGTCTTGCCATCTTTTTTGAAGCGAGGGCCAAACTTTTTCTTGTCCAAGTCTATCTGCCATTCTTCAATCCTAAGTGGTTCAGAGCGTGTCTCCCGTACAAAGAGAGGGGCACCGGTCTTGTTTTTGTGTACGGTCAAATCATAGGCACTTCGGTCGGCGCAACCAACACACTCAATCCACCCGTAGGAAGTAAATAGCTCTGCATCCCAGCAGTCTTGGGCGTAGTGAGCCATTTCATTCAGCATATGTTGGCGCATCCGGATTTTGGATTCATCGATGCCAATTTTCAGGAGGAAGAGTTGGATACGAGCAAGGAAGTAGCCCAAGGTCTCATTATCGACAATCCCGTCAGCAACAGCTTTGCCAATGGTCATTTTCTCCAACTTGGTGCTGCCAGAAAGCTGGACATCCCGGTTCAAGAATGACAGTTCCAGATCTTGCACCTCATGGAAACGGGGATGCTTCTTGCCACCCTCTGGATCTACGAAATGCTCAATCTCAGCCATCAAAAATTCACGTACTCGTAGAAGTCCGGATCGTGGCGAGATCTCATTTCGAAATGACTTTCCGATAGAAGCAGAGGCAAACGGCATTGACTGCTGGTTGAACTCCAAAAGTTTTTGAAACGTAAGGAACTGTCCCTGGGCTGTCTCGGGCCTGAGATATCCAGGTATGCCACCGCTGGGGCCAATTGAGGTCTGGAACATCAGGTTGAACGAGACTGGTGGCAGGACATCTCCTCCAGTAGTAGGATTTTTGATGTCGTACCTAGTAATGAGCTGCCCAAGCTCCTCCCCGTCGTAGTTATCAATCTTGGCCAGAATTTCCTCGTATTCGGTGACCAGGGCGTCATCCAGCTTGACGGCCTTGGCCTCCTTGACCTTCTTCTTCCGCTTGGCTTCTTTCTCTTCATTGACCTCCACTTTTTGGCCGCGCGCCTCCTTATCACCTTTCAGCCGCGACTCAAGTACCTCCTCTACCAAGTGGTCCGCCCGAAAGATCTCACCAGTTTTGGGGTCTTTGCACATCCAATCCGCGAATTTGTCCACGTGCCCACTGGTTTTAAGCACTTCATGCGGAGTCAACATTGTGCAGTCGACTTCCAACATATCTTCTTCCAAAACGAAGTGTTTTCGCCAAATATCGACGACATTGGCCTGGAGCGCGCAACCGGGGGGTCCATAGTCATAGAGGCCAGACACCCCGCCATAGATTTCAAAGGAGGGGGTATAAAATAGCCGCCGACGAAGGAGGGAATCTAAAGTAGGGCGGTCGAGGGGTTGCCCAGTTTTAGTAGTACTGGTAGCCATTTTGGCTTTATCTGGGTTGGCTGCAACGTGGAATCTCAGCGGTGGTAGGCTGCAGGAGAATTGCCTTGCTCGGATAGTGGGGGGTCGTGAAGCTCGTGAAAACAGTCGAAGAAGGGGGGATTGACGCATACACAATGGTAGTTGCAGAAAGATAACAGAGGAAACAGAGGGTACAAGCGAAAGATTACCAGGAGGGGAGAATGGAAGAGAGAAATAGCAAATAGTAGAGACGTAGAAAAAGGACAACTGTAATGGTCATGTCCTGTGCTTAATATGACTGGGAGGTGTTTTTGAGGTTAAAGTTCGACTCATAATAATTTTGGCCGGCTTAACATTTCTCCGGCCTTGCCTTTTTTTTCCATCCCAAAAAATTATTGCGGAACAAATAAGTGCGGAGGAGCTATTAAAAAAACAGAAATATCAAAGCAGGCCTACACTTAGGAGCAATTGGCATCAGCCCAGGATACACAAAGATGCCTTCGAAGAGGTCGAAGCTTCTTCCATCTGGAGGGATGGAGTACAAACCTGCCAACAAGGAGAAAAGAAAAATCTTACACATTAAACGGAAGAAGTCTAAAGACTCGCAGTCCCGCGCAGAACGATTTGCAAGGAAGAAGGAGGAGGCCAAGAACCCAAAGCTCAAGGCCGAGCGGCTACGACGGAATATACCTCTTACGCTTGAGAGGAAACGAGTGTGGGATGATGTCGGGAGCGACGTTGAGGACGGCCTGGGAGTTAGCTTCGATGTGGAACGGGTTAAAAGACAAAAGGTGGAAGAGGAGGCACGGCAGGAGAAGATTGATGGAATGAAAGCTGCAAATGGTGCTGAAGAACAGGATGGCGAAGGCGAAGGCGAAGATGAAGACGATGAGGTAGACAGCATGATCGCCTCCGATAGCGATGAGGACGACGCAGATGAAAAGGACCAGGAGCAAAAATCTACTCGCATAGGGAAATCAAAATTACCATCTGCAACGGAGCGGGCAACAAGTCCTACCCAATCCAGCAGAAGCACAAATCTTGATCTCGCGCCTGACGCTCTCGCTGCCAAATTCCCCAGCCTATTTACGAAAGAACCCCCTCCTACTCCGAAAATCTTGATCACCACCTCAATCAACTCTACCTTACACGACCAGGCCCATCTTCTCACCGACTTATTCCCTAACAGCGTTTACATCCGCCGCTCCGCCCATAAATATGCCCATAAATATTCCGTGAGAGAAATATCCAAATTTGCCTCAAACCGAAACTTCACCGCTGTGGTGGTTGTGGAGGAGGACCAGAAACGCGTATCGGGCATTACCATTGTTCACCTGCCTGTAGGCCCAACATTCCACTTCAGTGTCAGCAACTGGGTTGAAGGTAAAAAACTGCCTGGACACGGGAATTCCACAGGTCACTGGCCCGAGTTGATCCTGAATAATTTTCGAACCCCGCTTGGAATGCTTTCGGCTCATCTATTCCGAACCCTTTTCCCACCACAACCCGAACTGGAAGGACGGCAAGTTGTGACACTACATAACCAGCGAGATTATATATTTGTGAGAAGGCATAGATACGTGTTTCGCGAAAAGCGGGAGACGGAAAAAAGTGTAGTGGGGACTGATGGGCAAGAGATAAAGGGGGTGGAGGGGATTAGAACTGGCTTGCAAGAGCTAGGGCCGCGGTTTACACTGAAGCTGCGGAGGGTTGATAAAGGAATACAACGGGGCAGTGGGCAGGAGTGGGAGTGGAAGGGCGGAATGGAGAAACAGCGGACAAAATTCCAGCTGTAACTTGTCCTGGGGTACACGCGCCCTCATATTCTGTCTTTTTCTCTTCTTCTTTGGCCTCCTATTTCATCTATTTTTTTCTACTTCACTGTGCATTTCTTGATGATTCTAATGAATATAGAGATATATCCCAAAATTTCTTCTGGCATTGTGCTACTATCTAATTCCCATTTGGACTTGCAAATTTTCCACCTCCGTTGCTTATCAGATGCTCATGGTTTACGCTTCGTGCTTAAGAATTAAAACGATTGGTTCATACCCCCTGTATTAAGAGGCCGCCGCACCACAAGTCTCGCTGTCTATTTCTTACGCTGGCAATAATTCTACTTTCTAGAATAGTCTACTACCCTCTTCGTTTTTGAGTGATATTGAATATGCGGGACCTGGATGTAGTCACCCTTCCCGCTTTAGATACGCTCCTCAGATGCAAGGAGAACCTTCGGCCAGGGCACCTCCTTTTTATATCCTGGGTTTCAGTGGTCTACGTCCCATTCTGGCTACGTGGCAGCCATAGAAAAGGGGTGTTCGGTCTGGTGCTGATTTCGCCTCCGTTATTTGGTTAGGGCTAGTCTATCCATATACCTAGCGCCCGACTAATATAAACAAATTCAATTACTCTCAGAGAAGCCTTTAAACCTCCGTTAAAACAGGACCAGGATGCAATAATATTAGGATATCGAGCAAGTCAAAAAAAGTACCTGAGCGCGGACTCCTTTTCGTGCAAGCTCCCCTTCGCTAACCTCACATCTACTACGGACATTTCGGACTGAGGCCAGCAAGCATCGAAATAGAAGAGCTGCACTTGAAAGAATTGTCACTACACTGTCACTACACAACAGCAAATTTAGTGTTTATTGATTATGTTGCAGTTGTAAGTTCTAAACAACCTCTTCTGCACATATGTGAATTTTTCATCTGACCCACAGACAAAATGAGATATGGTTGTTACTCTCCCATTTGCAAGAGTGTTTATATGCTAATCATTTTTTAAGGTAGCGGATCTACATCTATAGTCCTGTGAGTGTGCTGTGATCTTATCTACCTTCATGCCAAATTTCGACTGGTGATGAAGAATGATGATTGCTGGCATGGCATGATTCTTTCTAACTGACCAACCAAGATTTCATAACTATACCTAAATGCCTCTGGCATTTAAGGAGAGCAGCTTGGCTCTCACTTTTCTGGATGTTGTGATCGCGCAGGAAGGAGTGGTCATCGGCGACAAAAAATTCAGTAGTTTCTGTGGACTACTCAAGTACATGGATTCCGCCTGAAACACCTTACCGCAAGACGAATATAGGAAGGCCAGAGCAGCGGCGTGTCGATGTATGTCCGAACTCAGAATCCTGAGCGTTGAAGGGTTTGCTGTATTCTGCAATTTATTTCCAAGAGGGTCCAGAGTGGAAACAGCTCAAAATAGGAATGGAAAACCAAATCAGGTGGTCGAAGAACACTGCACAGTTTGTGACCGCTTGTCAAAATTGCAGGGGCTTCAGGAACGCGTAGGATAACGTTATTACCATCTGGGGATAGATTGGAGAAAGGCTGGCTGATCACTGGTAGAGCGCAACTTTCGTTCGTTCCATCCACACTGTTGCTCTAGGGTATCCGCTGTGGTCTGTGGCAGCCCATCACTTCAACCAGGCTATCTTTTGGCGGATCACGAATCCGGCACCCGGACATTCTTCCTCTGTTAAGCTCATAACATCCGACGTTCAGCATGTTACTAGAAACTTGGTTGGAACGAAGCCGACACCCCTAACAACCGACCAACTTCAGAGCGTAGCGTACGATCTCGATAAGATCGGCCTCCTGACACAAGAAGGGTAGTTTATCAATATTTCTTCCAGTTTGCGCAGCAGGAGGCTTTGCGGATTCTTTTTCTTCTCGCCTTGAGTTGCAGTCTGATCGATCTCATATCACTCCCGTTTATATGCTGTTCCTGTCTTCTCTGTTTCTTCATTAACGGTTCTTACTTGTTCGTATCTATGTATGCAGGCATATTCAGCTGCGTACAGGAACGCCATCTCTATCCCCCTCAATTTGATTCTTGTTGCTTCTTTGCTGTTGCCACACGGTTTCCTTATCCTCGCCCACCAGTGACGCCGCCTGCCAAACTCCCGCGCTACAGCTTGCATCCCAATCAAGAATAAATGACTTAACTCCAACCTTGGACGCCCCTTGTTTCCCACGCCGCTCCATTTATTGGATGAACAGGATATGAACCACGCGCCAAGTCTAGGATGGTCCTAGTGAGATGAATTTGACAGAAATTAGTATCTCAATGAAAGATTGATCTAAGCCATGTGAAGCCGTTTAAATAGCTGCTTTGACTTGCTTGGTAGAAGATGGTAAGAAGTGCGACATTGTTTGCAACTACCACAAGAGGCTAGTTGTGCGGAATGAGAGCCGAGGAAGAAAAATAGTATATGGCGGTCCCTGAGCCAGACTATCCTTGATATTCCTTGTGATATTGAGCTCCCCTTGATACTATATTCCTGGGAGGTGTTGAAGAAGATTCCCCTCCCTCATATTGACCACGAGCTGGCTCCCCGCTTCGGAATTTGCGATGAATTGTAACCTCGTAGTGCCGATGGATCAAAGTGGATTTGAGCTACAACAGTCAGTGAAACGTAGCATAGGCTTCTGGGATGATGCGGATCCAAGATCGCAGCCCGGATACAACCCTAGCATCGCTTGTGCTGGGCTTAGAGCTTTGGTTGGAGATGCTGGATGGTTCGAAAGTTGGAGAATGTGGGGTGCGGCTAAATGCGTTGCGGGGCAGAATTCTGAATGCCGAATATCAAAACTATCTCCCGGACCCTGAAGTCGATGCTCCACCCTGGTTGAATGGAACGGTATATAACCACCCCTATATCTCCTACATATATTTCCAGCATTTGAGATCCCTTACCGATCTACTAGATGCCCTAGCTATATGCACAAAAGCTAGATAAATATATATAAAAAATGACATCACCAACAGATCCCACCCCGTACCTTACTGCTCTCCAGCGTGATGGATACGTCGTAATTCCCAGTCTCCTCTCCCCGTCCCAACTTACCGCCCTTCGCGCCGCCGCCTCACATGCTTCTGACCTTGGCCGCAGTGGTAAATGGCCACACATCCGCACAGTCCCCAAACAATTTCCGCCATGGCCTTCCACACCCCCGCCCGCCGAGGAGGGCGGAATCTGGGGCGTGCAGCACCTCATGCACCCCGAAATGCCCGGCCGCGATGAATTCGCCAAGCTTTACTTCTCCCCGCGTGTACTTGAGGTCGTAGAGGAATTGGTTGGTGTAAAGAAATCGGAGAAAGGAGAGAAGGAACCCCTAACTATGGAACTCCTCAATCTGCTCGTTGCACCCACGCACGTCCCCTTCGCCCTGCGCTGGCACCGCGATGATATACCAACACCGCCTACGCTCAGTCCCGAAGACGAACTGGCGGCCTTGAAGCTAAAGTCCCCACCGGACCGCCCGCAGTCACACGCCCAATACAATATTCCGCTATATGACGATGCTTCATTGATTGTCGTACCGGGGTCGCATCGACGGGCGCGCACACAGGTGGAGCGCGAGGCGGATCCATATGAGGATAATGTTCCCGGACAATTGGTTGTGAAATTGCGGCCGGGTGATGCGGTTTTCTATGATAGCAATATTTGGCATAGAGGGGTGTATGGGGCGATGGACCCGGGGGTTAAGGGGGAAAATGGCTTGGCGAAAGGGTTGAGACTGACAGTACATGGAAGCGTGGGTTTGGCTGTTGAAAATAGTGGCATAGCTGGAGGGGAAGCGAACAAGACGCCCAAAACGAATGTCAGGGCTCAGGTTGTGTTACAGCATGGAGTTGGGTTTTGGATTAATAGGGAGGATGCAGCGTTTAACGGGCTGGAGGGGGAGGTGAAGGAGAGGGCGGAGAGGATGCGGAAGAAGCTTATTGAAATGGGGAGTGGTGAAGATGTTGGATATGCTCTTGAAGGGTAGGTAGGGAGTGATCAAGCCCGAGAGGTTATGACTATGATTATGATGTGTGAAATAGGGGGCATTATTTTGAGCGATTGATATCCTGGTTTCCTTCATTATGAAAGGATGATTCATGGGCAACTCCAACAACGATCAATAAACCAAACAATGATTGAATGAATTTGTAAATATGTTCCTTATTTTCCAGGGTTCTATGGTGTATCATATAAATTATTTAAGGGTATCTCAGTACATTCCCGCTAGATATAGCATATTTTTTTATATCAGGATAAGGGAAAAAGGGGTAAATAAGGTCCCGGAAATATAATTAACCCCCATTTTTCTCCAAAACGGAATACTAGAAAAAGCTGTAAGATTGGAAACCTCCCCATTGTCTTGGGTTCCCATGCCCCTGAAGTCATCAATAGAAGTGAAATACCAGCAAGCATAGAAGGAATGCCCTACCAATGGGAGGGGACAAATATGCGCACGCGAAAGGTACGATGAAAGAAAATCGTATTGTCAATCATGAATCATTCTCGTTAGTCAAGCCCGAATCGATGCCCGGTTTTCTCCCCGTAACCACTCTCACAAGGCCCATTGCTCCCTCCGCCGCTCCCATCACAATCTCCATTTTCACCTTATCGCACAAATCCCTCACCTCCTCTGGAGTCCATCCAACGAACTTGGTCAGCGATCGCATACTCGCTGCCTCTAGTCCTTCTAGCAACACAATCAACACCATCTTTCCTAGCGTATTCCCCCTCGCATCCTCCTCGCACCACGTCCCAATCGGCACTCGAATATCATAGGTCCGGACCTGCACAAACCCGGCAGCCGTTAGCGCAGCCATACGCAGATGTGCCAGGTCGCGCGGGTACCCCGACACATCAGCCGCTGAGCGGATGGCGGATATAAATATGCTCAGATATGAATTTGCCGGAGCGTTGCGCGCGTTCAGCAAGCCGGAGGTGTAATCTACATCGGCGACCTCGATGCAGCCGTCCGGTTCCAGGTTCTTAAAGGCCTGGCTGTACAGGGCTGGCCAGTCTGCGATGCCGCCAGAGAGGCCGCGGATGTGGATGAAGTCGAAGGGGTGGTGGTAGTTCCATTCACCGCACTCGGCGTCGTCGATTTGGAAAAAGACATTAGGCGGCGCGATGGAGATGGGATCTGAATCGAAGACGGAGATGTCGATGGCGAGGACCTCGGCGTCTGGGTACATTTCGCCCATACCAAGAGCCCAGTCGCCGGTCCCGGTGCCGACGTCTAGGATGCGGGAGACTGTTGGGGGTAAATTGGTTTTTGTGAGTTGGCCGTCGAAGATTATTAGATAGATTTGGTGTTCGATTGATAGGCGGGTTTGTTCGGCTTCGTCGTTTGGCATGAAATATGTTTCATTACAGTAGCGGCGTTCATGCTCGAGTATGTCTTCGATTATGTGCTCGGAAAGGGATTTGGAGGATCTATAGCATGGTTTGATGAGTGAATGAGGATGTTTTGAGGCGCTTAGTTTTGTGGATTGTATATAGGCGAATCTAGTATATACGCAAAATGGAATAAAAATGTCCTTAAAAGAAGAAAATATAAGGAAAAAAGGGGTTAGGACGAACGATAATGAATGTGAGTGTCCCGTATCCGACTCTACTAAGATAGTATTCGTTGTGCCATTTTGTTGTTCCAGTTCGTCAACGTGGTTTTGCGACGTTAGATCACTATCTGCTGTTTGTGTTCCTGTATTTCCCCCATCCACCTCCATATTGGGGCCGATGTCCTCGAGTGCTGGCTTGATTTTCGGATATGAACTTGCTTCAGCCATGACATGACTGTCTAGACATGCGCCAATGAAAGTGTGGGATGGGAAGAGCCCTTTAAAATTATGCGGACGTGTGGTGGAAATCCGGTAGGCAGGACATCTGTAACTTTTGAAGCCACTGATTAATATTGTTACCATGCGCAGACTGACTGATAGATCTAACTTTTTGAGTTGGAACGGGTTGAAGGGAAAGAAATATAATGTAGAAATAGAAATCAGGAGTAAAAGGGAAATCAGAATCAATGCCAAAGCAATTGAACTGATTATTCTTCTCTATACGCCAAATGCGAATAGGAGTTTGTATTTTTAGGGCACGTAAGCTGAGCCCCAAAATTTTGGACAAGCGAGAAGTTCAAATAGAAAAAGAAGGCTTGAAGTAAATGGGGTGTATCAATTCTTCCATTCGTTCCATTCCGTAGTAAAAGCAAGAGCGCAAACAGCGACGGCAGACTAAAATTGAAAACAAACTACCACTGTGAGAACGTGAAAAGTAGTTGAAACATACCTCTATGAATTATTCAAAGAAAGTGTTCTTATGACGCACCCTCTCTCGGCAACCTTCTCACACCCCGTCCTTCTCTCAATTGTTGTGATGCTTTAGCAACACGGGTGCGGGGATTTAGGTGCGAAGGAAAACGCCGCCTGGGCAATATAAAGCGGGAAGGGTCTCTCTTATCTAATCGCCAACGTTAATTAGGTATTTTTAGGCTTGCGACGGAAAGCGCTCGAGCAAGCGGAAACCCTGGGCCCGATCAAGGTATCCATGCAGCAGGATAATAATGGCGACTTTCCAAGAGGAGCTTGGGGATAATTCACCTGCGCTATTTTAAATAGAGGAGCTTTCTATTTTAATTTCTCCGTACCACTGTCGCGTTGTGCTGTTGAGTCGGCTCCTTTGCGTAGCTTCTCCTCACTACCTCCCTGCGGAAATTGGATAGCTTGTGAAAGGCTCGTTGCTGGTTGCTCGGTGTGTCTCGTTCACAGGGAGAAAGATTGGACTGAGCCAGTGGAGCTAAAACGATTTTTAGCGTACATCCCCTAGCCAAATATTCGAGCTTGGATATTCGCACCAAGAGTGGTTTGGTGTGAAGGAAATCAAAGAATAACGGCAGGCTAGATGCGAGAAAAGCCAAAACACGGATGGAAATGATATCCTGAGGTCTCCCGAGTACTTGGGGTGATATTTCGTGTTATAAGATTTCCCCGCTCAGACAAACGTTTTTGCTCATTTTTCTTTCTTTTTTTTCTGGTCTTTTTTCCTTTCTTTTGCTTATTTTTTTGCTTCTTCTCCGTGTCTCCGCACCCAAGAACATGGCCTGTCTGCGTCGACCGGCTGGGCGCGTGCAGGTGGGGAGGGGAAAATTTGACTATTCCAATCCCACCCCAGTCACGGGCAGCCAGTTGATGGAGAAACGAAATCGAGCCGACGGAAAAAGCAAACAGCTTTCAGACGCTGGATAAGGCGTTTATCGGTAGCGCATGAGACATTTTTTACCTGACCAAATTATCATGGTGTGAATCACGATGAAAAGTAGAAAAATAGAAATTTTTAAGGGAGCCTTGGAATAATTACCGTTCGAACTTGATGCTAACAGTCCCCATTCCCATCCCATGGACCTGGTTCAATTATTTCCGCCCTGGCATGGTTCACAGACCCAGTTTTATCTGCAAACCCGACTGAAGCCACTACATGAATAACTTGGCCGTTTAAAGGCTGCCCATTGGCCCAACAATGAACAGCTCGGACGTGAGGGGTTCAAGGTTTTGTCGTCGAAGACTATTCCAGGCACTCAGCACATCCACATATCAGCCGTTCTCCTGCCTCACACCCTTTCTCCTCCTTGCCCATAATTGTATTATTGTAGCGAGAGCAGAACACATGGAATTGAAGGCTTGGGGAATTGAGCATGCAGGAACCTGTTCTAGGCTTGCTTGTGTCGTGGCATCCTATTTCAACTCAGGCTGGCCTAAGAATGCAGCCAGGACGCCTAACTCCCTCTAATAGCTCACTAACCTATATCCCTGCAGCGCGGAAGCGGGAGCTTGGGGAGTGAGGAGTTTGGGAATAGTTCGCGCTTCAACAAAATCCACCAACGCAGACCCCAGCAGTATTTTATTTCATGGCTCTTAGGCGTACAGAGGGCTTGGCTTTTATTTTTAGCTTCGCCTTTTTTTTCCTTCCCAAAAAATTACCGTGGAATATCCTCCCCCAATGCCTAGATTATATCTAGATTGTCGTTGCTCGCCCCGGGAAGGGGGGCAGTATATTGAGTAAGGCAATCATTAAGGAGCCAGGATGCGGCAGCTGGCATTCCTAACCTGAACTCGAGCCAAACAGACAGACCATGCTTGTGGGGCACAGAAGGCCCAAAAGGAACGCAGGCGGACCAATTTTTGCACCATATCCGGAGACGGACGGGAGGATCGGATCGTGAAGTTTCAAATTAGACAACTGGCCAATTACCAAAAGCGAAGATAAAGCTTGAAGATCTCACGCCCAGCAGTTTGGGCAAAATACGACTGGGTCCGCTAGGATCACCGTGTGCCCCTTGATTCGGCGAATCGAAAGTGGCCATAGACGAGAGGATCTTCGAGGAATCTGTGATGTAACGATGTCAGCAGTGAAGAGTTCCATTTGACCAACTTTGGAAGACGGCCCCCTTGCCCTAATCTTGAGCCCTAACTTTCAGTATGAACACGAACCAGGCAATTACTACCCTATACAACATTCACTGTCAATAATGAAACAAATTATCAATCCGCACCCAGAAATAGCCAGAATCTACAAAAAGTCAAACAGACGGAGCTTTGCATGCGACTGAACTAGTTAACTAGAGCAGCGGGAGGAAACCCAATGCGCCATCGCTCTTCGTGTTGTCGGGATCCTTCCACTACTAATTCCTGCGCAGCAAACAACCAGATTTAATGTGGGCTGGCTCCAGAAAAGGACTGCGGGACTGCGGGACTGCGGCTGCATGGCAGTTTCTCTCACTATTTACTAGCCGCGGCGAGTATGTGGCAATTGGTGTTTATTGGAGGGACGGCTTGACCACTGCCAGACATGAAACACCCATACATCCATGGAGCCTCTGCAGGCTGCAGTTCAAGCGTCCATTGGATGCACGCAGTGCATAATACATACGATCTCGATGGCCTCCAGGCTCTGGCTTATGATTCCCAGCTTCCAATATTGTTCTGAGCCGTCCAAAGGCGGGAATATCGACATGCATTCTCTTTCCCCACCAATATCTTCCCGTCCTGCCCGCCTTGTTCCCAGACCGCCGGGACACACTGCCACGTCAAGCACTACGATTAGTTTGCTTTTTTTCGAAATTCCTTTTGCCTCCCTTTCCTGTGGGCTAAAGCTAGCTTTGAAGTTGTTCTCACCTACCCAGCTTTATTCTGATATTTGATCAACTTGGACTCAGGCGAGATATTGCCTACATGATTGATACACCTCGGCGATAATTTTAGTCTTTGTGTTGTTCGTTTCTTTTTTTCTTAATAAAAAAATTCTTTTCTTTTCTTTTCTTTTCTTTCGTTTTCCGAACAACCTGCCGACCAATCCGGATTCTGCGGCAACTGACAAATATCCCGTCCCGGACCACTCTGTCGGTTCCTTGTCCCAGGCGAGATTGAAATTTAGGAATGGAGCGTCATGCTCTAAGAAAATCGAGAGCTTTGGAAGGAGATTATTTCCGTTCTTGTCCGCCGCCGATGCGTGGGTTGGGGGTGTGACCGCGTGAGGGAATCGACAATCCTTGTGGATTGGCACCTGTAGCGACAAACCATGACATGAATTATTCGATGCTACTCAACCACTGGATGCTGGAGCTTGAGAGTGCATTGACGTCCATGGCGTTCGGCATGTCCCGGACCATGGATGACAATTCATCCAGAATTCCATTTTTTCAGACCGGATCCATCATCTTCAAGCCAACATGATGAGAGACAAGATGAAATACGAGAGAAGAATGACAAATCCTACTTTTCAATTTATAATCACCTTCTTGATCGGAGCTACTCAACATCACCGCCAGCTACTACAAAGGCCTAAAGACTACAGCATGATCTGGTGGCGTGCTGTCCGCTAGATTTCTTTGCGTTTGCTTCTCGTTAAGCAATCGGACCCAGAGCTCCGGGGCTCAAAAAAAAAATAATAATAATAATAAAGCATGAACGAAAAATACCGGGAAAGAACCTAGATTTTTTTTAAGTTTTGAGAGGGGGCTGTGTGGTTCAATTCATATGCACGTTGACATATCAATCTATTCTCACTTCTCTCCCCAATTCATCGCTCTCAAAAATTTCTGAGCAAATGCAATGCACCCTTGCATTGTGCATGCGCCCAAACTGAAGAAGGATTATGATATGGCCTTGAGATGGAAAGGATCGGATATAATAATAATAGGGGACACGTCTGCGTCTAAATAATGCGTGTCGAATTCCCCGGGGGCTACTCATGCAGCTTACCAATTCACTCGTTGGGACAAAAATGCTCCATGGTACTGGGAAAGGAGTGACAACGGGTGCAAACGGCGTGGCCAAGGCAAAAAGGAAGGAGAAATATGAAAGGGGAGAAAAAAGAGAAAACTTAATCAGCAATGCAGCTACGGTCATGAAAGGAAATTGATTCATCGTAACGCACCCCCTTTCTATGCGGCCTCCTTTGCTAACATCCTGACCCACTTGGCGCGATTCATCAGATATCGACGAAGTCCGATTGCTGGAGGGTTGAATGAAGATAGGAACCGCATTGGATACCTATATCGGTAACCAGCTTCTCCGGCCTAGGGGTCATGTTTTGTAAATGTATCATATCCTCCTGAAGTGGTTCTTGTTCATTCCAGACCCCTGATATTCATTCCTCGTTTCTTGACATTCCTATCTCCATAAACCTGCCAGCAAGGCGATCCCACATTCCACATATATTGCTAATCACGCAAGGCGATACATTTCTACATTTCCATACTTTTATTGTATGCAATATATTTCCCTGGCATACGGCGTCTGCCTACTTGCCGCTTGTTTTCTTTTTCACCACCGTATTCATCACATCCATAACTTCATCTGATCGATCTCATTTCAACTTTCAAATCGCTGAGCAACTAGAAACGAATGCATATACATCCCTGGATATATGTACCTAGATATACAAATACACCTGTAAATCCCAGCCCATAAGGATACCCAATACGTAACTCATTGCCTGTTATAATTTATTATTAGGTACTTTAGGGATGTAAGACCCTCCGCCAAATACGATCTCGAAGATGGGAGATTTCTCAACATCACTCCACCAAACCTCACCAGGCCAGCTGCTTGCTTTCTCGTAGCGGAGTCATGTAAATAGCCAAGGCAAAAAATAAATAAATAGAAAACAGACATATCCCGCCTAAAACATGGATCCCCTAAGGCTGTACATGCGAGGCGTTGCTAATAAATATCCTCAAATTCCTCGTTACATATGCACACCGTCACCGTTTTCGCAGGCTTCCCGCTGTTTCTCAACCACACAGGGTGCTGGCTAGGACTCTGTCTTCTTCACCAGGTATTCCGATACCATTAGTGCCACGCTCGTTTCCAATATCTGGGTTTGAGGTGATTGACCATTCAGAACTCCTGGAGAAGGAAACACTGCCTGGGTACCGGACAGGGCTCTATTGCCCAGCATACGTTCAGCAGGTTTTCAACAACAGGTATCAAATCGTTGGAAAGCTTGGCTATGGTGTTACCTCTACAATATGGCTTGCTCGCGACCTATTGTAAGCAATTTCTCATGATTTCGTATCACTACTTGGGCAACTAGTAGTTGGCTACTCCCCACCATTGACCTTCTAATAGAGAGTCCCCCAGATTTGATGATTGAGAACATGATGATCTCATAATGCCTGGACGTTATAGAGCCCCAGAAATTCTTCTGCAGACGAACTGGGCAAACAAAGTTGATATTTGAAGTATTGGAGTGGTGGTAAGCTGCAGAATAGGGTTGTGTTAATATCACCATTTCATCGCCTCTAACTCATCTATACCCAGGCCTGGCATTTGTGGATGCAAGGAACCTTTTTCGTGGCCGACACATAAAGTCGAATGAGTACCATGAGGTGCGTCTTCTTTCAGAACAAAGTGCGGCTATGGGCGTGCGGTCATTTGCCACCCGCCACCGGAGCTTTGGCGTTGGAGCAAGGTCTATCCCGTAGTTTGAGACAAAAATGGTAAATACTAAACAAAACAAAAACAATGTAAATCGCATTTTTAGTATGAGGGAGCTATACTAATAATGCATCTCAACCAGGTAAATGGAAAGGCCTCGTGCTAGGGAGAATGGGGAGCAAGGGGAGCAAGGGGAGGAAGGGGAGCAAGGGGAGGTGAAGGAGATGGAACCTCAGCAGGGAGGCCAGCAGAAGTGTGCTATCGGATAGCCAGGACATAGAGGTCGCTACGCGTAGCTGGCTGTAGATAAATAGCGCGACTTTTTCAAAAGGGGGGTGGAGAACGGAGATCAAGCAGACCAATCCTGCAAGTAGGAGATATCACAGGATACGAAGCTGCGGTTGAGTTAATAGAGATATCCCAACATGAACATGTATATTATAGTTGACATAGTCAATAGCTAGTAGTGGCTAAGGAAGCATTAACTTATAGCTAAATGCTTTCCTTGCATTTGAATCTTTTAATGGGCGCAGCGAGCAAGGAAGAAATGTAAGTGATGAATATGGGTGAAGGGGATAATTTACATCACAAAGACCAGGTGCGGTGAGAAACTGTTGAGATATTTTAGAACATGTAGGGCATATAACTGTAGCCTTTCCACCATTCAAAGTATTCCTAGTCCGATCGCCATTATAAATAACTTACTGAGCTGCTGGAATTACTTGATGCAGATAATGTGCAGATTCTCATTCATGGGCTGAGCCGAAGTAAATACTAGAATATAGTACATTCCGCAAAAACCACAAATGTGTAAACAATCTCAACCAACAGGAACTTGAAGCCAACAATATATATATACCCTCAAGGCAGAGAGTGAGTGAGTGAGAGAAAGGAAAATAATCCCTTTGCAACCGAAGACTAAAAAGGGGCGAGGACAAAAAGGCCTGACGAACATCTTACATAATCAGATACTGACCTCATTGTCCAAACTCCGCAAAACCTCCGATACAAAAAGATTTCTGGGGCATGCGAACAAGAAACACTGAAGGCCCATCGCCCTGCCACACTAAATTAAGTACAAAAATTCCGTCTCCTCCTCTCCCCTACCGCCCTCCCGGTCAAAACGTGGCCCCGCACCCCTCGATCACCTCCAATTAATCTCCGCCCGAAAAATCCGATGTCCCCCAACCCGCCCCTCTTCCTTGCCTCGATCGGCAACCCGCCGCCCCGATGGCACAAAACCCTCCACTCAGCCGGTCATATCCTCCTCCGCGCGCTGGCTCAACACCTAGATGCCCCCTTGCAGCCAATGGCACCCTACTCCCTCCCCACCCACCCACCCCCACGAGACCATCCAGGCCCCTACACCGCCTGCAGCCAGCTCCCACACACACGCACGCCGTTGACGCTCTGGCAGTCGCCAACGCTTATGAACGTATCCGGCCCAACGCTGGTAAGGACGTATGAGAAGTGGCGTGCGGAGAAGGGGCTTGCGGTTGGAGGTGTTGTTGGTATCACAAAGACAAGCGCAGCAGACGTAGGTGCAAATATAATCAGCGAAGACTGCCAAAGCCAACCCGCCCAGACGTCACACGAAACAAAACTTGCAAAGGACAATAAAAACAATAACAACAACACCAACGATACAAAACCCATCCCGCTAAACCTCATCCTCCTTCA
Organism: Emergomyces orientalis; assembly: GCA_002110485.1. NCBI lineage: Eukaryota > Fungi > Ascomycota > Eurotiomycetes > Onygenales > Ajellomycetaceae > Emergomyces > Emergomyces orientalis. Next base: position 3,038,134 of record MOWL01000067.1, read on the forward strand.
TGACGACCTCGAACTTTCCCCCGGGAAACTCTCCGTGCGCCGCGGTGGCGCATCCCTTTCCGCGCGCGGCCACAATGGAATCAAGAGCGTGGTGAATAGCCTTGTGAAAGGGGGGATGCTGACTGCGGCGCGCGGGGCGGGGAAGAAGAAAGGTGGTGGCGCCGGGGCAATCGACCCATCCCGTTTCCAACTTACCCGTATTGGGGTGGGTATTGGGCGGCCGGCGAGTCGTGAGCCGGAGGAGGTGGCAGAGTATGTGCTGGGGAGGATGCCAGATCGGCAGGTGGAGGTGACGGAAGGGTTGGTGGAGGATTTGGTGATGATTTTGGAGAAGGAAGTTGGGATGATGACGGGGGAGTGATCTTCGATTAAGATTCTATCGTGGAGGCTGCATGTATGTACGATATTGACGGGTACACGTGTCCGCATAGTTTTAGCTACTAGATTTCCTTCTGTTTTCATTCCTGATCGTTTATTGGAGGATTACTTTTTTGTGGGATATATTTTGCTCAGATACCTCCTCTTCCTATAGACCTTTATGTTCTGTTTGGTCCTGTTTGTTTTCACTTCATGCACAGCGTTATGGGCGTCCATGGGCACAAAAGAAAACATCGAGAATAGAATCTCATCAATACGTTTCAAATACTCAGGGGCAAATCACGGAATAAATAATAACTTACCAAGATACGTACCAAATGAAAGGCATCTGTTATTTGCCCTAGCAAACCATGCATGCATTTAAATCCCAATTTCAATTCTCCTATTCTCCGATCTCTGACTCATCACCGCGCATATTTCATCACAGATAAACAGATATGAGAAAGAAAAACAGAGGAGAAGAAACAACCAAACCAAACTGCCTAATAAGTGCCAAACATTTTTCGTCGCACGACACGTGTGGAACCCCGGCCTTTTCCACGCTGGCACGCAAACATCCGTCCTAGGGGAAACAGGAAATTAGATCTACTCGGAGCAAATGGTAAGGCGTAGTGTATATATATAAATATATATGTTTATCTGGATGTACGTATGAATGTAAAAAGTAGAGCGGGAAAAGAGGTATATAGGAGCAGGAAAAAATCAGAGGAACAACGAAAAACATATGAAAAGAAAGAAAGGATAATCTCGCATCCGTTCATACCATTCTCCCTTCTATTTCTTCTCCTGCGTTTCGGAATAATAAAAATAAAAATAAAAAATAAAAATAAAAGCAAGAGTGTCCCTGCACGCCATTGATCTCAACAGAACACAGCACGGTGCAACACGGCACGGCACGACACGATCAGCTATTTCATTTCTTTCCAAACTGCGTACTCTCCCTCCTAACCCTCCCAAGCAGTGACCGCAAACTAGTCCGCGACCGTTGAGCCGTGGGCGTAGTTACCGTCGCCGCGGTAGCGTTAGTCGTACTGGTTACAGCGACGGCGGCACCTGGCGTTTTGTGGGATAGTGAGAGCGTGCTAGATGTCGGTGACGGCGCTGAAGTTTGGGCTGGTCGTTGTTCAGATCCTTGAATCGTCGGTTCTGAAGTGACGGTGGTGGTGGTTGTTTCTAACTCTGCTTTTAGCCTTGAGTCTGCATCTGAGTTTTGTATTTGAAATGACGGATCTGTAGAAGGGCCGGTTGCGGTTACCGCCATGGACACGTGCGTGGTTTCCTCTGCGGTTGCAATATCCTGATTAAGGATTGGCGGCGTGGTGGTGGTAGCAGCTGAATTACCAGCGACAAAATGCGCCAGGCCGTCAGGGTGGAAGCCCTTTTGATCCGCTGACATTGAAGCTGCCGCCGTCGCATCTGCCGTAGCCTGCCGAAGCAGCTCACCCAGACTTGATTCCTTCCCCTCGACCCGCCGGGTGAGATATACTTTCGGCACGGGACTCTGCCACGCAAGACTTTGTTTCCTAATCCGCTCCACCTCCTCCGTATATGCTGTTTCGTAAATGTCTATATCTGAGGCTCCCGGCGATTCGCTCACGATGGGCACCAAGTCCATTTCATCAATGGGAAAGCCACCGCTGCCGCTGTCGTCGAGGCCACTGGTGACGTCGGAGGTGCCCATGGGCTCTGAGATTGCATGGGGTGCAGCAGCACGGTTGAAATAGTTTGATGACGTCTTCTCGTCTTCCAATGTTAGGATACCAGCGAAAGTTGATGGGCCGATGAAAAGGAATGAGTGCTCTTCTTCTAGGGGGTTGCGAGCATGGCCCCGTGTACCTTCTGAAAAGCTTTGTTTGCTCGGGGTGTTGGTGCGGGAGGATTGAATGGGTGGTGGAGACGGGGATTTGATGGTCGATGCGGCGCTGTGTTGGTATAATTTTCCGTGCGTACTTGTAAGGTGCGAGGCGCTGCTGCTTTTGTGCATGGTGGGATGCATGTAAATGCCCTTTTCGATGACTCGTCGCCTGGAATCCGTGGAGCCAGATTTTGAATGGATGATCGTATCATGAGAGAGGGCAGGTTGCTCTGCGGTATTCCCAGACGGAAACTCAACGTCAGACGCATTCATGGATAGGGGCGGTTGAACGAAGTGCGATTCGACATCTTGGCCCAGGATACTTTGCATTGGGGCTGCGTCTTCCGGTTCGATGAGCCTTTTGAACTTCTGCACCGCTCTGACCTGGAGGGTAGGGTCAGAACCAATTTAACTTATGTGCACCGTATTCGATTCTACAAATAACATACCACTGTAAGCACATTACCTATCTTGTTGGTAATTGCAGAATTCACTTCTTCTTCTGTGGGATCCCCAATGAGATTGGCAGTGTTTTCCTCTGCGGACAGGAGAAGGTCGCTACCCCCTTTTGTGACCCAGGGATGGTTCTTATCTTTAATCAGTAAGATGGTCTTCAATCCGAATATGAAAGAAAAACTGGAACACTCACTCTAAGTTCAGGCATCTTGATCCTTTTTGTAGGGTCCTTTTGTAGGATATTTGTCATCAAATCTATGAAATCCTCATTTGTCTCATTTTCATATTTAACCTCATCATTCCTGATCGACTCGTAGAGCTCAAAGATGCTCTCTTGCTCGAAAGGTATTCGCCCATAGCGGAGGCAGTAAAGAGTCACTCCCATGGACCAAATGTCTGCGGCTGTGCCTGATATATCCCCGTGTTTCGCAACACACAGTTCTGGTGGCAGAAAAGCAGGCGACCCCGCTGACTTCGCAGTATACATCTCTGAATCTTTCTGAAACATTTCCGACACGCCAAAATCGACTACTTTCAGCACATCATCGTTAGTCAGGAGGCAATTGTCCGGTTTGATGTCCCGGTGAACGACATTCTGTGCATGCAGATACTCCACCCCCAGGATGAGGTCACGAAACCAGCAACGGCAACTTTCGTTGTCATAAGGGTCCGAAGATTCTCCCAGGCCCACCTTCATGATCACGCCTTTTTTGCACATCTCCATGACCATATATAACGAGTCTTCTGTGGGGTCGTCGAGCACTTCGTACAAGGCCACGAGGTTAGGATGATTTAGTTTTTTCATGATAGCAATTTCCTCCTTGATAAGGTATAGGGGGTTACCGCCTTCCTCGTCTTCGTGGCCGGATGGGTGGCGGTGGAGGGGAGAATTCAAACCCACACCGGCTGGGATGACTCCAGGGCGTCTAGTTCCCCGAGGGTTGCGCAAGACATGGGACTGGGCTCGTTTTCGCAATCGTGACTTGGAAAATTCTTTGACAGCCTTGAGAGTCCCTTTTTAGTTTCTATTTTTTTTACTGGATGACAATCAAACCAATGAAAGAAGGACGAAAAAACTCACGTATTCCTGGCCATATTGATCGACTGCGAGATGGACAGCCCCGAACGAGCCCCTCCCAATCTCCTGTTTTATGAGGTACTGGTTGATCCGGTGTTCAGCGGCGCCATCATCCTGGCTATTGGTGTATTCTGAACGAGCATTAAGGGTTTCCTTATCCAATTGGTGAACTGTTAGTACAAAAATGGCCATGCCGAGGTCAGGGGGGCAGCAATAGAGCTGGGGCGCCGCACTTTTACTCGACGAGGAGCAGTATGACTTCTAGTATGGTGTCTCAGAGGACTGTTGTAGGAGGCCGTGGTTGATCTAGGACTCATATCAAAAGTGTTAGCTGCCTCATCATCTATTCCAACAAAGCAAGCGAAATTATATTAAGCTGAAATATAAAGACGAAGCGAGTGGCACCAGGTGTCGAAACTGAGCAGATAGCTAAATTGGTTCATATCACACTGTCATCGCTAGGCCGGAGCTATTATCTATGAATAGCGTACCAATGGCAACCAGCTCTCTGCGCTCACACAGAGCTTCGAGAATTATGTATACATATATATATATATGAGATAGCAGGAATAACATACCGGGTGGTGCATGTTTCAGCAACGGCCGTGGAGCAATCGACTGTGATCTTTTCGGCCGCCGTCTGTTGTTGCTCAAAAGAAGAGAAATCTTGGGCCATTTAACAGTGCCTCTGGGAGGGGAAAGGGGCAGAGGAGAAGGTTGTTCAGTGGGCGGGGCCGACTGGATGTTAGAATATCACTGATATTTATATATCTGCATATATATGCGCCTCTCGCTCTCTCTCTGTGTGTGTGGTGTGTCCTGCGTCCGTTTTATCTGCTTATTTGACTGTTTGTGATTGTGGTGAGGGAAACAAGCCAAGAGTAGCTCAACAGGGCTGAATGTGGGGGGGAAGAGAGCCCCGAGATTCGGCTCTCTTCGTACAGAATGAGAGGAGGGGGATTTCAGCGCTATAACAAGAGGGGTGAGAGGGAGGGAGCGAGGTTGGCGAGCAATGAAGGCCTCCTAATTGAAGGGAGAAATAATGGGGTTTTAACAAAATAAAACAGAAGCAATCCGCACGATCTGACGAGGTCGTCAAGCATTGGGGACGAGGAAGTCGACTAATAGCAATTCGTGGATGCTGTAGCGGGCATTGGCTAGGGCACTGGGGTCGGGATCGTCGATATCGGGACTTAGAAGCACGAGCCCTAGAAAAACGCAATTCACAGCTATTATTAGGGACCCATTCTTGCAGAACAGAAGCACCAGCAGAACTCCGTATATATTGATTGACTGAGATATCTATGAATATACCTAAATGTGTTTAAGGGAAAGTTAACGTTGAGGTTGAAGTTGATGATAAGTAATCAAGTAATTTGCCGTGGCAATAAGAAACCTCTGCTAAAGATCGGCTAAGCTGGGGAACAAATATGCTTGGAGATCGTTACTTCCACGGAATATTCGTATAATACCCACGTCCGCATATCTTCGCCCCGGTCAACTCGAGAAAGGAGAACGAAGATAGAGATATCAACACAATTGCAACACACAGCGCAGAATATCCCCCAACCACCGAGCGCATATTAACCTCCTGCATTCCTCGATCTTCATCATCTACTGCCTATCTTCTAGCCGTCTTCATCCCATTTCCCGCAAATATCACCTAATTGACACCATCACCACCCCCATGGTTGTGTACTCCTTCTACATCTTCGACCGCCACGGTATGTTATATTCCCAGTTCCCCTTATCGTATACCCTACTCAGCAACTCCCTATATTAACACCTCATACCTCTACCCAATGCAGCGGAATGTATTTACAAGCGCCGCTGGCTCCCACGCCCAGCCTCCACCACTTCAAAACCCTCTCGACCAACCTCAGAATCCACGGCTCTCAGCAATGGCCTACCAACATCCATACCTTTCTCCCATCAAAGCCTGACCGCAGAAGATGACGCAAAGTTGATATTCGGCACCGTATTCTCGTTACGGAATATGGTTCGCAAGCTGGGCGGTGATGACGACAAGTGCGCAATCAACTCTTTGAGCAGCAAGGACTTTGGAAATCAACGCCATACTGACAATAAACATTTCCGCAGCTTCATCTGTTACCGAACAAGCCAGTACAAGCTACACTACTATGAAACGCCCACGAATATCAAGTTTGTCATGCTCACAGACATCAAGTCCAGCAGCATGCGGCTGGCACTGCAGCAGATATATGTCAATCTCTATGTGGAATATGGTCCGTCCATTTATATCTCTTCCATTTCCGGAAATATTGAACACATTTTTTGGTAGTAATATTATTTTGTTAACCTGGAACCGGCTATATTTTCCAGTGGTCAAAAACCCCCTGTCCCCCGTCGAACACCCAGGCGGCCTGGGCGTAAATAACGAGCTATTCGAAGAGTCTCTGGAACAATTTGTGGTATGTTTATCGATTCTTGAGCTACCAGCCTTTTTGTTTATTACTCTTTTTTAGCATAATTTAACTGACGCTACAGCAATCCTCCAGACTCGGGTATTAGCCTAAACCTCCAAATCCTGGCTGTTCCCCTGTTGTGGCTGGGGCGTGATTTATATACTTTGTTCCATTCACTCCCCAGTGGATAATTACCTACCAGCTGCAGCATCGCCCACTTAAATTCGCCGTGACGGGCTTCCCTTAAGAATGGGCTTCACACGATCATGGGTAGAGTGCAATCATTGTCTGCCCGGCAAAAACCATCTGCATCTTCATTCTCCGGGATACAAAAAGGTGCTTTACAAGTCTTGGCACATTTCGTGTAACATTCCGTGTGGAGAGATATTTGGACACAACATGCCATGCGTGACTGGCCAAGCGCTCTGCCGAAACCATACACTCAACTACCTGTACAGTTTGTCAGTTGGGGGTGTAGCCCCTCAGAGCATCCCTTACCGACGACCGACGACAACAGGTCGCCGTTTCATCTGAGAGCACAATTTCATCCACGCCAACTGCTCCCCGTCTTCGCAAATTTTGCCCAACTATGCCCCCACGATAAAGTGCCAACGAGCCATGGTGGGGATGATCCTGGAACACTTTTTTTGTAAAGTTTTAAGCCACTCGACTCGATTCCCTAAAGTTGGCGTTGTTTTGCCTATATCATAAAATCTCACGTGACTCAACAAGCCCTTGAAGGTTCGTTGCAGCATTTGCTTATTCTCTCCTCATCTGAACGAATCCTTGATGTATACTAGAGTCTAGATAGTGAACGCATTACCAACTTCTTACCTCCTTACAACAACGAACACCTGTAATTCCATTCTAGACAACTAACACAACCAAATTTCCATGATTACAAACTTAGAAAACTGAAAGAGGACAATGGATAAATACTTTCACTGCCACTAGAACATCACAACTGCAATTGATCAGTACTCCCAATATGGCTCTCTTCCTACTTTTGCTCTTTTATCCGAAGAGTAGGAGAATGGAAAATCATGACGCCACATTAATCATACACAACACCTCTAGTTATTGCGGGCGGTACTCCTACTCAGCCTCGAAATTATCCACACTCTCAAGGAGCTCTGCATCGCTTGCCTCCCAGGGATGCTGTCGCTCAAGCCGTCTAATCAATTGCACATGCCTCTCGCTTCTCGGCTCGATTCGGAAATTGAACTTGGTCGGATACGTCAGGATCCCCGGTTTCGGTTTCACATCCACCTCGATTTCCTTGCCATCGTTCCCCATCGCCTTGCGGATTTTGAAGGCGGCCAGAGATTGCGCGATGTTGAGGTACAGGCTCGAGTCCGCGAAGAACCGCCCAGGACATACTCTACGGCCATAACCAAAGGCCTCGGTGGTGGGATCGGGTTCGCTGCGCGGCGCAAGGAACCGGGCCGGGTCGAATGATTCTGGATCGGCGTACACGTCTGGGTCGTGCAGGAACCACCAGACGGTGGGGAGGAGGAATGCGCCCTTGGGGATATGCAGGCCGTTGTATTCGATATCCTCAGTGGCCGTGTGAGGGAACCCCATGGGTGCGATGGGCCACCATCTCGACGCCTCTTTGACCAAGGCATCAATGTACGGCAGCTGGCTACGGTCTTCAAAGCTGGGAAGGCGGTCCGCGCCAACAACACGATCAATCTCCTCTTGGGCCTTGCGCTGCACGTGGGGGAACTTGATCATAGCTAGGGTAAATATTGTGAGAGTAATCACTGTAGTGTCCGCAGCAGCGCCATATAGACTGGCTGCTGTCCAAATGATAGCTTGCTCATCTTCTTGTTCTAGTTTGGCGTTCTCATTTCCCCTAAGTTGTTGGACAAGCTTTGATACGTATGACAGCCGGTATGAAGTAGGGCCACTAGCCATCTGACGTTGGACAAGCCGGTACGGGATATATGCTGCCGCGTGGATGGACTTTCTCCATTTACGAGCTGTCTTCTTGAATGTGGCACCAGGGAAATATTCGGGGAGATATCGGAGGGCGGGGATAATATCAACGGCCCATGCCATGGGAACAGCAGCAAGTGAGAACTCGGTCATCATTTTCTCAATCAAGTCAACCAAAGGATCAGGTTTATGCGGCTCGATAGTGTAGCCGTATGCCATTTTCAAGACAATAGCGCCGGCGGCGCTGCCCTCATTTTAGTACACGATCCTCCCGCCCCAAACTCAAAGGGGCAAGCATTGGACTTACGTCTTGAAATGTTCCAGCCACTTGCCAGGCTCATTGAGCGCCCGAACAAGCTGTCGGTTTACCTCAATCTCTTGGACACTGCGGAATTGTGCTGCAGACACCTTGGTACCAAGCTCCCGGTGCAGGTACTTACGGCAGCGGCGGAAAGTAGGCGTGTAACTCTGGCAAAGGACGATGGACTCATAGCCACATAGTATATTTGCCATGACCATTGTAGGCCGTCCGGATGTCTTGCTTGACATCTGCTCCAGCAGCTCATGCGCCGCGTTCTTGTCATGGATGATGACGAGCGTCATGCCTAGGACCGTCACGGAGCTAATGCCACCGTAGCGGTCCTTGTGTTTTATCCAGTGCTGGTATTCAGGCGTGCCATCGGGCGGGAAATCTTTCAAGTTTCCCAGGATAGGATGCGGTTTGGGGCCTGGGGGTAGTTTGCACTGGCTCTTCTTCTGGGTCGAATTTTGATAGACAAGGTACCCGATGAGAGCGGTGAGACCCCAAAGGATCAAGGATGTAATCGCCATGCTGGTAGATCGCCTGTCAGGCTCAATGATAACAGCAGCAATGCGACCAAGACTCGTTGCAGCTTGCGCAACCCATGAAGGCTCTACAAGGGGGCATCATCGTATACCGGGCTATTGTTATTCCAGCTCTAGTGTGGGGTTCTCACTTCCTTCGCTGTTGGATATCTATCGCTCTTCATATAGCACACTACATAATCTCCCCGTACATTCAAGTTATTGATGCCATTTTTTCACATGTATAACTAAGTGTTGGATATAGACCCACTAGTAAACTCAAAACTAAAGAACTTAAAATGGACAAAAGTCAGTAAAAACAACCTTGACATAAGGCAAAATTAGAACCAAAAGAAATACAAAGCTGAAAGCTAAAAGAAACATGGTATATCTATTACCTGCGTACTTTACTATGTCTCCATGTCGATCCGTTTATATTCTCTCTGGGGATATCACAAAACAAATAGTAGCAAAATATAATAAAAAATAGAAAAGAAAAGAAAAAAATTAAAAAAAACCCTCCAATTCAAACACAAATTTCCATTCAAAAATTCAATTCACCTCCAAACATCCCTCCCTCCCCACCAACCAGACATTCAGCCCCCTCCTGCCCACCACACGCTTAAGCGTCGGCCACACCCCATCCCCGCCAAAGTCTATATCATCCATATTCAAATGGCGCGCGTACGACCAGAGAAGATGCAATTGTAGGGAGGGCACATCTCTGCCTTCCTGCTTTTGCTCGTTTGCTTTATTCTTCTCCAAAGCCTTGTCTCCATCGTTAACGGATGGAGCCCTACCGTCGACAACGACATATTTATCCAGAAACATATTCGAGTTCGGCGCGATAAGAAGGGTAGGGTTGTCGTGTCGAATTATGGCTTTATTGTCGATAGTATTATTGCTATTTTGTTGGTATCCTTGCTCCGCAACACGTTCCCGGCGCTGCGCAGAGTTGCCCCATTTCCGCTTCCCCTTTCGTTCGCGTTCGCGTTCACATTTCGGGACCGACTGTTCGAGCTTCTCTATCATCTCCGGGCCTGAAATACCCATCAGGTCTACAGTGGAGACGTTAGAGAAAGAAAGACGGGGGGCGCTCGTGTTGCTTAGGTCACCTAGCAGCCACGAGGGTGGGGAGTAGGTTTTCCACCAGAAGACAGTTGCGGTGCCGCTGGGCATTGACAGGCCGTCTCTTTCGAGGGAGGAAGCAAGCGGGGCGGTTGAATTGGCGAGGAGGGTAGGGAGGTGGAGTTGCGTTGGTATCACCCCTCCCTGGTGATAAATGCCCATGAGGATGCCTAGGGAGGCGTTGAAGACGACCCAGGATGCTAGGAGGAGGCGGGAGCGTGGGGGACGGAAGCAAGTTAGGAGGAGGGGCACGCAGGGGATTAGGAAGCGGGGTTCTTGGTGGGGGAAGAGGGAGAGGAGAGCTGTTGCGGAGAGGGCAGAGACGGCGCGGAGGTTGCGGAGAGAGAAGTACCGGCGGGCGCTTGGGATTGTGAAGGAGCAGAGTAGCAGGAGGTAGATGGGGCCGAGGAGTTGGGGGAGGTTAACGAAGAAGTGATTGTAGCGCGGGTGCAGGCCGTGGTTAGACAGGTTTGAGGTGTCGGAGTTGTAGAGAAGGTTGTTCAAGGGGGTAATTATGGGGTTGCGGAAGACGTCGGAGAGGGATGTTGGAGATGCGCTGTAGAAGTCTGTGTCTGTGAAGATGGCGATGAAGCAGAATATGAGGCCGAAAACGATTATTGTAAGAAGTGAAAGAGGTCTATATGAGCGAAGTTAGTGCAACGGGTCAAATGGGCCAGTTTTCATTGCAATGAGAGACAGGGGATGATATACTTGTGAATGAAATGCGGGACCAATCGAAGGCCGGGTATCAAAATAAACGCTGGAAAAGTGATTCTATTAAAAACCCCCGCGACGAGCACGAAAGATAACACAACGCATGCAAAGATAGATGAATGTTGCTACAGAAGGTGTCAGCAGAAGTCTTGTCCATGTATAACGGAACTGAAGTATATGTGTGCGTACTTTGTTTTCGAGAATGCGCTGTATCAGGACCAAGCTCCACGCGACCAGCAAAGTCTCCAACGAATTCGAGAAGGTATGTGTCTGGAACGTCCAAGTGACATAGGAGGATGCTACCAATACCACAGTCTGGCGACGCAGGCGCGGAGACGATGACACCAGCTCATGGATCGCCCAGTCCTCCATGACAAAGCTCAGAACAAACATCCCCCCGCGAAGAACATAGTATATCAGGTCTGGTGGAGTACTCCCCGTCCCGGCCTCTGCCCATAACCACTTCAGGAGGGTCATGGGCACGCCATAGAGAAGCCATAGCGGGAAGACGCTCCGTATAGGGTGATCTGAGGTGAATTCCCAGGTTGGTTTGGAAGGATAGTTGTATATTTGGCCTGTAAGAGTTCAATTGTTAGCCGTTTATTGTACGTTTTGATCTTGTGTATGGTCAGGCAACGCGGCATTAGCGGAGATGAGATTGGTAACGGAGTTGAGAACCCGCGGCCAGGATACAAAATTATTATTATTATTATTATTATTATTATTACTCAATACAGGAAACCAGCGCGGTTGCAATCGCGTGAAGCGAATTGAAGCAGAGGCGCTTTGCGCCAAAAAATTCGAGAAACACATCAGGAGGTCAGAAAGGGAGGCTCATACCGGCGAATATCTCCGGGCCCTGGAAGTTCTCATCGGGGTGGAGATAGCTGGGCGAGAGGGCAAAGTAGACGCGAACCACGAGGAGCAGCAGGTATGTTCGTCTCCACATGGCGCAGGATAAATCAGGGCATTAAATTGCGCGACCATGGGAAGGGACAGAGCATTGTACCTGGGGGTACGTGGATCAGTGAGGAGTGGTTGCTGTGAAGAGTTAGTTGTGTTGGGTGAGATAGAAAGAAAAAAAGGTGTTGATGATCAGCAGCAGCAGTTAGTAAGAGATCGGTGGCTTGAGCCTGGTCACATATAGGGAACAAGCACAGAGAAATTACATGTTGCATGCATACTCTTTAGGGGTATGTTGAATTGCTCGTTATTATTTTCATCCTACAATATTTACTTTTTTGCTTATTTACCTGATCGTACGAAGCAGATTAAATCGAATGGGGATAGCTTCAAAATTGCCCTGACCATGGTTCAGTTTACATATTGAGTTAACAGTTCTTGGTCCCCCAAGATCTAAAATGTTAGGCACCGAACCACCCAGGGTTTGCCTAAACGCTTTAACTAACAATAGCGGCCGAAGGCGCTGGTTATAGTTAAGCCTCGGTAATGTAATTTTTAGTATCAAGCCCAAGAGCCCGGGCCATGGCAGGTTAGCCCTTTCAAAGAAGTGCCCCATTGTTAACTGCTACATAGGTTTATAGATTCTAGGATGAAGCCGATGCATTCAGGCCTTCATAGTAAGTACAATGCAAACTAACTTCAAAAACAGCTAGTATTTCAAGATATTCCATCATTCAAATATATTCTTCCACTGGCTTAACCCCGTATCTACCAGGGAGCACCCGCAGAAAAGGACATTTTACCTAGGTACCCTCCACGGTAACTGACTGAGGGAGTGACATTTGATCCACGTGACCCCGCTTTGTCACCCGCCAACCCTTCTGGCTGCCTTGCGGTGTCGTCTTGTTATAAACCTCCACATCTTCCCTGACATCAAACTCTCCACTCACCACTCACCACAACTATCACCACTCCTCTGTATCTTCTACCTCGCTCTGATAATAACCTTACACTACGTCTTCCGGAACATCTCTCATCCAAAAACAACTCGAGTGTCAACCTGCACACGGTATTGTACCCCCTCTATCAAACCTCCCTCGTATCGTGGTTTCCCCGCTCCCTGGGAGCATCCTGCGGACGAGATCAACCTGCACAGCACTAACTCCCACTTGTGCGCATATAGAGGACCGGAGCTCCCTCTTCCCGGAGGATACTCATTCCTACTATCTATTCTACCCCCCCCCCCCAAAAGCCATAGAGCTCGCCTGAAGCAAGAACCATACATACCAAAACATGTCGCCTCCCGCCAAAGATGACGCCAATGCCTCGAGTGCTGGCAAAAATGAAGTGCGGCTGATTCCCTCCGATGAGCCTCAAGGCGGCCCTGGAATTCCAGTCGGTATGCTGCGATCCCTCCCCATTTCCTTTTGAAATCATCGGAACAAGGCGCGCAAAATGCCCCAAGTGAACATTCGTTAAAGTTCCAGCTTATTTTCTTCGTGGTTTGCCCTGTACTAATATATATCTTGTTTAATTCAGAACGTTCCATCATAGAGCGATCCATTCTGATCAAGAACATGCTCGAGGATGTTGGTGGAAGCATAGAAGATGAGATCCCAATTCCAAACGTACGGATATGCTCCTCGTTTCTTGAGCTCTCATTCCGCCCCTCCGCAAAAAGCTAACAGTGCATTGTAGGTCAACAGGGCCGTCCTAGAAAAGGTCATCGCTTGGTGCACAAAGCACCAAGGCGATCCCCCAAGCACCGGTGACGAGGACAACGACTCGCGCAGAAAAACCACAGACATCGACGAATGGGATCAAAAGTTCATGCAAGTCGACCAGGAAATGCTGTTCGAGATCATTCTGGTATTTCTTTCCCGCCTCCTAGTTATATTGGGTATAAAGTACTAGGTATACTAATAGAAAATCAAAACTACCCTCAGGCCGCCAACTACCTAGACATCAAGGCCCTTCTCGATATCGGTTGCAAGACCGTCGCAAATATGATCAAGGGCAAGTCCCCGGAGGATATCCGCAAGACTTTCAACATCCAAAATGACTTCACACCAGAGGAAGAGGCTCAAATCCGGGCAGAGAATGAATGGGCTGAGGAGTATGTTTTCTTTCTCACTTATCTCTACGCATTCTCAAAACCCCCTCCCTCCTCCCTAGACAATATACTAACCACTCTCTACAGTCGTTGATTTCCACCCATCACTTACCACAGCTTAATATGAAACCAACTCTTCTTCATCCTCCACTCTCCGAAGTTTTCTTGGTGTATACCACCATGTATGCAATCATTCACAACTAAAGTCTCGGGTCGCATTCTCCAATATGGTTTGTTTAACCCGCGGAATTTGGGAAGGGATCCTAACGCTTCGGAAATGGGTGGGATAAAGGGTAAAATAATATTCAAAAATCCAATAAATCAAAAAAAAAAAAAAAAAAAAAAAAAAAAACCCATTTGCAACAGAGAAAATTCACATATATGCCCTCGTCGCGTTCTGTTCCCTAACACCTTTTCCCTGACTCTCTCCCCAATATTACACCCGTATAGTTTGTCTTCAGATATGATACATATCGGTCAGGCGTTCTTCTCGTTCTTTCTCATTGTGTTTTCAAATGGCTCGTCTCTATTTCCGTTTCCGTTTCCGTTTCTTGTTGCTTTATCCCTCGTCTCTCGTCTTTAGTCCTCAATTTCCCCCCTTTCTCCCTTCACACTCAAATACGGGGTGATCTCATGTCATTTTATCAACATGGTATCACAAAAACACAATACATACAATTGAAATCAAATCAATTGAAATCAAATCAAATGAAATCTTTTCTTCATCAATATTCAAAGCAGTCAATTCACTCAGGCCGTCAACCATTCACTTTTTCCTTCCACGTTTTGATATCTTTTCAACTCTTGTACTCCCGCCCGCTTGGCATCTTCTTCCATCAAGTCCTAATCCGCCCTAGTCTCCTGCCCCTTGCCGCTCAAGGGTCTCCATTTAAACAAGTACAATAGCTCTTTGTTTTGATTTATAGTAAACCCCAGATCCTCTAAGATCAAACCTTTGTTGCCCCCTCTGCGACAATCTCTGTTCCTTTTTTGGCATGTCTTCCCTCACCTTCCTAATCTTCTTCCTCAAAGAACATGGGCTATGTATGTACAATTCTTTGTACCCCACCATTTGATGCCTGGCCCGTGGATGTCTGCAGCCACCCCTAATACTAATAATAAGCAAAAAAGAAAAAAAAAGGCCCTCAGTGCTTTGGGTGTTTTATGCTTTGGATAATCTGTATATGTACGAATGGCCCCTAATATGAGTGAGTTAATGATGGGGCGCGGCTCGCTTGACCTGCCTTTCCTTCCTACTCCATTCATTCATTCCACAGAGATTATTGTTACTTGTTACAGGTAAAAAGGGACAACAAAAGATAAATATAAAAAGGAATAATTGAAAAAAATCGAAATGAAGAAGTATGAAATCGAAATAAGAAATATCTCTGTCTCTGCCTCTGCCTCTGCCTCTTTTCTTCTAACTCCAATCTCTCTTTTCCTCTTGTTGTGTAGCTGTTCTACTCACTTTACCAGTTTATTTCACTTTTCCTCTTCTATTTTGGGGTTTTAGCAGTGCCCAGCGGTAGTTAGTTGTTGTAGCTGTTCCGTTCTCTTTTCTTTATCTTGTTGATAATACATGAGGATGAAACCAGAAAACTGGTCAAAGAGCAAAATGGAAATATGAGTAAAAGGGAAGCTGGGATAGTAAAATTATGAAATGGTTGAGTTTTTGCCGCATTTGCTCCCCATGTACGCATTTCTACTCATTCATTCCATAGATACCTAGATAAGCATTCATACCTCATTCCGGTAATGGTTTTTTTTTCCCCTACAGCAAGCTACCTATGAGCTTCTTTCAAGCATAAGGCCAGCAATTTTTTGGTATAGTAGCCATGAAAGCTGCTGCTTTCTAAAACCGCTGCTAATGTTCTCCTTCTGTTCCGCTTGTTTCACCATACATTTTAGAGTTGATCCTACTGTGCATATGCCCCGCTTGGTTTGGGATTATGTAGAGTAAGGAAATCTACCCAATGTTTAAGCGATTGTCAAGTTGTTTTTTGTTTGTTCAAATGGGGCTTTTAAAATCATTTGAAAAGAGTTGACCTTTAAAAAGTACGTTCCGCACGTACCAGAGTGTGAATCCCAGTAAACTGCTAACTGACAGTCTGGCAGCAACCTGGTTCGTTGGAATCCCCTTTTGGAAGGAAGATTGGAGAACAACAGTCCTGAAACTGAGAGCTGTTTTATGGAGCTGTCTTCCACTTTCGTATCGTGAAGCAGGAAACGAAGCAAAAGGAAGGAGAAAAAAAAACTTGAATTTCGGCTCGTCGTGTACATCAGATAAAGGCAAAAACCAGAAGCACCCCTTTGGCATCCCCACCATTGACCAATCCCCTGGCTAACGCCTAGAACCTAAAATCCTAACAGAACCCTTGACGCATTCGTTACTTTGCTTCCTTTTTCTTTTCGATTTCCCGTGTCCAGATCCGAATATTACCAAACAGAAGAAAACAAAGAACGACACTGAAATTCAACCGATTTCCCCAGGTACATTGCTCCCCACGTTCTCATTTGATACATATTTTTTAGAGTCGTCCGTCAAATCCATTTGTTTCCGTTTGAAATAACCGGATTTAGATCAAAATATGAGTGGAGTTGCGGGGTCAGTGCGGGAGAATGTACCGAGATAGGAAAATAAAAGGTTGGGAATGCCATCAAGACGAGGGAGGAAGGTTTGCGGTTTTTAGGTGGGGAAGGATCGATTGTTTTGCGATTAATCTAAATGCCGAGACGAGTCTTGCGCCAATGCCTCCGCTTGGCATTATATCTAAGTGAAGAGAAAAATATCCTGTCAGCCAATCCGTTCCAAGTCGTATTTCATGTATCCCTTTTCTCGGAGCCTGTGATTCTTGTTTATATCCAGTTATGGTGGGATGTCATGACTCTTATTTCGAAAGGTATGTTTGGGATGCGACGCCGTAAAGTCCTTCGATAGAATGTCGCTTCGGTTTTGATTTTCGCGTTCCTCAACCTATTTCCCCCTTTACTTCATGTATTCCTTCCAAGTATTCGTTTTTTTCTTTCCCTTGGTCTTTCTTTCGCTCCATCCCCCCAAATACACCTCCTTCAAGGCAGCTCGGGGAGAAAAAAAATGGAATGGAAAATTTACCTGATGGTATTTCCGGTCCGCAGACGAATCCATTGAGGAATGGGGCGGTTCTGCTTCTGGGCTTTGGCAAGCTTCTGCTTGGTGCGGAACGATTTCTGGCTCTGTATTCAGATATATCAAATGTCGTTATATTAGCCTTTTGTCTGCTGACCTTGGGTACTGAACTCGAGAGATTGAACGGAGGAATCGATGAAGGAGATTAGTGGCAGAGCATCTTGCACTTACCGGCATCCTGGCGGTCAAGGGCAGTGTAAATGCTCGAGACTTGATGGGGTTGATGGTTGTTGATGTCGGAGGGGGATTGCTGACCGTTGCGTGCGGCAGGCTCGCGGGAGATTTTGTGTGGGTTTTTTGGTTGTCCTATCGAGGGAACTCGCTTACTGATCGGGATTAGCGTGGTGGGAACCGGTCATGTGATTTGGTACAGGGCTCGGCTCTAGGCGGTGGAGGGCGGCATTATTAACCAAGCGTTTCAGGATATTGTAGAATGTCAGTTGTGTATGGCCATTGGAAACAAACTACTATGGCTGAAATTATCAATGTCAGCTTGATTTATTTCCCTTTTCATCGCAGCTATATAAACATATAAAAATAATGGTCCTGAGTCCAGCAGAAATATGTTAACGCCAATTTCTACGCTGCAAGTAAAACAGTACTATCTATACATCCGACAAATGCATATTCTTATGACATTGTGATTATCAACCGATTACTACATCAAAAACATAGGAAATGGGGCATTACAAACTGCTATCTATGTTGCACTAGGAAGGGCAAATGTGATCCCTCCAGCAGAGGCCCTGGACTTTTGTCAAATGCCAATTGACAAGGCACAACAGCAACGGCGGCCGAGAACTGAGTATGGACCAAGCATGCGAGCCAAAGACCGGAATTCAGTGCAATCCTTACCATGCCCCTTCTCAATGCGAGCTCAATGTGAGAGCTTTTCCTCCCAGTGATTTCAGGATTTCTCTTTGTATGGAGGTTGAGTTGCTGGCGCAATCAACGCCACGGCTATGACTAAATTTGACGGAAGCCCGTTCCAATGGGTTCAGCCCTACTATAGAGCCAGACGGGATATCTATTTTCACAGTTTCGCGTTTTCAGAATCTCGAAGCGGAAATTTCTTCACTGGACATGGACCTTGCCTCGTTACAAGGCATCGCTGGTAGAAATGGGAACCTTAGAGGAGGCGAGGGACGATCTGCCTCTATATCCACAGTAACAAACAGCTAAAATGTAGGTAGACCACCATCTACGAAATCGGAGGGCCAACAAGTTGTCCAAAACGCTACAGGTCACCTGTCCATGAAAACCTATCCGTTTGCGAGCAAATGAAGGCATGCAGTCCCACTGTCGGAAATATTCCAGACTCTCCCATCAGATTTGGATACAATGAGGTATCTAGGTCACCATATATTTTTGAGCCCGGTTGCATTCCCACTGACAAGCGCATCTGCATCTTGAACATTGCCAAATACATCGAGGCTCTGTTCATCCATTCTACCCTGTCCTCGCAGACATCGAGAAAGTCGAAATAGATCCGTGTAAATTTCTTGGCAAAGCCAGTTTCATGATGGACGATCTCAACGGTGATTCAAACCATGATATTTCATTGCCGTCTCTTCTCTCTACCGTGCTGACGAGTGGCGTTCAGATTTCGAATGATTCCATCAAAGAGGGGAACGTTGGATCCAAGGGTTTCGGTAATTTATTCTATCATCTCCAAATGTTGCATGGAGCCAAAACTACGATTGCTCGTAAGTTTGTTCGTCATTTCAATGCCTGCGGGGTGGAAATTTTGCCCGCACATATTTGTTGGTAAGCCTTCGCCTTTTAGCTCGTGGCGCGGATGCGAGCTGATGGGTGTGGCTATCACAGGGATTGGGGAATGGCTCATATAAAGTGTTGGCCTGCGTGAGCAGCCTGCTTCCAAAGAGGATATTTTGACGTCCAATGGGCTGAATGGGTTCAAATAAGTTAAATCATGATACATTACCGAGCGTTACTTCCTGCGACATGTACTGAATCTTTAAAATTACGTAGATGGATGGTAGCCTTACAGGGCACCCACTTGTCATTTTCATACGAGTGCTGCCAGAGCTCCATGGATATGCATTGCCATACTCCCTATAGATCTACATCTACGTATGATCGAGCGTTCATGGATTCTATTTGACCTTTTGTTGGATTGTCTGGGATTTCATTCATATCGTCCTTACCAAAGGGGCAGTGGGTTCCTTTGTAGAGGTCATCTTGTCATACAAAGGGAACCTCGAAGATATATTCCAAAATGCTGACCTATTTTCCGTTCGGCAAGGTTTGGGCAAAATCCTTCGGAATCACCTCGAACGACTAACTCTCTGCATCCATATCAGATATCCGTGAGTGTTATTTACCACATTTGTAAGCCATGTGTCGACTGGACATCATCACCCTCATCACAGTTACGTGCGCAAATTCTCCAGGACTACAACGACAGAGCAATGCTTGCTCTTGAAAATTACCTGGATTTACGGCTTCTCTTTGCGAATCTTACCGCTCATAAAGATTAGTTCAAAATACTGTTGGCTTGCACAGCCATGCTGACCATGTCGACTAGGCAGCCCTTGCCTCGATATCTAAAGGCCCAAATCACGTATCGAGCGCCTTATTACTGCCTTGGGGCGAGATGAGAAGGAGTTTCAGTGGAGTGACAACGATACTAAATTTCCGAATTTCGGACCTTACTGCTAAGGTCTGATTGCTTCGCGAAAGGTTTACGGCCTTGGACCCGTGATGAGCTCACTAAGTTTGATCAGATAGATTTATGGTTCCCTTGTTCCAGGGGATACCTGATGCGGGAAGGGATTTCGCGATCATTCCTTGTGCCTTGTTATGAATCCTTGAGTGTAACTGATCTGCTACATTTATGACAGCCTGGACAATCCGCAGTTAACCATGATTACCATTCCCTGAAATACTGCCATGGTGCCAGAGCATGACGAAGGTCCCCATGCGGTCCCGCCAGCGCGAGCGAATCCATCGGCAAACCACCTGGCAAACTTAAATGTCGGGGACGAGGTATGGCGAACGGCAAGGGCATCCAAACACATGCCAATGATCGCAGGTGGAACGGGCATCGTACCAAGGTGTCAATCCCATCCGAGCAAATTGCTACTGGCGATAACGTCGACATGTACGCCTCACCTTTTATGCCAAAGACACCAGGAGAGATTTGGCTCACAGAATAACGCGATTCATTTGCTGCAGAATAACATAAGAAAGGTCCACTATGTGCTCTCAAATGAAAGTAATAACTGAAAAAGGTGGTGTTGGATTTCATCACACAAGAGAGATGATGAAACGAATTGAACTACCAGAGGACGTCAAGCCGTCGCTTCTCCCTCCCCTCCAACAGCCCCCCGCAAAATGGTCAGCCTCAGGGCGTTTGTGTTTGGGTTGCCCGCCAGTTGCGCTCAGATGAAGATTTTCTGCTTTACTAATCACGGGTCAAGAACTGGATATAAAAAAGAGTGACAGCCCAAGCTGAACAGACACCTGCACAAAATACAACTTGGAAATTCAAAAAAAAAAATTCAAAAAAAATTCAAAAAAATAAACTTCATTTCGTTCTGGAGTGATCAAGAAGATGATTGCAGACAGAAAGAAGCATTGCTGAATGTGAATTATTCCAGGACGTTCAGCAGGGCTACAGAACAATCCCAATCCCAATCAGGGTAACACACAAAGCAGTAGAAAGGCAATAGTTAACAGCGAAGTCCCTCCAGCCCCCTTCATACTCATGAAATAAAAACTCTGTAATTAACTTAGGCCAATATCAAAAATTTCGATGCATCTCTACTTGAAAATTTTTCCGGTTGGGTCGATCCATCCACCTCGTTTAGCGAGCAGAGAGATGCCCCATCCAGTGGCGTGGAGATAACCTTTTAATCGGCATTTGGGAGTAATGGTCCTCGTGGGAATAAAAATGGTCGATCGGCAACGTGTAAAGTTAGCATAAATATGTGGTTATGCTCCTTTGTCCCTGCTGCAGGAGGCCGAGACGGTGAACCACATGGGCATGGAGCCTCACGCCTTGAGCCTCAAGCCCGTATGCCACGAGCCCGCATTGAAGGATGCCCGCAGCTGAGAACCAGGATATTAATGTGACGACCATGCATATTCCTACTTATGGTCACAAGCGGGCTTGCCGGCACTTCCTTTCTTCCTGTTTCATTTTCATTTTCATGTTTATTTTTTGTTTTTATTTTGGGGTTAGTCTACGCGCTTGACAATTGTTCCCCCTCTCTCTCCCTTTCTCTGTTCTCTCTCCTTTGCACATCTACAAAAGGGGCAATGCTTAATCAAACACCCAGAATTCATAAATGATTCTGTGGGGGTTGAAGGAATCCTGGGGGTGTTCAAGATAAAGTTAGATATTGAACAATAGTTAACCCTAAATAATTGGTATGACATGACAATAGCAAAGTGAGGTAGTAAACAAAGAATCCGCACTCTCCACAATTGCAGTAAGTTTATCTCAAGTCAGTTAAACAGTAAAGAACCTCCAATGGGATCCAGTCATGTAAACTGAATTATCCGCTAGGTCAATTTAACTCTTGGATGACAGATACCCACATCAGAACCCTCAACCTCCTACAGAGCAATAGCTTCCCGCAAACGGTCACATTCAGCCCAACTGCCAATCTATACCTAGCAGATAGGACTCCATACCCATACATACATACATATTTACTCTTCCACACGGAAAATAAACCAAAAATGCAACATCCAAGAAAGGAAAAATAGAACTAGAGCACTTTTCCTTGTTTCCCCTGTTTTTTATCCCCTTCCCTTTCCATCCGTCTGATCTCTCAGCTTTGAACCAAAATTACATATGCAGCCATGCACAAAAGTGCCCCTCTTTACTGGGAAGTATGGGAGAAACAGAACCCTAGAGCTAATTTTAATGTCCGGCTTGAGGCTGAAAGGAATATTATGAGGGCTTAACTTTCTGGAGAGGAGGGGGGTAGGTAACCCGGATAGTCAGTGGTAGTCAGAATGCTGTCGTGCTCAAGGGGCAGGAGTACTTCAGCCGATTTCCCGTCTCTGTGTGTACACACGTATGCACGTTCTCTGTACAGAGCTGTGATGCATCACTGCCATGAACATCCAGAATGTAGGGGTCCCAAGCTTGCCAATGACAAGAATAAGCTTTCTCCGTTCTAACTACATCAGAACAGTTCTTCCACATCATCAGGCAACAGGCAACAAACAATTTCGTTAAATAAAATAGTACCTTACTAGCAAAGATCATTAGCAACAGACGTCAGATATAAATTAAACATCACAAACCTGCTCGGATGTAATCCCATCCCGACAATTCGGGAAATTGATACCGGTCGGATCCGAATCCGAATCTGGTTCTGCATCAGGGTTCAGGATTTTTTTTCTTTTCACTGCCCTCCTCTCCTTGGAACCCTCTCCAAGAACATTTCATCCTGCCATAGAAATTAATTTTTTTCGCCATCGCTAGGTCGCTTTTCCTTGTCACGTAATGACGGGGTAAGGGGTAAGCGGGTAACTGGAACTTCACTTTGTTGCGGAGATGCTGAATGTGGACGGCTGGGCATGGAAATTCAACTGTTTAGCGTGCCCTCTCATATTACCACAGAGGCGAGACAAGGGAACTGTTGATATTTTCTTCCTGACATTATTGTTTCTTTCGTTCTTTTCTTCCACCCCAAAGTTCCCCCCGAGTCAACTAATCCGTGCATACACACGAAGCGCTGTCCAATGACCTGGTTACTTACGCAGTTATGACGAAACCATTTTATCCACAGCTAATGGGGGACGGCTGCAGCAGAGATAAACACACACAGACGGGATGTCCAATCCTAGGCATTTTGGGCAAAGTTTTCGTTTTGTGCTTGGTTGTACAGCGCACCCGATCCCGTATCCTGACTCACAGGAAGAACACAAGGATGGAAGTGGGAAAGTTAAAGCTCCCGGTTCCTTGTCGGTGGAAAAAGATAGAGAGAGAGAAAAGGGGGTGTATGTGCTTATTTATCATTGCTGCCTGCCGGCCGGAACGGTTCTACCCTTTTTTGCCGTCCAATACGAATTTGCAGGAGCTTCGATGGGCCGATGTGACCCGACGTAGGGCCCGCTTTGGTTGTCTCTGTATCCTCCATGGCGGAACATTGCCATGGGAATAATTAAATAACAGATCGCCTTGAAACCGAAACAAGAGCTGGCCAAAAATCGAAGGTTTTTACTGGGTCGGTGCGTCAGTATACTTGACAGAAAAATACAGAGTTCACGGTACGAGGAAGCTCCGACGATATATTTTCTTTTTCTCTGTAACAAGTAACTAATATTTTTTTAGACATGGAAATACCAGGCAGGGTTCGCAAAGAGTGATTGGGTGTTTCTCCGTTCCTGTCCCAGAGATCTCACTGACTTAGTCGGGGAGACGGCCAAGAAATGCTCCGCTTTGCCAACTCAAATTCAACTGACCCGCCGGGGGGGGGGGTAAGCAGTTATTTCTGATAATAATGATATCAAACATCGACGGTCCTGCGAACCTTGCAGATCGCGGGGCGGCTTCGAAGTAACTGTACAATATAGTACTGGTCAAACCGATAAGCATCAGAAGTAAAAAAAAAACTAAAAACTAATAATTGGCGCGTAGTTTAGCGAACGAGTCAACCCGAATTCGGTAAAGAAATCGTATTGTGGCCCGCCCTCCCTGGAGTCATGCAAATCAACTTTTATTTTTCCCGCACCTTACAGGTTTTGCAGCTTGTAGCAGATTTCATACAAGACAGGATCAAGTGAGTTGGGCAGCTGATGCTACTATTGATGGATTGATGGGTAACATAAAAATAATATGGTTACTAGCCCTGATACCAATTATTGGCCATGATCGACTTTTGCCGTTCGAGACTGAAATAGTTATCTGATCCCAGGAGTGATTCAGAATGAACTAATTTGGAGTCATCAAAATGGGTAACAATTAAATGCTAACCTATCATGAATGATGTGTCTGTCTCCCTGTGCACCTGCACCCCGACGCAAAGGCCAGCTTTGGTTTAAATCGGTGACCGCAACGGGGCTAGTGCCAATTTATGCATGGTGTAATGCAGCCATAAATCCATGGGATGGCGGGTCGCTTAAACCATGCACAATTACAGGCCCGTACGCTGCATACGTCATGGCTGCCACCAAACTGCCATGTGGTGTTGTGTAATTTACGATCTCGGAACCGGACCGCTGACACAACATCTCAAGGATTTTATGCACGTTATGCACAGGCCGACCTGCGCCCAACTTCGGGAAGTATCGAATTCCTAAATCATAGCCCATCGTAAGCACTAGATCCAAGTCACTGGTACAAAATGGCAGCGGCAAATCGCTCGAGAGGCGGCCAATCGCATCGAAACAATAGGGGGCTCGGCATCGGAATGCTTTAGAGCCGTCTCTTGTTGTATACATAGTTCTTCGTTCGGAGCAGAAATGTCGCTGGGAATTTGGCCCAGACTAGACGCTGCCAGTGGCTGCAAACAGACAGGGAACCCGCCCAGGCAGCCAGAATTGACGAACCCACCCCCGAAAGGCGCGGCCAGAAGAAAGCTTGGTTCTGGAGAGATTACTTTTGTAGTGTCTGTTGTTCGTGCGCTTTTTCGCCGCCTCAATGACAAGGGGGAGAAATAATTTTGGAGAAAGAAAAAGAAAAAAAAGGAATTATCCCCGCTTCATTCGCCATGGTTCTAGGAGACATTATTCTCATTTTTTGTTCATGAAACATTCGTCATTCTTTCTGTCTGTCTCTGAAGGCTTATTATATTATTATAGCCTCCCCAAGCAGAAACGAGAAAAGCCATCAGAATCTCGAACTGACCTTATTTATTCCTTGCCTCGTATAGCTTTTGACGCCCGCGCGTTCTGGTCTTATTATTATTTATTTGGTTCTTAGCCCCTTTCAATTATCTCTTAATTGTCGAGTTGACTGTGTTTCTTCTGTTCTGTCCCTCTTTTTTTTTTTTTTTTTTTGCTCCTCTTCGTCTGCTCCGTCATTTTTATCCTCCAATAATCCTGATGGTTTCTTTGTCAACGTAATATCTCTTGATTTTGCAGAGATAACGACATAAGAAGCATTTGGGGGGGCCGGACCTTCCCGTCAGCGTTTCCTGGGTTGCTTCAGACTGTGTGCGGGAAACGACTTTTTGTTTGCACCCTCGCCCTCGAATCGACTACATAAGAACCCTTTTTTTTTTTTTTTTTTTTTTTTTTGTAAGCCTGGAATTGCAGTTATCAAACATAACCTGTCCGTCCGTTTGCACGTGTAGCGGAGCTTCCTGGGAACATCACGATGGACGGTGACCCAGAGAAAAAGAGTGCTGCGGTGGAGAATTCTGGGGCCCCTGATGCGAGCACGGAGAACTCACCCGTAGCGACAACAGCAGCAGGCGAGAAATCCCGAGATACCAATAACGAAATATCAGGTTCCGGATCTGGATCAACCGTGAGCAACAATGACGATACCACAAATCTCAAAAAACTAGACTCGAAAGTGGTTGCCCCGCCGCAGGAGGGAGATCTTGATGCCACTTTTGCCCATCTCCCAGAGCATGAACAAGCAATCCTCAAAGAACAACTCGATATTCCCTCTGTTAAGGTTAACTACCTCACTCTATATCGCTATGCCACGAAAAACGATATCCTCATTCTCATCCTTGCTTCCATTGGCGCGACTGCTGGTGGTGCTGTGCTTCCTCTTTTCACGGTACGTACTTTTTGAACCTTTTTTCCTTTCTGCTGGAGGCAGCTTGAGCGCATGTCTGGATGCAGATGTTCTAATTCCACCTTCCACCATTTTTTGGTTAATATAGATTCTTTTTGGAGCCATGGCTGGCACTTTCAAAGCCATTGCCCTGCGCACAATTTCCATGGATGAGTTCCATTCTGAGGTTTCGAAGTATTCTCTATACTTCGTCTACCTTGGAATTGGCATGTTCGTCCTCATTTATATCGGGACAGTCGGCTTCATCTATGTCGGCGAACAAATTTCTCAGAAAATTCGAGAAAAATATCTCGCAGCCATCTTGCGTCAGAACGTCGCGTACTTCGACAAACTGGGCGCTGGCGAAATTACTACTCGTATTACCGCTGATACCAATCTGATCCAGGACGGCATATCAGAAAAAGTGGGCCTCACAATGACTGCCCTCGCTACATTCGTTACCGCTTTCATTATTGGCTTCATCAAGTTCTGGAAGCTGACACTTATTTGCTCCTCGACCGTTGTCGCTCTTACCGTTCTGATGGGATCAGCTTCCACGTTCATTATTGGATATAGCAAAAAGTCGCTGGAAAGTTATGGTGAGGGCGGAACCGTAGCAGAGGAGGTGATCAGTTCAATTCGGAACGCCACTGCATTTGGCACCCAGGAGAAGCTTGCTCGGCAGTACGACACTCATCTCGTTGAGGCCCAGAAATGGGGAGTAAAGCTGCAGGTCGTTATCGGATGCATGGTTGGAGGAATGATGGCCATCGTTTTCCTGAACTATGGATTGGGTTTCTGGATGGGTTCACGTTTCCTTGTCGGCGGAGAAGCCAAGCTTCAAGACATCATAACCATCCTCCTAGCCATTATCCTCGGATCCTTCAGCTTGGGTAATGTGACACCACATGCCCAGGCGTTTACATCAGCAATTAGTGCAGGTGCAAAGATTTACAGTACCATTGATCGTGTATCCCCGATCGATCCCACCTCCGACGAAGGCGAAAAAATTGAAAAGGTCCAAGGCCTTGTCGAATTCCGAAACATCAAGCACATCTATCCGTCCCGACCAGAGGTTGTTGTCATGGAGGATGTCAGTTTGGTAGTCCCCGCTGGGAAGACAACCGCACTCGTTGGCCCATCTGGGTCTGGTAAAAGCACAGTTGTTGGCCTGATGGAACGCTTCTACAACCCTGTTAGCGGCACTGTTCACTTAGATGGTCATGATTTGAAAACCCTCAACCCCCGTTGGCTCCGCCAGCAGGTCTCCCTAGTTAGTCAGGAACCAACGCTTTTTGGCACCACAATTTACGGGAACATCAAGCACGGCCTGATCGGTTCCAGCTTTGAACAGGAACCAGAAGAAAAAGTCCGCGAACGCATCGAGAATGCTGCAAAGATGGCCAACGCGCACGATTTCATCGTGGGACTTCCCGAAGGGTATGAGACTCACGTTGGGGAGCGGGGTTTCTTGCTCTCCGGTGGCCAGAAACAACGTATCGCTATAGCTCGTGCGGTGGTTAGTGACCCGAGGATTCTTCTCTTGGATGAGGCTACTTCTGCCTTGGACACCAAGTCAGAAGGAGTTGTCCAGGCTGCATTGGATGCTGCTGCTGTAGGAAGAACTACAATTGTGATTGCTCATCGTCTGTCTACCATTAAGCATGCCCACAACATTGTTGTTCTAGTGGGTGGACGTATCGTCGAACAGGGAACTCATGACGAACTGGTAGATCGTGACGGGGCTTATCTCAGACTAGTCGAGGCACAGCGAATCAATGAGCAACGGGACGCCATAGTTAGCCTTGAGGAGGAGGACGACGAGGCGATGAAATCCAAGGAGTATACACTTGATCGTCAGCCTTCCGGCCCTGCTCAGAGCGTGTCTTCTGGCAGGTATCGCGGGGTTGGCGGAAATGACGAGGAGCTTCAGCGGACCGACACAAAGAAATCTCTCTCGAGCTTAGTCCTTTCAAAGCGGACTCCAGAATCCACACAGAAGTATGGCCTTTTTACCCTCATCCGATTTATTCTCTCTTTCAACATCCCAGAATCCAAGTTAATGGTGGCGGGATTCCTCGTATCCATAATATGTGGTGGTGGACAGCCCACGATGGCGATATTTTTCGCCAAAGCAATAGCCACACTTTCCCTCCCCGAACCTTTTTACGATAAGCTGAGAACCGACGCGAATTTCTGGTCACTCATGTTTTTGATGCTTGGACTCGTGACATTACTCTCATACTCTGCCCAAGGAAGCCTTTTCGGTGTTTGCTCTGAGCGGCTGATTCACCGCGCGCGGCACGAGGCCTTCCGTGCGATGCTTCGACAAGATATTGTCTTTTTCGATCGCGAGGAGAACAGCACCGGCGCGTTGACCTCATTTCTATCTACCGAAACTAAGCACCTTTCTGGTGTCAGCGGAGTGACCCTTGGCACTATCCTCCTTGTCACCACCACGCTTGCTGCATCATGCATTGTAGGCCTAGTGATTGGCTGGAAACTTGCTCTCGTCTGCATCTCAACCATTCCCATTCTCCTGGGCTGTGGATACTACCGATTTTACATCCTGGCCGTCTTCCAAACTCGATCCCAAAAAGCTTACCAGAAATCCGCTAGTTACGCATGCGAAGCCACTTCGGCAATTCGAACAGTCGCATCTCTGACTAGAGAAGCGGATGTCTGTGATAGCTACCACAATCAATTAGCGGCGCAGGCCAAATCGAGTCTGATTTCCGTTCTCAAATCCTCCCTGCTGTATGCTGCTTCTCAGTCCATGATGCTGTTCTGCATTGCCCTTGGGTTCTGGTACGGCGGTACACTACTAGGCAAGAACGAGTACAGCATGTTTCAATTCTTCGTTGTATTCATGGAGATTACATTTGGTGCGCAGTCTGCGGGGACTGTCTTCTCCTTTGCGCCTGACATGGGCAAGGCCAAGTCCGCCGCTGCGGAATTCAAGAAGCTCTTTGACCGAAAGCCAGTTATCGACACCTGGTCAAAGGAAGGCGACATGGTGGAGACAGTTGAGGGCACCATCGAATTCCGCGATGTGCATTTCAGATATCCCACCCGGCCCGAACAGCCTGTTCTTCGCGGTCTGAATCTGACCGTTAAACCTGGCCAGTATGTCGCGTTGGTCGGAGCTAGCGGTTGCGGGAAGAGTACCACGATTGCTCTCCTCGAGCGCTTCTATGACCCACTAGCTGGCGGTGTATATGTCGATGGAAAGGATATCACGAGGTGGAATGTCAACTCCTACCGAAGTTTCTTGTCGCTTGTCAGCCAGGAACCTACCCTTTACCAAGGCACGATCCGCAATAATATCCTACTGGGCGTTGATGCTGAGGACATGCCCGATGAAGAAATCGTACAGGCATGCAAAGCTGCCAATATCTACGATTTCATCATGTCTCTTCCGTAAGTTTTTTTAAACCCAAAATTCCCACGAAGGATTTCACTCCCCCGTTCCACCGAATACACTCCTTTCTCCCATACATGTTCCATAATGACAACCAAAAACAGTGACGGCTTCTCTACCATCGTCGGCAGCAAAGGCAGCATGTTATCCGGCGGCCAAAAGCAGCGCATCGCCATCGCCCGCGCCCTCATTCGCGATCCCAAAATCCTGCTGCTCGACGAAGCTACATCAGCACTCGACTCGGAGTCCGAAAAGGTCGTGCAGGCAGCGCTGGATGCAGCAGCAAAGGGCCGCACGACGATCGCCGTCGCCCATCGCCTCAGTACCATCCAGAAGGCTGATGTCATCTATGTCATTGACCAAGGGCGGGTTGTGGAAAGTGGCACGCATAATGAGTTGTTGGGGAATAAGGGGCGGTATTTCGAGTTGGTGAGTTTGCAGAGCTTGGGGAAGACGCATTAGGTGGTTAATTGGATTTTCGATGTGATGCGATGCGATGGGTTTTGGAGAGCACTTTTGGACCTCCTCTTTTTCTTGTGGTAAATATTTTTGCATAAAATTCCTTTCTTTTCCTTGCGGGAGATAGATGGGGAGGTAGGAGGTGGGAGGAGAAATGTAATTGTTTTCGTTTCACCATTTTACCTGTGTTTCTATTATCTTTATTATTTCCTTTTTCTTTCCTTTTTTGGTGCACAACATATTCCCGACATATCCTGGTTTCATTGATATATATGATGACCAAGTATCTTGATAATATTGTGTTTTATATTATTATATATCCCCCTTGCTCTTCTCCATATTTTCTCCACTCCCATGCACCTGAGTGATACTCTACTTCGTTTCTACAAGACAAACCTCACCACTATTTTCCTGATTCATCGCATATATATATTTTTCTGTTATTATTTGGTTTCCTCTCGATTCTTCACATGATATGTATTTTCATTTTACACCTCTCATCTCCTCGAATACCTGCCTCGACTTTTTGTTAAGATATCTTTAATGTGTAACTATTTCGCTTATATAGAAATGGAACAAAAGTGTTTATTATGCTTCGTCACCTGCTAAATCTTGATGTCCGTCTCAACAACATCCTTCACCTTTTTTATTCTTGCGACTCTTATATGAGTTGGTTCATACATAATGTTGTATTCTCCCTTCCTTTTCTTACCACACTGACACCCGTTCGTACTCCTGAATAACACCCATAAGTCTCCCTATCACTGGCCCCATGATAAACCCTCTCCAGAAACTCCCAACCCAACCCACTCACACTTGAGCATGAAATGTAACTCCCTGCACCGAAAACCTCGGGTTCCGCGTCCAGACCACAACCATCAATTTTATGCTGATTCGGCAACGTGTCTTGCTGGACCCTGGAAAGCTGCATGTAGCGCTCCAAACTTCTGGGTGTACCACACCCAGCCGCACCTGGCATTCGTGCACTGCGTGGGAAATGACAGGCTCGCCTGGTTCCTCCAATGTCGATGGACAAGGCCGAGGTGGCGTCAGGTATGAAGTGCATCAATCGATCAAGCGCTGAGTGTTAAAAAATTTTCCTTTTTATTTTTGATGTTCACTTGCAGTAAAATACCCTTGTCACAATGGAGTGCTGGTCTTTACGATTCTCAGCTACTCTTATCTTGAATCATATCCCTTCCTGCGGCGAAGTATAATATCTGGCGAGCAGTTACTGGAGTGAGTTCGGTTGGAGTTGCAGCCAGTGACACATCGGAGGCACCCTTACTGTTTTGTACAACCAGAGAAACATGTTCAGCCGTAAAATCGGGAGTTTATAATGCATAATGTTGATATTATATATGCGTGACCATTTTTGTTTTCTCATCATGTAGAACCTGAATTAGTTTAGTAGAATCGTTCGAAACTATCGCATCGATGTGATTAGTCCATGTCTCATCAAGCGAATAAGTATGATCCATTGTTAATCAACTGTTCTGGTCCAATGTTTTGAAGCGGTGAGTTGGTATTTTTCATTTCAGGGGGAAGAAAGGTACCTTCTTTAACCTGAGGGCCTCAGAATTCGCGATGTCTTCCATAGCAAATTTGCCCTAATGACAATTTATTTTCGTTTCGGCTAGACGGTAGACCATTGATTCGGCTATTATCAATATGTTTTTTTTTGGGTTCATTGGGAAAGGAAGAATTCCAACAATACTACCATCTAGGGATGATAATTTCCAGCCATCTTGTGAAACTCAGATTAAGGACCAGCAAATCTCACTGAGTTAATGTTATATTCAGTGGTGTAGGTAGATATCTATAGATTTATATATATCTTTGTTTGAGTGGATAAAGCTTGAGGAGACTAAATATGAATGACTGGCTCATCTGGAAAATTTGCATGTGGTGTGGCATTTAAACCAATTGAGAGTGGAATTAGAACCATTACCTGTCGCCATAGCAAACTTGGCCATTGTGGTTGTTGGGGATTGGCCAATATGGACGCTAAAAAGGGGCTAAAGCTTTAGTTTTATGCCTAATGAATAGGCTATCACTATAAAAAGTTTAGTTCGAAAATAGAATTCGTGTGCATAGGGCAGCTATCGTGTCAATAACAAGTAGAACATTAACATGGGACCCAGCGTGAAAGAGAGTATCAATAAGTCCTGTAGACTTCCAAGACATAAAATGGTTGAGATGGAAAGATCAAAAGAGTTAGAAATACAGAGCAACTGAATGCTCTATTTGTTATTGGACATTTAATACCAATTCAAGATGCATGAAGCCTGTGATACACATTTACCTCATTGTACTCACCATCGATGATAGATTCTTTTGTTCGGCAGAGGCATTTTGAATACCTTCAAAGATGGTTGCAAACACAAGAGAATAGAATGTGGAGCTAGACTTTTTAACTTTAATATAGTGCTGCTATAGGGGAAACTTATAAGCTATAATTAGGTGGTAATTTGCAACATGGAACAAGGTTATAATAAATTAACTAGAGAATTTGTCCCAAGATTAAGTTTTTACAGTCGAAGAGTTTATTTTTTTCAACATCATTTTATGGAATTCTCTGAGATCTCAACAGTGGCATGAGAATAAAGTAGGGGATAAATGGTGTTTATATATATATTTTTTTCTAAAACAAAAACTTCTATTGTCTAGATTGACACGATAACAAGACTGGTGTTTAATTTATTTTTAATTGTTTTTAGATTCCGAACGGTGGTGAATCGACAGCTGACGAGGCCTGGCTGGCAAACTTTATCGTCAAGGCGACCAAACTTGAAGTACCCGAAAGAAATAAAAGACGTGAGATACCACTAAAAGAAGTAGTTATGCCATGCTGAATGCCTTTATTCGAGAAATGTAGAATGGTTGGGAGCCGGAGCAAGCTTGGATCAAGTTCCACGCGCTACGCGGCTGCGGAACGACCCACTCGCGGATCCAACCACGCGCTTAAACACTGCTTAATCTCACCTACTGATCTTGAGCGCTACGCCTTGCACTTTGCTTCACAGCCTCGTTTGCTTTGCTGTGCCTCACTCCCGTGATTGGTTTAGGACAACCAGGTATCAGCTGCTGTAATCGTGGATATAATAATACATGCACGTCTACTGAAGGTTCCCCCAGGCAGCCATTGGGTAATTGCATACCATTGCTGCGGTGCGCGGTTCCACCACAATTTCCCATGTTTCAAAGGTCACCCAGTATTTCAGTAACTGCATTACTCGTTCCCCTTCTTCCCCTTCTTTTTTTTTCTTTCTTTCTTTTCAAAGAAAAACAAAAAATTCTCTTATTGTTCGCTTTGTCGCTGCATGCATATTCTGAAGCATAACTACCTCTAATGTCTCATCCTCAAAACACGCCCGAATATCGGCTTGCCCGTTCAGATTCGAAAGACCCAGCAACAACATGCCGGGGCATAAAAGCCGATGGACAAAAATGTCGTCGGACTGTAGTTTCATCCAAAGCATCGCCTTCTCCCTCCCCATCAAAAAGAGCGATTTCAGGGACTAATGAAATCGACAATACCACCGCAGCTTTATTTTGCTGGCAGCATAAGGATCAGGCGGTCCTAATCACGTCTGTCTCCAGGAAACCACCCAAGCCTGCTTCAAAGCTGAAATCACGATCTAGTATTGAAACTCTTGTGGAGAGAGTTGGATTGCTGGATGTTAATGATCGACGCCGCCCTGCTTCAGCGGGGAAGGCTATCGAGAGAACGTTTGCCCAAAGGAAGGAGAAAGAGCAGCTTGATTCTGAGCTGCGACCTGACGGGCACAACTTCCGACGCCATGGAACAAGAAGACACTCAATCAATACGCCAGGGAGGCATATTTTCCAAACAGAAAATACACCACTTAGCTCTCCAAAGTCAAGCAGCAAATCCAGCGTTGGAAGAAAACTTGTCCGGTTTATTATGGGAATGGGTGAAGATGAAGGTATTGTCATTTCAAGAGTACGTCATCGTCGCGCTATTTCAAATAACGAATCACAAACTTCCCATCTATCTTCTCGCCCACCCGTCGTCCAGCCTCCGTTTCGATCCGCAGATACCATTCATGGAAAAAATTCACGCCCATCTCGCGTATCTGATCTTCAAGGATCTTCGCAACTCAGAGTGCCTCAACCGTCAACCCCTATCCACCGACCTCGAATTACTCCACAGTCTCTATCACCTACACCAGGAAGGTTACACCGACCATTACTACAAGGTAGCCCCGCCTCTACTCAGTCGCACACGGACTCCCTACTATCCTGGATACCCAACACACTCTCTCCAATGACCACATCCGCGCTTCTAAAGGAGTTATCAGAACCAATATCCGACGCAGATGAACCAGGATATATATACATGTGCTGGGTAACGCCACAAATGCAAACTGCTTCACCACCGCCAGCAGAGCTAGCTTCGTCACTAATACCCACATCAGCCGACAATGGCGACAGGAGAAAACAGCGCACAAGCGACATCATGCGTTCCGCCGGTGTTGCACCAAATACGGTACATGACCCACAACTAAACAACGCTACAGACACGATTATTCTGAAAATCGGCCGCGCAGCCAATGTCCACCGCCGGATGAATCAGTGGAAGGACCAGTGCGCTCATAATCTTACTCTTATGCGGTATTATCCGCACGTGCCTTCGTCATCGTTGGTGCATCCGGGCGCACCAATACCGCCTCGCAAAGTGCCGCATACGCATAGAGTGGAACGGCTGGTGCATTTGGAGCTCACGGATAGAAGGGTCAAGTTGCAGGAGCCGTGCCGGTGCTGTGGGAGGAAGCACAAGGAATGGTTTGAGATTCGGGCTGATAGGGAACAGTTGAAGATTGTCGATGAGTGCGTGAGGAGATGGGTGAGGTGGAGTGAGATGACTGGTGGTTGATTATTCTTGAACCTGCGGGGTTGGATACCTATTTTTCTCGTTATTTTATTACTCGGTGTTCCTATTGAATTGCGAGGCTTGAGCACTGATATGAGTTATTTCCTGGAAGATGGAAGCGTCCCTGACACGATAAATTCTGGGTTAGAGCCTTTTGTTTTTCAGTTTATACGAAATCGATATGAACTGACCCTTGGTTTCTGTGAACCTTGATCCGTTTGAAACTTACCATATGATGACCTGCTAAGCCATCTGCTCAGTACGACAATAGACCCTAATACGTTTCGATATAAAGCAGAAGGCCTCCTACTGAGACATCGTTGTGGGAGGCATGGTCAATGGCATTAAGTTGACTACTTACTCTATTGGAGAAAATTGGAAGTTTAAGAGAAAATGGGAAAGGCATCTGGAATATAATGACGACCATATTGCTCTTACACGTACGACATGGTTTCAGAATCCTAGAATTATCTAGAGGAGTTTGGGTTTTTGGCCCGGGGGCGTGGATGTTTTGTTTCCCGTACCCTCTAGCCAAAGCTTTCTGGAAATTCCTTGGCTGAGGGCATCACCAAGAAATGTTCCTATACGGCACCTTCCTATCGGTGCCCATGGACTTCATGTACATCGGCTGGAAATTTAAGCAACAACTCCAATTACGGCGCGCCGACCCGAGTGGGGATTTAGAACTTCACCCCCAACTTCCAACCCACGCAACAAGCGCGGCTCCAGATGAAACAGCCTAAAGAGACAATATAACAAGCCGCGGTCCAAATGACGACACCCCAATAGCGCCCGCCAGTCATTCGAACAAGGCTCCCAGCAATCGGTATACCCGTGAGTGTGCCAAATGATACAATTGTATAGCAGGTTGCGTAGTACCTTCCATAGTCATTTGTGTGGCAGAGTTGGCCGACACATACTGGCGTCAATGATATGTTTGAACCAGAGGCGAAACCAAAAATCAGAGCGTACACAATGGAAAGCGTTTTGATTGTGGTTGCGGAGGAGGAGGAGTCACTCGTGGTAAGAATTGAAGCAGGGAGCCATAAGGTTACAGTCATAGCTGTGCAAAGAACAAGTGCAGCAATCATGCTGTTGAAGCGACCTAATTTGTCGGAGATGTATCCAGGCACTGACCGCCCTATGCAGGACCCCGCATTCATTATCGCTATGAGCTGATATGACATCTCCGGTGTCATGGCACCTGTCGACATGGCGAAAGAAGTAAGATAGGTTATTGGAACGAAAAGAGCCCATTCCATGAAATATATTCCCAACGTAAGCGATAGGTACGACTGGTCACGGAAGATACTTAGGCTGGGTATAACCGTCTGTCCGGGCTTCGGAGGTAACCGAGAGCGAACTAAAATAACTGCGACCGCGCAGCAAAAGATGACGACGAACCCAATGATTCTGCTCGCCCAAGAAAATCCGACCGTGTAGAACAACTTTTGCAATGCTAGCGGGAAAATGATGCCACCAAGAGAACCCCCTGCTGCCGCAATGCCAGTGGCGGTTCCCCGCTTTTCGTGGAAGAAGTGGCTTACTGCTGCCAGCGCTGGAGTGACGATTAGAGACGCACCTATGCCACCAAGAACTCCGAAGCAGAGCATAAAATGCCAGTACTCAGTACATGACCCGAGAAGAAGCATGCTGGCCCCCATACAAACGCTACCAACAACCATAAGCATTTTGGGTCCTCGAGCGTCGAACACGGGCCCGATTTGGATGCCACCAAAGAAACCCAGGAAAATGAAGACGCTGAAAATCCACCCGATGGTGCCTTCATCGTATTCTTTGAGCTGATGCTCACCGATGTATGAATGGAATGTACCAACTGTGTTCCTGTAATGGTGTCAGTGAATTTCTTCATATGTCATATTTGGAATCAACTCACATCATCCCGAGGGAAACAGCAGTTCCGAAGCAAGATCCAACAACAACCAACCACGCTCTGAGGCCCCCTTCAGGATAGGAGATCTCATCGTTATTTGACCTTCTAACAGATTGAGCTTCAATATGGTCCTGATTCCTTTCTTTCATATCTGATTGTAGCTTCACCGGGGGATCAAACTTGTCTTCCACCAGGTCACTGGGCGTCCCTTCTGGCAGAACATTTGAATGTTCCTTTGCTGCGACATCAGGCTTCTCCTGCGATGGGGCATTATCATCTTCAGCTTCGGATAAAGCGCGAGTTGAAATGACACGATCTGGAGAGTTGGAAGTAGCTGTAATAAATTCAGCTGGTGGGAGTACAAACGCCATCCTCTGTTAATATCGTCAGACAATTGTGCCTCGGGTGTCAATTTCTAGATCCGTGAACCACACTATTTGCAAGATGTCTTTCTACGTGATCTTGGTTGCCGGAGAATCGTGGATGCTACCAGTATAGGCCACTAAGGTTGAAGCGCAATATTTCCTTCTAGCCCAAGTGGTAACTCGGCATTTGTTTGGGAATTTGGTGGTGTCGAGTAATCGAAATGCGCTTGATGGGGGTTTTGCAGAATAAGTTTCCCTTCCAAGGGGTTGCCCTTGATTTAAGGGCCAGGTTGCGGAGGGGTAAAACTCGTTTCTCATCTTGTTCCCCAGTGAATTCCTAAGAACTACCTAAACCGCTGGGAGTTAGTCGTTCAGCCTGCTCATACTTCGTACCATAAATATGTGTCATGAAAAACCGCTGGTTTAGGGGCGGGTGGGGGCAAATGCTTAAATAGCGTGGGTGACTTTTAACACTTCCTCTGCTTTAGTTACTGTTCTATGTCAAAAACAAGATATTAGTCTCTGTTCTCTTAAGAATGCCATCTACCACAAAACAGATTGCCCTCATACAGCGCTGAATGGGCTTGAAAATTCTCATCCACAATTGCCCTTCTTTAATTTTCATATGTATGAGAAACTTCGACCCTTTATGCCGCAGATCATGTTACCCATGACTTCCTGTACAGAGTTAGCTTTTACCTCAGACCTCTGATATTCCCAAAGAGAGATTCTTAGGGTGGAGTTTCATTAATAAGGGTTTGGATTTTAAGAGTTTTGGATGGTTCACAAAACGATAAAGAGATAAATACATTAAATAACATCAAACAGCACACCGCACCTAGTAATAAACAGGAAGATTTTACGGGGAGCCCTGGGTGAAAGGGAAGATACAGTATTCACTATAATTATAAGTTGCGGGTCCGACTATTGAAATTGATCTTGATAGGGCTTTCCGATGTCATGGAGAGCCTGGTGCTTCGTCACGCTTTTGTCGCTGGCCCCTTAATCGGAGGAGATAACGTTGAAATCCATACGCTTTTGTAGCAGGCTCTTCGTGTTGTTCTTCGTCGACCATTGACAAAATTAACGAAGCAGTTGCAACAGATGGGGCCGGTGAAATAGTTGACGACGACGAAGGGTTTGTAGTAACAGATGGGGCCGGTGAAATAGTTGACAACGACGAAGGGCTTGTAGTAACATATTGGGTACCACTACCACTACCTCTGAAGGAGCGTTTCCATATATTGCCTACGAAACGCTGTACATACTGCCGTACCATCTCACTTAGACTGTAGCTCAGTACAGACGCTGTTATAACCAGAGCTACAACAGCGGTGATCGCCATTGAGGTGATGACTTCACGTCCTGGCACGCCTTCCATGCCAAATACGCCGACAGCAAATCCGAGAGGTAGGAAAAATACTGTCACATAGGTAAAGGCAGTGATATGTCTTGCCTCCCTCAAGGATTCTATAGATCGATTTGCCTCTTGAGAATTGGTTACAAGACTTATCATAAATTCGGTTCGCGCCTCCTTTGTCTTCAGGTCCATGATGTGGCTTTCCATGATGGTTTGGTTCCTTTTGATATGCTTTGCGTATCTTTCTTCATCATTTCGGGTCCACCTGGGCCTGTCTTTTCCGCAAGCGCTTTCTCGACCTTTCCACTGAAGAACTACACGTTGAAGGTCGGACAAATTGTTCTTGAGGGTTACTAGTATCTGAAAGCACTCATGCAGATTGGATTCACTGCGATTTTCAAAACGATTTTTTGAAGGGTATATTTGATCCGCACCAGACATCTCATTTGTTTGCCCTCTTTCCACTGCTTCCAAAATTTCTCCTGTGCTTTCACAAACCTTGAGTAGGATTCGATTAAATAATATCAGCTCTAATATTTTTCTTTGCGACCAGTACGGCCATGAGTGAATGATATCTGAATTCAATATGTGGTCGTGGTTTGCGAAATCCTCAATCAAGTGACAAGTCCAGTACCGGTCAAAGAAATCACCCACGATCCGGAACCCGATAGCGGCTTCAACTAACTGGGTGTTTGGACGAAAACAGAGACAGCTTTGGGAGGCCAATCGTCGGACAGGAATAGAATTGAGGTTTCGGTCGGAGGGTGCTTCGCCGGGAACATAAAGTTTAGGTGGAACGGAATGTGTATCGTCGAGTTGATAGAATCGGAAATGAACTTCTGTCACCCAGCTGTTAAGGGCAACTCCCGCATCATCTTCCACAGAGGCGTTAGACCGGGCATGTCTGTCGAAGAACGAAGCTATAGCCCATCTTTCCGAGTCCGGAGACGCTAAATAGCATATCCCTGCGCGAGCAGAATCGGCACCCGCGAGGCACACGAGACGTTTTTTCGCCCCTTCGGCCGTCCTCTTCCCTTTGAGTGCATCCCAAAGGTTCATGCATGAATTGAAAACCTCTAGCGAAACCTTATCCTCTTGCTTGCGCTGGTTTCGACCCTTGCGAACCGCTCCGACGATAGTGCGTCGCGTAGAGTCCGATGTGTTATCCTGAAGGATCTTTGATAACATGCTGCTTTTTAGGTCGTCCCCAATGTGAACTTTCCATGTGTGGAATAGTCCATTCCGCCCATATGGCGCGTCATCCATAACCGAGCGTATTCCCAAGTCAGTCTGCGGGGGCTGAAAGCCAAGGAAATCTGGATATTTGTATAGCCACTCATCTGGTATCTCAACAATGTTACTGAGATCAACCAGTCTGCCGTAAGGGTTTCGTCGTTTCAATTTACGTTGGATAACCACCGCTAAACCATCTAATTGAAGGTCAAGCAATCCGTCTCGGGGGACTTTCACCGGTCTTGAAAGTTGAGCGTCTGGAGCCTTGACTGGGAATTGTTGTTTCTCATCATCAGAGTGAGACTGAGAAGTCTCAGTCTGCTTTTCTGTCACAGGAAAATGTTTGGCCTTCTCAGCCATGTGGAACAAGATATATGAAATTTCGAAACCGCAATGAAAGTAAAAATCGCGAAAAGCTTCTCTCTCAAACAATAACGGCTCCTTTGAGTCCGCATCCAACAGGCCTGGAAATAGTCCATTCTCGGACGAAGAATTCATAATAACCCGCCTGGCATGTTTGGCCATGGACTCTGGCTTGAAGCTACGATCAAGCCTGTGCTTAGAAACGGACATGGTAATGGCCAGAGCATATCGTAAAGGATTGTACCATTGATCCTCATCGATTGCTTCGTCTTCGTGCTGGATCTGTGCTTTTACTAACTGATCCCATAAGGGTTGCCGGTCCCCACTAAAGAAACCCCATCCAACACCATAATAAAGAATTGTATCATGGGAATGGAACAAGTAGCGAGTCTCGCGAGTTGTGCGAGTTACACTTAGCATTCTCTTTCTAAGAATGTCATTGTAAACTGTAAACCGTATTAGGTTTTGCTTTCGGATATCTTCTGCAGTGTGCTTCAGCCCTGAATTCTGACATGTCTTTTTGGATCCACTAAAGATGAAAAGACCATCTTTCAGTTTTAGAAATGTCTCTAGTTTAGCATGTTGTTTCAAATGATGTTCTTTGTTGACCCTCTGTACCAGTTTCTCGACATCTTGCAGCGCTTTCCAGATCCAAATCTGGTCGCCGAGATGGTAGATAGGGACATCCGAAGAGTCTGCAGCATGTTCCCAAGTTGGTGTAAGTCGCGCTTTTGTATCCCGCAATCGTCGGAGCCATGTGGAAATAAAGTCTTTTAGCCAGCCACATACAGAGATTAACTCTGAGGGTTCCTGAAATATTTCCAAGTATTCAGTGGCTTTCAGAATGTGAAATGGCATATTAGCAGCAGTATCAAATGGAATATCTGTATTGCTTCCCGTTGACGGTACCATTGTACCAGTAACCCAGAGATTTGAGGAGAATGCATTGCTTAGTGGAAGTTGCGATATCCACTGTAGATGTCCTCTGCACGTTTTGTGGATACGTTTGCGTAGTAAAGCCAAGCATGGGTCTTTATGCCCCAGAAGATGTTTGTACATAGCTAACATAAATTTGAATGCAAAACTATAGGTAGAAGGAATGTCAACTTGTGATTTTGTGATTTTGCGGATTTATCCATATATGAAGCTAACTTACTAGCTTCCAGATACGCAGACACGATGATCACCAAAATCGCCGCAAGTCAGAGCCACCGAGTCCACATCATGCCCTAAGTCGTTACCAGATGGTAGATTTGGGTGAGGGTCAGGTTTCTTCAGTGAGAGGCTGCACACGGACAGTATATGTTCAAGATTACGGCGAAGATGCCAAGATATGCCAGGTTCGTCTGGAAACGGCCATTGCATATAGTCTCGCGTAATTGATGAACATGGATTGAAGAGCAGATTCAAATCATGTCCGGCAAGGATATAGTCCACCAAGTTCAAAGTATTCTCAGCGAATTGTAATGTGAACACTGCAACAAACTTTATAGACTCAGAAGCACCGATTGTGCGCTTTATGGGAATTGGAGATTCTTTATCTCGAACTGAAATCAATGTTTCTGCATTCTCTGGCTCTGAATTCTCCAGTTCTCCATTGCTCAACTCCTGGAGAACGTCCTTCTGGAACAAGGTAATCAGAACACTCAAGGGTTCCTGATACTCTTGTTCTCCATCCGTCTGGGGCGCACCCGTGACAACTATACCACGGTTGTCAGGCCCTCCTGCATCGTACGTAGTCTTAATATTTGGCACATCCGACATATAATCGAGATCCTGCATAACAAATTTAGGGTCAAGAACAAGGTTTAGCGTTCCATCAGCGGTTTTCTCATTAGTGACTTCCACTTGCTGAACTATAGTATTCTCATGACACGAAAGTTGGATCTGCACCCGGAAGCCGTCTTGTGTTAAATACGTGATTACCGGCCATCGATCATGAATAAAGGTCAAGGTCGGTGGCTCGGTTGGCATTCCACTCTCATCCGGCATTCGGATCCCAAACCCTGAGTCATGTAATTGAGCCTTTTCGAAAAATTCTTCGGCGCGAAAAGATATATAATAGGCCTCCACGCCGTAACGGTCCAGCGAGATAACTTTCGACTTGAAATCATCTCGATCGATGTGCCTGCTGACTCGTAGGAGGGAGCCAAATGTCCCAGCACTAGCAGTTGTGCCCCCATCTCCCAATGAGATGTATGGAGCGCGCCGTTTCTTTTCAGCAGATGGCACTGGAAATAGATGTTAGAGACGAACGTTGCTAATAATTTAGAAAAGGGGGTTCTCACCGTCGGTGGTGGTGTTATGAGACTGGAGGGGATCATTTTCTGTAGACGGGCTAGTCATGCTGTCTCTTTGCAACAACTGAGCTCTGCCATAGTAGAGCCATTTTTCGACGAGCGGCGGTGGGTCGTATTTATGTCAAGCTGAGAGCAGTGCGGCAAGGTTGTGAGCTCCATTGATTTTAGCTACAACCAGGCCAGGGGAGGCTTGGGTGCATGCTTTGGAGAATTCGGCGAGCTGATGGAAAAGCCTATTAGAGCTAGACTCTGTTGTTGATAATTTAGTAACGTTCTCGGCGGGAGAAACCAGGGGGCATTTTCAGTCTCTTGATAGGTCAGCACCTTTTTGATGCCGGCTTAGTACGGCTAACTTCTGTCCTCAGTTTATTTTCAGCACAAGCTGCCTGCATGATATCTAAACATAGTTAACGGTTTAGTTTCATCGGCGCAGAATCATTCCACACCAAGCTAGTAATTGTATGCACTCAGCTTATTTCCAACCTCTTGTAGAGCAGAGCTTCTGGAAACCAATCCTTCTGCAGCTACGCTACTTAATTTAGATACGAAGTTGAAATTACCAAACAGATCTTCGATGCAGTTGATCCGGTCCTCTCCAGCCTACCTAGGTAGATAGGTAGGTGTTAGGCACCCAAGTCAAGAACTGAACTGTGAAATCGTGGCCCTAAGGTGTCCTTTACCGCAGTGAGAGCAGTCTCAATCTACACTAGGGTTCCGCAGTGTACATCACAAATCGAAGCCTGATTTCCCTTCGAATTTTCCAGATATTATTGGTATCATTTTTAATGCCCCTGGTGGTTTACTAGTTTTTGCTGACATTCATGCACTGAGGAAAGAATTTGAAAACCTGTTTGAACTGTCAGTTGTTGGATTACTCTGAACAGAGCCCGAGACTCTAACATTGAGCGTGGTTTTTTCACCTGTTAAATGGCTGGCTCTCAGCGTTCATACAATGATATATCTTTAGCTGCTTGCTAATAGATTTGTCTTTACGTTTGCCCTTGTTGTAATCGAATGAGGAAATAGCTTTCCCTATATCTACCAGTAGTATGTGATCATTGCAAAAGCTGTTGAGCTCCTGTCCAGTACGAGTTATCGGTCGCAGATTTTCACAAATTGTCAAACCGATAAAGAACGGTACATATTGCTCATGCCCTAACTCATCGAGATCGATTCTGCAGAAGCTTCCGCCATACCTCGGGTAGATGACTCCGGGGAGTAAAGAGCAGTTAGTTGAGCAGAATCGAAAATTTAATGTTTCTGAGTTGAAAACCGTCGCGGCGCAGACCCTTGGCTCTCAGTCGTTCCTTGCAATTGCAAATTGGGGAAGGAAATTATAATAATAAGCCTTTCCGTCTCGAGATGGATGACGGACCGACATTAATCGCTCAAATGCCACATCTAAATGCTCGCTCTGCTCGATATCCAACTGCTTCCAAAGTAGCTATGATGCAATTTGAAAGCTGTGTTTTGC
The DNA here is from genome assembly GCA_002110485.1 of Emergomyces orientalis. Taxonomy (NCBI): domain Eukaryota; kingdom Fungi; phylum Ascomycota; class Eurotiomycetes; order Onygenales; family Ajellomycetaceae; genus Emergomyces; species Emergomyces orientalis. The sequence goes on from MOWL01000067.1 coordinate 3,081,596, forward strand.
ATTGATTGGTTAAGAATCTACATTCATTACCCTAATCGGTACGATCAGTTCTCGATATCCTTGTTCAAAAAGTTTTGGCCTGGAGTGCCACAACCGACAGCCCCCTTGGAGCAGAGTACATCATAATAGAGGAGGATGCACGGGGCACGCAGTTTACAGACGTATGGGAGGATATGGATTTGGATGACAACAAACCCATTTTAGAAGACATAATAGACATTGAGCAAAAGCTCTTTTCTGTTTTGCTCAGCTGGTAAGTGACTCTGCCGTTTAGCGTTTATGCTGTCAGAGAAACTGACATTCAGTAAAGTTTCTATTCATTGTATTTTCTACAGACGGTTTCGCCAGGTACGAAGCCGCAAAATTACAACCATATTGTGGCATTTGCGGTCGGACCCGTCACACTCGGGTAATTTTGAGAGAAGGAGAGATTGCAAATACTGATAGATCATGGGCCATGTAAGGTGACTTGCCTGAACCACCCAGCTACCGTACGTTTGATAAGCCGGCTAACCTTGCCATTCCGTCCATGAAGGGAGGACCCCCAAAGGCTGCATGGAAGCCATCGCACGCCGTGAAATATTGAAGGTCAGTACATATGTGTCCTCGACCATCAAGGGCCCTGGCTATCTGAAGCTCTCTGAGGCCTAAGTACCCCCACAGGAACATATTCAACTATTGAACAAGTATGTCTACTGCGTCCCTACACTTATTCCCGATAACCTAGACCTGATTCGCCCAACCATATATCACCCAGACCTTCATGATGGAAATATATTAAACCACAGGGGAAGAATATCTAGCATAATCGACTGGCAGTCGATTATGGGCAGCGCCATTGATTCTACAAGCGCGCGTTCCTAGGCTGATCGGTTATAACGGAGAAGTTAAATTAAGTCTTCTCGAGAATTTTAAACAACGTAACCAGGACGACAAAGACCTTATTCGAGATCAAGCATCACGCTCAATCCAGGTGATCATATATGAAGACAAGCCGCAAAGACAAATCCGTTGCTAAGTGAGGCTTTAACCCAACCGTTCGGCAAGACAGTATCACAATTCGTGCCCTTTGCGGGAAATTCTTGGGACGACAACATTATTTTTCTCAGGTAATATCTGATTGGCCTTCAGAGGTAAGATATATGGCTTACTTTCATATCACCAGAAGCATGCACTGATATCTCGAACCCCCTTCATTGGAACTTTTACTCTTCCAGCTACTTAAAAAGCATGCAGATGTTTAGTATTCTAGGGATTGGCCTAAATTGGGGATTAAAGACTAGTGCCCGTATCATTTTACTAATGATGAGATTCGAAAACGCCAACAAGACGCAGCAGGGTTCAACGAAACGCAAGATTTTTGGGATTTGCTGGAAGGAACAGTTGACCGGGACTGGCTGGACGACGAACCAAGATTACGAGGGCGCGGTCGATTACTTTTTGTAAGTTACGGGAAGCGGGTTTAAAGATGTTGATTGGTAATGAGCAGCAGGAATTTAAATTGAAAACCCGTTGTGCTATTGATCATAGACCTAAATAAACATATGCTAATCAGCTGATGGGGGTCGTGGTTTAGCTACTGGACAGAATATAAATAATGTTTATATTCTACTCTACGCATAATCATTATTAAATCTGATTGAATCCTATTCCTACATTATTCCCAGCCAAACCTTTTTCGGCGCTTTGAATCGGAATTCACGTCAGGATTTGGGCGAATTCAGGGGACCATTTGGCAGGCGGGCTGATAAACCAAGCCTGAGTGACGTTGACAGGGATGTAAAAATAAACCAGTTCATTCCAGGTTATCCTCGTATTTGGCTGCGGGGAAAGATGCTCTGTCGAAGCTAAAATTACTAATACTGACATGGGGGAGGAAAGTAACGATAAATAACAGCAAAACAAACAAACTCTCATATACTGCTTCTTTTCAAACTGCTCCAGACAAACAACCTGCCATCATTTCCACAGACAAGAACTCCCTAAGTATAAGAGGATAGCTGCCCACAATCCCATATTGATTGTTCCTTATCATACCAGCCCATCTCCAAAGGAAGACATAAAGGAGAAAAAACAAATTGGAAGAAATGGAAGGACGATGCCAATGCGGTCTAATCCGCTTTACCACACCTCTGCCCCGCCCTCTAAAAATCTACATCTGCCACTGTACTCAATGCCGCCACCAATCCGCCTCCTCCTACGGCCTCACGGCCATCTTCCCCAATTTCGAAATCCCGGAACCAGAACCCAGCGCCGCCAACACCATCACCAACTACGACCCGACATCCTCGTCTGCCATTGGCATCCACAAACGCCAGACTCTCTCCGACAAGACTATGGAATGTCTATTTTGCAAGCAGTGCGGGGTACGTTTGATGCATCGGGTGCGCGGGGGGGAGCAGTTGAGTGTAAAAGCTGGGTGTCTTGAGGGGCTGAACAAGGATATGATGGCGGGTGCGATACATATCTGGTGTAAGGAGGCGGTGGTGGAGATTCCCGAGGGGGTGCAAAGGTGGGAAGGGGAGCCTGGTCAGGGGTCATTCAATTGAAGTATTGGGTTTACTGGTGGAATATGTGTATAAGAATCTCCTGTAACAGCATAATGCTTGCCCAGCTTGCTTTCATTAGTATGATAGTATTTATTCTTACCTGAAGCCTTCAAATCAAGGAATTCAATAGAGCCTTCTTCACTCTTTTAGTCCATAAGAGCAACAACTTGTGCAGCTAATAATATAAATAACTGTACCGTTCAGCGAGGAATACTGTTTTTATATGGGGCGGAATAACTATATAATGTTGGCGAGAAGCCTCACGAGAAGCGTCAGGTAATTCCACCCCCTCTTACAACGTCATCGTCTAAAGAAGCTTTAACTAACCTTGGTTGGGGCTCCGTTATCTTGGTTAAGCCCCGCCCAACCTTATTTAGCCCTAGCCCTAGCCCGTTTGGTTCTTCCCCAGATTTACAGTACAACTCCCCAACTTCCAACCTCTCCAGGTTTATTTTCACAATATCACCGACGGCCCAGCAATTGCCCGCCGTATCCTACCTCCGGATGATTGACAATTCTTCTTTATACAACCCTAAATGACTCCGTAATCTCTCACTCAACCTCTTCTCAAAACGCTACCAAAACGAAAAACACAATACCATCAAACCGCCCACCATCCTCCTCCCATGAACGGAGAACAACAATAGTCACAACGGGCACACTTTGCAAGGAACAACTCAGATGCCCCTCCAACCAGCCATGGAAGCAATCCCGGAGAATCCCACCAAAGGCGATGCCACTACCAAAGTCGCCAACGGCACCAAAGCCACCAACATGACAACCACCAGAACAACACTTCCCGTTACAACCACCCTCCCCAAACCCAACAAGCCCGACTTCCATAGCTCCACCTCCACGTCCACATCGCCTTCTAAATCGACATCCATCAACCTTCTCGCAGGCCTAGCCGCCCTCCTAACCCCGCTCCAAACCGCCATCCTCAACCACCTCCCAGAATCGTTCACATCCCGCCTTCCACCCCTCATTGACACCTACAAGGCCCACCTCTCCGCCCACCCACACCTAACAACCTTCGTTACAACCCAACTCCTTTTCACAGGCCTGCCTGTGCTCCTCTTCACCTTTTTTGCAGCTGGGACGATACTCTTCTCACTTGTCTTGGCGTTGCTGGGCGCCGCAGCACTGAGTGCGCTGGTTATCGGTGGCGCGGTACTGGTTCTTGTCCCCGTGGCGGTTGCCGGGGCGGTGGTGGCAGGGATGATGTGGATCGGGTGTTGGGTAGGGTGGTATGGGATGGTTTGGATTGGGGTGGTCTTTGGGAGGTTTGGTGGGAATAATCCCGAGCGGCGGAATCGTGCAATGCGGGGGAGTGATGATGATATGGTTGGGATGGGGAAGTGGGAAGGGAAATGGGAGGAGTGGAGAAAGAGGGAGAGGGAGAGGGAGAGGGAGAGAGACGGGGGATCTACAAGGAATGGGGAATGGACGGGTGTGGTTGGCTGAAGTGGGATGGTTGTTATCATATTTTATTTGAACGGATGGTTAGAGGTGAACGGGGTTTCTTTCTTTTTTAATCTTCATTCAAGGGAAAGGATTTGGAGCGTCTGCTTCTTCTGGTTTATGGATACAATACAGCTGCTGGGAATGGTAAACATGGGAAATGATACGTTCAATCGTGCGCTTGCAGTATTGAATGTTTATTTATTATTATACATAGCTAGGCTCCTCTTTTGATGGGTAAAAAGATAAATTAATTTTGAACTTGCATGAGCAATGACCTTCAAATTATTGATGGGCAAAAAATTAAGATATAAACTCAAACTAACAAGACTTCATGCTGTATTACCGTACTGGTTTTCAAGTTATATAGAATTCCCTCCCGCAGATAAAGCTAAGGGTGAGTGGTATTGTAATTTCCAAACAGAAAAAGAGAGAAGAAAAAAGCAAGTTGCCAAAGATCTCACAATAATTGTTAGAATATTTCATGTGTCAAATAAAATCTTCTCTTCGTTCGAGCCTGGTAAAATCGAGATACGTAGGCCCCATGATGGAACACCTGGCTTTCATGGGCGTCATGGCGAATCATCGAAACACCAAAATTGTTGCCCAGGACAAAAAATTTAACCGCCCGGATAACTGAAATGTGCCCGGATGTCCACCCCCAGGGAGAAAAGGCGGTCCTGCAAACACGGCTCTGCAACGCAGGAAATCACAGCCTAGTGCCCCTTTTATATTACGAGGACTCAACTCTCACGTTTCTCCGTCTCTACTACGTTAAAAACGGAAAGGCAAATGGTTGTCCAATAACGAAATGTGGGCTTGACAGGACATGAGATCAAGTCGGTCTGCGTTATCATGAGGCCAGACTTCCACTTTTGAGAACTAGTAGCGGATAGCAACAAAATATGCACTAGGCCGAATGATTCAAATCTCTTGCTCAAAGGGCAAGCAGCATATGCCCCTTCAAATGTAGAACGTTGAGAGTGAGACTTGGCAAAAGCATATACATCACTCGATACCCTGTCTGTCGCCATTAACACTAGCCCCCTGGGAGTGAAAGTTTAGAACCTGCAATTCGAGCTCCTCATTTCTGTCGAGAGTTTCGATCAACATCTGAGAAAGTTGTAGTGCAAGCTTGTCTCCGTCAGTGCGATTGCCCAGAAGGGAAAGCACCTCCTTGACAATGTGTAGGTAGCCAGCCCTTTGTTGGTGAACGCCCTCGATAATCCAATCCTTCAGCCGGAGCTCTTGCCGGTAGTCGGAGAGGTCATTGACATACTTGTTTTTCTTGGCACGCCAGTTCCTTTGAAGGGTCGAGAGGCGGCGTTTAAGGACATCTTCTCGTGCTTCAGCTTCTAGGCGGAGATTTTTGGAGAGCGCAAGATCTATTTGGAGTTGTTCGAGGGTTGAAGTTTGGATTCTAGCCTCGACTAGATTCAAGCCCGCTTCCGATTCTGATTTGGTAGTCTTCACCCTTTCTATTTCCGCAATAGCCTTAAGAGTGTTGGTATTTGCGTCTATAACTTGCTGCTCGAGCGTTTGATATCGGTTCTGTAAGTTCCGGTATTCTTCTCTATATTGCTCGACATCGTGGTACACCTGGAAATATCTCACGGCGCTGGCTTCGAGATCTCCAATTTTCTCTCGCAGAAGGCTAATTTCCTGGTAACCGGACTCGAGCTCTTGTCTTACTTTTTCAAGTTGTAATTCATATTCTTCTAGTTCCCTTTGCATTCCCCCTAGCTGCGCTTGTTGGTGCCCTACTAGCGCTTCCAAATTCTTGGTTTTGGCTTCAGCAACCTTTTGTGATGTTTCAAACCCGTTTCGCGCCCTTTGGAGATCACAGATTATTGCGCTTTGAGACTTGGTTACAGTAACGAACCTTTTCTGCCACCACGTTTTCTGTTGCGCAAGGGCATCTCTTTCCCTTGTCAGATCCTTCAGCTGCTCTATGCACTCATCTTTCTCATCGACAATAGCTCTTAGTTTACCTTTATACTCGTCCCCTAATGCTGCGATGTGATTTGCATACCATTGTTGCTCAAGTAGAACAGGGATGCCAGCTGTGCCTGCTTCACTGTCGGGTGTCGTTCCTGCTTGCTCTATGTCGTCGTCTTCATCCCTATCTAGAATGCTGTGGTCGGGTTCGATTATCGGGCTAGCTGAGGCCTTACTGGGAAGGGAAAGGCCGCCTGTACCGGGACCCTCTCCTTCGATGCCGGAGGAGACATTATTTTCCTGAGTCGAAAACCGAGCGGATGAATCATTTGCCTCTCCGGGGGTTTCCGGTGATGAAGGTGGATGCGAGGGGCGCTGCGAAGCCCAAGGAGAGCATTTGTCTATCCCTTCTTCATCTATTTTGCGATTCCAAAGCCAACGGCTGCGCCAACTCCGGGGTGATAGACGAGTTGTTCGACCTTTTGCTCTGCAAACCATGGAACGGAAAGAGCCAGAGTCAGGTCTATTGTATGATGAGATTCGTTTGTATAATGACTAAGGCTGTGAGCGCATGCAAAGAAAAAATTAAAGAGCTGGAGCAGGGGGAACTCACCTTAAGTTTACGTGCTGAAGCAGAAAATTTTTGAAAATAAAACATGCCGAGGTTACTAGCCAAGGAAGGAAATATGATGGACAGCTTGAAATATTTCCCGAATTGCACACGGCGTCAAGAATGAGGATAATGGAAAACTTCTAGGTGGTATATACCCTAGTAGGCGCTCCAACAGGTTTGATGAGGGATCAAAAACCGTGTTATAGGAAAGCTGTGTTTCAGCGAATAAGCAGATGAGAAGCTGAACCAAAATATAATATGGTAATGCGAGATATTTTATTATCATAAACGCATATCAGGTCTCGACAATCCCAAAGTTGGAGGGGGTTATTGACACATCATCGTAGCTATATAGTGCAAGATGTGTCGAGGGTGAAGAAACGGAAAGACAGGCATATCAAAGGTAAATGCCTTTGTATTAACATAACAAACTCAGTTAAACAATGCGTGAACAAACAACTGCTCCAAGATAAACACGATCCCAGCATCGTGAATGTGTTTGGCTTGTGAACACAAGCACACACCTATGAGAAGGCCAAAATGAACAAACAAAGGTGGGAATCTTCCCAGTGGATTTCCCAACGAGGGAATCCAAGGACTAAGGATAGTAGATATTAACCATTTTTCCATGTAACTGCTTGAGTATATTATTTGTATGGGATTTAGACGGATATTTCCCCACGCTGCAGCAAGCTCGCCATGGGGCCTTGAGATGGAATCCACGAAAAGCGTATCGTCCTGAAAAGATGACATTACACCGTTAGAGCACCCAAGCATGAGTTAAGGGGAACAAACCAACTTAAATATTGGCACAAAGCCGTTATTGCCCTGATTGTCTGAGGTAAAACAATAAATACTGGTCGATACTAGTATTCAATGACATCAGAGTTTATGATGTAAAGGATAATCGGTGACAAATCTCCCCTTGCTGGCGAATACTACCATTCACCGTAGTTGACAGAACAAGAACAACAAGCAGAAGTGGTCATTGGAAGTAGGATAGATAGATGTTTTGTGCAAGCAAAGGGGCATTGGATGGTTACTATTACAAGATTTGGCTGTTGAAACCCAGCCCCTGTTGTTCACGTGACTCCCACTCCGACCACAGTGTCCTTAAAGCGTTAGCGCTGCCCCGAACTGGACAACGAGCACACTCAGGGCCAAACTTGCAGCATCAACTTCAACTTCAACCTCCATCTCTTTCTTTCGCCCCCAACGGCTTTTCTCCTTTCTCTCTTCTTCCTTTCTGCCTCCCTATCCACCCACCTCCCCTTCTTCCCTTCTTTTAACTCTCCTTTTTTTGTTTTGTTTTCTGTTCTTGGTTTCATAACCCGTGTCTGTTTTCCTTTTTACTGCTTCTTTTAATACTCCTTTCTTCGTCGATCAATCGAGGACAAAGCCGTCGCCATGAGTGGTCGTGAGTTCCCATGCCATACCCCTGCCACCTATAACCGGAATTTGCCACGATTGCGGTTCATTCTACCTTGGAGCTCCTAATACTGACTACAATAGTACGCTTCCTCGACTTGATCAAGCCCTTTACGCCCCTCCTCCCGGAGGTGGCAGCTCCCGAAGCCAAGGTGCCTTTCAACCAGAAGTTGATGTGGACAGGTGTATGTTACTGGATCCTGCCATTGCGCGCGTTTTACATGGCTATCCACGTAACTAATTCGATTACGCATAGTTAACTCTACTTATATTCTTGGTGATGAGCCAAATGCCGCTCTATGGCATTGTCTCATCAGATACGTCCGATCCACTTTACTGGCTCCGCATGATGTTGGCCAGTAACCGTGGTACCCTTATGGAACTGGGTATCACTCCTATTATCTCCTCCGGCATGGTTTTCCAGGTACGACTCGTTTAATCCAAAACTCTGTCTTATAAGTATCATAACCATAATACTTACATATTTCCACAGCTTCTTGCCGGAACCCACCTCATCGATGTTAACCTTGACCTCAAAACCGATCGCGAACTCTACCAGACCGCACAAAAACTTTTCGCAATCATCCTTTCTTTCGGCCAGGCTTGTGTTTACGTTCTGACCGGTCTCTATGGCCAGCCCAGTGACCTTGGTGCCGGTGTCTGCGTTCTGTTGATCGTTCAGTTGGTTGTCGCTGGTCTTGTTGTCATCCTTTTGGACGAGCTTCTTCAGAAAGGATATGGTCTTGGAAGCGGCATCTCCCTTTTCATCGCAACCAACATTTGCGAATCGATCATCTGGAAAGCCTTCTCTCCCACTACCATCAACACTGGACGTGGCCCGGAATTCGAGGGAGCCGTCATCGCTCTTTTCCACCTGTTGCTCACCTGGCCAGACAAGCAGCGTGCTCTACATGAAGCCTTCTACCGCCAAAATCTGCCCAACATCATGAACCTCCTTGCAACCCTCCTCGTTTTCGCAACCGTCATTTACCTCCAAGGTTTCCGCGTTGAGATCCCCGTCAAGTCTTCCCGCCAGCGTGGCATGCGCGGTTCTTACCCCGTTCGCCTCTTCTATACCTCCAACATGCCAATTATGCTCCAGTCCGCCCTCTGTTCCAACATCTTCCTGATCAGCCAGATGCTCTACTCCCGCTTCTCGGATAACCTTCTTGTTAAGCTTTTAGGAGTCTGGGAACCCCGTGAAGGTGGATCTGCTCAACTCTATGCTGCCTCTGGAATTGCCTACTATATGTCTCCCCCGCTTAACTTCAAGGAAGCTCTCCTGGATCCCATCCACACTGCTGTCTATATCAGTTTCATGTTGGTTGCCTGCGCTTTGTTCTCCAAGACCTGGATTGAAGTTTCCGGCTCTGCTCCCCGTGATGTTGCCAAGCAGCTGAAGGATCAGGGACTTGTCATGGCTGGTCACCGTGAGCAGAGCATGTACAAGGAGCTCAAACGTGTAATCCCTACCGCGGCTGCCTTTGGTGGTGCCTGTATTGGAGGGTTGTCTGTGGCCAGTGACTTGCTTGGAGCTCTCGGAAGCGGAACTGGTATCTTGTTGGCTGTCACGTAAGTCTTTTACTCTTCATTTTCGTCCCCTGTAAAATGCAGATACCTATTTCCTTTCCTTTCACGTGTCGTGTTGCCACTAATCAAGTGCGTAGTATCATCTACGGGTATTTCGAAATCGCAGCACGAGAGGGTGACTTCGGTGCTGGCCTGAAAGGTTTAGTGCCCGGAAACTAAACGAGTCTCATTTTATGACGATTCAGCGGGAATTTTTTTCTTTTTCCCGCCTTGTCTTAATATATTCTCATTATTTTTATGTTTTATTTCCGTTGCATGGCAGTTATAAATATTCTTGTGACGTATCAGATATATTGAACCTTCGGGTGGAGTATTAAAAGGAGCTTGAGGTGGCAGAAGCTAGACACTGTTTGGGGAATGTTATATCTTCCCTCAATGCGTTTAAAGGGATACCTGAGCAGAACAAAGACAAATTGCTTTTTTTGCACCGGATTTTTTGGATTCCTTTTACCTTGTTTATGTTCCCTATCTCTTATTTACCCGTTTTCTCGCCTCCAATGTACTTGAGGAAACATGGAGTGTACTGGCTGGGTGGGAAAAAAAAGCACAAAAATATCAGGCGGCATGATTTTTCCAAAATGAAAAAAAGTGTATATATACATCGACCTACCCGTGCTCTCTACCTATTTAACTGCGTGTATAATGATATGGAGTTTCTTTTCAATCTAGTCACCTTTCTCCAAAGGTGAGTTACGAGCATGAATATCGCACCCTTTTTATTCAAAGCTATCCCGCTTTATGCCGAATAAAACAAGCGTGTCTGGAAACATTATAACAATAATCAGCATTCCCAGAAATTCTTCCCACAGGAACCCACATCCACACAAACTCCTCTTTTCTTCACTTCAAGTCCTATAATCCCCATTGATAGTCACATACTCATGACTAAAATCACAAAACCAATACACTCCTTCCTCCCCACCAAGCCCTTTCTCCCCCTTCTCCCCCCCACCAAGGTCAACGACAATCTCCAAATCCTCATCCTGCAAAATCCTCGCCGCGCGCTCCTCATCCACCGCCTCCGGCTCCCCATTTACAAGCAATTTCAACTCCTCACTACCATCAACAGGTTTAAAACTCACACTCGTCCGCTCAGGAACCACCGTCCCTTCCGCAATCCCCTGCGTATACCCAATTGCGCATAGGATCCGTCCCCAATTCGCATCCTTACCATACAGTGCCGTCTTAACCAGCGGCGATCGTGCGATCGTCGATGCAATCACCTTCGCATCCGCGTGCGATGGCGAATTGCGCACACGCACCGTGACGAACTTGGTCGCCCCCTCACCGTCGCGCACGACGAGTTGTGCGAGCGATTGCGCGAAGTTGGTTAATATGGTTTGCATGGCGGTGTAATCTGGGGAGGAGGAGGTGGTGATCGTCTCGCCGCCAGCGGCGCCGTTGGCGAGTAAGGCGACGGTGTCGTTGGTACTTGTGTCGCCGTCTATGGAGATGGAGTTGAAGGAGCGAGAGACGGCGTGGCTTAGGAGGGGTTTTAGGACCGTAGGGCTGATGGGAACGTCGGTGCAGAGGATGCCGAGAAGGGTGGCCATGTTCGGGTGGATCATACCGGCGCCTTTGGTCATGCCTGCTAGGTGGTAAGCACGGTTGGGGGAAGAAGGGAGGGTGAAGGTGCGCGACAAGAGCTTGGGGAAGGTGTCGGTTGTGCAGATTGCACGGGCGGCTGTGAGCCAAGCTGAGTGTGTTGAAGCCAGGTTGGAATGGGCGGTTGGGATGGTGTCGAGAATTTTCTTGATTGGGAGGCTGGAGATTGGCGTGTTAGTCTGCTGCGTATGTATAAGGGATATGAATATCGTCCGGGAAAGGATGGATGGAAGGTATTTATCTTACCGTTGTCCGATGACGCCAGTGCTCATGACCAGAGTGCTAGTATCCAGGGAGCTAGTTGAAGGTGTGCCATTGCACTCGTCAACTTTTGCGCTCATCATTTTGGCATCTTCCAAACCTCCCTTCCCAGTTACGGCATTGGCACAGCCAGAATTAATCACCACTCCCCGAATGCCTATGCCTTTCCTTGTCCCAAGCACCTGCTTGCTCACTTGAACAGGGGCAGCTTGAAACTTGTTTGTCGTAAAAACAGCAGCAGCCGAACAGGGGGTTTCGGAGCATATCAGAGCAACATCTGGCAACCTTGTGTTTGACTCCTTAACCCCGGCATGGGCGCCACCAACCAAGAACCCTTTAGGGTATGTCCCAGAACTAGGAATGAATTTTTGTTTCGAAGCCGGTATGGACATATCATTTGGAATAGAGTAATAACGAACCTGGCCAAGGCTGCTCTTCGGCAAACGCACAAAGCCAGCCACAACATAGAAGGACTGGGGTCTCTTCATGATTGTGCAATTCGGCTCGATCCTTCTTCCCCAAGAACACAAACGAAGAGATGTACAAGTAAAATAGTGTACACAAGTAATGCTCCAGAGATGTATAAGAGCTTCAGTATGCCAAATGCTGCAATTCCCAAGTGTATAAGGGCTCAATATGTAATTTTACTCGGCCAATTGTAACTATATCGAAACACGAATCCCAGCGATGATAATGAAGGAACAGGGGGGAAGCGTGTGTTCCGAGAAGTCAAACCGAGCCCGCAAGAGCTCTCACGCTTCAGACAGCCAAAAATAACAGGAATCGACCCAATTGATTCTCCAGCTCTTGATATATCTCTCTTCCCGCCGTGACTCATGCGTGTTGAAGTCGAATTTTTGCGATTTGCGATATTCGGCATGACATAATCCTTTAAAATATCACGTGGTTTCGTGTTGCCAAGAGCTGGAGCTTTCAATTAACCAAAACGTCAGTGGTCACCAACAGCTTCCAATCTTCCATCCAGCTCAACGCGTTTCTTGTCTCTGCCCATTCACTTTCTGCTTATTTTCTATGCGATTGTGTACATGTCCCGTTTACCTGTTGTTTGCTTCCATGACCTATGGCTACAATGAAACGCAAGCAACCAGACTCTGCAAATGACCAGCACTCAATTAACACCACGCCGCGAAAACGAAGGACTACGGACCCTAACTCGAGCTCGAAAAACGGAACCACTACAGACATTCACGAGACGCCCTCAAGGAAGACTAGCTCCACAAGAAACGGGCCCAGCAAGACAAAACCTACCTCTGCCCTAAATACGCCAACCAAAGATTCTCCAGCCCCAAAACTCAAATCCAGATCGTTATTCGCGACACCTACAAAAACCACGGGGAAAAGGTCTACAAATGCTTCTCCGTCTATAGCAAGAAATTCGGATCGTTCAGCGAAGAGGAAAAGTGCACGCGTCCTTCTAGAACAAAATGATGATGATAACTGGGACGGAGCGGATCAATTGGCCCAAGAAATTTGGGAACCAGAAGATGACGAAGCTGAGGGTGAGGATGAAAATGAGGCAGGGGAAACAAAAAAGCGACCAGCAGCTAAAGTAAACGGTGATGGAAAAGCTGAAGTTACACCAAAGCGCCGTGCTGGACGCCCGAAAGGCGCGAAAAATCGGCGATCTCCTACTCCGGAGGGAGACCTCCCTCCCCACGAAAGATACTTCTTTCAAAATCGGCCTGGACCCCTACAAACTTCGAATAATACGCTAGCGAAACTATCCCTTTTGACGCATGAAGAGTATTTTGAGCAGATGAGTAAATATGTGGATCCACACCAAGAGGAGAAAGAGTTTTTGCTCGAACTGCACGAACGCTCGTTTCCACAGTGGGAATTTGAATTGAGCGAGGGATTTAATATATGCATGTATGGATACGGTTCTAAGAGGCGGCTGGTGAATCGATTTGCAGAATGGCTCTCCCAACGACATAGTGATCCGCCAATAATCGTAATAGTGAATGGCTATGTGTCTAGCACGACGATACGGTCTATCCTAGCGACCATCATCAACGCAATCCTTGGGGCAGACGCCCCATCGAAACTTGGTACACAACCGTCAGAAGTATTGGAGTTACTCCAATCTATCCTAAATAAAAATCCACCTCGGCGTCCGGTAATGGTCTTTATAAATTCCATAGATGCATCACCCCTCCGGCGTGCTTCTCACCAGGCTCTTCTAGCGCGTCTTGCTAGCATCCCCCTAATCAATATACTAGCCACGGCGGATACACCCAATTTCCCCCTGCTATGGGATGTCAGCCTTCGAGACCAGTTCAATTTTGTCTTCCATGATTGCACGACCTTCGCACCATATGAGGTGGAGCTGAACGTCGTTGATGAGGTAAACAGCCTCATCGGCCATCAAGTACGCCGAATTGGTGGAAAGGACGGAGTCAACTTTGTCCTTAAAAGTCTTCCAGAGAATACGCGGAAACTATATCGCTTATTGGTGACGGAGATCCTCACACTACTAGGGGAACAACACCTTTCCGATGATGAGGAGGATGGTGATGGAAGCGGGAAGAGAGATCGTGGCGTCAACCAAGGCGAGGAAATAGCCATTGAATGGCGAACTTTATTTCACAAGGCTGCCGAAGAGTTCATCTCCTCTTCAGAGATGATGTTCCGCACGCAATTGAAGGAATTCTATGATCATCAAATGATCGTGTCGCGCACTGATGCCAGCGGAGTGGAAATGCTTGGAATCCCCCTGTCCAGAGAAGAGATGGAAGGAGTTCTGGAGGATTTAATTATTGATTGAAGCACAATAATAAATCGCATATCTCCCCATTTGTTTTGCGTTTCATGCCAGATACATAAATATATATATATATATATATATATTTACAAGCATATGATACCTTATCTATATCTAGAACCCGGCTGATATATACAGATAAAATAAATACATACAATTGACCAAGACCAAAGCTCACAAGTTGTCGTCTACTTTCATTACGTAGATAGATTCATGAAGTAAAAAGGAGCATCTCGTAATCCTGAAGCGATATTTTCAGTTGCTAAAATTGCGCGAATGCAGATAACAACATCAAAGTTCCAAAGCTAATTTTGAACGGGACTTTTTCGGTCATAAGCCGTTGAAAATTCACGGATTTGACATGTTTCTGCAACCAGCGCGTGGGGACGATGTTGTAGCCCCTTGAAGCCGCCCACTGATAGTTACAAAGACCACAAGTTAGCGATTAAGCAATCGATTAATACACAAACCAAGTAATCGAGATCGCACCAAAATGGGGAGTTAAAATAGAACAATGATCAAACCCATACCTCAACACCCAAAATAGTAACTCCTAGCGCAAACACCAGCGCCCTCGAAAATATCCTCAATCCAAGGCCGGCTAGTAATCCCAGCACGCTTCCCAAACTAATCTGACGGGCAGTTTTTTCGCTAATTCCGCTGCGACTACGGACCGTGCTCGCTGTTTCAGACAAGGGGCTGCTACTGTGATGTGAGTGGCCAGCAGTGGTGAAAGGGCCGGCAAAGTCGCAAAGGATGGGCTGTCGTCGCGGGAGGGCGAGGGAGAGAGATAGGCCGAGGGGAACAGCGAAAAGGAAAGGTCGGGCGGGGGTGAGGAGCCGTGTAAGGAACGGGGCAGCCATTTCCTTTTGTTGTTTGTCACGGGTTTTGTTTGATTTCTTTGATTTCAGCGGGGTGGCTTGCCAATTGAGCTGAATTGATGATGTTATTTCCTTGATTGAGAGAGAGAATATATATGTGGAAGTGGCTTGGATGTTAGATGCAGGTCCCACGATTGCCGAGCTCGGATAGTTATTGGGCTTAAAGAAATCAGGTGATAAAGGCGCTGATGTCATAGGCTGAGTGCGGAGGTGAATTTAGGCTTTTTTAGGCTCAGGCTATATAACGGCAGCCTTGCCTGATAAAGTTTAGAGTGCCCACACATCCCATGGTTCACCACGAGGAGGTGGCGCACATAAATTATCCCTCTCACGGGTAAAATAATTCAGCGTCTTCAACCGTAGACACTTTTCTGTTATTTCTTCTTCTTAGGTATCTCGCTCACGGAAAATAGATGTTATTCATTATTAGGCAACATGTTACAGGAGAGCTGCTCGTCGCGGCAGCCTGGCGATTCAGCTTGTTGAAATTGCAAGAGACAGAGCCCCTGTGCTTCGTTTCCCCTAGTTGCAGAAGGCCTATGCATCGAGAGGCTACCAATCCCTTCATTATTTTGCTCTTCATATTATTAATTAGCTTTTCAATTTTGCGGATCCTTCTATACAAGCTATCACCCACCCTATGCGAACTAGACTTCTACCCCATGTCGTTCTCCAGGTAAAAAAATGCAGTTTTCTGCCTTTTTTAACCGACCAACTAGCAACCCCCATCTTGAAAGTAAAATACTCTATCCTGAAAATTGAGCCCATGCCACATGCATCAAGGATTAATTAGCCTATATCCTTTTAGAATCTGTCGAGATACACCAGAGATGACAACATATGACCTCAGTCGAACGGCTGACCACAAAATTCCCTTTCTACTACACCCACCCATTCTAAACAAATACCAGCCCTCCTAACCTCTCTCCTAAATGCGCTGTCGCCTCGATCTTGACACACATCCCAAATACCAATGCCTGTACTCCCACCGCCGTCAGCAGCGGCTGGTGATTATGGCAATACTTGCGCATATTGCGAATGGCATGGCTCGTGACCGTCTCCCCTAGCGGGACCAAGTAGCAGCGGAGTTTGTGAACCTGTTCCCAGCCATTACTGCCAGCCTGCGTCATGGCATACTCGACGTTGGTGAAGGCCTGGTCGACCAAGCCGCTAATGTTGGTGGGGATTTCCTCAATAATACCGTCCCAGCCACCTAATAGGAGTTCATCAGTATGAACGGTGATGATGGTGTTAAGAGGATATTTTGGTGGGAGAACGAGGGGCAAAAGGTGACAGTTGGCTGGCGTTTGAAAGAAAGCCTACCCTAGCCAGAACACTCGATCATATCAGCTATTCTGAAGACTTGATTGTAATGGGTGGTTTCTGCGAGACGATTCCCCGAAATCTTCATCATTGCAGTATTTGAGTTGTGACATGGTAGTTTATTTGAGTTTGCTTGGGTTGTATATGTATATACAGATATATTTTCCAGGCAAAAGAGGCTAAGTATCCTGAGAGGTAGTTGTTGAAGGTAGAGGTAATGCCCAAGGTGTTAGAGGCGCCGTTGAAGGGTCGGTCTATATACGCTGCTCGTAAATGCCTCAGTTTCTGACAGAAACAGAGTATTAAATTGGCCAGTTGCGGCGGAGTTCTGATTGTAAACATTAATAAAGTTGTAGTTAAGTGTTGAATTGTTTATGGCTTATAATTGATTAAACACGAGGTGGCTAATAGGCAACTGTAATAAAATATTAAAAAAATACGTGAATAGTGCGATAAGGGACTTGGCGTAGTAGTGGATCCAACTGAGCGATCCACGCCTATATATAGAACAGAAATGTCAGACTTCAAAAATCCAGACCAACACCCTCTATTTTCTCGGGTCAGAAAATTGTCCAAGAGGACCAGTCTTTGTTCATTTCTGTTTCTCAGCCCTTGTTCCCTGTATTAGGGGCTTGGCCGAATCAAGTGTGGGAGAAAGGGAGTAAAATACAGCATGAATGATTCGGACAAAGGAGCTAAATGCCGTTCCGAAGTAGTTATATCTTCCCCACGAAACTATAAAAGGTTAGTCGCAAAACGGTTTCTAGGCGAATGTCTCGCCAAGCTCTTCACTGTGGTTAATATCTTCTTTAAATACTGAGTACAAAGTCATTGGTCTCTCTCTTATATACTAGGATGTAGTGCTTTCGAACCGGTTCATGAGAGAGCTTAAATTCACTTGCCAGCAAAAAACGCATGACTGATATACAACCGGCGAATATGACCCACTGAGTTTGACGGAACCGCAGCCGACAAACAAGCTGCCGCGGAAGATAGAGCCAAAGAGAGCAAACATTTAGCTTCCTCAGCTAGCATGCATATAGAGAATGCCGAAAATATCGGCCGAATACAACGTCATTCGTTCGAGAGAGCGTTGGCGGGTGGTAATATATATATATATATATTAGCTTGTTCAATAGCTACCTGTTCGGTCTTCATTTCTTGAAGTCTTGCCCAAGAAATAAACTAGCCCAGAGGGAATGTAAAAAGAACTGTGAAAGAAATGCGGGCCCAAACCCCATGCCACTCGAGCATTGTGGGATTTAAAACGGAGTCTTCCACAAAATTGAGGTACCTTGTAATAACAAATCCGGGGTAACAGCGGGTGTTGTGGGGGGGATGTCGCAGCGAATATTTGACGTAAAAAAATGACGAAAATACTATCTCCTAGTCTTCTCTTCATGCATATTTTGAGGTTGCCATAACTATTTCTTTGCTGTATCCCTGAAAATTGCACCGGGGATAGCCGGACCCCGCTCAAGCGGAACTGGGCATGTCGTTGTAGCCGGTTTGCGATCAACCAAAACCCTAATTGATTATCGCTGTTCGTTAAATATTGCGAATACAACGAGTGAATCAGTTCATTTGTAAGCTCTCTGTTTAGGGGGTAGGAATTCTCTATCAGAACATGTCACGGTGTCATTCAATGAAAGATGTGCATTCGGGCCTAAAACTCTATCTCGCAATGTAATGGCTACTAACTTACACTTTTGCCCCTCCGGCACCTGCGACGCCTTTCCTCTTACATGGCTGACTCACAACTCGGCGCCGCCCACCAAACCCGCTCAATCATTTGCCTTTTCGCTCCGAACTCAAATGTGACACTGCAGATATTTTGCTCTTATATTTCTTCAATCATTTTGATCTCTTCGTGACATTTCCTCTCCAACACAACTTTCCGCTTGAAATTCTTCGTGGGTCCCAGAGCATCTACGATTTCATCTTGAACATATCCCCTCCCTCTTCGCCCCTCATTCTGAACAAAAAATTTTGCCCCTCACCCCACCTACGCAAAACTTTTATTTTTATTTTAAATTCCAATGGCACCAGAAACATCAGCCGGCAACGATGCTGTTGCCGCTACTTCATCTTCCTCGCCTGTCGACTTCACAGTCAAAGCCGGCCTGGCCCAGATGTTGAAGGGGGGCGTCATCATGGACGTCGTCAACGCGGAACAGGTACGCTCTTAACCGGCATCCATCCCCCTCCGGCGCAGGGTCATTTTCAATTACGATCGACCATTCCAATCCGCCCTATGGATAATCAGACTCGATTACTGACAAAATAACGTTTCTTAAACCATGTTAACAGGCCCGCATTGCCGAGGAAGCAGGCGCATGCGCCGTCATGGCGCTCGAGCGAGTGCCAGCAGATATCCGTGCCCAGGGTGGAGTGGCGCGCATGTCTGATCCAACAATGATAAAGGAAATCATGGAGGCCGTGACGATACCAGTCATGGCTAAAGCGCGGATAGGGCATTTCGTAGAATGCCAGGTATGTCTAGTCTCTACAACAGCTAATAAAATAAACTTTCCTAAAAAAGAATTTCCTCAATCTAGATCCTCGAAGCCATCGGTGTCGACTACATTGATGAATCCGAAGTCCTCACCCCAGCCGACCACCTCTACCACGTCACCAAACACACCTTCAAAGTTCCCTTCGTGTGTGGCTGCCGGAACCTCGGTGAAGCCCTCCGCCGTATTTCCGAGGGTGCTGCCATGATCCGCACAAAGGGCGAGGCAGGCACAGGCGACATCGTCGAGGCCGTCTCGCACATGCGTACCGTGAACAGCCAGATTGCCAAGGCGCGCTCCATACTACTTTCCTCCAATGGCAGTGTTGAAGCGGAAGCGGAACTCCGCGCCTTCGCGCGCGAGTTGGAATGTCCCTATGAGCTGCTGCGGGAGACCGCGGAGAAAGGTCGGTTGCCTGTTGTGAACTTTGCAGCGGGCGGTGTAGCAACACCAGCGGACGCAGCTTTGATGATGCAGTTGGGCTGTGATGGCGTATTTGTTGGATCGGGGATTTTCAAGTCTGGTGATCCGAGAAAGCGGGCTAAGGCGATTGTGCAGGCTGTGACACACCATAAGGATGCAAAGGTGTTGGCAGAGTTGAGCCAGGGGCTTGGTGAGGCGATGGTGGGTATTAGTGTGAGGGATATGGGTGAAGCAGATAAGCTGGCGAAGAGAGGGTGGTAACTAAGGCATGGGGTTGATTAGGTGACATGATGTGTCTGTTGGGATTTTGATACCAATGATGAGCGAATTGCCGAGATGCGCATGATTGATATTTCAACTATATACCTTGCGCACGCGCGGAGGCGTAAAATGGTGCACTCTACACTTTTTCGGTGGCTGTGTATGTTTTGTACATATATACCTACATATATCAAAATTTAGGAATAAAAGCAAAGGAATTCAGGAAGTTTTTATCTCAAGTGCACGGGGGAGGAGGGCCATTTTTGCCACATATTTCCTGGATGCTCTAGAGGCTGCACAGCGGTGATAGACACAAAGTTGCGCCATGGCAAGGTCGTCAGACTAGATCTCTTTCGCATTTCTCTTTCTTTCCTTGCTATTTCCCATGTCGGTGTGGTGCGTATACTTTTATATCCACTTTTTTGGCATTTCAAATTAGATTAAATCCATTGTCGGAAACACGCCATGGCTGACCTATTGATACAATCATATCATAAAGACATAACCGGAAGAAAAGAGTCAAAATAATCATTAAGAAAAGCTTATGCGAATACATATCCCCCTTCCCATGTTTTCTGGGAAGACTCCAAATCAATTCACATCTCAACCATGCATTAACGACCCAAGGTTCTACCTAGCCCACACCTAGCTCGCATACGCAAACCCCTTCCCCCTACATGCCACCCAGTGATCCTTCACAACGCGATTAGTCCCCCTCGCACCCCGCAGCGAGAGTATTGATGACAAGAATCGTTCCCGCTCAGCCTTCTCCGGTACCCGTCCTCCTCCTCCCGTCCCACTTGGAGCATTATTGCCATCCATTCCCGCCAGCGCGACCCCAAAATGCACACGCGCCGCACCCTGGTAGTGGAATATGAATTTCTTGATAACTTCACATAGGTGGTCAAGGTCTGAGCGCGCGCAGTGACCGGATACGTGATACATGAGTATATTACCAAGCAAGGAAAGGCAGGTGTCGAAAAAGTGGGGTCCCCGTTGGGGACTTGAGCCGTTAGCTGCCGCCGCGGCAGTGGGGTGCCTCGTGTGAGAGCTACCTGGGCCTGGTTGGAGCTCGGCTGGCAGATCTGTGAGGGAGAATAGGATAGACCAGAATGCGGAGGCGGAGCGGAGTGGAAGTGGGTCGGGTCTTTTGAGTACAGCGAGGGTGAATGTGATGATTGTGGGGATGACGGCGCTGTGCTGGGGTACCGGCGGGTGGATGAGGTTGAAGAAAGCCGCTTTGTACTTTGGTAGCATCAGGTTAAGGAAGTCGATGCAACTATGCGCGACTTCTGGGTCATATTGATCCGGCTGTGCGTTCATGAAATTCATGAGTTCGTAGACGTGAATTATTAATTCGGTTGCTTCATTTTGGATTGCGGAGGGGTTGGCGGAGTGAGAGGCAAGGAAAGCTGAGGCGGTTCCCATGATTGTGGGGAATCGAGGAGAGGTAACATTGGCGGCTTTAATGAAGCGGATGGTTACTTGAGATGGTAGTACGTATGGACCCGGCGTGTGCTCTGTATATCCGGCCTTAAGAACGTCGCATGTAGCTTCGATTATGTCTCCATCGGTGGGGAAGGTGCCTATTAGGGTGTCCAGGATCTGAATCAGGTATGCTTGTGGTGTCCCCCCAAGTTCATCATTGGTCCAGAAATTATTTGAGCTTGGACTCGCTGCCTCCGCATCAAGGTCAATAACAGCGTCATCAGGAGCCCGAAACCCCTTCCCTATGCTTGCGGTGCAACGCATTACTTTGATTCCTTTCTCAAGCGCATCGTCATACTGGTTAGATTGCGCTTCCAGTCGGGCTTGTTCTGCTAGCTGGTGAAGAGGCCCCAGTAGTTTTATAAGACATGCTGCCTGAGCTGCATTTGAAGTGGCCGCTTGTACAACCGCTGCAATACCTTCGGATACCCGCTCCAGAGTGGTGACATTAACAGAAGAATTGGAGCGAAGTTGATCGACCTTATTGATAAAATCATCAACATACATTGGGAGCGCCTGGCGGCAGTTCTGGCAGAGAAATGAAATTGATTTGGACGCAGCCTGGTCGCAAGAGGGAGCATCGAGGGAATTGAATAGGAAGTTAAGAGCTCGCGGGAGAAGGTCGTGGTTTCGTTCAAAATACGCCGTGTACCTTGCAATCATGTCGGATAGGGTCTGGCGAGGTTTTACAGGAATTGAAATTCGATTGAAACAAATGCCGTCGAATATTTCGGAATGGAAAATGTTGTGAAGTAGCTTGTCCACTTTCGAGCTATCCACAACAGAGTCAGCCAAGAAGCCGAGGCAAAAGAGAGCTACTTCAAAACCGTCCCATATTTGGCTGTTCATCGAGCTGGTTGCACGCTCAACGAGTTTGTCGATAAGCTCAAATCCTAGAAGAGGATAGGTGGCGAGTAAAAAGTCTGCAAAGTCACGTCTGAATCCATTGAAGTTCCTCACGTCATCGTCATCCCACCCCTTCAATACTGACGGATCAGGGTACCGGAGCTTATCATAGCAGTCAGTGATGACTTGTGCAAACTCCCCTTTTACACGATCTGGGGAAACTTCCACATCACCCTGCATGATATAATCACTAATATCATCTGCCGCCTCAGTCCAATATTCCAAGAGAAGCGAGCTTGCTTTGTCGTCAACTTCTACAAATCCTGGTCCGCGGAAAAGTGTATGGAGTAGCAATAGGATCCTTTGCTTCTGATCATTTAATTCGCCGGCTAAAAGTTGTATTTGCTCAGTCGTTGCATATCGCAGCAATAAATCCAAGAATCGCATGGAGTCTTCATCGTAATCTCCGTTAAGTAGAGCCAATGCGTACTTTTCGCCGAAGGTCCCTGAGAGAAATTGAAGAATTGCAGTCAAGTGCTCAATTCCCAGTAACTTTGCATGGCTATTAAGAATTTCGGCAAGAAGTTCCATTGCCATTTCTGCAAGATCAGGCACCGCTAAAAACTGAACGGAATAATTCAAAGGAGCGGCGGCTGCCTTTGGGAGATCACCCAGGGAAATGCGGTCTCCTCGGATTGCGATAAGCCAAGCCTATACGCTACGCTTTAGTGACCACAGAAAAAATTTTGGCACCAGAGTTGAACCTTACGTTTAAAGATTTCATTGCTTCAATGGCTAATTTACTTAATTGTTCTTCGACGGGTGGCTGATTTACGTCTCGATTAAAATGGGATACTTGCTCCAAAACGAACTCAATAAGGAAAAGTGCATCTGTGATATTGGGACTTAAACGGTTTCGTAGATCCCTGCTTGCATAGTCAGAATATGGTTAATTGATCGAGGATAATAATAAAAAAGGTATTGCTGCGTACTCACTCGTTCAGAGCATAACGGGATGATTCTTCGGCCAGAGTAGTAGAAAAAGACAAAAGTGGAAGCATCCGTTCGTAACTGAGCGAAGGCAGAGCGAGCTTTTCGAAACTTTCCTGTCCACATTCATCTTCTGATAAGTATTTTCCACTGGCAATAGACATGGCAACATGTCGTATGCAATGCGTCCAGGGAGCTTCAGGCTTAAAAAAGAAGGTTGTCAAGGTTGACATAAATTTTCTCATGGCTACCGCCACTTCGTCCCTTGAGATCATCAGAATGAAGATGTGTATCAGATGAACCAAGAGGTCTCTGGCTTTCTCTGTCCCAAGGTGTTCCCTAGGATACCATCAGCCCAAAGTCGAAAGAACGAAAAAACGCAAAGGAAAAGAAAAAAAAACCCCTGCATGACATATATTCTTACCAGTCCTGATGGATTTTAACGGTCAGGGTGAGGGCACCAAAGAATCTCGCATTGGTGTCATCACTGGCTAAGAGGCCGTCTGCAATAGCCCACCCCGCCTCTGACTTTTGGAGCGCCTGTAGCCTCTCCTGGATAGATTTGGCAATGCCGGAATTTCCAGGAGCATTAAGAGCATGAATAAGCTAGACAGAGGTCAGACATGGTTGACCGTATTGTTATGAAACAGACGAAAAACACGTACCTGTCTGGTCTCGTCAAGAAAAGCCTGGCTCTCCTTTTGAGCTGAAGGAATTCCCGCCATCATCTTTTTCTTAGATATATATCTGCGCTGGTAGGCGCTTGGTGGTCTTTCTCGTCACGTGTATCGATATGGCGTCCATATATGGCCCAGAGTAGCGCTGAAAACGGAGTAAAAGGGTGAGGCCAGAAGGATTGAATGGCATGAAGGATAGGAATGAAAACTGAACAAGAAGTAGGGTGGGTGAAAAGTTCAGGAGGTACGAAGTCAGTTCTATATCAGAGGGCTTTCAAAGTTGACCACAGTAACAGTACAGAAATGACGACTTGTTGATAAATGACAAGCTCATGAATGACGAACATGAGTCACCCTACAATATCACAGACTGATATATAATGCATCAAGATCGAGATGATATATTTGCAGCTGAAATGTTTGCCACATGAGTACTACTATAGACAAGTCCTCAATGTATATCTCTGATCAAATAAGCTGTTAGCTCATAGCTAGGACCCAGTCAATGCGATGTATGGATGATACAGACAAACTTATGCAAAATGGGTTCCTCTTTTGTATTTGCAGAATTGTAAACGAACAATGAATGCCTGATGTGGGCTGGATGGAAGCCCATCGCCCCAAGGTTGCTTAGCTAAAGCCCATCCCGTGACCTGCCCTTAACTAACTACTAGTTACCATTCCCATCCACCGATTGACGTGCAGGAAGAAATGTAACATCTGCACGCAGAAGAATAGGTACGAAAATTAATACATCCCTGTGTCAAATTACTCTTGAAGATTCTAGCGAATTTGTGCTTAGCGGCTGCTAATTGAGTGATATTCTCGCACCAGAATTATCCACTGTTGCATCGCAGCCGTCAATTAGCTTTCCCTCCTGCAGCTACTGCTACTGTCGCATAACATCGGATCTGATATATTCCTCCCCCGCCATCCAACTTCACCCCCGCCAACTCCCAGCGCAGCCATATGAGTGCTGTGATATAAATGCTTTTTCTCCGCCATTCGTGCCGCCTTGCTTCTAGAACTGCAACCACTATACGGCCTCCACTACCATCACTGAGCCGCTTTATTCAATCGACAACGAGATCATTTTCCTGCTCCGTCGCATTTCGCTCTGGAGATATGGAAGCTGTCGATACCTCGCAGCGGCTCGCCCGCTTGAGGGAGTTGATGCAGGAAAAGAAAGTCGATGTATACAGTATGGAGTAAAACAGCCAACCTTTCGCAAATAAACCATTATCTGATATTTATTTCTATTCAGTTGTGCCTTCTGAGGATAGCCACCAGTCCGAATACATTGCCCCTTGCGATGGCCGTCGCGGTTAGATACCTTTCTCCCCTTACGATCTAAATCTCATCATGCCAACTTGGCCCGCCCGAACACTTCCGCTCATGACTATTATTAAATGCAGAATTCATCTCGGGCTTTACTGGCTCTGCGGGATGCGCCATCGTGTCGATGAGCAAAGCGGCGCTGTCCACTGATGGACGGTACTTCAATCAGGCTGCAAAGCAGCTAGATAACAACTGGATGCTTCTGAAGAGAGGTTTTGAGAATATGCCTACTTGGCAGGAATGGTATGGCCAGAGAAATTTTTACATGTCATGTGGGGGTGTGTATTGAAATGGACTTATAGGACTGCGGAACAAGCTGAGGGCGGTAAGGTCGTTGGCGTCGATCCATCACTCATCACTGCCTGTGAGTCTACATCATCATCTCTTCATTTAGGAAAAGTTTCTGTAAAGAACATAATTAACCCAATCTAGCCGATGCGCGCAGCCTTTCAGAAACAATCAAAAAATGCGGTGGTTCCCTGCAAGGCGTGCAGGAGAATCTAATCGACCTCGTTTGGGGCAAGGAGCGCCCCGCTCGTCCACGCGAAAAAGTGGCTCTTCATCCTATCGAATTTGCAGGAAAATCATTCGAGGAAAAGATCAGTGATCTACGAAAGGAGCTCCAGAAGAAGAAAAGCGCGGGATTTATCATCTGTATGTATTTTGACCTGCTTGGCAACGTAACTAGATTGCTGACTTCACAATTTAGCGATGCTTGACGAAATTGCCTGGCTTTTTAACCTTCGAGGAAACGAGTATGGATTTCCGCCTGCCATAGACGATTTGACTCCTGGCACTAACCAGTCGTTTATAGCATCCCATATAACCCAGTGTTCTTCGCGTATGCCATTATCACACCTTCAACCGCTGATTTATACATTGATGAAGAGAAGCTACCAGCTGAGGTGAAGAAATATCTAGGCGACCTAGTCTCCTTGAAGCCATACGGTTCTATTTTCGAAGATGCCAAAGCACTGGGTGAAACCGCCCAAAAGAAACTCGATGGTGACTCCCCAACGAGCCCACCTGAAAAGTTCCTCATCTCAACAAAGGCATCGTGGTCGCTTAGTCTTGCTTTGGGCGGTGAGAAGAATGTGGAAGAAGTTCGAAGCCCGATCACCGATGCCAAGGCTATCAAGAATGAAGCTGAGCTGGAAGGAATGAGAGCTTGCCATATTCGCGACGGCGCAGCACTCACGGAATACTTCGCTTGGCTCGAAAACGAATTGATCAACAAGAAGACGGTTCTCAACGAGGTAGACGCTTCCGACAAGCTCGAACAAATCCGATCGAAGCATAAGAATTTCGTCGGGCTTTCCTTTGATACCATCTCGTCAACCGGCCCAAATGCCGCAGTGATTCACTACAAAGCTGAACGAAATAACTGCTCTATTATTGACCCCAAAGCCGTATATCTATGTGACTCTGGTGCACAATATTTGGATGGCACTACCGATACAACCCGCACTCTCCATTTTGGCGAACCAACGGAGATGGAAAAGAAGGCATACACACTTGTTCTCAAAGGCCTGATTAGCATTGATACCGCTGTGTTCCCCAAAGGAACAACTGGATTCGCTCTGGATGCTTTTGCGCGACAATACCTGTGGAAGGAGGGCCTCGATTATCTCCATGGTACTGGCCATGGTGTAGGATCATATTTGGTAAGACAGCCTCCACTTCTGCCGTCGTTGTCTCATACGCTAACATGTTTACAAGAACGTCCACGAAGGTCCTATTGGACTAGGCACTCGAGTTCAGTATTCTGAAGTTGCCCTTGCCCCAGGAAATGTGATATCTGATGGTATGTTCCCCGCTATTATTGGATATTATCACCCGCGGTCTGCTAACAATCGTGTAGAGCCTGGTTACTATGAGGACGGAGTTTTCGGAATTCGCATCGAAAGTACGTTTCCTTCCCATCTACTCACAAAATTAGGATTTTCTACTAACGCCTATCGTAGACATTATCATGGCCAAGGAGGTGAAAACTGCCCATAGCTTCGGAGAGA
This sequence comes from Emergomyces orientalis, assembly GCA_002110485.1. Lineage (NCBI taxonomy): Eukaryota > Fungi > Ascomycota > Eurotiomycetes > Onygenales > Ajellomycetaceae > Emergomyces > Emergomyces orientalis. Next base: position 3,108,575 of record MOWL01000067.1, read on the forward strand.
AGCCATGGTTGGGTTTTGAGCATGTTACCATGACGCCCCTTTGCCAGAAATTGATCAACCCAAGCCTGCTCAGCGACGTGGAGAAGAAATGGGTGAACGATTACCACAGTGAAGTTTGGGAGAAAACTAGCCGCTACTTCGAGAACGATGAGCTAACGAGAAATTGGCTGAAGAGGGAGACTCAACATATCTGAGTGGATTTCGAGTCCATATTTGTATAACTTCACTATTTTCGTCATTGTTCGTGGCTATCGGTATTTTCGGTATTCCATTCAGCATGACCTTTGTTTCTTTTGTGATCAATATATGTACAAGTCTATAGAGGCTCCATACAACTCTGTTGAGGCCGTACACATTTTATTTACATTGCATTTGCACCCAGACACGTCTAAGGGCCAAAAATCAGTTTGTCTGGTACAGTACACCATGAGGAGTAAACACCACTAATTAATACAGGCTCGTAACTGTAAATTGCACTTAAAACTTACTGTATCTGAAATGCAAAATCGTTTATTTAAATAGTATCATCGTTGTTTTACGAGCGCCTGTGTACCCGAAACTAGCGCCTATTTCCACCAAAGATTATGTATCGTGACTTCATCAACCCCCTGCCCTCACATGATATCGCTCCAACAACTTCACCATCACCAACCACACAAGAACAACAGATTCGACACCAAACCATCCCTTCAATCAACCGCTAAAATAAAACCTCGGAACTTGGTCGCGAAACCTCCCCGACCACCATGCTCCCCCCCTTTACAACCCAATCCCAACAACCCAATCCATCCTAAATCGATCCTCTCACCTCTGCAATCTGGCATGAGCAGAACCGGCCTCCCCAACGGCGGCGGCCGCTCCGAACGAGATTACGGGCCCTACAGAGGGGACAATGCCTCACTGAGCACCACGTCGAGCGCCGGGTACGTTTCCTCCCGAGAGCGCCGTGCTGGCGGTTACGGTGGGTTTTATGATGGCGGTTCTGCGGCCGCGTCATCTTCCTCATTACAGAGTTCCGAACAACCATTCCGTCCCTCGTCTTCGCGCTCGCGGCCCTATGATATCGAGACGGGTCCCATGTGGAGTAGTGGTGGTGGTAGAGACGAAGCGAGGTATGGTGATGGTGGGAGGAGTCGGGAGAGGAATAGGTCGGATGGCAGGAGCGGGCCGCAACCGATTGAGGGTAGGTTTCATTTTACCCCTGAAGGGACTGCGGTGGGATTTAGACCCTGGAGGTTGTTTCTGAGAATGGGCGGCTTTGGTAAGACTGTGCATGATCTAACTTTGATTTTGAAATAGATATCCTCCGAATGATACAGCAGGAATGGGACTTTATGGCCACCGACGACTGTGTGCCGGTTCAAGTGGGCTTGCAGTTGATGGATTCAAGTACCCTGGGCAGGGCGGATCGAGAGCCTGATTTCATACGAGCGCATAAGCAGATACAAAAGTCTTTGAAATCGATTGTCAATGGTATGTTGGATCTTATGCTCTCTCCCAAACGTGCTATATAGGAGTGCGGGTACTAAAAGACTGTTGCTGTAGAACACCATCAGGGCTTCAATAGCTCTATCGGAACGTACCATACAATCCAGTCGAGCATCCATAGTTCCCAAAATCGTCTTCGAATGCTAAAGGGGGCCCTGACGGAAGCCAAAGCAGGTTTGCTTACAACGAAACCGGAGCTGAAGGGTCTCGCCACGGCGTCACAGAATTACGATGATATACTGCAATTATTCGGCCAGATTGAGAATATCCAATCGCTACCGGAAAAGCTTGAGGCGCGCATATCGGAAAAGAGATTCATTGCGGCAGTTGAAATCCTTCAAGATGCACTGCGGCTTGTGAATAGGTCGGAATTTGACGGTATTGGAGGTCTTGGAGATCTACGAACATATTTCACCAACCAAGAATTATCTTTGACGGATATCTTGGTCGAGGAGCTCCATGATCACTTGTATCTTAAATCTCCGTATTGCCAGGATCGCTGGAAGCTGACTACTGGCGACGAAGCAAAGGATGGCCCGAAGCCAATCAGTTTAAATACTGGGACTAATTGGGAGAAACCAGTTTACCATTTCTTAGCCAACCTGGATGTGACGACACCCGTTGCGGAGGACGCCTCGCGTAATCCGGAGACTGATACGTTTCATTACATCCGCGTAGTCATTGAAGCGTTAAATAAAATGGGCAACCTTGAAGTTGCTGTCGATCGGGTCGAGCAGAGGCTTCCGGTCGAGCTCTTCGCAGTTGTCGATAAGACAAGTGCGGAAGTTGCAGTTCGTCATCCTGAACATAGACGGAATGCGCAGTCACAAGACAGTAGGGTGCATGGCATGCCTACCGAATTGGGCGGAGACAGGGGATACGTTCTATCAGAATTTATGTGGATCCTCTACGCGAAATTTGAGGCGATTGCTGAAGGTCACCGCATCGTGCATGATGTCGTTGCTGGTATTGTGGAGCGGGAAAATATTCGGAAGTCTGGATCACTCACAAGTGGTTTCAAGGAGCTGTGGAAACTCTACCAAAGCGAAGTGAGTTAATGATTTTCTTTCCTATTTTTTTAATATTGTTTTGGAGGAATGGGGTGGATATGAACTTACAAATGTTTTAGATACGGTCCCTATTGCACGATTATCTTGCCACAGATGGAGAAGTCAGTTACCGGGCTCCAGCAAATATTTCTGACGACAAATACACACATACCTCTAACAAACGAGATAAAACGAAGGTTTGTAGTCGTATGATCTTAAGTTAACTTGGAAATAAATGCTAAAAAATAATACTGCAGAAAATGTTCAAACTCTCGGAAGTGGATCAGAAGTCATCAGAAATGAAGGCAGAGCAGGACGACTTGGAAGAGATCCTCAGGTCATCAGTTCCGGGCCTCGTGTCGAAATCGCGACAGAAGACGTCTGCCACCGACTCATCTCGATCAAGGCAAGAAAGCTCTGGAACGGGGCATAAGCTCCTGGTTGAACCCAGCGTTTTCAATATGAGCCTACTTCTACCGCCATCCCTTTCTTTCATTCAGAGATTGAAGGATATCGTCCCTCTCAATTCTGACATTGTCATGAGCACCCTTACATCCTTCCTTGATGACTTCCTGATCAACGTCTTCCAGCCACAACTGGATGAAGCCGTTACTGTCCTCTGCGCGCTCACTTTCATTGCACTGGATGCATTTACTGAAGATCCGCAGTGGACAAAGGTTTCACCACGGCCAATTTTTAAAGTATGTATCGTTGATGTTCATATTTATTTGTCTTTATGATCTGGATCTGACCTTTTGCAGGGAACCATTACTTTCATGGAACTCGTCAAAACGTTCAGTAAAATGCTCGACAGTATTCCACATGATCAGATATTTACGCAATTAGTGATAAACCAGATCGTAACCTATTATGACAAATGTTGTGGTTGGTACAAAGGTACGGATTTACTTAATTTTCTTCTAATATATTGAATAAAGCTAAAATTAAAAAAACTATGTCTAGCGCTGGTTACGCGGGTGTCTCCTCAACATACCGGAGGATTGCAGTTAAAAGCAGCAGCAGCGTACGCTGAATCTGGGGAAACTCGAGAAACTGCCAAAAAGCTATGGGAATGTTCCGACGGCCAAAGACAGGAGTTGATCGCCAAAGTATTATTCCTCACCCCCCACCCCCCACCCCCCAAAAATGAGGTTTCTTAACGAATTACGTTACTGATATAACCCTCATCAGGAAATCGATCTCCTCATAAAATATACAAACGAAACGCCTCTTGAACCGTATGACATCGTTTCAGATCCCAAAACCGTTTTCTCTCTCTCTCTCCTTTACAACAGCATGGTACGTACAAAGTACCACAAACCCCAAAAAGGAACGCTTCTAACAAAACATAAACAGCAATGGCTTGTCAACAGCCTCTCCCGCATTCGCCACATAACGACCCACGACACCGACTCCAGCCGGCCCCAATCCACTGGCCGAATCCCCCACACGCGGCGCTGGACGCTCCTCTCCTCCATAAAAGCCAATCGCGACAGTTCCAGCACCTCGATCCGTCTCCCCATGACCGAAGACTCCGTTCTCGGCTTCGATACCACGCTGGAATCGCTTCAAAATCTCGCCTTAACGGCCCTACTAACCCTACACATCGACATTCGCTGCGGCGCCATCCACATGGTCACCCGCAGCCTCGCCAGCAACACTTCCTCTTCCACACTCCCAACCAGCCCAGTTTCCGCCCCAAACACTGCAGAGTCGCAACACATCTTACCCACCCCGCCCTCTTCCGCGTCACCCGCAATCATAGAATTGAACAACGACCTCATCTCCTTCGACGCCAACATCGCCACCTACCTCGGCCCCAACGAATGCCGTTTCATAACATCCGGCCTAGCACAGTTGATAGACCGCGCTTTTGTCTCCGCAACCCGCTTCATAGGCGCAATGAACCACAACGGCGCCCTACGTCTACAACTCGACGTGCTAGTTCTGCAGCAGAATTTGAAAAATATCATCGTACATCCTCCACTGCCATCTTCCACCTCCATGCCATCCAAAGACACCAAGCCATTCCAGCAAACGGAACAAGGAGAAGAAATAATCGCGCTACCCCGCTCCGCCAAATTCCTCGACTGGTTCCTCGACGGCGCGGAGAAAGCACTCGAGCACGCGCAAGCCGAGCAGGAAGAGTTCAAGAAACATGGTCGCGAGAAGGCGCTACAGGCGGGTAATGGGGAGCCGTTTACGTATGAAGAGCTGAAGGTATTGGTAGAATTGTGCTTTTCCGCAATTCTGAAGGGGCCTGAGGGGCGGGAGAGTAGTCGCGAGGACTTTTTGGCGGCGAAGAGGGCCAGTGGAGATGCGTTGTTGAGGTTGAGTGAGGTTATGTGGGATTCGTAACGTCGCGGGAGACCGGAGGGGAGGGGGGGCTATATAAAGAGTGACGGAGGAGCGCGGAGGGTTTGGTTTATGTGTTTGTTCTTCTTGGCGATTTTATTTCCTTTTGGCGTTTCTTCGTTTTTGAATTTGAGATCCATGCTCCCCTTTTTTTTTTTTCTTTTCCTCCATTATTATTATTATTACCCTTTCTTTCTCCGTCAATGTGATGGTATGTACTCTACTGTAGAATACAACAATATTGACCACTATTTCTCCATCTTCTACTGTACGTGGTAGACATCCTTGAAAATAATTAATTCCATCTCATACCCTTTCATCACTCGCCCGTAACCTCTATCCTACCTCCCCCTCCCCCTCCGTTCCTTAGTTATGTAAACGACCTAAAATAAAACTCCACCGCCTCACTCACACCTCTCTCCCTCGCTTCCACATCTCGTCCCACCTCCTTTCTCCCCTCTCATCCACACCGCCAGCCCGTTTCATAATCTCACTACACTCCAGAACAAATTCCCCAGGCCAGACACTCACCTAGCTAACGGATCAACGGTATCTTTCATGTGTCCCTTCCCCCTTTTCCTTTCCTTTCCTTCCCTTTCTTTCTTCGATTCCCTATTTGCTTTAACCAAAATAAAATAAAATAAAATAAAAGTAGTAGGGAAAGTGAACATCAGAAAAGAAAAATATAGTATATAATAGAATGTTTAAAAATTCAGATCAAAGCAATATAAATAATACAGTTAAGAACAGAGGGATGAGTTAAAGTAAGTGTACTTGTAAAATAACATGCCACAGGAAACTATGATAATTATAATAATAAATTTGTTTTGTCTTTATATATATATATATATATATATGTGTGTGTGTGTGTGTGTGTGTGTTAAAAATAAAGCATTTTCATTTCTCATTGCTCAATTATCCTTTTCATTCCCCCCTCTCTCTCTTTCTCTTACCTTTCTTCCCTCCTCAGCATGAGCGTGAGAAAGAAAGAAAAAAAAAAGAAAAAAACCAACTGCAAACGAACCAAGCAAGCAAGCAAAGCAAAGCAAAGAAACAGGACAGACAGGTAGAAATCAGATCATCATCAAATTGGTGTCAAGAGAGAGTTTTGAACATGAATGAATAAAGAGCACAAAACAGGAGAACTGGAAAAAAGCAGGAAAAAAAAGAAAAGAAAATAGCAATCATTCCAGCCGTTACAAAAACAAAAACTGAAGGGGTTCAGCAACAAGGAAAATAAAAATAAAAGAATAACTTAGAAAGAGAAAAGAGAGAGCGCAGCAAAAGAAGAACAATACTATATATAAGGCAGAAAAAAGGTCATCCATGAGAGAAAACACACAAGAAAAAGAAGAAAAAAACACCTCCCACCACAGGAAAACAAAGAGTATCAAAAGAAGAAAAGAGACCAAGACCAAGTGAAAGAAACTCGGAAACATTCAGACACGAAACAGAAGCAAATAACTCAAAGAACAATATAACATATATATCAGACTATTTTTTACCCCTTTCTCACTCCCTCCCAACCTCAACCCCAACCCTTACTCCTGCCCCTGCCCCCCTTGCCCTCCCTGCCCCCCAACCTGCTGCTGCCCCTGCTCCCCCCCATCAACGTCCAACAACCCCAAATCCTTCTCATCCTCTTCGTAATCATCAAACTCCAACCCAGCTTCCCTACAGCGCTGAATCCACTTACTAGCCACCTCCCCACGCCGATTCACCTCGCTCTTAAGCTTCGTGTTCTGCGCACTAATCTCTGCCAGCGCATGGTTCGTCGTCATATTCGCCGTATCCCAGCGCGCAGCCATGTCCTTGGCTTCGTCTTGTAGCTTGTTGATGTAGTGGATGGCCCGTTGGAGGATGGAGCCCTTGGCCTTTTCGCAGCCGGGCACCATCTTGGCAATTTCATTGATGCCTTCGTTGATTGTTTCGCGTCGGCGGCGTTCGACTGGGGGATTTATATGTTAGCACGCGATAATATATACTTATATATATATGGATGAAAAATTGTGGTCTCACCTTCTTTATGGTTATTTTTGCGAATGGTGTGCCACTCCGCAGAGCCGACTGTTGGTTTCGGGTTAATATTTTGCGCTTCGCGCGCCGCGTAGACGGCCGCAGCGGTCGAATGCCCATGCACGTTGGTCATGGGAACTTGGTTAACGTCATCAGTGAACGTGAGACCATGAGCGAGCGCGGCGTTGTTCTCGAAGCTTGGGTCTGGTGGGGGGTATTTAGACTGTGGGCTGTGGGCGGCCAAAGCAGCCTTGGCTGTCATGGCGTTGTCGTCGGACACTCCATTCTGATTTCCCACATGCTGTAATAGCTGTTGGTCGATCTGGCTGAGCTCAGTCGTGTTGTTGGGTAGACCGTGAGTGTCGTATCCTGATATGGGACAAATGTTAGTTGAAACTATGATCCACGGTACGCCTGATAAGAGGGATTTTGCATTGCGAACCATGAAGATTCCCGTTTGAATTTTGCCCATGCGCAGAGCGTGTCATACGCTGTCCGTCGCCAGCGTCCATCATTTCACGCTTGCGTTTATTTGAGCCTGTTGATCCGTCGGTAGGGTTCATTTGCTGATCGGACATAGTAAAACTGTTGGGGCAAATCCTTCCGCGGTATTTAGATCAACTTCAAGATTAGTGTCAGCATCCATTGTCGCACAACAAAAATGGAACCAAGCTATGCTAAAAAAATTTAAAAAAAAAACAGTTCCAGTTCGGGGGAACCAAGCTCCTGTAGGGTCACGCGAAAAGGGAGTCGAACAATCTCCAACGATCACGGGCAATGGTTGGTTGTGTTTTGTAAGAGGAAAACACGGGCTGAATTTGCTGGTAAACGGGGGCCCCGATTCCAATCGAGCCCGCAATCAAGATATTTGGAGGCAGTGCTGCAGAGGACGCGTTCTTTTTTGAGACCAAGGAGACACAGCAGGGTCAGGAGGGGAAATAGTGGCCGGGGCGTTCATTCACATTGTGCGTGCTTGTGTCCCCAGCCGTGATAGACAGCTACGGGGAACAAAACCAGGAATGAAATATCCTGGGAAGGGAACGAAACGCGACACTGTTGGTAGGGGGCGGGTTTCTGCTGGTGGTGGTGGTGGTGGTTGGGGCCGAGATATCCAGGCGTAATGTGCAACATTTCGACGAGGGACGAGAAAAGAAAACAACGAAAATAGAAAGGGAAAAAAAACCCACCACAACGCGAGGGCAAGTCTGGCAAGATGGCTGAATAAAACTCTAGTTTCGAGGATTGGACCCTAATTAGATTCTGTAGAGAAACAGCTTGTAAGTCTAACTGGATGTTGTTTGGTAGACACGCATCAGCAGGGGTCTGCGATGCGAGTCGAGTATACATGCAGCAAGAGGGCACCGGGAAACCATTGACAAGGGCCCATTGCATCCAGAAACATCGCGCGACCAGGTCGAGCGATATTTAGGGGTAATGGCAAGGAGCTAGGAGGGGATATATATAGATAGGATTGATAGATGGGTAGGGAGGGGGAGGGGGAGGAGTGGGGTATAAAGGGAGAGGAAGAGGAGAAGACGCGAGAAGAAGACATGATGGGAGAATTGTTGTCGCGAGATTGAAGCTGGAGGAAACACGCGACGACCATGGCGAGAAGGCAGGGGAAAGCAGTCGAACTTGACGATGCTGAGGATGCTGATGATGCTGAGGATGAAGAAGATGAAGTTTTGGAAATTTTGGAATTATTTTTGATGATGGAAGCGCGTTTCTTCTGACTTACTCGTTGGTGGTTTTATCAGGTGACAACAGGTCACCTGCTTTTCTCTGGGGTATAGATAGAGAAGAGAAGATATAGAGAGTTATAAAAAGGTCCGCAAAATGAATTTTAAAAAAAGATACTCAGCGAGGAGGCAGGCTAGTTTGACGGGTAATAAAAAGGGAGAAAACAAAATAGTAATAGGGGGGGGGGGGAGAGAAGATAGACCTGGATATATGATATACGGGGGATATACAAGACTTGAGGGATGAGAGAGAACGAGAGGAGAGCGCTCACGTGGCGAGGAAGGAAGAGGAGGAGGAGACGAGCCTCGCTTATTAAGACAGTTTGTTGGGGCTACGGCTGCCAGCAAGATCCCGTGACGCAAAATCAAATACAGCAGCAACTTCTTGTATAGTATCTAGTGGGTATGGTGTGTTGTGTGTGTGTGTGTGTGTGTGTGTGTGTGTTTCCATAGCTGATGTGGAATATATCCTATATGGATCAACTTTCTATTACATGAAATAATGGCACCTCAGGGCTCTTCTCTTACATCATTGCCACATTCTTTTACACACCCACCCACACCCATTTTGATACTAGTAGTTATCACTACCACCACCACCACCACCAACTACAGCACCAACATCAACAACATCCTCATCCTCACCACACCCCCTTTTACTACTCTTCTTCTCCTCTCCTTCTTCCTCTTCTCCCTCTTCTTCCCATCTCTCCCCCCTCCTCTACGCGGATCATGTGCCCCAATCCCGTGGCCAGCCCCTTGCACACAGCCAGAGAAGTGGCTGGCTGACCAATCATCTCGCGCTCTGGCCCCCTGATTGGCTGTGCACCGCCCTCGGATCACGCGGCCTGTCTAGCCTCTTTGGGGCCACCCGCTAAACCCCTTTTGGGGATCCAGGCCATTTGGTTCTCCTGCAATTTTGTGAACCAGAGGCCCGTGCGTGGAGGGGGGGGGTTGGTTTGTTGACACGTGAACTCAGTTTGCCCTAATTCAATTCCTTTGTTTCGTCCCTTCCCCTTGGGCTGTCTCGTTATGGCAGTGGTTGATATCTACTACGTACCTAGGTACCTATGTATGTACTGTTCTATGACATACTTTGGCCTGGCGTCGTCTTGTAGGTAGGTACCTAGGTAAGTACTACCTAATAACACCGCTCTCTCTCCCTCCATCATTTGCATTCTACGCTTCTGCTATCGTGCTGCTATGCATATCTTCAACCCCACCGCCCCGCAGTCTACAATCTACGGGGCTGACGACATTCAGCGTTTTCTCTCCTCATGATATGACCCTGCGGTCAATCAAAATCCACACCTCCCACCCTCCTTTTACACACGCTGCATGAACCGGGGGGGAAAGATTGTATAATATCCCGCCTCACCTTCTGCAAATCAAGTTAATACCTAGATATGTAGCAGAAAGTACGAAAAGGGAAAACGGAGAGAAGGAGAAGAAAGAAAGAAGAACGCCATGCCAACCAATGCCCTGCCACATGTTAATCATCCGCAAGCAAAAATGGGATATCCCTTTCCCTCCCTACTCACCTGGGTGCATCCCTTCAAAAATGCCTGATTCTTGTTGCGCATCTAACCTAACATAATCTTATTTTGGTGTACGCCTCTTCTGTCCTGTAGCTGGCCATTCATATGCTCAAGTAGCACTTTTCTTTTCCTTTCGGGTCTGGCTTTCTGGCTCGTGATAGCTACTAGTAACTACTAGCTGTTAGGCAGAGGAGTTAAGGAGTAAAACAGTCAAAAAAGGTAAAAAAAAAAGAAAGAAAGATTCCACGACGCTGCTGTCATTTTTTAACCTTTCTCCAAGATCTTGGACTAGTTACGTACTCCACTAATATATACAGTCTGGTGGTTTGAGGCGCAAGCTGTATGTTATGCACTACTTGTAGGATGTTTTGTCCATGTACGGGCCGTTCTCTTATAGCTGGGGTTTTTTTTTTTTTTGGTTTGCTTGATCTGCCTTGCTGCGGAAAGAAGAGTTCAAACCAGCTGAAAAAGCTGACCAAAAAGTGTCATCTCTAATAAAACAATCCAACAAGGCGTGCAGAAAATATTGTATGATCTGGTTTTCTTTGTCTCCTTAGTAACTCTAGAATCCATTGATTCGACCGGGAGAAAGGTAAATAGATGCGAATAAATTGTCCCCCGTGGGAGAAACACTCAGTTATCAAAGACACCAAGATATCATCCTAATCCTCATCATCATCATTATCATCCTCATCCTCAGCCCCCGGCTCCCTCATCCGAAACGCCATCTTCGGTTCCGTGTCCGTATCAACAAAACAAACCTCTTCCTCCGCACGACCCAGCATCTCCCACACCACAATCTTCGCTTCTTCGCCCAACCCTCTTTCTCTCCCCCTCTCCTTCCCACTCCCCATCCGCCTAATCCCCACAACACAGCTACTCCCCGCATACCTCGCCACCCCATCCCCATCCCCCCCAATCCTAAAACCCCCCTCCTCAACCCCGACCCGATTCGCAAAGACGAGAATAACCTCCTCTTCCCCTAGCTCCCCCTCCCCTCCCCCCGCCTGTTTCCGGCTCGCAACCACCAACGGCCAAAACCTCAGAAGCCAATATTTAAATGTCTCCAAATCCGGGCAGCACGCCAAAGACCCACCACCACCACCACCATCATCATCATCATCATCACCATCATCAGCATCCGAAGTTTCCATCCCGAGCTCCACAGGCTTCAACAGCGTCAGCCAGGCCATGGGTAACAGGACGAGTTTTGCGCCGCTGGCGAGGACATGCGTGGCGAATTCGTAGTTGGTCCAGGGGGTGAGGAATTTGTAGGGGTTTATGTCCATGCAGATGCCGATGGCGGTGGGGGTGGTAACTTTGGGGGCAGGTGTGATCGTCGTGGTGGTGGTGGTGGTGGAAGGGAGCTGGAGATGCAAAAAGCCTTTCCCGTTCCGTCCCTCGGCAGCCCATGGTTCGTCGGTGTAGTATAAGAAGCGCTTTTGGTAGTTGTAGAGGGTGGAGCCGGTTGGGGAGACGATGAGGGCGGAGTTGAAGCGGGATGGTGAGTTGGCGTCATTATCATTAGGAGTGTTATTATTATTATTATTATTATTATTATTATTATTATTATTGGGTGAAGTAGTGATATCCGTTCCGCTGCCTTCGCCATTTGTAGTTTTCATGCTTCCGTTGTGTGTCATTTTACCTTCGGCTTCAGGCTCGTTTTCTTTTCGATTGCCATCTACATGCCAATCTTCTGGCAGTTCATCATCATGGTCTTTCTTTCCAACAGTCATATTTGTATCACTTGTCAGCGGCAATGGTAATGGCAGGGATGCTGATACTGATGCCGATGTTTTTGAATTCGACCTATTCTCTGCTCCCGCTTCTGCGAGTTCGGGATAACCCACGCACACGACGCAGCCGAGACGGCGCGCGGTGGATCGAGCCCATTGGGCTGTTGGCCCTGATTCTGTGGGCTCCAGATATGGCCGGATGGCCTGCAGAGAAGGAAAGTTGTAGCCTGCAGGGAAGAATTAGTCCGGTATTCTTTTCATGTTGCATGATTACTCGGGGTATAATATAAAATGTAAAAATGGGGTTAATATCACTCTGTCTGTACCATGCAGGGGATGGATGGACGGATGAATTATAAGGCGGTATCCAAAATTTGGATTTGAATCGAGGTCCATTTGAAATCAAATGGCATACCCATCCCTCCACCCATCACATCATCCAAGATCTTATTCATACACCCATAACAAAAAACAACACACAAGCTGCAATCCAAACCAAAAAGTGATACGCCAACGGAAACATCAGAAGAAACATAGAAAAGGAGAGAGAAAGCTCACCTACCAGTAAACGCCATCTCCGGCAACACCAACACATCCAACAATCCCGCCGCAGCACCGGCGCCCGCGCCAGCCGCCACACCTCCCCTACCGCCACCACCACCACCACTACCCTTCCACTCCTCTCGTTCAGCCCCACGTTTCAATCCCATCAACTTCTTCTCCAAATTATCCACCAGCGCGTTCGCGCGGCGGATATTCCCCTCCACATCGCCCCGCCGCGGCGAGAGCTGGAGGGTGGCGATTCGCATTCTGAGATTGCGGTGATGTACGAGTGATTATGTATGACCTTGTAAACAACGGAAGGGGGGATTTGCGGAGAATGATAGAAGATACAGTAACTAGGTGTTGACAAGGTTCTCCAAAGAGTGGAATAGACATAGATGTACTGTATATTGCTTGTAGCTCTGATTTCCCAGGCCAACCCTGTACGGTCATGTGACCCAAGAACTGTCTTCGATTAATTGCACTTCAAATGAAAAGCGGTTATGGATGAAGGCGAAAAAGAACGATAACTGAGCTAGTAGAGTAACTACTATTATTGAATGCCTCGGCACTCATCATAAAGAGAAGAGAAATTAAAAAGAATAAACTGAGATGATAAAATAGAGGCTGAGCAGACTAGTCATAGTAAAGGGTTGACGCGACGAATTTCATTTCAGATATATTATATAATCCTTTCCTGGTAGTTATCGAATTATTTAAAGTTTTGGAACATTTCATTCAAAACATCCGATGAAGAAAAAAATTAAAAAAAAGGGGGCCTTTTCTCATGTTCTCTAAACCTAACCTAAACGAAAATGCTAAATTCATGAATAGAACTATCCAAACATCCATACCCAGTTGACCTAAGTAAGACACCCTCAGAAAAAAAGGGTATGTACAGTACATACATACAAATCAAAGTGAAACTCCTAAAAATAAAACGCCAAGGCCCAGCGCAAAAAAAATCTGTAGCCCGACGGACGAGGATATATAAAGCGTTCCACTGCGCCCAAGGCAAACAATTCCCCCGCATGTGTAATATTTCCATAATCATCATCGTCACAATCATAACCATCACCATCACGACGGCCCCTCCCGTTTCTGCCGTTTATGTTTCCGTTTCTGTAACTTCCCATTCAGTAGCCTGCCGCTACTCGCGCTACTACCGCTACCCGGCGATGATGAAGATGCGATGGGCAGACCGGCAAAGCCCTTCGCACCCGTTTGACGGATTCTCTGCTCCGTGCGGGATAAGGTGCGGCCAAGTCCCAGTGGTGTCGTGGGGGCAAGCGCCACATCGTATCCATTCACGAGGATATGTGGGCCATTGGTTGCCACGGAGCTTTCGGGGCCTATGCTAGACCGACTGAAGCGTGGGGTGGAGGCGGGGGACATTGATATCGACATCGAATGCCGAAATTCCGGGACATCATGCCATAATTGCTTGCCGTTGGCGAGAGTATTAGCAGCCATGCGTGCAGCGCAGAAGAGGAGTTCGTCTTCATTGATTGCAGATTCGGTCAACGAGCGGGATGCTGGCGGGGGCGGTTGTGGTTGTGGTTGTGGCCGCTGCGGGCTTTTAAGGTTGGCATTGGGACGGTCTAGATTGAGTAGTTCCTCGACGGTGAGTATTCCTTCCGATATCCTTCTGCTGGCCCTGTACTGCTCCTTAGCAGCTTCATCCCCTTCTTCGGCGAAATCCGCTTTTCGTTTCGCGATATCTTGTTCTATCAACTCCCTCCTGGCAGCTTCTTGGCGTGCCACTTCGCGTTCGGCAGCTTCCCTCCTCCTGATTTCCAGCTCTGCCGCATGCAGCTCTTCCTCTTGTTGTCTAGCCATTTCACGCAGCGCAGCCTCGCGCTCCGCAGCCTTAATTCTCTCTTCCTCCTGCCGTCTGGCACGTAGCATATCTTCTTCCTTCTTAACTTTTTCAAGCCGTTCGATTCTGGCAGCCTCTTCCGCCGCAGCTCGTCTTCGATCACGCTCCCTTTCGATTTCCCGTCGAGCAGCCTCTCTCTTTTCCGATTCAATCCGTTCTGCTTCCATTTCTTCCGCCTTTCTCTTCTTCTCTGCAGCCTCCCGTTCTGCAGCCTCTCGTTCTGCAGCCTTTCGCGCTTCAACATCCTCATTTGATTCTTTAGGTTGATCGACTGAACTTGGAAATTCAAATTTCGACGTTGGTGCGTTGAAAGCTACAGGGCCGAATCAGCATCAAAAATATTATGAAAGTCGACAATGAGGGTCACAGCAAAAGCCAATCATGCTGTATTTTAATAAACCAACTTACCTGGTAATTCCGCCGACGACGGGAAAATTGATGAGAATACATTTGACGTAGGAGCTGGCGTAGTTAGTTGATCCTGCTTCAACGTGGGCGCCGTCGGGGTTGTGGAGAACAGCGATGACGTGCCGCCAACGCTCTCGGCTTGGTTATCAGACACATTTTTGCTAGGTTTATCAAAGAATCCAGAGCCCATGAACGGTGATGGTGGTGTTCCTAAACATATATTAACATCGTATAACTTGAGAGCACCGGGGTGGGGGGGGAGGTATGTTTTATTACCGTTATCAAATACACTACGTTGTTTGCCTGGTTGGGAACTTGGGAAAGGCCTAAATAATGCTTCACGAGGTTTTGCGCCGTCAGCGGTTTCGGAAGGTTGTTCAGGAGGAATCGTCGTTGCTTTCGCTTGGGATGGAGTTCCGAACGTTGTTGAAGTGGGTCGTGGAAACACTTGGCTAAAACTACTAGTTCCTGGTTGGTAAGAGCTCGATTGCCCAAATGTAATTGTAGGTGTGGCCGGTTTGAAAGTTGAGTCTGTGGGAGCCCATGACCCAGTTTGAGATTGTTGGTTATCTTTCTGGGCGCCAACGGTTGAACCGAAATTAGATCCCAGTGAGGATCCTACATTTGCGCCAAATGCGGACGAGAAAGTAGATGGAGCGGACTGAGGTGCGGATTGAGACGGTGGAAATAGGCTTTTAGAGGGTTGTCCGAATCCTCCGAAGGCAGTGGGTGGTTGCTCTGCAGAAGATGGTTTGCCGTTTTGCCGCTGTTGAGAACCGAAGCCAGGCTATAAACAAGGAGTCAGCAGGCAAGCTCAAATAAATAGTCAAAAAATCGCAAAACGAAAGCTATAACCAAAGAATTCAATATCGTGATATGTATAGGGCGGAAATATTACCGATTTCCCAGATCCCATAAACGGCGATTGAGTTTGAGGGGTAAAAGCTGGAGCGGCAGGCGATAGCTGTCCTGTCTTGAGGAACGAGGTTGGCTGCGTAGCTGGAACACTAGATGGTGTCCCCTGGGTGAAGTTGTTCGTGGTGGGGCCAGGTTCCCCAACGCTGGGGAATGAAAACGAAGGCTTGGAAGCTCCAATACTTCCTTTATCAGATTGCCAGTCTGTTGCATCGCGCATTTTGTTTTCCCCTTCATCGTCGCTAACAAATAACCCGTCTCCCTCCACTTCCTGTTTCGAGTCCTGTTGAAATGCTGAGTCGGATTGTAGTAGTGACTCATCGATCATGGCGCGTCTGGCAGCTTGCAAAACGTTCATCCCAAGGATAAGCGCGACCAGAGTCCTTCCACAGCGTTTAGATTCGACATATTCGTATGAAAATGTTTGTTGTGAGGATGGTTGGAAGGCTATTTATTATCAATTATTGATAATTAAAGTAAGTCAAATTATGTTCCAATAATGATCGGTGAAATTACGGATGGGAAGAGGCTGGCAGGGCGGCATAAAAAAAGGGGGGTTTGGTGGTTGAAAAAAACACGCACCGACAGAATCAAGTGAGACCTGGCCCCAGTTCAGATACATCTGTCCATCAGCGTTCGTAGCAAACTGGAGTCCTTGTTCTTCGCAAAATTCAATCGTTTGATCGCTGTCATCGAATGCCAGTACCACAGTAAGCTCGTCAACGGTCCACTCTTGGTTTTTCTGTTGTTGCGAAATTGGATGCCGACAATACGCTTTCCATATTGATCGAATTGCCGTTTGCCGGACCTGGTTGAAATAAATCTCGGCAATGCACGCTAGGAGATACGGAACGCTATTAGACTGGATGAGACGGAAGAAACGCGCATAGAGTCCCTGGGCAATGGCGTTTGGCCGCTTCGCATCCAAAGTACCCTGGTATTCCCAAGTATTCCCTGCTGCGGCAAACAACTCAAGTGCAACCTGGACACGAGGTGACCGTAGTAATTCCCGAGGCCATTTTTGTACTCGAGCTTCGAGGTCGGGGCGCTGGTCATGGATAGAGAACACAATATAATAAGCTCGAAATTCGTCCTCATTTGGAAACTTGATCAAATCTCGGTTATCGTCGTAGTAATATAGTAGGGATAATAAGGTATTATTCAGCTGCTCCCGTTCTTGGTGGTGATCAAAGGGTTCCGAATTCTCAGGGCTAGAAAGCAGGTGGAGAGATACAATATGGAACCGCGCGATTCGTTCAAGACACTTCACCGCGATTGCGACATCCTGCACTTGAGTAAGTTGTTGAATAGATAGATCATTACGAATCGAGCGTGTGCGATCCCAGAGAAATTTGTGAGTGATAGCTAGAGTTTCGTCATCTTCTACAACATGTCGTAACAGGTAATTTATCGTCTGAAGAAGGGTCTTCGGAGTTCTGATGTCGGAAGGTAGCTGCTCGTCATAGCCGGCAGCAGATCTTCTGAATCTTTTGAGCATTTTGGCCTCAACTGTCTGAGACACTCCGGACTCCGGGTCGGTAAGCTGAAGCCAATAAAAGTCAGTGTCTGATTAAAGCTTGACGGCTAGATGATGAAAAAATATAAAAACCTTTTCGCTCTTATCAACCATCTTTTGAACAATTCGCTCAACTCGTTCGAATTCGGGACACATTTCCGTACAAGTGCCTGTCGGGGTAATTGCACTTGTCAGGGACATTGGTTGGTTCGGGTCAGCCATTTGTCCGGTTTTGATGGCTTCTGTGCGCTGCCTAGCACGGTCAAGTTTCAACTAGAAGGCCCATGACCGATTAGTCGTAAACACCGCAAGTAGAAAAGTTGCATCGTCCAAAAAAAAAAGTTACCTGCTCATAGCGACTGTTATAATCTTGCGGCACTCCGGACCTTGCACCTCCGCCTGGTGAAAATTTGCCATTTCGTCGCCGTGGATCTCTCGAGCGGTCAATGGAGGACGTATCCGTATTTGTGATTGCGCCAAAAGGAGAGGAAGGTCTCGATGATTGTCCGCTCGAAATCGCGGATCGCGAACCAAAAACCGGAGTCTTTACGCCATTTTCCTGGCCGCCCCTGGGTCGAGATCCATTCTCCGGGTTTCTCCTTTCAGCCCCTAAACCATCATAACTTAGTTCAGCGTGCGAAATGCCCGGCTTGTTGGTAGCATTACCTCGAAATGGTCCTGCGGACGACCTGTTTGAGGTACCATTTATATGCGCAGTGCCGCCTGAGATATCACCCCGCCTCCCGCGGCTGCCTCGAAGTCCGCCACGGCCGGCTGCACGAGTTTTCGCGCCTCGTGTGCTATCATCGGTGCTAGATGCAAACCGCCCTCCTCCAGTATTTCCCCTCCATACGCGGCCGCGAGCGGATGGTCCAGCAGTCCCGCGCTTGGAACCAGCAGGACCTGTCAGCAGAGAACCCCTCGACGTAGCTGACATCCTGTTTGCCCTCGCAAAGGCCGAGAAATCTGTTGTGTCATACGTTTAGATCATGTCAGGGAGGAAAAAGAAGAGGCGGAGAAGCAGAGCAGGGAATCAATCCGTCGTCAGTCTCGGATGGGATTTGGATGTTCGAATGCGACGAAGTAGGCAAACCGATTTTGAACGTACTTCACGTAGACTTTTCGGGGAATATATTTGGCAAACGTGAAGGTGAGGAACCGCGTTTTGTACGAGTGTCGGTATCGAAGTATCCCACTCTGACAAAAAAGGTTTAACCTCCTCTTAGTCCTGATGTTCCTGGTAAACTGAAAACCTATATTTCCGGTCGTTGGACCCGTTTATTATAACAGGCGAGATGTAACTGCTCGGTGGTAGACCTCTTGTTGCAAGGGAGACGTGGGGGAAAAACCGGCGTACGTGGTAAAAACCTCTTAACTATAAGCAATACAAAGAAAATAAAAGGAAGTTAGTCCATGAAATCATGGGACTGGATACTTTGATAACAACAATCGATCCCCATAAAAACCCCGGGTGCGGAGAGGGGGTTTTAAATATAGAAAATAACGAACGACCTTATGGAGCAACGGCGAACGGAAGGAAAAGCCCCAAATGAGAGGTAAACGCCACAAAAGAGTAATCCGGAAAATGGTACGTTTTATGCTTGTAGTGCGCAAAAGGTATGCCTAATCACTTGGAGTCGTTTTGATGTAGGGGCTCGATGATGCAAGAGGCGAAGGAGGATATATAAATGGAGGGCTTTCTGTCAGCTACGATTGCGTCAAGGCAGACAGGGCGTGTGCTTTTGGAGATAATCCAGTGAGTATCTGAGCTATGTGATTTGCGATACCCTATTATTGAATAGGAGGCAGCTTGGGCTGGTTTCTGTCCTCTAGGCTGAACAGCGGCCTCGGCGAAGCCCGTGAATGAATTCCAACGACGACGGAGAGTTGAGCTGGGTTGAGTTGAGCCGTAAATACAAAATACGGGAAGCTTTATGGCAGTTTACGCTAGTTAGAGATTACTGTTTGCTCTGTTTGCAGTGCGGATCGCGCTTGCGGCTATTTCGGCTAATTGATCAGTCATATGCTGGACGATGGAAAATTGCATGAGGAGCTGGAAAGGCCAGAAATCAACAAAAAAAACCTGAAAAACTAAATACTAAAATTAAATCATCTAATCTACTATTATTAGCCGGAAGCAAACTTCCAAATGCAAACTTTTTGATAAAGCTTGAATAGTAACAAGATCCTCCTGCTTTGTTGGTGTGGCTGGAATTTAGCCCATATTAACTTGCCCAAAAAATAAAAATAATAAATCAATTCACCACAATATCGCAATCATCCAGCAAATTTTAGGAAGGAAATAACACCAAAAAAAATCAAAAATCAAAAGTCAAACCCAAAAGATCAAGCCCAAGCCCCAACCAAACTCATCGCAGCCGCACCAGAGAATACAAGCACACAAGCAAAAACCCTCTTTTTCCCTCGCAGAATACGCCAACTCTCATCACTCAAAAAGTCCTCGGCTAACAACTCAACCAATGAGGAGTATATCAGGACACCGGATGAGATGGCGTTCATGGTGCCGACCAGTATCAGGCCGAATTCCGAGTCTGGGTCGTAGAGGGTATGGGTTCCTAGGCCGATTGCTTGGCCGAGGGGTGTACTATATAAGTACTGAAATTAGCATATAGTTGTAAAAATAAGAGTAACTCATATGGATCAGGATGGGATGCCATTTCAAGAGGTGCTGGGGAAAGAAAAAAAAAAACTTACGTGCAGCCATATGCTACGGCCATGATCCACGGTTGTATAGTGTTATGTCCCCAGTTTATCACAGCGATGCGCGAGCCGAGTGCGAGGCCCTCGAACGTTTCTGCAAAAAATTTTCATCTTATTAGCTCGGGTCCATTTTTCACCTTCAACAATAAGAACAGTTCGGCTGCAAGTGGGAAGAGAGCAAAGGGGCCGGAACATACGATGGAAAGAAATAGCAATCAACAAAACCACAAACGCACTCCCCGTCGACACCGACAGCGCCATCCCAATAAAAACACTATGGAACAATATCCCCATCTCCAACAGCATACACTGCATCACAGCCTTCTTATGCTGCTGCTCCGGCGTCAACTTAATCAACGAAGCATCATCATCGCTCGCCATCTGCTGTTCATCGATAACATCTTTGGTCTCCGCTGCTGCTCGATCAGGCGACTGGACCCGCTCCATCTCCACAAGATCCGCATTAATATGCGCCAGTTCACGACCAAGGCTATTCGAATTTCCACCCAGCGGCCTGTCGCGGCGCATCGAGGCATCCGTAGTACCGCCACCACTACCACCATGCCCCTTCTCCTGATCTCTTGTATAAACGCTACTATTGCCCTTATCACCACAACAATGCCTACCAGGACTAAATATCATCTCCACAACCGTCACTAAGAAAACCGCAGCCAACGCAATCGCACCGGGTATCGGTTGGTAATCCTCCGTCCAGAACGAGGATAGACATGGATTATTCAGCGAGCTGAAGGCGGTGGGTAATAAATGCACAAAGGCCGTTGCAATCAGCACGCCAGTGCCGAAGTGCCGGGCGATAAATAGGAACCAGGCCGGGATGCGCAGGAAGGGGACTTTGACTGCCACGAGCGGGAATGAACAAGCGAGGGAAGAGACGGAGAGGATGATTATGAGCGCTCCGACGTGGAGGGGGGTGTTGTAGTCGGTTGCGGCGCCGTTGGCGTTAGAGCAAGTTCCGCGCCGTTGGAGGCGGCGGGAGGGTAGTTTATGGGCAACGTTTGATTTTAGGGTTGATGCTGGGATTCCCGGTGAGTATTTGTTCATTCCAAAAAAGAACAAAAACAAATCAAGGGAGAAGAGGAAAACAAAAAGGAAGCCAGTGCCAATCAAATTGGTCACAGCTTTTAAAAATAAATGTTAAAAAACCTACCATAAGCAAGCAATGTAGTTCCGAAGTAACAAGATAAAAACGTTAGTAATAAAAGTAATGCGGATCGCCAGATCCAAATTCGATGCTGGCGGAATCGCTGGTATATCCCAATTGGCCACATGGAAATACGGCTAATTACGGGAGGCCCAGATCGGGCGGCAGAGCAGGTGTCTGGTGTCATGGTGTTAGCTTATTCAAAATTCTTCACCCACATAGTAATATAAAAGCATGGAATATAAAGTTAAACAAACCTTCTTTATTCCAAAATTGGCAACCTGCATCTGCACCTGGCCCGAAGGCATGCGGGGGGTGATAATGCCTGGGCGGCTTCTCCAGGCCGTCCTGATTGTGAGTTCCATCGCAACAAGAATGTGAATCCGACGATGGACTCATCTGATTCCTGTAAGCTCTGGAATTAACAAGGCCATTGAGGTCCTCACAAGTGGTCAGTTCGCCCGTCAACAATGGCGGGCTTTGGTTCCAGTCTGGATGATCGGTGCATTGATCGGTTCTGGAGGGGCAGTTCATGATTGGTGATGATAATAATGATGATGGTGGGGGAAGTATGAGGGATACAAGATAGATGCTTTTCCTGCCAGTATAATTTTGAGGGTTTATTTAGAGGGGTTGTTAGGAATTCTTTATATCACGCATGACATATATATAGAAGTGTTGCTGAATATAATTCAGGAAATATAAAAAAGAACTGCAATAAATACCAAATAAAGCCGGATGGCGAATTTGGCGAATTTGGGGAAGGGCGGAACGAAAAGCGAAGACCGCCGAGAAATAAGGCTGCGAAAGGGCAATTAGCAGCCGTTTTTTGTCGAAATGCCACCTTATGCACGGGCCGGGTGGGGAAAAACGAAAACTGGCATCGAACTCGGCGACTAGGGTATCAGGTCAGCATGGGCAATGGCAACAAATTCCGTGGAGGGAAATACATGCAGTTGTTTTCAAGATTGACCAGAGGGTAGAAATATTCATTCCTATTTGTATATGTAGATATATACTATATATGAAGAGTAGATGTAAGATATGAGAAAGACGTAGGTATTTATCTATCTGTAGCAGCCAGACATCCCTTCGCCACTCTTTGGGTTCCTTCGTGCTCTGATTTTTCAAGATTTTCAAGGTTTGGCAGGAGAAGGAGTTCTAGGCCTGGCCAATGGGGAGAGGGTGTTGCGGGCCGGTTTGCTCCGTGTGGCGTCTGGTTGGCTGAGAGAGGTGGGTCTTGGTCGCGGCAGCGGCTAAATGGAGAATACGGCGCATTTATTGGCTGGAAGTAGTCTTGGCCGAAAAGTCTAAATTATCAGATGGAAGCAATGCGATGGATGCCTGACATGGTAATTGATTGATAAGACGAAGCTTTGTGGTGTTTCTGGGAAATTTATTTTCTGTTATCTACTTACTACCTATAGGTATTCGTCAACAAGCTAGGCAGTTAATCAATCCCTACCTGCAATATCGTCGCACCACTCGGGAAGCTCGTTCCGCTGCACAACAAACTTACAGTGTTCTATCCATCTGATACTATTGAAGAAGATATCGTTCCCAAATTGAGCAGATACGATATCTATCCATTCACCCGACTATTTTTTGCCAAGGTTCAATGTAGGAGCACGCTCCACTATCCCGGATCTTTGAAAAATCGAAATATGGCATTCTACCCAGCATTTGCGTTGTTCGCACGTGCGTATTCGTTTATCCTACACCTATTTACTAGGTACCTTGGTAGGCCGAATGAGGCCAGGTATACACCCAAGAATATAAACAAAACCCCTTACAATGAACTGCCCATAAATAACAAGCAGCTGCCGGATCCGGCTCTTATTTCCCCAGAATTAGATCTCTCAGGCGAACTCCACCTCGTGACTCTGTGCCAAATGAGGGTTCACCGGAGAAGATTTTTGGGGGATATATATATAGTCAACCCCCATTCTTCCCAACCTGCGCCTCGTCAGTGTAACCTGGGGTCAAACTATCTGGGACGCTTTTATTTTTGGTTGTTCTATTCTTGGGCTGTATGCGTATATAAATACCCAGGTACTCCCCCGGCCTTACACTACACTGCATCTAAGGTTATCAGATTGATAAAATGGCCTGACACATGTAATATGTAGCTCCATTTCTCCGAAAATGAGCGCGTCACGGGTTCAGACCTTGATTGTGGAACCAACTTGCTTTTATATCTGGAATTGTTCTAGACCGGGCTGGGATATCTATGGCCTGGAAAGTTTGAACGTTGCCCGGAAGAACGTTGATGGTTATAGTAGGGATTAATTATAATCCCCAGTCGGTCTGTTCTTTGGTAATGTTTTCACGAAAATCTCTGCAAAGAGGAATCTGCACAAAAGGTGGGTGAGTATTTGAAAACCATGGAGATAAAACGATCAATCTCTTAAGAGGCAAGGGTTTGCCAGGATATGTATTCTGAAAGAAAGGATGGGGGTTAATTAATCAGTTGTTTCTCAGTTTTGGCAACTCACAGCTAAAAGATAACTAGTACTAGTATAAATAGAGCTTCTTGGTTGCAGTGAGGCTGAACGATGAGCCACATGGAAGATTGTGGGATGTGATTGATACTAGTAGTACTCAGTAGTTAACATATTGCACGACGAGCTCCCCCACTTTGTACCACTACACCAATTTAGTGTAAGAGACTGTCTATAAGACAAACAAGACAAACACAACAAGGTAGTAACTTCTCATTAGTAGGTACAAACTGGGCGAAGGTCATGGCACGGTGTGTAGCAGACCTTCCCAGCCAAACAAAAGAAATTCATGGCAGTGTGCAGCAGTTGTTGCAGTCATTGCAGATTTTCACATACCTATTTAGCCCTCGGGGCACTCACTGATTTCATGTTGAGAAAATATGCCCGTCATTCGTTATGGCAAACGCGGTTATTTATCACCAAACGTCACTATTGGCTACGCGGCCTTCAAAATCACCGATCGCGTTTAAAATATAAGGCTACCTCGCTTATCGCGTCCAGCCTCACCGCTTTCCGTTCTCGGAATACTGCCGCGACGGAACAACACCACCCAAAATTTTGTGTTTCTTCTTTTCTTCTTTTTTTTTTCTTCCCCCCCCTTCCGCCCCCTCTCCGAAGAGGGGCGAATTGCCAGTTCAGGGCTCATTAATACCAATTCAACATCTGTTCAAGATGAAGTACATTTTGGTTTCGGGAGGTATGTTCTGTTGTCCTTTTGGTTCTCGTGGTTTTTTTTTTTTTTTCGTGGATCGTGCCTGACAGACCCCATCGCGTGTAGGCGTTATCTCCGGTGTTGGCAAGGGCATCATCGCCTCCAGCACAGGGCTGCTCCTGAAGACCCGTGGCCTGAAAGTGACCAGCATTAAGATAGACCCATATATGAATGTTGATGCTGGGACTATGAGCCCTACCGAGTTGGTGCCCCCCTTTTGCGATTTTCACTTCCCCCCACCTCCCTCTGAGCGACGAAGGGAAAAACAGCAATTGACAGGGAATATAGGCATGGGGAAGTGTACGTGTTGGATGATGGCGGGGAAGTCGATCTGGACCTAGGAAACTACGAGCGCTATCTCAATATTTCCCTCAGCCACGAGCACAATATAACCACTGGCAAGATCTACCTGCACGTTATTGAGCGTGAACGCCGTGGTGACTATCTTGGAAAAACGGTCCAGATCGTGCCACATCTGACAGACGCAATCCAAGACTGGATTGAACGCGTGGCTAAGATTCCCGTCGATGAATCCGGGCAAGAGCCAGACGTATGCATTGTCGAGGTAAGGATTTCTCCCTGGAGACTTCCGTATTTCTGGCACACGACTTTCAAAATCTAAATTCTTTTTACCACAGCTCGGAGGTACAATCGGAGACGTGGAATCCGGTGTCTTTTTTGAAGCCATGCGTCAGCTCCAGAGACGAGCTGGGAAGGGCAATTTCCTTCAGATACACGTCTCTTATGTTCCTGTGATTCCACCCGGTAGCGGCGAGCAGAAGACGAAGCCAACCCAGCGGGCAATCAGCGATGTCCGGAGCGCAGGTCTCAGTCCGGACTTGGTATATCCTACTTTTTGCTCCCTTTTCACACCTGCCTTATTTAGCTGATTGGTATGAACCCCTCCAGATTGCTTGCCGCTGCGAGAGACCTCTCGAAGACCAAACCATCGTCAAAATCGCCAATGCCTGTCAAGTTGATCGAGACCAGGTCATCACTGTCCACAATGTCTCAACAACCTATCATGTCCCCGTCCTCCTTGAGAACCAGGGCGTGCTTTCGACCATAAATCGTGTGCTTCAACTTGATACTGTCACCATACCTAAAAAACTTCTGGAGCAAGGCATCGCTACATGGACTGCGTGGAAAGCCCTAGCAACGGCTCAGGATCATACACAGGAAACTGTGTCCATTGCCCTTGTTGGAAAATACACGTCCCTTCACGACTCCTACATGAGCGTAAGCAAGTCGCTGGAACATGCGGCTATGCATTGTAAACGAAAAATCAATCTTGTCTGGGTTGACGCCTCTCACTTGGAAGAGGCGACACAGGAAAGTTCCCCGGCAGAGTTCCATAAAGCATGGCATGCCGTGTGCATGGCAGACGGGATCCTAGTCCCTGGAGGTTTTGGCCATCGGGGAACGGAAGGAATGATTAAAGCTGCCAAGTGGGCGCGTACCAACAACATTCCCTACCTGGGAATATGCCTAGGCATGCAGCTAGCTGTCATTGAATATGCACGTAACATCTGCGGTCTAGATGCTCACAGCGAGGAATTCGACGAGCACCACGCAACCCCGACGATCGTCTACATGCCCGAAATCAACAAGGAGAAAATGGGTGGCACGATGCGATTGGGCAAGCGGCCCACCATCTTCCAACCGGACACGGAGTGGTCTCGTCTGCGAAAGCTATATGGAGACACCCCTGCCATCTGGGAGCGGCACCGACATCGCTACGAAGTCAATCCCAAGATGGTAGAGACACTGGAGAAAGCCGGGTTGACGTTCGTAGGCAAGGATGAAAAAGGTGAGCGGATGGAAATCATCGAGCTCAAGGAGCATAGGTGGTATGTTGGGGTGCAGTTCCATCCCGAGTACCTTTCTCGCGTGCTTGCGCCTAGCAAGACGTTCCTCGGCTTCTTTGCTGCCGCTGCGGGTTGTCTTGAGGAGATCACCAAGTCGTACAAGGATCGCCATGACCTTAGCCGTCAGGAGATGGATCCTGGTCTGATTCCTGTACGGTAGATTATTCGCGAAGAGGAATAGGCTGGGCGAAATAAAATAATGAAACACATACTTTTTGATTTGATTGGGGCGCAAGTGGCGAGGGAAGGTTTTTCGTCTTTGTTCCAACACGTGCATGTTAACAGGATACAAGATAGAAATATTCATCTATATATATACCCATCCGGTTGTGGGCATGTTGCGAATGAAATGGAAATACAATTATTCTTTTTAGAATGCTCCAGAACACAAACCACTCTCCATCTCCGGTTTCTCTCCTCTCTTTTCTTTTCATTTCTTTTTCATTTCAATGTTGTGCTGCTATTCGCAGTTAATGATTTTACGCCTGGTGATGATACCTTGGTGATGCGTCAGGCTCCCTGTAACAACAACGCTCAATCACCGATCAATGTGGCAACCAAGCCATTGAC
Source organism: Emergomyces orientalis (assembly GCA_002110485.1). NCBI lineage: Eukaryota > Fungi > Ascomycota > Eurotiomycetes > Onygenales > Ajellomycetaceae > Emergomyces > Emergomyces orientalis. The sequence continues at coordinate 3,135,294 of MOWL01000067.1, forward strand.
GCAGATATAATGCACCCAATTCTCGCTTCGTTCCGTGCATATAATCTTAAAACAAAAGTTCAAATATCACTTGTCATAAATTCTGGGTTTATGGATGCATAATATAATACAAAAATTCGATCAGGAATATTGAAGATTTTTTTATTTTTATTTTTATAACGGCAACCAAACTAAATTGGCCATGATATCTGCGCATGGGGGCAAAGGGGGTTAAGTAAAGCGGATACATTAGGCTATTGCTTTTGGGTTCGGGATCCAAGTTTAACAAACGGTTTAGGAATTATTTTGGTTGGGGAAGGGGGGACGCGGGGAAGGATAGAGCAAATATTCCAAGGTTGGTCTGCAGTTTTTTGAGTCTAGCTTTTGTAAAGGGCGGAAAAAGGGGGAATGGATTAACTGGGGATGCGCTGGTAATGAAGGCCTGAAGGAGAGCAAAATCCACGAAAGGCAGATAAAATAAAATAAAACATAATATCCCCAAAACGAATACGTTTTCCGAAAGCACGAACTCGAGAGCACGAACTAGATAAATAGAAACGTATATGCCCCTGTGTTGAACGTTTTGCTTGTTTGGGGGCACTGGTCGGTCGAACTGATGATATCTCCAGAAGTGGAATCCATGCCTTCCGCGGAGGGTTCAAGGAAGATGGGATGTTTTGGTGGCGAGGGGGAGGAAGGAAAGCATATGTAGGTAAAATATGTACGTAATCGGAAAACAAGTACCCAAGGAAACGAAAATTAAAAGGGGAAAAGGGAACTTGGTACTTTGTCTTTTCGTCAACGATTAAAACAGATTGCCGCCCAATAATTGGTCTCCACAGATGATTGCCAACAGATCCAGGAAGAGTCGCTGGAAGTAGCGGGGAAAATAAAAGGGAGGAAAAGAAACGAAATCAATGTTAACAGGGAAGAGGATAAAGAAAGAATAAGATAGAGCTTCAATGGCACAATTCAGGGTTTATCTCAGGCGACATGCACGGGAACATACCAACACGAAATGGGCTATTGCGTGCGAACAAACCCAGAACTAAATATCATTTATATTCTGCCTCCGGCCCGCTAGTTGAATGACGTTGTGGAACCATCATATGGGGATGGTTTAGGGACCCAGAGCGAAACGGTGGGGGAAATATAGGGCCACCATCCATCTGAGGGTGCGCACGCGCTCCCTGGATGTCACGAAGGGGAAGAGGCGCATGGGATGAAGTAGGCATCATGGGAGACATGAAGTGCTGCGGAATCATCCCAGCATTGCCGTTTCCATAGTCAACAGGGCTAAAAATTGGGTGTTGGAAAGATGTTGCCGGCCAGACGCCATAATTTCCCGCGGTTTGATTTTCTGGGAGGGAACTTCTCGGATTCATATATTGGCCTTCGGCTGGGGATTGGGACAATCCGTGGAGGTAGTTAACGTTAGCAGCAGTGGGCCTCCCATCAACTGAGCTGGGACTTCCCATAGGGGTGAATTCCTCATAATCAGATTTTATCCCCATGGGAGAGAGCGGGTTTGTTGTTCCCGATTCAAATGGGTTAGATATTGAGGGTGAGAAGACGGTATTCCTGTTCTCTGCAAAGGTAGGAATGACCCGGCTGTGTCCTGACAGTGTGTGTGGTGGCATTTGCATGCTATTTTGTTGCCCATTCAAACTCATCAGCTCTGGCTCATCTCCCTGCGTATAATTGCTGGTTGTTTCAATGTAACCTTGTTGCTCAGAATCGGAAGCAGTTTCTGAGTCCTCCCTAATATTGCGATTTGCCTTTTCTCTTTTGACAACATAAACCAAGGTATCCGCGTCTGATAAATGGACGACTCATTAGATTATAAAGCGGGAAGGGGAGTACGGATGGAGTTTTTCACTAACCAATTTCTCCTCGCTCATAGCGCTCTTCCTCCTCCCTTACCCGGTATATTTCATCCAAAATGGATGCTTTTTCGGCAGGCCTAGATTGTTTCTGCGCTTCTTCACCAGCTGCTTTGAGTGCCCGGGCTGTGATGCCGTGGGATTTTCTCAAATTTCGGAATATATGAATAAGAAGTTTTACTCGGGCTATGATCCATGAGCTTTTGAGATAGATAAAAGGAGGGTAAGGGAGAACTTCTTACGAATTTTCTTTAAATGATCTGGCTCTTTATGAATCACGTCAGCAGGCCACCATTCTGGCTTAGTTTTCTCGGGATCTCTCGTCTCTCCTGGGCCTGCTTTTCCTCCATTGTATGGATGCTTCGCCTGCTTCCGGGGCTCGATGAGCTTGATATAAGCCTTTGCAATTTGGCGACAGTTGATTTGCTGGAAGGCTCTGAAGGATTCTGAATAATAAGCCATCATTTTGTCCTCATCTCCAATGGGCAAGCCAATTTTGTTCACTGGTTGGTCTTCAAACTCGTCGTCATCTTCCTCTTCAGAAGCAGCATTTATTGTATACTCTAGTCGCTGGCGCTTTTGCGCAGGTATGGTTCTCCGGGAAGATAGATACCGGGGTCGTCTGGCTCTTGGATTGCATGTTGGGTTTGTATGGCCTATATTCCTTCTTAGCCATTGTTTTGGTAAAAAAGTATGAGGGATACAAACCTGGAAACATTGCCTGGCAGGCGTGCTGTGTAAACCGCTTTTCGAAGTCCGGAAGAAATATTTCGCTTTTATGGTCTTGCATGGACGGAGAGAGTTCATACCGGACATTCCCAGACTCGTCAAGATATGCCAAGGCGTAATGTCGGTGTGGAATGCGGATCGTAGAGCGAGATTCAACCATGAGAACATCCTTCATCATGTTAGTCCTGTGGTAATAATGTAAACGAAGCCAATATGATATATCCACATACCGGTGAGGACTCCCAAGATTGAATCCCTTCCATCGACTCACGACAGCCATTGCGAGGTTTCAGGCGAGACCCTGAAGCGGTATTGGCTGCAAGTCTGACGACCATGATGCTAGAATGGGGTTCCCAATGTCTTATATGATAATCCGTTTAGGTTTGTGGCACATATAAATATCGTACTGGCTGGCACTTCCTGACATGCACTGTCACAGCCCGAAACTAGAGATACAATGAGCGATTCCAAGGCGAATTCCGATGAGTGTACCTCCGTAGATGGTACGACAATCCGTAAAGAGACCCTCGCTATCCAAATGTGGAAGGATAAAGAGGGAGAGTGGGGTAACAGGGAGTTTATCAGGATTTAAAAGAAATGACGGATGGACAATGAATAATCGACAAGACCTCCCAATAAACTATGAAAAGGAGAGAACCAAGTTCAATTAAATGATAAAATGTAGTGACAGGATTACACTATTCGAGATATGTGGAGGCAATGCGAGTTTGTTTTTGTTGGCTGGAAATGAAAGTAGATGCCGTTTCAGTTATTGGGTACCTTTTTTCAAAGAACAATGTTGTTGACATTGGACAGAGTGTGGCCAAATCAGAACGTGGGAGGTTGGGGAAAGATAAATACGTCGAAGGTATGTTCAGTTCAGCTGGATGAAGTAGTGGGTGAAACAGGTCCTTGATGATCTGCTAGCAAGGCAGTGGCGGCTGTTCAAAACGAGCAATGATGTCCAAGACGCATCGATTGAAATGCACAAACGTGCAAGCTGGCTGCACGGCAAGCTGCTTTTGCTCCCCCGGTTCAACTACCCCTCCACCTGCAGCGTGATCCGACAATTCCTGTTGATTGCTGGGGGCCAAGCTCCCCAAGTGGCTTGTCGTTTCTCGAGTTGGATCCACCCACTAGGGCTAACAGTAAATGGGGGGCGATCAGGGTGGTCCGGTAGCAAGAATGATTCGTGAGCAGCCGCCAAGAGACGGACAATGCAACAGGGACCGTGCGGAAGCTTCAAGAGAAGTCTCGAGACAGAGTCGTAGGGGGCCGAACGGAAGTGGAAATAAGATCCTGAACTTCCAAGAGAGAATACGGAGGGGCTGCTTTCAGGAACCCAGAAATCTTGGACGCTCCCAGGCGGTGGCTCTTATGTCCGTTTCTCGACCAGGAGTTTTACAGACGCCACCGTCATCGGGTGGCATCTCCTTTCAATGAATTATCAGAGGAAATATACAGCCATTCCTAGTGGGTTGTCATGTCAAATGCTAAATGTTATTCCTTTCTTTCAAGCAGAAGGGTAGTATTGAGCCTCCTGACAGCTGTGATTGTCTGTTCCCCATTTGAAGATTTGAAGGGGTCCAAATGATTCTAAACCTCGTTGAAGTGTGGTCCCGAAAGCCTGGTTGTTCTTCAAGTCGGGCTTCTTAGTGAGTCTGTGCCAATTGGGCAACATGAGCCCACTTAGTAATATTACATGGATACAGCAGAACCCATCACGGATCCAGATCGAGGCTCGAGGGACAAGCAAAATCTAGATCCTGGCCCAACCGCTGTATCCGCCTCAAAATTTCATGCTTCCTGGGCCACAGTTACTTGTCCGGGTTGTCCCGCCTCCGAAGTTCGACTTTTGGCTAAGGCCTGTTAGCGCAGAACGGGAACCTTAAGGGCTTTTGGCACATTATTGGCACATCCAGAATCTGCAAGGTTCGATCGCGGGATCTGGGGTTGTGGGGCCGGTGCTGAATCGAGTGACTAAAATCTTTCAAGTGGCGCAAACTAACCAAACCTGACCTTGGCAAAATTGACAACCTCAAACGGGTCAGTAAAGCAAAGTTTTTCGGCGAAGAAACGACCACAAACGGGAGGGTATTAACGGGGGAAACCAAATGGAGAAAGTTTCGGCCCGTCTGAAATCCAACAGGGCGATATGCTTGCGTCTGCCTACATGCCATAGCGACGGAGAGTGCCACCATTCACCTGGGTACACAGCAGGCTTAAGCATAGGCTCCGCACTCCGTACTTCATTTCCCCCCAGACTATTGGGTTTTATCCGTCTCTTGGCCTGCCTGGGCACTGTGGGCAGTAGCTGACCCCAGATAGGCTAGCTCAAGCCTGAATGCTTACCTGTCTTTAATAAGAGTCATCAGGCGTATAAGCCAGCCTGACTCTACCCGACGATTCGGGTCAATAATGATCTGTGACGACGAGTTTTAGAGTAGCCCCTGGCTTTAGATACCACACCACCTAGGGGCGAGGTTGGTTAAGAAATCCGTCTCTCTGACGCAAACAGCTGTTGCAGCAAGGTACATCTTAGAGTACAAACAGACATATGGTGAGGCCAGGCTGGCACTGCGGGTGGCAAAGGTAAATATTGTTCCTGCACGCTGTCTGATGATGGCGGCTGATTCGGTGGCCAGCATATGCATTGAAACCCGCGATGTCCAACCCTGGCTGTTGTAGATATGAATGTGGCTGTTCAGGGGAAGTTCTTTTTGTTGCCGGACGACGTACGTTGGAGGCTGAGGTGGAGCCCGGAGATTTCCTAATCTGACAATTCTGGAGCACCCAGGTTAACGGCCACTCAACGACTCTTCAACAACATCAGCAGTTTATGCAGACCAATTACCCCCACCGCTCCTGAAAGAAACTATTCTGTGGAATCATCTTCTACTATTGCTATCCGGAGCATGGATGGTTACTCTCCGCCACTCCACGGGAATAGCCATCATCCTTGTCGTTGGCACGGTTACAAAATGTCTAGGTTAACGCCCGAATATCCGACTCCTATTCGTGGTAGAAAAAAAAGTCTTGAAAGCCAGAACCCTGCAAAATGAAAATCCTGAATCATCAATCCAGGAGTGAGTTTCGAGCGTCTCTGCCAGTCTCAAAATCTCATTGGCCAGCATTTACCTTCCGATCTCAGGTTCCTTAGTCGATTCAAGATGATTTGCAGGGGTACGCGGACTCTTTGCACTGATTTTCCTGCGATTTGGAGCTTCTAAAAGGGACAATACCTTCGTTCCAGTCGTCAACCTGCTGGCTCATTGAGATATCCCTGTACTCGCCACCTAGAAATACAAAGTGGGGGGTTGTGAAAAGCCATGGACTCTTGTATCAAGATCTGATGGTGGAGCTCAACACGAGATAGTAGCATTGCGTCAGATGGCATCTCGCCTTGTTCCATGCAGATCCCTTCTGTGCCTTGATCTCATGGGATCTTAGAAAGAGGTGGGTGTCTCAAGGCCCTGGAAAATGTGGGTCCCATTCGCTTCCCGCATCTCTCGAAAGACTGCTTCTCTGCTCAGTCCTTCGCTCCCTCATCTGTTGTGTCTCGTACGTGATTATATAGTTGTCGGAGCTTTCTAATACAAGGGAAATCGAATAATAATTTGTTTGAAGAAAGTGAGCTGCTATGCGAGTCCTTGCCCCACTCTTATTACAGCATGAGACGCCCAATGGAGTTTTGTTAAAAATCTTCGAAACTGCGGGTCAAGCCCGGACGCATTTCGCATGTATATAAAATGTGCAGCCTTTTAATTGCGGGGTTCCTGATCAAGAAAACAATGAAACGGGGGGCAGTATTCCGTGTGCTCGAAGCTAATTAATTTCAGGTGCGGTTAGCAGTTTTATCGTTACGGAGATGCAGCAGGCGGAACCCGAGTATTATTGCCGTAGTCCCTGCGACCCGAACAAGGTTGGCGGCAAAAAGTCAGTGAGAAACATGCAATGCCTGCTGGTAACAATGACGTTCTTCAAGAAAATTTTAAACCGGACGGTGACAAACCCTATACAGTTACTTGTTTGAGCACGCATGGAGTACTTCTTGCGAAAAACTTGGACCTTAGATATAGTTACCGAGATATTTCGGAAAGCCCCTTGCTTCTGTTTTCCGGAATACCCATCCCCCCAACGGCTTCTCCAGCTCACATTGAGATTTATGGGGTATTACTTGATTTTACCGCAGGACACGCACAGTACTCTTTGGCATGTTCCGCGACATCCTTTGGCGTCGCCAGCGGGGCGAACTCCCATACATGATATCTACTGCTAATATTATCCTCGTTGGCCCCCAGATCGTCACGCAGGCATGCACGACACCTTGGAGAATCATAACTCGGCTTCACGCTTCAAAGCATGATTATATTACGGAGTTACATAGCACATATAACAACTCATTTACACATGGTTTATTGTATCAAGAAGAGTCTACAAATATAAAAAATGCGGAGCTATCAATCATGGAGCGAACGGCTTATCTTGAAACTGCCAGTTGCCCACGCCATGCAAAAATTGCCCAGTTACCATAACGATGCGATGATCTAGGTCCTTTTCGTGAATTTTCCTTTTTCTGCGAATTCCCCACCACCCAAGAATCGGCCACCATGTCGATCGTCACGTTGGCAGAGATCCCTGCGTTCCCGATCTGTGAATATGGGCGGTCTCGTCCCTCACGAATCCGCCCCATGTCAATGGTGGTGCTTCTGGAGGCAAATTCCACCCCGGAATGCAATGACCAGGAGCAGATTCAAAGGCGTAGGAAAGCCACCGTGGTGGCATGCCCTAGCAGGAGTTGCGAACGGATTGTTATTATTTATTACGAATATTAATATTTATTGATTATTTTTTTATGATTATATTGGGGAGGAATGTGAGGTTTCTCTATTTCACTGGGTCAGCCTTGTATGTACTGCGTTCGTTATTCATGTCATCCGCCAAAATCACCACGGACGTCTTCAAGGTTTTGGGCGTTTGCAAATCGACACCTTCCAAAACTTTATCTGCTTCTCTTGGACCGATGAAATGGCGATGTGCAGCGGCACTGCCAATCCTGATCATTTTACGATCTGGAGTGGTGTCAGAGAATGCAAGCAATCGAATCTTGATATTGAATTGACATATTCAAGTTTTACCATCATTTGACGAAACCGGATAGCTACGTACGGCAAACCCACGGATGCTCCTGGTTGGGCCGTTATTTTTATTTCCTTTTTCCCTTTTTCCATTTATCCCTCCTTCCTTTTTTTTCTTCCTTTTTTTTCTTCTTTTTTGTATGTAACTTTTGTTTTTGTCACACCCATCTTTTCCGAGCCACTGGGAACAGATCATGGTGCTGAAGAAGACTTTCAAATTTTTAATTGGTCGGGTCCTCGGCTTTTTTTGTCACTTTTGCACCTGTTTTCATTTTGCACATTTTGGGTCGGATAGTGTTTTCTTTTGACTTCAATCGGCAGAAAAAAAGAGCATTCACGGTTGTTGAGCTAAATTTGCTTTGCCTCTCTACATGAAGGTGCAAGAAATGGGCACTTGGAAGGTTGAAACTTGTTATGCCCCTGTTAGCCCGGATCTCGCTATGGCGCTCATTCGTCTTTCCCCCAATTAGCAATCACAAATTCACCCTTACTGGGAGGAAAATTTACGCCCACCAGGCCAGAATCCAGCTTCTTCCAGAGCCGCTTGTTGCCGCCATGATGCTGACAGGAAAACAACTCGGAAAACATGATGATTCACATGGGCCGATACTATTTCTTGTCGGCTGCTAGAGAGTCATGTTTAGCAACAGAAAGTTATTCTGGTGTTCCCTTCGAGATCTCGCTTTTGTGAAACCACCGCCTTGTAAAAGGGAACGCCTTTTCGACTTGCCCCGCCATGGTCAACAAGCACCCGAAATCTAGAAGACACTAGACAGGTCTGTGTAGCACAAGCACTCCCGCCCCAATTTCGAAGTTGCAAATTTCCTTTTTGAGCAATGTAACTGAGCCCAGATCGGTCGCAGTCTGTGGTGGCGGGGGTCCCACTGGACTCAAAATGTTTTTGGCTGAAGTGGTTAAAGCCACCACAAGTTCCAAATCACGCTCCGTCCTCAAATATTATTGAAGGCATTGCAGGTCCCGCGTACCATCACCAAACAAAGGTGGTATATTTACACGCTCTCTCCCGAGGATTGCTCGACATATGAGCTCATCCGCGTGCGATTAGTCATAACCATGAACAGTAAGTGTTCTAACTGGGCTATATTATGGCAGGAAACAGCCCCAAGAGCATCAAAAAAAATATACTGAGAGACTGTAGGAACCCTTGAGTGGCACTCTCACCAAATGGGCATATTTAACCATCATTATCAACCTAAAATGCTGCTACCGCCTGGTGATACAAGAGCTTGCAAGGTGCGACAGCAGGCAGTCAGGAACATGAAGACTCCTTGCATTATTCTGCAAAATTACCGATGGTCGGCGAGCCGTCTCCCACAGTCGCCTCCCGTCGGTTTGAGAGCATCACTATCTACAGTGGCAGGTCAAGCCGGCGGCGCGCGACTTGGTGGCCTGTGGGCGGAGAAAACAGTGGAAATAATGTATTGTTTTTCATTGCTCTGTTTGGATGATGATCTCAATGACGGGATGTAGTGTGCACTGATGGTTGAAGTGCGCCTTGTCAATTGAATAATAGATTCAAAGCTGGAGTGCTGATGCCGCATTCAACAAACGATGGTTTATTGAACAAACAAATAGGAAAGGGATTAGTAAAAGCTCTGATAGGCACAAGTGGCTCGCTCTTTATGGAGGTTGAATAGCGTGCCGGCTAAGGTTAAAGATCTGAATGGCGGCTTTTGCGGAGAATTTACATACTACATTCTGTGAAATGGCCAAACCCTAATCGCATCCATTGATGGCATGGCATGAAATTAAGCATCCGGGAACGTCAGAGCATTGAATGTGAATTTACCGAACCCACGGTAAAGAGAAGTTTTCACGAAGGTTGGCTTCAAAATACGACACCAAAAATTAATCATAGTCGCCGCAATAACAGCTGTAAATATCCAGAAAATGCAGTCGAAAATTCATGCTTGTTTCCACCGCTTTTTCTCGTTATATCAACGCGGAACGGCTGACATTATTTATTGCCATGCTTCAGAAATTCGTCACCCCAGAACGAATTTCTCAAACAACAACTCCGCAAGGCAACGCCATTTAGCGCCCCATAACGCCTCATACCAAAGTACACAGACGTCAATGCTCAACAACGATCAACCAACCAAGTCATGTCAAGCATGTTAAATGTATACACAACCCTGTTCATCATTACCTCCCACGCTCTTTGACAATTCTTCAAACGAAAATGAACAGATGAAATAGTGAACTGATAGTAAAACTTCCTATCGCCCCGGCAAGGGTTGGCCTTTTCCATGCCCGTTAAAAGCCACGGCACCTTCAGGCTTCAGTGCATGCCGCTGTCATCACAGAGACAGAAGCCTTCTCATCCAGCCAGATGCGGCGCCCAGAGCCATTATTATTGAGACACACCCTGACACAAACGAAATCCCTCCCTCCGGGACCCCGTTCCTGATCCCCGTCTAAAATAAGTGCTCGTATTTAAATCAACGCTAATTTAAGTGGCAAGCGAACATCGCCAGGGAGGTGTTTTCCCCATCTGTTGGTCGCCCTTACTGTAAAGGCAGGGAAAGCTCATAAGCTCTGGTCAAGCGGTCGCGCCAATGCCGGGCCCCAAAACTCCACTCTAACCCTCTAAAACATCCCTGCCAGCCGCGATAAATTCCTGGACCCTTGATCTTCACAAGAAGAGTCCTAAGCGTAGCCTAAAACCAACTGGAAGGGAACCGTTTGCAGAGCCTGTTAAGTTCCACCAATTTTATCTCAAACCGCCCACACAACTTACCGCCACTCTCATTGATAATCCATTTCCCTTTCCTGGGATAGTTGGGAAACTGAGCCACCAAGCCTTCAAAATAAGGTCTCGTGCCCATTTCTGAGCCCAATTGGTCCCGGTTGCGTCATGCCTAATCGTTGCTTGGGCTAAAGCGAAGAATTTTGGAGCTACAAAAGTTCCCCGTGCCGCACCTTGGGGAATTCCACTTGACTGGGATATCGTATCACCATGAGCCCAAGTGTTTCAATTCGTTTTTCCCTTGTATGTCACTTTGAAGTGATGAATGGATGGGATGTCGCGAATGCAGCCAGCTTACTCGGATAGACAGACTCGGCGAGAATGTAAGCATGGCGTGGGGGAGGAACAAGCCTCTTTCGTTGAAAGGTTTATGCACGCCATCACAATTTGTTGACGGAAGCCGCGTCACTGGTACATCAGGCATATCGTGACGATGGGGAGTCTGTTTGAGACATGGGTACTCTTCTTTTCAGATTTTGCTGAATGAATCCATACTTTCTACCCATGTGCCCCAATGGTTTTATTTTACTATCGAACCGGGACCGGAAGCGGGAAGTAGTGAAGAAGCCTCCGCGACATGGGGGAGAAAAGCGGGTTGTACGGCCCCACGCGAATTTACTCTTCCCGTTTCAGCTTCGGAACCATTTCTCTACAGACGGTAATAACAGAGCAGGATTAGGGAAACAAAAGGGGTTCCTCAGGCAGACACAGAGGGGCAAATATCAGGAGGGAAAAAAAGCAAAATGGATGAGGCCTTGCCCTCTTATGCCGCTTGTGCAGGGAAGGCGCTCGACATCCCATCCTCTTAGTTCTCCCCATCCATCCTCCCGCAAACGAGAAAGGAAGCACGAGAAAAGGGAAATAAACAATCCCAGTCAATAATTGTCTCAATATAAGTAATTTTGAACTCTTTAAATGTCTACTTTTGTTCCTTTCCCAGCTTTTGGGTTTCTATTAGCATACCGGCAGCCCGGTCAATCCGGCTTCCCCGGCGCACTAAAACAGAAAATCGAATAAGAAAATTCCAAAAAAAGTGTACGAAACATGATCGAACGGTGTGAATAATCAAAAAGCTACGCCTCAAAATCCCGACAAAAATCGCCAATCAAAATACAAGGAGGAGAGGCTGGAGCGAAAACAAAACACAATATTGAACATTGTGGCACGTATATGTACAAGATTTCTCCTTCTCCCTCCAGTTCCTTCTGTCGCTGTACAGCCACTCCTCCATTGGTATGGCGATGGAGGGGTGGGGCTAAAAATGAACACAATCCAAAACTAGAAATAAGAGACATATCCCTTTCTTCCCTGTTTACGAAAGAAGTGTCGTCGTCGTGCCTGTGTTAGTATCATTGCTGGTGCTGCCATTAGTTTCCAGGAGTCCAGCTTCTTTCACAAGCTCGTAAAAGTGGCCGCCCCGCTGAATAAGCGCGGCTGGGGTATCGAATTCAGCGACAGTTCCGTGGTCCAAAACGACGATCCGATCGCTATCTAGGATAGTGTTAATGCGGTGCGCTATGGTGATGATGGTTCGATCGCGGAAAATGCTGCTTCGTAGCATCTGCTGAAGTAGTGCGTCTGTTTCTACGTCGACAGCGGCCTATAATAATAGAAATAATGATGAGGAATCAAAATCTCAAAGTTGGCTAGGCAAAAAAAGAAAGAAAAAGAAGAAAAAATATCGACAAAGCGCTACTTGGTGCATTAACTGGGGTAAAGAAATCGTGGCTTACCGTGGCTTCGTCTAGCACCAGAATGTTACTTGGCGTGAGCAGGGCTCGGGCTAGTGAAATAAGCTGTCGCTGGCCTTGGCTTAGATTCGACCCTAAAAGGCAAACAAGTTGTCAGTTGAAAAAAATTGTAATCATAAATTATCTGATTGGCCGGGATCGTTTGGAAACCGACCTCCTTCGTGGATTTGTGCATCAAGTTGTCCGGGTAAACTGGAGATGTGGTCCTTTAATCGTGCATGTCCTGATCGGCAATGGTCAGCAGGGAACCACGGGTTGGGCATCCAAGGTTGGAAAGGACTCACCAAGAACACTCCATAACTCGGTGTCATCATGGACGTGGCGTGGGTCCAAGTTGTCTCGAACGGTTCCTTCGAACAAGGCCGCGTCTTGCGGGATGATTGCCAAGCGACCCCGCAAATCCAAAAGGCCAATAGTACTGATGTCCAAACCGTCGATACTGTCACAGGGGAAGTCAGCAAACAAAGGTTCCAGCAATTTGGCCACCTTTTCGATGAAGAGCCTCACCTGATACTTCCCGATGTTCCTTCAATTATACGGAACAGAGCCAAAGTCAGTGAGCTTTTGCCTGCGCCTGTCCGACCAACGACACCGATCTTTTCGTGAGGCTTAATTTGAAGATTTATATTCTTCAGCACTAGATCTAGGCCCTCGCGGTATCGGGTGCTGTAGTCCTTGAATTGTACACCACCCTGCGACGGCCAACTAATCTGGGGTCGCTTCTTGAAAATGACATCAGGAGCTTCACTGGGCAGGTTTGCATATTCCAGAACTCTCTCGACCGATACGATGTTCGTTTCCACTTCGACTGTCTGTCGCACAATCCAGTTGAGAGACTGGGTGATCTGGAGCGCGTAGGACATCGATAGACCAACCATCCCGGCAGACAACTTGACGCCAGTTGCCACAGATAAAATCGGAAACGAGGCTGCCGCCAGGATAATGACAGAGCCAATGAATTCTAGACGCACAGCGAGCCACCTGTTCGCACTGATGGAAGGGTAGTATGCTCGAAGATTGGCGTCCATCCGATACTCATTCTCTTTTGAGAACCTTTCCTGTTGCCTATATGCCCGAATGGTCGATATGCCGCCGAGAGTTTCCTGGAAGTGAGCAAAGATGGGACTCTTGCTGACACTATCTAATCTTTTAAGTTCGCGTGAAGTTCTCAAATAATACTTTTGGAATCCAAAATAAACCGCACCCAGAGGAATAATCAAAACAAGGAAGAGTGGAGTCGACACAGTGATGACAATCATCGTGAATCCTGCTCTAGCAGCATTGACGAATAACTTTTTTTTTCGTAGATTAATATTAAATATTTCAAGGGAAACATTTAGGGGAAGGATATCTTACCATATTGAATGTGCGGGAGAGAACTTCATCAACTCGATATATATCACTAAAATAAGTCACATTAGCAATGTACAAGGCCGAATCTGCATGGCAGGTACCGAGGAGAGAGACAAACCTTGAGAAACGATTGAGAATTCTACCAGAAGGGGTAGTTTCAAAAAAGTTCATGGGAGACCTGAATATAGCATACGCCATTCTCTCATGCAATTTACGCGAAGCCTTATAAGCTGGTTAGCGGAACAGTAGATATGTAAATCCCTAGAAATCAATGATGCCTCGAAACATACCTCAATAGAGCAAAAGATCCAAAGAATTAAAGTCTGCAGGACGACAAGAGCAGAAGATCCGAAACCAAACGCGAAATAAATACCAATATATTTTCCAACCTCCGGATTCCTGCCCGTTTTTTTGTTTACGTCTGACCACCTCTCTAACCAGAAGCTACCAGCAACCTGCCCCGTTTGCGCCAATAGAAGCGCCGTCAAATAACTGGCCACAGCGTAGAGATTGCTCGTCTTCGCATACTCTCCATAGACGCTCCATTTGACTTTTCCTTGCTCGGACTTTTCCTTCGTTTGCTTGGATTTGAGAGCGCCTTCTTCGTCCACCACTTTGCGCGGGCCTTGCCAGCTTGTAGTGCTTGCTCGTCGCAAAGTTGCAGTGCTCGTTCGTCGCATGGCACCACCATTCTGGATAGGCGCAAGAGGTCCCAATCGTTCCTGGGCTTCTTCTATTTCTGAAAGATCAGAGTCATCCTCATTGTCAACGACAGTTGATGTCTCTGGACTTTTCATGCTTTCATCTTCCCTAGCATTGCCACTTGAATCAGAATCCTCTTCGGTAGTAGTGGAGCGAATAAGATTAGCAATTTCTCCTTTCATGGCTAGGAGTTGCTCGTATGTTCCTTTTTCAAGGATCGTTCCATTGCGCAGTAATGCAATGAAGTCCGCCTCTTTCAGCACCGTGATAGCATTAGTTGCGAGGATCCTCGTTTTGCCAGCCAGCACACCATTGCGACCAAGGACTCGGTTGATAATATGTCTCCCAACATGCTGATCCACAGCAGATAGGCAATCATCCAGAAGGTACACGTCTGCACGAGCATACACAGCTCTTGCTAACGTCAAACGGGCCTTTTGGCCACCGGAGAGAGAAATACCACGTTCGCCAACCTCGGTCTGGTCGCCATCTGGAAGAGTCTTGAAATCATCTAGCAGTGCGCAAGCCTCTACAGTAGTCTCGTAGAACTGAGGATCCCAGCGATGTCCGAAGACAATGTTTTCCCTGACACTAGCATTCATGACCCAAGATTGTTGTGCGACATACGCGGTGCGACCTCGGACAACCACTTCTCCATTAATTTTCCAGAGATCTCCTAGCAATGCTTGAAGGAAAGACGACTTTCCAGCACCCACACGGCCGACTACACAACTCAGCTCGCCTTTTCTGGCGCTGAAATCAATATTCTCCAGGGCGTTTCGGCCTTCATGTTTGTTCCACGTAAAGGACGCGTCTCGAATTCGTACCGACTCATCTCCAGTGTGAGAAACAGCCTCCTCGAATGTAACCGCATCTTTCTGCAATTCCTCCCCAGCGAAATATGTCGTGAGACGAGAGACTGCGACTGAAGCCTCGATGACGGACGTGATGACCATTGGTAAAATAGACAGAGGAAATGTGAGGAGATTGAAAAGGGTTAATGCCGGGAAGACAATCTCTGTAGTCAAAGGCCTGTCGTTTGTCAAAACAAACACGGCGAAGGTGGAGCAGGAGACAAGGAATGGCGTAGATGACCACGTAAAGTTTGCGATGGACTGCGTTGCGCCAATCTTTCTTAATGTATTTAATTCCAGGTCATTGCGAACATGGTTCAGTTTGTTCATAAAGGCAGTGTTCCAGGCGAAAAGCTTGATGGTTTTCATGTTGTTCAAAATTTCGGTCATTAACCTGGTGCGCTGGTCTTTGTTCTTCATTTGTTTGATCTGAAGGTTTTTCATTAACCTTGCAATCAGCCCATTGAGTGGAACCATGAGTATCATTACTCCAACACCAGCCAGCATACTCAACCCAAGAAGCTGATACAGAGATATCATACACAGGGTAATTTGAAACGGAGCAGACCAAAGCTGCATTCCAAACTGTGCCAGGTCAGAGAGGCGTTGCTGGTCAACGGCCATATGGTTGACGATATCACCAGTAGTCTTTGAAGCACGACCCTCATTCGAAAGTCTCAATGACTTTGTGTAAATCATGGCTGTCAAAGAAGACTTGACACGCATTCCAGTTTCAAATGCTCTTTGAAAATACTGATGAAGGCAAGCCGTCTGGCTCACGGAAACGAAAAACATGGCGAGAGCGATTGCAACACCCCGAGCAACTGGCTGGGGGGTGTCAGAACGGTATGAATCTATGAATGTGATAAGGAGGCGTAGGAGCTGAGGCTGGACAAAAGCCAAAACATCACTACCGCACTTGATCAAGGCTCCCCGGAAATATGGTGCACTAAAAGCTCTGAACAGGGCAAGCCATAGCGACGGCTTCTTTTTTTTCAGTTCCTGAGCCCACGCTTTCTCCAATTCACTGCCCGTAACACCTGTGGTATCTCGGCGGCGTAGATTCCACAGATCGTCTTGAGTGAGGAAATTTTTGTAACCGAATTTCATCAAAGGCGTCATCCAAGAAAAGGTCAAAACGGCAAAAATATCGGCATATTCGTATGGGCACTCGTCTTCATCTCCCAGCGCATCATATGCACTTTGTTTTTTCTCGATAAGGTATTCCAAGCCAAATTCGATTATTACAAGTCCAAGGCCAATGGCGAACGTGACAAAGTAAGGTAACTGATGTCGGTATACCTGCTGGGAGACAAGGGACCGCAGTTTAACGGCGTAGACGATCATCAAAAATAACCAGTAGAATAGAACGACCCCATTCGGTTGGCGGCTCCTCCAATGCTCGTAGTACTGTACAGCGTAAATAACGCCCAAAGATCCGAGGATAAGGATGGTTGTCCAGAATCTAAAGTCTCCGACCCATATCTTCGGGAGGGTCTCGATCTGAAGCGAGGCTTGGAGGGCGGTGACCAAGATGAGAGCCCATATTACAGACTGTAATGCCGTATTAGACAAGCAGTGACGCCATTTCTGACAAGAAGATCAGGACGAACATACCAATTTTGCGTAAAAATGCCAATTCTTCTGCACAGGCTGGGCAGTTCTCTTTGTGAACAGGAACCAAATGGCACCAGCACCCATAACCAGACCCCACACGGCTACCAGCGATACCCAAAAATCTAGAAAACAAGGCGTCAAGTCGAATCTCGTACCGCTTATTGGACCCCATCCTTCACTATCGCCGCAGAATGGTTGCCGGCGGACGAGGGCGGACGGCAATGCGGAACTGACATTGGAAGACGACGAAGCGGCCAGGACCACTTGAGGGATTCCATTCAGGGCCATTTTCAGGTCAATGAAACCCGTGGACCGGAAAATATGAAGAGTCAACAACAACAGCAGCAGCAGCAACAGCAACAGCAGCTGCTATGACACCCGGGGAGATGGCGAGAGGGGTAGAATCAAGGGCTGTCGCGGAGATTGAGATGTTTTATGGATGTTTTCCCTCGGGGATTAATTTCGAAGGCAACAAGAACCCAAGGGAGAAGCTCTGGCCCCACAGAAATGGCCCGCTTACTAAAACTGGGGCTACCCACGCCGCGGCTAGGCTGGAAGGGGACTAGTGGCTGGCATCAGTTATCCGAGAGCTCGGAGTTTATATGGGTATGCATACTATGGATCTATGGATCTCATGTAAATCAGAACTATCAGGATTCAGCTATATTTACCAGCATCTGCATCTATGGATCAAAGAGATTTGAATTTGGAGAGATTGTCCCTGAAGTCATGTGGCCAACGCTGTTGCTTTCAAAAAAGATTCAAAAATTACCAATCTTTTGTGCTGATGTAACCTCGTGTTTTGGGAAGCGCGCGCAGCAGAAAATCTCTGATATCAACTTAAGCTAAGAATCCTTACGAAGCATCTGGATTTACTAGGATACGTGCATGCCTAGAGGAATTCGATTTGTCACCACGGGTATTATTAATGACTACACCCCCGCCCACCACGGGACATCGGGCGAAAGTGAACGTGTGCTATTTTCGAGCATTAGGTTTCGCGAATACGACAAAGAAACAAGGGAGGCTCCTGGGTGTGGTGTAGGTCAACGTGCATGCATCCAAACAACGACACAATCCTATGACTCAAAAGATTTCAATGACTGTTTATCGGCTCATTCTGACACTTTTCATGCAGCTCATTGAGGGGGCTCACTCGGCGGTGACGGCATGGTGGGTGGCGCCTAACTAGATATGGATTAGCGTAGAGTCACTGTCCCTCCCAGCTCTTGAACATATATAAAATCTTGAAAGGAGAATGCCATTTGATACCAGGACATCACGAAATTTAAAAACAAAAGAAGAAAGCACTGTGGTCATGGCATTGGATACCCATAAAGGAGAAGAGCTCCTGAAACGGCCTTTATATGGTGAGTGTGCCTTTTTTGTGCTTATATTCGTCGTGAAAGCGAGGAAGCTGACAAGGGCGAAACACTCCGCATCTACGTGCAGTATTCGACCTTCCCGCACAGCTACTTGCTTCACTTTCACCTAAGGTTCCTGGCACGCAAACTCCCATTCCTCTAAAACAAGATGATCGCCCTAAAAGACTAGAACAAGGGGAAAGGCAAGATGGAGCCGCTAGTGTTACGTCATGCTCATTGTGCCAGGTCTCCTTCCGGAACGTCCAGGAGCAGAGGGAGCATGCAAAATCAGACCACCACAGATACAACTTAAAGTCGCGATTACGGGGGACCCCCGTGTTAAATGAAGTCGAATTCAATAAGGCGATTGGAGAGCTGGACGAATCGATATCCGGTTCTGAATCATCCTCAGATGAAGAAGAGGAGGTAGTGGAAAGGCAGAAGACCCCCGATAATACACTCACCGCACTCCTGAAGAAACAAGCCAAAATATCCTCCGCAGCGGAAGCGGAAGAGGTAATAGCAAAAAGGCAAAATAAGCCAGGGAAGCATCCATTGCTATGGTTTTCGAGCCCCTTGTTACCCCAAGCAACGTCTTTGGGCATCTATCGAGCGCTTTTCACCAATATAGAGCAAGAAGAAACTGACCATTTATTGGAATCACTGAAAAATAAGCAATGTAAAGCATCACCGTATCAGACAAACAAGGCCACCCAAGCGGAAGATACAATCAGCAAACGCCAACAACCCAGTCCCCACATATTCCTGTGTATGATTGGTGGCGGCCATTTCGCGGCAATGGTAGTGGCACTGGCACCAGAGATAATTAAAAAACCTGGTGGGGTTGAGGAACGGCAGGCAAGAGTGCTTGCTCATAAAACATTTCATCGATACACAACCAGGCGGAAACAGGGTGGCGCCCAATCTGCTGCTGATGCTGCCCATGGCGCTGCACACTCCGCAGGCGCATCGATCCGGCGACACAATGAAGCCGCATTGCAAACCGAGATCAGACAGTTACTGGGAAGCTGGAAGGAAATGATTGACAAAGCACAACTGCTGTTCGTGAGGGGAACGGGAAACACGAATCGGAAAATTCTATTTGGGCCTTACGATGGACAGGTGTTGAGACAGTCGGATCCCAGGCTCCGAGGATTCCCATTTACTACTCGACGAGCCACACAGGGAGAACTTATGAGAGCCTTCACTGAACTAACGCGGGTGAAAATCAGCCACATCGACGAAGCGGCGCTTGCGCTTGAGGCTGAAGAACAGCGTGAAGCGATGTCCAAACCCCACAAACCATCCTCGCAGCAGCTACAACGGCAAAAGCCAAAAATATCCAAAGAAGAGGAAGCATTGATGCTACACACTTCCCAAATCCAAGCTCTAATCCGCCGCTCCAAAGCCCCCGCATTAATCTCCTACATCTCCAACAACTCCATCCCTCCATCGTTCACATTCCACCAATCCTCCTCCCAACAAGCCCACCACTCCCCCACCCCCCTACATTTAGCCGCCAGTTCCAACTCGCCCGCAATCGTCCTAGCCCTCCTCACAAAATGCAACTCAGACCCCACCCTACTAAACGGAGAGGGCAAACCACCATTCGACCTCGCCGGCGACAGGCCCACACGCGACGCTTTCCGCGTCGCCCGCCATGAGCTCGGTGAATCAAGATGGGACTGGGACGCAGCCCACGTCCCATCCCCGATATCCAAGACGGAAGCCGATAGCAGAACAGAGCGTGAGAGGCACGCAGCGGCAGACGTAGAGGCTAGTAGGCGGAAAGCGGAGACGGAGCGTCTGAAGCGGGAAGATGCAGAAAGAGCCGTGGAACAGAGGAAAAGAGCGGGCGGCCGCAGTCTTATGGAAAAGACTGGTGCGGAGAAGCGCGAGGAGGAGATGAGAGGGATGACGCCGGAAATGCGGGCGAAGCTTGAGCGGGAGCGGCGGGCGCGGGCTGCGGAGGAACGGCTTCGAAGGATGCAAGCTGGCGCTGGGATGTGAATATATATATATTTTTTTAAATTTTTTTTTTTTTGATATCGTATTTCTGGTTTCGTTTCCCTTGCCATAAATACTTGAATATTCATCACCCTACTGCGGAGCTACTGCTTCCCTTTCATATTATCTAGAAAGATCATGGGAACTGAACTACTGCATGGAATCACGTCAGTGGTGACTGCTCTTCCAATTCATAGAGGGATTATTTGCGCAAGTATAGAATGTATATATTTAAGTACAAAACTGTAAAGGGTATCCAAATTCCAAATTACAAAATAAATGAAGAAAAGGGCAAACAGAATAAAGGAAAGCATGAGTTAAAAAAAAAAAATTAGTTTAACCAAAAATGGTTGGTTATGCCCTGATGGACCGCCGCAAAAACGAAACGACAACCGAGAAGGGCCTAGCACCAAATGGAGCTAGATAGTCTTGGCTGATAATCATGGTGAAATGGGTAAACTCGTCCCCTTCCATGCCTTAGCCAGGGGCTCCAAGGACACCCCTTTTTCCAACACATCACCCAGCGAAAGTTGGGAAAATTTAACTTCGATTCTTTCAATCACTTTTCCCGTCCTTAGCCGTAAAATCCTCGTTGGATTGATCCTCAACCTGTCCACGTTGGAAAAGAGATCGGAGCTTCCTCCCTATTGTCACTTTCAGATGCAGATGTTTCGGTTCGGTTTTCTTTTCTTCGTCGGTAGCCAAAGCCATTTCCTCATCCCGAACCCGGGCGCGAGGGTGTTTGAAGACCGAATCAAACTTTTTCTCGATTTTATTTTCCAGCTATACAGCGCTAAATCAGCATCTGGTAGGTATCCAGGATATATTGGCAACCGCTTAGACTCGGGGCTACCAGAAAGATTTACCCCAGGGTTATTTTTGAAGGCGAACCAAACGGCCAATGCCACAACAATAGTCCCAAAAGCGAATGGTATATACAGCCACCATGGAGGCTTGTTCTCCAAAATATCGATGTTCATGCCGAAAAGTGTCTGAGTTGATAACTTTAGCATTACTAGCACCTGGGTAACTGCCTAACAATAATCGAATTCAAGTTGAACTTACTGCAATGAACATCAGAGGCAGAAATATGAACTGTGGTAACCAACGTTAGCGTATGGACGGCATAAGATTGAAGTGCAACTCACAGTTATCCAACTTAGACGCTTCATGCTTTTGTTCATCGATGTCGAGAATCTCGCTTCCGCAATGGACGTGAGGTTGAATTCCTAGATGGAGTCAGGGGGATGTAAACTGTCAAGGTATATAACATGGCCATTACTTACTAGTTGGATCAGCTCTTGTGAGATGGAAGACAAGGTATTAAACAAAGCTTGACATTCTCTTTCAAAGTCATCTATCTGTCGTAGGAAGTCGTCACTGTCCCAACCACTGGCTTTCTCGGCCAGTACAGGATACTTGGAACTGTACGTCGAATGGAGATTCCGAACTACGGATAATTGCGTTTTAAGGATTTTGTGGAATCTGGCCCAATGTTGGGCATCTTCCAAGTGAATCTTGATCAGCTCCGAGTTTTTACCATTGGATTGGAAGGACTCCGAGCGCTGAAACATAGTTAGCAGGTAAGCAACATTACTTCTACGTAAGGCCGTCCAATTCTGGGTTGATTTACCATATCGGAGAGATGTAGCTCAGCACTTTCATAGATCTTATCCCATTCCCTCTTAAGTTGTTGAAGCAAGGGCAGAAAAAGGTCTGTTGGTGAGGAAGGGATGGCTGCATGCTCAAGAGTACTGAAAAATACTTTAGGCTCAAGCAGGCTTGGAGAGATCAGTCCTGTTTCCGACAGAGACGGCTTGACCATAAGCCAAGCGATCATATGGCTCGTAGCCTTAAATTCGAGAGATGTTAAGCGTCGAGGCGGTAGGTTTGTGGGCAGGCACGTCGGTACAGATACGAGACAATGGAGAAATCCTGCACATTGCTATATAAGTATGAAGTAAGGCGGCAGCTATGAACAACTAACCCATTTCTCCGGGAGTTTGGCTGATCGCAGCGGCATGAGGTATTGTGGCTGACCGAAGACCCCAACACCGTTGGTCTCTCCGCCACCATCGCCATTGTACGCTCCCAAACCAGACCTCGGGAATCGGCTTCGCATTTTTAACTAGGCTTCAATTCGTAAGTACAGTAGTCTGGGACTGTCATATAACGGGTAACGTACAACAAAACTTTTCCATGAGGAAATTTATCAGGGTCCGAATCGTCAGAATATCTGCGCTTGAAGAATCCACGTGCCGATAAACTTTCAGAGCCTACAAACCATAGCATATTCAAATCGCCCTCGTTAGCGGTTTCAACGGAAGACAATTTGATGGTTGTTATGCTGGTTGTTATTTTCAAATCTCCGCTGGAATTCTCCGGTAGCGCAGACCTCAATTCTGACGCTGTTATTGAACTAAGGTCACTCGGTGCCCAAGGCAGTAACAGCTGGAGGATTTCAAAATTCTTCTTTTGGCAGGCGAGCTGGAATGGAGAATATGAATGAAAATCCCGAATGGTGGGATTGGCGCCTCTTTGGACAAGCCATTCGACGATCTCAGGTGCGTTGTATTGGACGGCGTGATGAAGGGGGGTAGAGCCGTCAATATCGGTATCGTTCATATCCGAAATTATGAGATAAGGGCCTAAAATATCAAGTATTTTAATATCCCGAAGGCTAACTGCAATATGCAGCGGTGAAGAATTCAAAGAATCCTTCGTGCGGATGAATATATGTGCACCTCGTTCTAGGAGTGTTTGGAGGATGTCGTGGAATCCAGAGTTTACGGCATAATGTAGCAGTGATGAACCATTATGTGATAAAAAGTCTGGGCTCGCTGATGCTCCTCTGCTAATTAGCGACTCGATACAATTGCGGTTAGACATTGCCAATGCTGTCGCAAGAACAGTTCCGCACTTAGAACTCCGAGAATTGGGATCGGCTCCGTTATCAAGTAGTACTTCCGCCATGGAAAATTGATCCAAACGAATCGCTATGTCAAGAGGGCTTCCATAGCTGCAGTCCGGAGGATTAACATCCAATCCCTCTGCAAGTAGAAACTGAACAATGGATTTTTCTCCGGACCTAATAGCTTCGCGAAAATATTTCCCGGCACGCGACTTGATAAGATCGAATTTAGCCCCTCTCTCTAAAAGTAGCTTGAGGATAGGTAAATTCTGGTCCTTCAGAGCCGTCAAAAGAACATCAGAACCCAAAGGGCTGGTAGCATTGACATCTGCCCCTCTATCCAGAAGTAGCTGCACTGTAGACAAATGTTTGTTCCGTACTGCAGTGGCAAGAGCAGTTTCGCCTATCTCCGTCTTATATGCCAAATCTCGCCAAAGATCCGACCATTTGGTATTGACATCAAATCCACCATCGAGGAGCCGTGTTATTTCGGCATCATTTCCGGTCTTCGCTGCGAGATAAAAATCCTTTTGTAGTTGCTTCTCATTCTGCCAAATCCGAAGGCGTTGAGGGTTCATTTAGAAAAATAAAAATCGGGCATAAAACAGAATCCCACAATGATATGGTTTTCTACAGCGGGATTACGGAGGGCGATACTCGCAAAAACAAGAAAGCAGCTGAAGATATCAAGTTTTTCCATCACGATGTTGACCGCTGATGGGAAACGGGCGTCTTGATTGCGGGTTTTGAGGAAGGGCCGCTAAGCTAGTTTAAGTAAGGGATTAACTAGCAGGGCGGGGGTGCGCATAGGCAGGATGATGTGACTCTTATTATTACACATTTTCGTTGTCTCTCAGAGGGGTGCATCTTAGCAGGAAAGATACTAGCCAATGACGAATACCCATCCGCAACAAGGGCTGGTCCATGGCGGCGTAAAAGGTGAGCCAAAATGTCTGTTGCCCCATCCAGTTTCGTTAAGATTTGCTGAAGTGTACTCCGTAGCTCGGGATAAAGAAAATAGTGTCCGAGAGCCCATGTCAAAGGAAGTATAGATTGAAACACTGCTGGTATCCGCTACTGGAGGTTGTTCTTCGAGCCGATTCGAATCTCTCGGAATCTCTCAGACGAACTGGAGAGGGTTGACGCGAATCACATGACTTCCATGACCGCAATCGCCGCAAGCTTTGAAGAAGAATTGGCAGGGGGCAAGACCCCAATAAGCGAGAATATACGGAGAAGATATAGGTGCGTACTCCTGCTATCAGAGTTGATGAACGAGCCTTTTCTTCCGGCTGCACTAAGAGGCGGTATTAGGCGTGTATGGTTGGATCTTTATGGTAAAGGCATCTATCTATCTATCCTTACAACTTGCGTTGCACTCGTCATAGGATATCTTTCATTCTTGCGTGTAGTTACTGGCTAGTTCCACAGAAGAGTTGTGGTGTCAGCCCAAAGGCGCAGAGATGGGGAGTTGATTTGTTTTTACCTTCTCGATAGATACTAGATAGGCTTGTTGCACTGACAGCGCCCTAAGCTAATGAAAAAGCTTGCTGTCCAGTAGTTAGCTAGTTTTTAGTTCCGGGATGAACCACGCGTTAAAAAGCTTAAGCAGACCCAGATACATTAAACCCATGTAACTGTGCTTTTTCAGGAGCATTCAAAAGTTTTGACAAAAACAAAGACAATATTACTAATGAATGAAACTAGGAATCTCAAATATGAAAAAAACCAAGACCAGGAGCAATGTCGGAAAATAGAATGTCTGGGCAGTGACAGAACTTATTTCCTCCGCACTCCTGATTGTTCCTGATTTGTTTCTTTGGAGGAGGTTGCCGGATTGTCCTGCTATGGAGTGAGAGGTGGGATGGATCTATATCAGAGTTTTAGTTTGTGCACTGGAACTACATACATACCTTGCACCTCGCCTGATCCTGTTTACACTTCCATTCCATGTTTGAAATGTGTTCGCACATCAAATCTGTCATTTATCATTATTTTTACAGAATGGAATGTTCCAGATTGTAGCTTTCCACTTAGATACCAGTTATCACATACAATCTTGACATTTTCCTCTTCATATCTGACGCCCTGCTCTCTCCTCGCCCCTATACATATGCTTCTGCTGCGTGAATTGGTCCCGTAATCAACACTGACTTCCCCATTCATCCCTAGCAACAATAATGACTTCACCCATCGATGAAGATAGCCCCTCCTCCTCCCGCTCAACAAATATTGTGGGATTCCTACGTGTGTTGAAGTGTTGGGGTTTTCCCGAGGCACGTTCTGTTGAGAGTACGTGTTTTTTCTTAAGCTCCCACCATTCCCAAACAGCTCCCCACGACAATAAAGAACTGCTCTATCTAACCAAGGCCATCCTTCAAACCCACAGTAATCGAGGTCTACTCCGACAAGGAACTCATCATCGGCCGCAACCCCAGATCATGGTAGGTTTAGAACGAACGATCTAGTGGGAGCTAGATATTTAGCATATCATATGAGGGTTGAAGATACTAACTAATCCACCCATCCGGGCTTGTATAGTAATGTGGTGATCCCAGGCGACATGTCGATCTCCAACAAACACCTTCGAGTCTACACTATTATTTTCGACAAGGGAAATCCGGGAGAGGTTGGCCCCCTGGTGTATGCACAGAACTTGTCTCAATATGGAAGCACGTGGAAAACAACAGATATGAACAAGGATGATGATGGGGTACTGCTAAGTGACGGAGATGAATTGAAGCTGAGTCCCTTCACGGTCCTCGCCTTTCGGGCAAAGACAGAAGGGCAATGGGTGGTGCCTTTTAGTGATGTACAAAGGAGGGAAATGAAGGCATGTAATGTACCTTCCATCCGTTCTCTCCATCTTGACTATTTTTATTTTTCGAATATATGGTAGGTGTTAACGAAGAGAACTAACCAAGGGAAATATAGCATTTTGAAGGGCGATACGAAATCACACGTAGACTTCTTGGCTGTGGCGCATATGGAAGAGTCCATATGGCTATAAGCGTGGAACATGGGAAGCAACTCGCATGCAAAATTATTGATATTGGCCGTTTGCAGAAACGACTCAACCATATTGAAGTGGGTAAACGCACTGAATTGCGGACTCCGCGTCCTGCTGCTGAGGTTGATATCCAGGAAGAGATGGAGAAAGTTACATACTGGGCTGAGAGGAGACGTGAGACATTTGACATCCAGTCAACGCTTCACATTTATAAACGGGAAGTGGATATTTTGAAACATCTGGACCACGTATGGGTGTCCGCCCCGAGTCCGGTAATGGTTATAAAGCCACGAAGCTGATCAGGTATTAGCCGAATATCATAAAATTGGAGAAAGTGTTCCAGAGTGAAAATACCATGTTAGTAAACCTCTTCGAAACCCTGAAAATGAGAAAAAAAGGGGATTTCGCTGCTGACCTACTAAAATAGCTACATCTTCCAGGAACTAGTTACCGCAGGAGACTTATTTTCGTTCCTCGAGTACAAGAAGTTTAATCTATCTGATTCAGAGGCAGCGGTAATAGTGCACCAGGTGGCACGCGCCATACGATATCTTCACGAGAACAACATCGTTCATCGCGACATTAAACCTGATAATGTCTTGATGACGTCGCGTTCGGACGGCGCACGTGTGGTATTGACAGATTTCGGCTGTGCGCGACGTCTCGAGAAGGAGAGCAGTCGGATGAAGACTTCAATGGGTACACTCGAATATACTGCACCGTAAGTATATCTATATTCGTGTCGAACATGATATTAAAGTGTGGAACGCATAATTGACATTCCACAAACCAGCGAGGTACCACAATCAACATCCTCGGGCAACGGAAAAGGATACACAAAAGCGGTCGACATGTGGTCGTTAGGATGCCTCACAGTCGTACTGCTGACCGGTGGATCGCCGTTCACTGATCAAGAAACAGGCCAATATTCCCAAGACATGGCCCGAAACTGCGATCTCAGCACCCTCGAGCAGGAGAAAGATTGGCAGCGCGTGGGTCTAAGCGCGAAAGATTTCGTCCGCAAGCTCTTGATCCTAGACGAAGATGCTCGCATGACGGCCAGCCATGCCGTGTCGCACATGTGGTTTACAAGCCCGGTTTACAAAAAGGAGATGGAGGAGTTGTACGAGCGGGCAGAGAAACAGTGGAGACCAAAGGAGCATCAGGTCGTGTCCCACGAAAATATCGACGACCGCGCGAGTGCGAACAGCCTCACGTTATGGAGAAAAGCGAGTGAGACGCCGCTGGAGTGGCCGTATAAACCGTATCCAAAACATGTTCATGAGATTATTTACCCGGGGAGGAACGCAGTGAAACAGCTGGGGAGAGAGGTTTTACCGTGCGTGGATACGAAAAAGGAACGGAGAATTTATCCGTACGAAGATGGTGGGCAGGCACCAGAGCGTGCCGGTTCGATTACATTTTCGGAAATGGAAATGGCGCCCGAAAACTGTCGTATCTTATCACCATCGGAGATAGGAGTACGAGAAGATAAGGATGAGGATGGGGTCGAGAAAGCGGAGGCGCGTGGTACTAACCCAGTAGTGCTAGAAAGTTCCTCTGAGCCGCCACATCCTAAAAATGATACCAATAACAACAGCGGTCTGGCAGAAGAAACGAATGGATCCCGCATCCGTATGCCCTTCAGTCCGGATGCATGGAATGAAGAACGAAAACTTCCCGACCAGCACGACCGGCGACCCGAACCCATCTCGATATTAACAAGAGGCCCAAAGACAGTGCACGTGGATCAACTGGCAAACACGCCACTCATGCCACAGCTGCCCAGTACATCATACCTGCAGCCATTGAAAATGGGACGCGATGGGTTCAAGCCTATAACGCACCAAAGAAACAACAAGAACAAAAACGACACCATATCGATCAAAAATATAGCACCACCAGACCCGAAAGTGTACGGTTACGCCGGTTTTGCACGAGGAATTCGCATATGTGGGGCATACAGGAGCAACGAGAATAGCAAGAATAACAACCATAACGATGGCAGCGGCGGCGATCGCGATAGCGATATAAATAATAAGAATGATGGTGGCAACGATGATGATAATGGGAAACAATCTTCTTCCCCGTCGGCTAGCCCGAGGAAGACAAAACGCAGCATCTATGACTTCTTGGAGGACGAAGACGACGAGGTCTACGAGGAGATCGATGATCGTATTTCGGGAACGATGAGAAGGATCGTGTATGGGGAGCGGGAGGGGCTTTGAAGGGGAGCGACAAAGGCGGGCTCAGTAGGGGGGAGAGCTTCAAGTTGGCAAGGATTTATCGGTTGATGTATAGCTTACATGTATATCATTATTGGGAGATTCTAGGAAGGTGAAGGAGACGTACGGATAGTCGTTCTGAAATCTGGCTTTGGAACGATATAGCGTTATAGGCATGGCGGATTTTGGGGATGACGCGGGTAAACGGGAGACTTTGTGATTTCTTTCACTGGTTGTCCTTTTCGCCCTTTTTTATTATTATTTTCTTCTCGTATCTGTTTATTCTTATTCCCCTGTGGTGTTTCTGTGTTCTCAGAGGTGAATATAAAAACGGCAAATGGTGGAGCATATAGTGTGGAGAGCTTGAAAACTTTGACAACGACAGTTATGTATCAAAAATGATGGTACAAAGAGTAGGGAATATGACCATCTATCATAATGCGTAGGTAAATAGTAAGAAATATCTGAAAATTAGCAGATAGGGTTTCTTTTTTTGGGGGTGCGGGTTGATTGATATAAAGGAGAGCAGAAGAATGAGCTAAATTGATCTTAGAAAAACAGAACTTAATCGCCATGTAGAGTACTGATCGATGAAGGGAGTTCGGAGAAATAACACGCTCTGTATAACTTCTAGTAGCTGGCGCAGTCAATATGTCATGAGAGGAAATTTTTTATTTTAAAAAGTTTATAGTCATTCGGATTCTTCCTGGTCCAATTTCATATGGTGAGCGAACATCGTCAAAACGTCGTGATGCGTACCACAAGAGCAAAACCAAGGTGCGTGGGATGGAAGCAGGAATGACTTGGCAGAGTCGGATTTGACAGTGAACCGATACATGAAAAAGTCAGCGGGCTTTGCTATAAAGGGCAAGGGGAAGAGGCGGTATATTCGGAGTATATCATTAGTTCTTCAGACAAGCTCTTCCGCATGGCAGTTGATGTAGGAGCCAAAGGCAAAATGCGCTGTACATAGGGTCTTTCCTGTGAAACCAAAAAAAAAGTGAGGAGCTGCATGATTCTCCTCTGATTATCGTCTGATGCGTTGCCTTGGATTTCCATCAAGGGGTGGGGAGGGGGAAACCAAATAGCGGAGGGGGGGATACATAGCCGTAGTACACCTCCAGGGCTACACCGAGTTTCATCCCACTACTTCCTCCCCCGCTCTCTCAATGAAAAACATAACCTAACAACACCAACATTAACAGGACGAACATCTAACTTGGAAGGAGATGTACAGCAGAACTTGAGAAAGTCACTCCCCCCTGTATGTTTGCAGGAAAAAGGGTGGATTCAACTGCACAATGCGGATAAACGCCAGTTAAAACTGGCAAAACACTCATGCGTGCCCCACAAGGTAAATGGGTTCATTTTTAGGTATGCAGCGCAGTGTGGTGCCCGACATATAGGCATCATGTGATTTGATGAGGTGCGTTCTCCGCTGTCACGGATATGGTGTGCGGTACATGTACATGTACCGTCAGTGGAAGAGGTCTCTGAAGGATAAGATTCACCATATCATCCTTCGATTACGGCTCGCGGGGAGAAGTAGAAAGAAGAGCGGAATTGTTAGACGAGGTATTTGCAAAAATAATGAAAGAAAAGCCTCAAAGATAGCCCACACTAGCCCCCCCGGCCCGCTTGGGCTGTGGTTCCATGCATGTTGCTATTTTCATGCCATACAATGCATGTCTCTAAATACACATCAGGCGCAAGGCAGTTTCACCGCCCAAACTGCGTTGCAATTGGGGAGTGTCGTTGATTACTGCAAAAAATTGCATAATTTCTCTCTCCGCCTAGCGACAGTCAACTTGTTGGGAGTAGAGGGCAGTGCATAAACTCTGCATGATACAGGGAGCCAGCACTTTGCATTTGAGATGAACCCCCAACATGTTGTTTGGTAGATAAGGGCGCCGACGCACGGACATATATCTAGGAACCTGGGGGGAGGGGCGAGACAAAGTTGACATTGATGAGAGGGAGGGAAAACAAGAGGGGGTTGCCCAATTGCATATGCAGAAGCTACAGTTGCAGATGAAGCTGATTTCAGTATCTGCAACTGTTATGATTTGCCCTGCTTTCTCCCACCTCTTTCAACCCGCCTCCCTCACCCGCTCTTTTGTTTTGACGGTGTGCTCAGTTGTAGATATACCATAGCTTGGAAGATATAAGAGTGAAAGTGGGAAGCAATGTGTATTCTAGGCTTATCTAAGGAAAATCTGCCACGGGTATCTTCATAGAAGTAAAATCAAGTAAGATATGTAGAGGAACAGTCGGAGGAAAATGAAAAATGAAGGAGAAAAGTGTTTCCCAACTCCCCCGACATGCAGGTTTCAGAGATTGTGTTAGAACCCCAGGTTCAAGTTTGGTGGTGGAAGGTTGTGCAGCTTAATAAGTTAGCGCAGCCGTTGATTGGCCAGCGACACCGCGCCATTACCGGGATACTTCAACATGAAAAAGAACACGAACTCTCCACGCTAAAACGCGCCCGGACACGGCTTACGACACGCGCCCCTTGCGCCGTTTTCAAGTTCCTGCGGGAAACCTCGGATTGGTGTGGGTTAGGGTGGGTTTGGTTAGGATTGGATCGAGGAGTGAGTGAGGCACGACTTCTTTTCGCTTCTGGCAAAGTAATTTCGCAATAAGCTGTCACCAAAAAAGCCCCCTATTTTTTAATAAAAATTTAAAAAATATACCCGGTTCGGCCTGGGAGACAACAGCAGCATCGCGTTTTATCATAAACCTTGGCATCCCATTCAAACCCATTATATCAGATCGTTGGGGATAATTGTAAATTCACCAGAACTCTCTCTTCATCATGTCTTTACCCAGTGACCACTAGCCCAGAAAACGGCCTCCAAAAACCCCGAAACATCAGACTTTCCGTCTTCCCTCAGGCAGCCCATGGCCCTCATCGCCTTCCTTGATATCCTCCCATTCCTGGATGATCCGATCAATAATTTCACCCATACCGGATGCATTTAAAATCTCGGCCACCCTCCAATGGCATTCTAATAAGTCTCGGGAAGGAGGTGTGACGTCTTCGGCCCCTTCTGCATTCCGCATTGTAATCTTTCGGTCAGGTGGCAAGAACGTCGTCTGCTCAGCAGGATACCCCAAGTAGGTTTTAAAGTTTTAGACGTGCGGGGTTTCCTAATAACAACAATTACTTCCCATCAGGAACCTTGTAAAAAACGTTCCTCGGGGAAAATCGTGTTTTGTTCATACTGTAGGCTCGAAAGCACAGCGAAACTTTCCGAATTGCTTACGCATTATGTCCCTCAATGTCAGTCCATTCGACGGATCATTAATGTTTCCTGCATGCATACCAGTCCGCCGTAAAGATGGGAAGCAACGGAACAAGGTCTCCCAGATATTCGCGGCATCTTTTTCGCCCTGCACCAAATTAACATTTTATTTCAAGAAGAGTTATGGGTTGTTTTTTGCCCTGGGTGTGGGGGGATAGGAAGGGATGTACCGAAATACCACGCCATGAGGCGTAGGCGAAAGGGATTATGTGTGCTGCCTCTGCATCTCCGTACATAACATCGGAAGGCTGATTGATGCTCTTCCAGTGGCCGAAATCCATCTGTTTTGTTACCACGCAACGGTACCCATCTCGACCAAGGCACGTTTCACGGAAATGAAGAGTACGCGACTGCGGATCGGGTAAGCTAGCGGCAATGAGCTCTGCGTTTCTCTTACGCTTGATGAAAGGAGATTCGGTCACAGAAGTTACGGCAGTCAGGGCCTTCACTTTGGCGAAAAATTTACACCTTTGATCAACCAAGGTAGGGCGGGTAAATATATATATTATAAAAATAAAAATAAAATCTGTACTTACTGGGTTGCAAAAGCCCAGATGTCAAGTTTGCAAAAAACGTTATAGAGTGCCTCATCGTCATCATTGCAGCTCTCCACGTCGTGAATAAGAGAATCGACACCTTCTGTCAGGAGCCAATCAAGAAACGCGTTTAAGCAGGGTATTAATTTATTGCCCGTGCGCTTTGTATGAGCCCGCTGGCCAGGGACATAGCGGCTAATGCGATCTCTAGCCTTGTTAATTCTACGCTCCCGAGATTCAGGACTTTCTTGTATGGTTGACATCCCTGAGAGCAATGTCTCGACTGAGAGCTGTCGGCTTGAACGAGCAGGCTCTGCACTCTCGTCTTTGGTATTCATTGTGGCGATGCGGCGCGACCGACGTGGGTGGAAGCCCTTTGAAACCTTGGATTTAGGAATGGTTATGAGTCCTGGTCTTTTTGAAAAATTGTGGCGGCTATATCCCTACTAACATGTGATGGTGGTGAGGAATTTGAACCTGAAATTTAAAAAAAAAAAAGGAATTTTGTTCCAAAAAAAAAAAAAAAAAAAAACAGACAACAGAAAACAGAAACAGAAAAGAATGAAAATGTTGATGCCGGGCAACAACAGCAATAATCCGTTCGCGCGGGAACACATTGAAAATCCACAAGCTCAGAGAAACAAATGGAGGAGTTCAATTATATCCATTTGAGTTATTTATGAAATAATCATTCATAGAGGTATGTAGGCTTAAGAACGTGACTGTGCAGAGCTCAAATCACACAGAGGAATGACTCACATAAAGAACAGTAGGTTATAGTGAATTGGGGATAGAACATGTCATGACAAAGTGATAATGGTAACTGTCAGTCTGTCCTGTCACAGAGGTAGATAAAGAGAGAGACAGGAATAGTAGCTAGTGATGATGTAGAGACTGCATTCAAGTGGGGCAAGGGGGGGGGGGGGTTTGAGGGTTGCAAAACTGCCGTTAGCCTGGGAGTCTGTCTGGGATAAGGTCATGCAAAGGAGGTCGGGTTAGTTAGCGGAAGGCCCACCCTCTTGGTCATATGATGGTCAGCTGACCATGACTAATGGCTGCCCCCGTTGAGGTATCCTCTAGGTATCCCCGTCAGGTCTTGCCCTCTCCCAGCAGCAGAGCATATAGAACTAACTACACACACAGTGCAAGAGCTACGTGGTTGGTAGTCCGTACTACACCTCAAATTGCTGATACATGTTTTCCTCAGTGCCTACCTACCTAGCTAGATACTACCTAGGTAGGCATCAAACATATTATTTGTACTGTACAGTAACCTTTGGGACTACAAGCACAATTACTTCGTCGCCAAGGAAATGCTCAATCATAATAATAATAATAATAATCTCCCCCCATCGATTGTGAGATTGTGAGATTGTTTCGCGGTAATGGCGCTTTGGGGGCGTTCCTCGGCGTTATTTTGGCAGCAAATTGCAAACCTGTGCCTGGAATGTGTGGGGACCAGCCACAGGAGAGAAAAGGGCGGAATCCACCAATTGGCCAGTACAGTAATAACTCCGCCCTGCTGGTTGGCGGTTGGTCAGTTCGATGCTGCTCTGAGAACTCGCAGCATCAGAAGTTCCTGATTCCACCCCCCCCTCCCCAAAATAAAGATAAAGATAAAAATTAAAAAAAAGTGACCGGTAGCATTTCCCAGTAATTCTGAAACTCGTTCCTGTATGCCAGATTCTGCAAGGCGAAAATAAAAATAAAAATAAAAATATCGTGCATGAAACCTGCAGTTAGTCACCTTGCCATATACCGTTTGTCTGTCAATCAACGCAGCGTAACCTTACCAGATGAACCAATCAAGGCAGAACGACCAAGAGAAGCGTCCAAGAACCGAAAAACACGAACTGCAATTCTTGATTAAGGTGAGCCAGGGATGTTGTGCAAACTGGGTTTTGTACCGCGCGAGGAGGAGGAAAACAAAAAGAGAGGTGAAGCTAAGACAGTCCAAGGGGTCAAGCCATATAAACTGGGTGAAATAAGAACGGGCCTTCTTGTGTTGAATTTGAGTGGATGGGCAAGACAAAGAACTGGCTCCACCTGGAATAATTTGCTGGTATCCGCGTGGTCATCTGGAGGACTCACAAGTAGCCTTTAGTTCCCTCTGGTGCCCGTTGAAAAGGGTCAGGGTCAGTGCCACTTAACTGTAGCTGGTTAGTGGGCGTATTTTAGTAGCCCATGTTAGCCTCTCTTTGTGGGCGGCGTGACCCAGGGCTGCCCAGGTCTCGCCTGTTGTGTCTTTTTTTTCTTTCTTTTTTCCCACTTCTCCCCCCCCCCCATCAATCCTGACAAACCAACCTTCCTCTCCCTCCCGTCCATGTTTTCCCATCTCCCCAACAAACCCCCGTCAAAAACCACAAAAAACCACCCTCCATCACACCATCCCGCTCGTTCCCCTCCACAACCAACTGTCGCAACATCTACTACGATCGGTTACCCGAAGCGCATAACCACCTTCCACCGCTGTGCCAATTTTCTGCATCGGATTTGGCCCAGTTTCCATCGATAAACCCACACGGCGCAACCGCCAGAGCGAACTCTTTCACTTTGAAAGGGCCGCCTTGCAGTTGTTGCCTGTCAACCCACCACTCATAAAACCAACAACAACAACAACCACTACCCCCTTCTTAAACCATTAAAAACCCCTTCCTGGGCACACTCGTGAAAATAAATTACTCAGCCAATAAATCAATCAATCAAAAACAAACCCACCATGCTCCTCCCATCCGCCCTCTCCTGCGAGTCGCGCCAATACCAATGCCCAACGCGCTCCCGCTTCGCCACAAGCCGTCTCTTCCCTTCAACCCCGCCAGCCTCTGACGATGGATTTATCGCCGGAAACGGCCTGCTGGGCACCTGTCGCGCCCTACAATCCCTCCTAAACACCTCACCTGCACCCTCGCCGCAACGCAGCGCCGGCGCCGGCGCCGGTGTCGCAAAGCCAGCGCAACAACGACTACGAAGCCCGTTACATGTCGTGCGACCGCAGCCTGGAGCCACGCGGGCGCAGAAGGTCGTGAAGAAGCAGGCGCAGAGGGTGGTGCCAACTAGGGGGGTTAATAAGCGGCGAAGAGATGTTTATGAGGATGATAGTGATCGGGAGAATAGTGTTGGAGGGGATGGGTTTGGGCTTGGGTTTTCGACACCGAAAAGGCGCAGGCGCGCGCCGGAAGAGTTACCGTTAGGTCTTATGAGGGCAGATTTTCGATCGTTGGAAGTGTTGCACGAGGAGGAGGAGGAGAGGGTGGAACGGTTGTCGTCGCGAACACGATCGCTGGGATTGTCGCTGTCGCAGTCACTTTCGCCAGAGGCGAGGAGGCGAAGGAGGGGCTGCAATGGGAATGATGAGAGGTGTGGATGTGATGGTGGGGAGGGATCGCGATTGGGTGATGGTGGCGACGAAGACGACGATGTTGTTGATGATGATGATGATGATGAAGTCTCCTCTTCTACTATTATTACTTCCGGTTCAGATTCAGATTGGACAAGTGAGGATGATAAAAGGCTAGTGGAGCTAGTGCTGGAGAAATTGAAGCTTTCGAAGCGGGATTGGAACGAATGCGCGCGCAAGATGGGGAAGGATAATGATTGTGTTGGAAGGCGTTGGAAAGCGCTTGTTGGGGAGGGGAATGTTGGATTACGGAGGGGTCGACGGATGGCTAGGAGTCGCATCCATGAGAGTTGGAGGTGTGATGGTTGAAACTTTTTTTTTCATTCTCTCTTGTTTTTTACATATATGTTTTACAAGAGATACCTGCGCTGGATCCTTGAGTGTGGATTCTTACATCGCCTTTACTGATTCTGATGCGCGGTTGCCCATCTCTTTTATTCCTTTATTTTTTCGCAACATACTTTACAAACTTGGGTGTTTTCTTTCTTTATCATTTTTTCTAGCTCTTTCAGGCGCGATTGGGGGTTTCACTGGAATGGATGGATGGATGGATGGAGGGAGGGATGGGACGAAAAATATCCCTGGTGGGATTTTCTAGGGGCGCGTGTGCGGCATCTTGATTATGCGATGCGACCTCTTTTTCCTTTCTTGATATCGCTTTTTTACTTTCCTTTTTAACCCTTATCTTTGTCTCTGGTGATTGATATTCCACCTTTCGATATATCTACCCGTGGGCTTCCCGAGCACTAACCAACAACAACTATTCAAACTATAGCCAACCAAGAAGGAGAAAACACCACGGCCAGCAGATACCCATTGTCTTGCTTTCCTTGATATCCAGTTTCAATTTCACTTCTTCTTGCCATCGTCCTTTTTTTTCCCTTTGTTATATATTACTTTTACTTTTCTTTGTTTCGCTGAGTCCTTCCTTTTCACACGCCTCTTCTTCTTCCTGTTCTTCTTATCCCATTTCCATTTTCTTGGTCTTGTATTGTATCTAATAATTTTTTTTTTCATTTTCGCCCTTGCTTTTCTTTTCTTTTTTTTTTTTTTTTTTTTCACTTACTCCCATATCTAATTCCATGTATTATATTTAACAAGCGGGGGATTTTAACAAACTCATGTCCCTGAAATCTGAATTTTATGTATGTATCTGACCTCATGGGTCGATCGATCGATCAGTCTTCTCTAAACGAAGAGAAATGAATCAAAATAAATTAAGGAGCACAATATATTATGTGTTTTCAAAATATCTCCGTCTTTTCCCCCCATTCATCGCATATTTCTACCGTTTATCATACACCATCTGTACCGGATTTTCGTGCGATGACATATGTTACGTATGGCGCCTGACACTGAAAAAAAGGGTTGGGGCCGCTAAAGACAAGGCCCGCCCGTCCCCGACCGCCTGGATGCTTTGGAATGCCCCATCCATGGATGTTTGTTTCTTCGTTTCAGAACCACTCAACAAAGCGAGTTAAATGATTAACTAACTTACCAGGATACCACCACAACCGTCAACGACAACTACGACGTGTAACTAACTACAACAACATGTTCACTAGCGAAACTATTGATGGGGCATCACGGTTTCATCGACCAATTCCCCCGGGAATAAACAGTTATTATTTACTGTACGAATGAATTGGGGTGAATGACATATATATATATATTTACTCTAGGAGGTTCCGGTTGCCCGCATCGCGTATCAACCGACGCACATTGCTGTGAATTTTGCTGGCCTTTGCAGCGTTAGCCGCACCTGACAAAAAGAAGATCTACCCTCCAATTGTGAATTTTTCATCTGGAGATGGCATAGGGTGGGATGGGGATAGGCATGTCGACTAAGCCCACCCCGTCCATCACTGTTCAGACAGTTATATGCTGGAGGGTGTCTTCTGTGGGGTTTGTTAGGACGCTGTTATTGTGAATTAGGTTGGGGGGAAGGAGGAGGAGAGGGGGGGGAATCAGCTTCATGGCCTGATGAATGGTTTACTTGTTGCCAACTTGCCTATACTTACAGGGCTTTCTATTTAATCTTTTTTTTAATTTTAATCTTGTGGGGTGAATCGATACGTTTTCCCCAAGAGAGATGGGCGAGAGGGGAATGGGGCCTGTGATTAACCACTCATTCATTCCCTTGAAGCTCGCGAGTTCACGGTCACGGCCACAAACGAGGGTATGAAGGGATCTACTAAGCTTTCTCTCTTTCTATATAGAGGGCCGATGATATACTTCTCGTTTTCTGCTTTTATTTTATTTTCTCTTTCGGGCCACATTTTTGCATATCGGGGTCGACTAGGTAGATGGGTAAGGGGTATGGGGGTGTTTGGGTTATGCTCTGCACACCATACATACCATTTCTCTCTCTCTCTATTGCCTACGTTATATCCCCATCTTTCGAGCTTATGCTGACTTGGGAGATAATACACATACCATCCGTGGATACTGGACACCGTTCATTACATTCCACTTTTCGTTATTCTATTGTTAACGTCAGCATACCTAATTATATATGTTATACCGGGTGCACTTCCACGCTTTACATGCCGAGTTGCAAAAAGCATGGCTATCT
This sequence comes from Emergomyces orientalis, assembly GCA_002110485.1. NCBI lineage: Eukaryota > Fungi > Ascomycota > Eurotiomycetes > Onygenales > Ajellomycetaceae > Emergomyces > Emergomyces orientalis. The sequence continues at coordinate 3,173,400 of MOWL01000067.1, forward strand.
ATGGCAGTACATATGTTGAATACATATTCGGGCGAGGTACCCAACGAATTTTTCAGGAATCAGATGTCTTGAGATCCAGGAATTCGTGCCCTTCCATATTACCGATGATGAATTGCTCTGCACAATCCTGCAAGTCATACTGCTCTACATCCACTATCAACGCGAGCTGACTGTCGCTAATGTGGAAATGCCAGTGGGCTCGAGCTACCATGAAGGTATGGTAGATCTTGACTTGGCCCTCTTTATTGCAATACAACCCCTGTCAGTGTGGAGTTCCGTGGCCTCTCCCTTCCTCTATAAAAAGCATAACGGTGCCTGTGACTTGAACTAAGATACTCGAAAAGAGTACACTAAGGCAGGGACCAAATGGATATAGGAACCCGGCAGCTTTTTTCTCAAAAATTATCTCCACGAATGCGACTTCTGGCATATCCATCAATCTTGAAATGATACGCTAGCTTTAGGCAGTATCGTCATTCAGTTTACCAACCTAGCTCATGTCAGAGACGGAGAAAATATTAAAGTTGACTGCTATATCAGCTCTGAAAAAGACTCCATCAAACCAGCCGCCACGAATGGGTAACCTGTCAAAGTGGAACTGGGTTGTTGACGACCCCCAGAGAGTTTTCAAATTAGACGCCTCTCCATGTTTTTCTGCATTAATATAGGTGATGCCGGCAGCTTCTGGCCCCGTTCCATGAAGACACTCATCGATTTTGGGCGTGAATATGTGCTACCTGCCTACCAACTCCACAGTTTGTAAATAACGCTGCCGCCCACGCAAAAGACACTTTGCAACTGCAATATGTCAATTGCATTCACACAACCTTATATTGGCTCAATACTGGCAGCTAAAGAAGCGATATTGGCCAGCAACCTAATCCAGCATATCAGGACTCAGGAACTCGTCCAAATGCATCTTCATGCGAGGAAATATCTTCCGCTTCTAAAGACGCTATTGTAATGCATCAAGATATGTTTCATAATTAATCGAAGTCCATAATTTCGAATTTTCACGGAGGAGTGCGTCAGCAGGTGCCAGGATGGAATGCTCAGCTTGCCAGACATTCCAATCTGGGAATTTATTTAAGTGCGCCTCCTCAACGTCCCTGTCCAACTAGGCGTCCAAGCATCCGCAAATCACCAAGAAGTCGCTGCCGCAACTGCCATGTTCCTCACAGCGCTGGAAATGAATGGCGGGGGGAGTAGGAGAGCGTTGGGAGCATTGATGAGGGGGAGGAGGCGGATGTGAAGTCGGGTGATGAGAGCCCTGGGGAAGAAGAGAGGGAACACTTCTGGGAGAAGTGTCGGCGGCTGTACCAGGCGAAGGACCTAGATCAGCTGGCTGAGCTTGGTTGGCCGCGGAGGGGGAGGGGCCTAGTCCCCAGATGATGAGAGGGGTTGTTTGTCTCCTTCAGGTGGGGTCAGCCATCTCTGGGGCGGTATGGCCAGCGCTATCCCTAACAATCTGGCCTACGCTCGCATCGCTATGACAACTTGGAATGCCATCCGGAATATCCAATCGTTGCGAGTCAGCCCTGGTTCATTTCGTGGCATGCATCAGTATGTATATTTCTAGATCTCTTTACCCGTCCTTTTTTCATCAACTAATGATGTGTTTGTGGTAGATTCGTGATATCTTCAACGGACTACCACCATAGTGTGAAAATAACACTATCGAAGGGTATAATATTCATGACACCCATTGATTGCAGAGATCGGTAGGGCTGCAGTATGTCCAAGGGTTTGGTCCAATTGACTTGACCACCAATTGAAAAGAAACAAGGGGGTAGCCCACCTTAGCATCATTAGCCAGAGAGTTGGACCAGGCTCGTCTTGATATGTTTGACCAAGAGAGATGGTAACAAGCTGTTGCACCTAGTCAAATGAAAAGGTCAGGAACATAGATGACAAGGTTTGAACTACTCGTGCTCCCCCCTCTAGAACGATGGGATGTGGTTAAACATTTATATAAAGTGGGCTAAGCTAGCTCTTGTATGTTCGCGATGTCATGTGCGGCAAGCGACTCTAGCATATATTGGCTACCATGGCATGCCTGGGAGAACTGCCACAAAGACGGAATCCTGGTTGCATTTTTTTTGGGCTAAATTTTGAAATAGCAGCGGAAGGGATTTGGAGGACTTTTCTTTGGTTCGGCCCTCACATGCCATCCTGCGCAAAATCATAAGGCCAAAAGATTGCGAGTAAACCCCTGGGCATCTGCTTTGTTTCTGCAAATTACCCCAGGGCTCCACCCCTGCCCGCCCCCCAACCCCGGACAGAGCGGCGGCATCCCCCGATGCCCAGCCCGCCGGATCCGACGAGGCCAGGCCAGAAAGGCAGGTCCTCTGGCTTAACGAATTCAAAGCCACCCATGTATAGCGCGTTCCGCAGCTGCCAGGAAACTAGCCGCTAGGTGTAGCTATGCCCAACAAAAGCAACGACTATTATGTCAAACGCGAGCTTAGCAACATATTTTCACATTCGAAACTCAGCTTCAGAGTGGTCATTATTACTAATCTATACCTACCTGCTAACAGCTCAGATCAAAGATATTGTTATTGGTTTAGATATTGATCATGAGACGGGGCGCCGGGATCGATGAGCAGATTTGGCCCAGTGTTTGTAATGTGTGCTACCGTTTGACGCATATGGCACTGCAGTCAACAAAATTTTCTTCCGGTTTCAATCTCACTAATCAGGTTTGTTTCTCGAACCGGTTTATTCCCCATGAGTGGAGAACCTGGAGCGACCATTAGATTGAGGACGAAGACGATCCCCATCATACGCATGTGGTATCGCTACCTATGGGGTTATTCGGCGAGGTGGGTGGTAAATGACGTGCGTGGATCGCAGGTGCTGTCTGCCAAAGTCATCACATTTCAACCACTTACCAACTACTTCAACAATTTTTAGCTTCGGCCAGCAATGCAAGATTTTACTCGTCAGTTCCGCCATTCCCAGGAACAAATATAAAATTATCAGCACGGGAAGGATGCCTAGCTATGGGGAGCTACGGAGCCATATTCCTGAAATCAGGGTGCTATGCTTTTCATTACAACCAGGCATGGCTGAAATATATGCCCTTCTATCAACACTGTGGGCATGTTTATGGCTAACGGGTCGTTCCTCTTGCCTTTAAACCCGACCTGTCCACTGGCACCATCAGGGAGGCCTGCCGTTCCAGCACCACATATGTCACTATCTGGAACGCTGCTTACCTCTTTCATAACCCTCGTCATATGAGCCATAGGGCTGCATCAATCAACCACCAACAATCGTCTGGATGCCATGAAGCCAGCCAACTTCCACGTCGAATGAACACGTCGGGTTGGGCCATTTTCTGTGCTAACTAATGAAATGAAATAGTATCTAAACCGTCCAGGAATAGCTACAACTATCTACGTACGTTCGTTGGACAAGGCGATTGTTCACCTTTCTAGGAGAGCAGATTGTGTTAGTGACTGTTTTTAAGAAAGTGGAAGACACTTTACCATAAAAAGGGTTGTCTAATCCGTATGAAGACCACCGAAAGTTCCAAAGCAAGCACTGGAAAGGGGGTTTCGGCCCTGAGGAAAAAATGCCGGTTAACGAAATATCACGATCATCAAACAGGGCCTTTATCTTAACAAACGCCATTGTGCTCGCGGATGATCACGCCATCCAAGGGGTGCCAAAATTGGTGAATGGAAATTGAAGTTTTCAGTTCAGAAGTAATTCCTGAGCACAATACCTTTTGGTCAATATATGATTGTGTGTTTGGGAAGGCCCCCGGGTTCTACCAGGCAGAATTCCCGACCTAAAAGCTTCAAAGAAACGAAATAGGGAAGTGCAGTGCCTGGAAGGGAAAATTGTCAGGGATGAACAGGGAGAATGCATGCAATATCTGCAAGGCAAAGCATGATGAGAAAGAGGTATTCCGGTACCCCTCATGCGTGCTGCTTGTGTTCACTCGATCGCGTTGGCGAGGATCAGGGTGGCAGGAATTTTGCGTTCCTGCCACGCTACATTGCTCGCTGTCGTTTCTTTCTCGCATATATTACCAACCATAGTAAATCGTAAATCGTTTCGTGATGTTAGTTTGGAAGTTCCGCATCCTCCATACATGAGAAGAAAATACATCCATGGATCGATTCGACCTCTTCCGGTCCATTAGCCGTTTATGTGTCATTCGCAAACCAACTCCCCGCCGACGGCCACTACCAAAGAAATCATCAAAAGCCTCTATCCAGAGGGTTTCTTAGGATGAACCATCCCCACGGCTCGGTCCCGAGTGGGTGGACGGGGCTGGTATGATACCCCCCTACCCCCTACCCCCCCTCCCCCAGGCGAGAGCACTACTTTAGCGCCGCCTTAATCTGGCCACGGAATTCTCGCAACAAAATCTTTCCCCTACGCCCTACTCCAATAGGGTGCCTCCATATCCGAGTGTACGGGAGATGCGGTATCTATCTGAATCGCGGGCATGTTGCGCTTGTTCTTCTGGGGCTAGCAGTTGATAGTCACAGCTGCAAACTGTTCAACGCCCTGCCTTGACCAACGCCAACGGGAGAGAAGTTCTGTCGCTCGAAGCTGCCTACCATCATCACCACGGTGCCCACTACTTCTACTTACTGGAAGAATCTATCAGGATTGGATTTGGCGCATGTGTTGTTCACGACGACTGACATCGGCAAGTCTGCGCGAACTTTTTTTCCTGCCCAGTTTATGCTCACGCTGGTTGGTCCTTGATAAATCTGGAACCATATTTCCGCTCCAACCTCTGGAGCGCCAGGGGAGGAATACTCCGGCTTATTGCCAGACAACCTGAGGATCTTACTTTTGCTTATATATACTACCCATCCAACCAAACTGTGATCGCATCCTGCGGACCTGCGCTCGTGGTACAGTAAACCTTTTGTGGGGGGAAAGTTTTATGCGAGAAAAAACAAAAACTGGGCCGAGTCATCATCCTTATTCATGCTAGCTTTAAACCTGTCATACGACTGGAGCAATCTCTTGTAACGCCTCATCGTGGGTGTCTGGCTAGGTGGGCAAGCGCAATTCAATTCCTGCCTCGAGATATCATCCTATAATAACAAATTCTGGAACAAAGTTCATTACCTGACCTATCTTCTCCTGTGCCAAAGCTCACGCTGAAGTGCTTCATGCACTGGTTTGGAAGAAGCTAAACAGCCCCATAAAGACACTGGTCGCATTCAGAGCTGATATCGCGGGTAGGGAACATGGTGAGGCCAAAAACGCAACCAGGATTGCCAGTTCTGCGATCTTAACTTACCAAGAAAGGGTCGCTGTCGAAGCCACTGCGCACAGATTACAAACGGAGGATTTATTGGCTCCCTAGTTCCCTCAATACCGTGGGGTTTATCATTGCTATTTTAATAGCACCCGCTACCTCTCAGACCTTACGGCAGACCGGACGAAGCCGTGTTCTGGCGTCCCTTCCATCGATTATATCACTGGACTCCCGCAAAGCCATCACGACGAAATTTTTTCAAAGCAATCATTACTAAAAACTACCCTTGATACGTGCAGGACTCGTGAGATGCGGTTGTCGCATTTGGCTGGTGCGGCCCTTAAATACTCGTGTAATTGATATGGAACATTTCGAAAGCTCTCCCACAAAACGTCAGAGAGGGGAATAATAGGAACATGAGACGGCCAACGGCGCCCCCCTTACCTCATCGGTGATTACACTATATCGCGGTGGTATAATGAGTTCTCGCTCACATCAATGCTCAATGTCGCTCGCTGTAGGGAATTCCCTGTGCCTTTCTAGATACTCTAAACAGCCGGACACACCCCTGGAATTACGGCAGCCTGCGCAGTCTGTACTTCCTCACTAAGTGTTGGTTGACCCGCTGAGGTAGGGAAATCTAATTTGGATGACAACAAGCTGAGTGTGCGCCCTTACTTAGGGCATTTTATACGCATTATTTTAGCGCTACAGCGATACCTTTCAAAAGGACTGCGTGAAACGTTGAATCTAGATCACTGATAACCTGCTAACGCCATTACAGAAACCTTTTTATGTCCTTGATAATATCTCTGACAACACCATTCAACAAAGAGGGATCATCATTGGATGCTCCAATCGATGCATGGAATGTGCCACCTGAGATATTAACAACCGCATAGTGTGCGAAAAATCGCCTGGGGGAGCACACAAGGTAATTGCTGAGACCCGGAAAAGTCCTTGCTACGCTTACCTGTGTTGTGTCCATACCTGAGTACGGTTCCGCCGATATTTTGTCAGTGGCCAGTATATCGAGGGCAGCCTCCTTGCACACGAAGCTTTGATACCCATCGCTCCTCGACGTTGTAAAATTGGAAGAAGTCAGAAGCCATTTATGAAAAATTATGGGCTGCTACTACTGGCTGCAGAATCACAAAATATTCAAGCTAGTCTCAATATTCCCAGAGTATTGAGGTGTTTTACCAAATCCGACCTCATGGGAACAGAGATATTATCTTCAAGGGTGGTGTTATTCCAAGAGATTAGCATGTTTGTGCTCCTGGGAATTAGAGAGCTAGGTACTTAAAGGGGGTGCGGTATTTATCTCAGTGAGAAGAAGAAAAGCAACCCGTTCGCTAACAGGTCTCAAACGAAATGCAACAATTTCCGCAAGTCGAGGTGAGGAAAGAATGGTTGGGGAGGCCAAAGGATCGTACGATTAGGTTGATGCCATGGCAGGTAACGGCCAACGGGGATTGTCTTCACTCTTAGTCGCGAACAAATGGAAATGGGTGGTGATGGTTTCTCAGCCAGCTGCCTGGGGTTACGAAAGACAATACAAATGCTGATGTCAAATTATCTTGCTCCTTGATATTACTAGGTCACTCAACCGACACGTATCCTTTGCCCTGTTAATATCCTCGACATCTGGATTTTTGAGTGTCAGCAATACTTCTTCAGAGATTGACTCTTTTTCAAGGTTTTCCATAGCAAATCCAGCCGAATTTCTGATCCCATACAAAGAGCCATGACCTTGAAAAATGGCCAGTTGGGAAACTTCTTCGACCAGCTTAAGATCAAGCCCGCAATTACATACCATCGCCATAACCATCATTTTAAGCGCCTACCACACTTGGTCTCTACGAAGACAGCTGTCTACGTATTTATCGTCCACCTCTAGCAAAATATACCCCCTCCCCTCTTTTATTCGCTGCGAAAAAATCCTTAAACATTACCCCTATCACCGACTTTTATTCGGGCGCCGCCAAAAACCTCAAGCTGCAACTTTTAAGGATGCCTAACAAGGTGGCAGCAAACGGGTGAAAGAATCCGCCTCTCAAATCCTTTCTTCTTGGGTGTGCCACCCACGCGGTATTTAGAAGCTCATTTCTTTTGGCCAGGAAAGTTTTCTCCCCCGCTGCTATACATGCTGCACGAGCAGTGTTTCCCTCCCCAAACCTAAGGCTCCAAAAAATCCAAAGGCCGACGGATTCCTCCCCTGAGGCTGCTCCTATAATAATGTGATGTTGAAAATGTGGCTTGTGCGGAAAGGGATGTGGAAAAAATGGAAATGTGTTCCGAAAATGATTGGCAAGCGCCGCGTCATAATGGTCGGCTTTCTCGAGATGATGTTCGGCGATTTTTCGATTGAAAAGCTCCTAAATATTGGGAATATGCGTGTGGACGCCTGCAGAGGATGGGTGCCAAAGAGGATGCCACGAACAGTCGGCTGGCTCTTTGCAAAAGCGCTGCCAAAAACCCCACGCTGCAACTTTTCAGGATTTCTAACAAGGTGGCAGCTAAACGGTATTAGAATCCGCCTCGAAAAGCCCTTTCTTCTTGGGTGTGCCACCCACGCGGTTACATCGTTCAACCGGTGTGCATTTTTCAGTGCTCCTTTTCCTCGATTACCACATCCATTTGGCACATATCTAACAAACCGGGGTTGCAAACATCTCTCTCTCAGTCCGACCAAGTTCTCCAGTACCCAATGAAGTGGTTGGGGCAGTAGAAGATGGTGTTGATTAAAGTTCTGACCTCAGCATACTTACGATAGAAAACCTGATACCATTTGCGGACCATTTTGTTTGCCTATGATCAGATGGTGGCTTTAAAAAAAAAAAGAAACGGTCCATAAATCAGAGAAGCGCCCAAACCCAGATTCTACTTTGCGTCTTTCTATGACTCGTGGGAGTAGTAGCAGCAAACAATATCGCTTTCAACAGCCCGCCTCGGAGACTTCTCGCACCCCATCAATAAAATTATCCAGTTACCTCATTAACCAACAGGCTAGCGTGGTTGATGATTCCAAAAGCCCGTCATGTCTGACCAAAGTTGCATGGCATATCCTTAGCCAACCAATTCACCAGATTAGACTTGATCATCTCAAAAATATTCCCAGCATCTCTACTCATATCACCAAGCAAATTGATCATTATAACATGACTGCTCACTTTTACTGGCTTTGTCAATTTTAATTTCTAGAGAACTCTGTTTCCAGTGTACATGCATATGAGCTTTTCTTGACCTTTGATTGCAGTGTGTGCAAGCCTCAAATTGGTGAGACTATGAATGTCTTTCATCAACAAAATCCTGATGAAGAACTCAAGACAATCTCAATTATTGTCTGTGTCAGTAACAATGATGTCAAGTGAGAAAATTTTCTTCAGGTGTTTACAGATGATAAACATTTTCTCACAAACAACTTGAGAGTCTGATACCTTGCTGATTTTAATAAGTTTTTCTTCAACTTGAACAGCTGCCTAACCCCAACAATAGGCCTCATCGTGTCATTGAATTTCAAGTTTTCTTTGCCAGTTTGACTGAGTATATCATCATTGTGAAATTTGATGCTGTTTTCAAAAATGAAGCTCAACAGACACTTGTTCATGGCTTGAATGAGAAAGACACTCTAATTTATCTGCTCAAGATTCCTGGGGCTGCAGATTGTCAGTATATCATTTTCATATATATCTCTCTAGAGACTGCTGTACATATTTAACCTGGGCAACATGCTTCATGTAACTTCGACTCAGATACAGACAGCTTGGAGAAAGCATGAACTGCACATGTCATTAAAGAGTCTAGCGCAGGAGGTAGCAGAGCTCCTAGGTCAAGCTATTGCTCGTTCGCGTGTGGAAAACTCAAAAAAGGAAGACCAAGAAGGCCCTGCATTCCCGCCCAGTTGATGGCCCTCTTGGCTCCTCTACTATCTAGAACTTTGCCGCCCGTTATTCGATTATTGACATTACGGATTCCGGGAAATCAAAGGGCCGACCTAAGAGGAACGCTGTTGAGCTAAGGTATTCTCATCTGACTACAACGTACAAATGGTGCCTCGCATTCCAGAATCGTTAACTACCTCAAAGCTACTAGCGAAAATCCATTTCCCAGTACAGCTATGGGTCTATTTTCTACTGCGTACGGCTAGAGGAGCATCGGCTCAAGACTTCAGATGGTTAAAGGCCTCAGAAATCCATGTCTTGTGGACAAACAAATTGCAACCTAGCAGGCTCGTAAACCGTTTCCCTAAATATTTTGAAGGATGACAAATATCTGCTCTCCTATTATATATCATTTTAGAGAGAGCTTTAATTATGAAGGCCACTGCAGCTTATAACATGGCCGCTGAAACTGTCGCTCATTTATCGCACTCAGTATTTGCGGAACCTGGTATGATATCCTTATACATGTTTTGTCAAATGCGGAAACCAAACAATGGTTAAGGCGCCACTGTCGAACAGGGGTTAATTATAACACTGCTTGAGACCTAGTTTTTGCGCTTACAACAACCCAGGAGCGTGCCTAGGATAATGTTTTCACAGCTTCCACCATTCAATACCCTCGCCCCTCCCTTATCTCTTGGTGTAAACAACATATATATTTATATATCCCTGTATGAACAGGAGTAGCCTACGCGCGTGGGCAAAGCGTCCATCTGTGCCCTATAACCCTTCTTTCTAAGGGGGGCAATTATGTTGCTCGTGCCGCAACAAACATATCCTGAGGCCTGCAGATTTTTTGACAGCCAAAAGGGCCCCCATTACTTTCTTGGTCGTCTATTCTTAATACATCAAAGTTGGGGGAGGCAACTTCTCTTTACTCTTCGAAGGAAAGCCTAATATTAGCAACAATAATCGAGAAACCAATCAGATCCTGAGCCTATGTGAGCCTTACGTTGCATGTCAAAATAGCCTATAATGGATGGCGATATGCTGTGGTTAGCGAAGCCGATAAGGATAAAACAAGGGGCAACATCGCTATGCAGTTTCTATTGTGTAATGAAGAATCGCAATCAGTTGGGGCAAAGTGATGAAGACACCCCTACATTTCTTAATTCCCTAGAATCCCGACAAGGGCTGCACTCTACCAGAAGCCAACATCCTAATATTTTAGTCAGAGAAAAATTCCTTTCGCAACAAGTCCAAAGATGGCTGGCCGTGGCTGGGTCAACGCGAATACTGGACGGATCGATATTTCTCAAGCCCTGGAGCTAGACTGCTTCACCTCAGAAGCTGTCAATGGCCAGACAGACTTGAGAGGGAGGGCTGACCTTGAACAAATCGAACAGGTGCTGGTGACTATCTGCAATATGACACTCCAAGAGAACAACCCCGTTCATTGGTCCTGCCGAAGCAATGATATAAGGCAACAGCTCTTTTATAGAAGAGGCCAATCACTTGACAGGCGAATCTGAAACTGTTTCTCGCGGGGAAAGCGGCAAATTCGCCTCGTGGTCGCAGTTGTAAGGGCTCCGGTAATATCCCGCGCTGAAACGCGTCTGGGCGATTTGAATCCTTCGTTTTGTTATCCTCCCAAGTTAATCTTTCACCTTGCACTATTTCCAAAATCGAAAGTTTGTTATACGGGAGTGTTTTCTCTGATGGCTGCCTTTTCATACGCCACTACTTCACCCAAATGAATGGCCGTAAGTCCAAGCCCACCGCTATATTTACCGCCATTCAGATATTAATTACGAGTTTGAGAACTACGATACTGATGACAAACAAGAAAACTTAGTACGCCTATCTCTCAAGGGATTATCGTTGAGATGATAGGCTGTGCTTCATATTTCTAATGGAACAACGGCTGCTTCTGCTCTTCCGCAACGCAAAAAGAGGGACCAAAGCCAGTCGCGGGATGTGACTTATGCGGAGGACCACATTATGCCAAACGGTATCCTAAGGGAGGCGTTATTCCAAGGCGGTTTTCATCAAATTTGGGACCATGTCCAGAGTCCGATGTCGAATCGGAAAGCTAGCTCATGAGGTGGGTGCGGAAGGGCCTATGATGCCGCCTTGACGTGGGATGATATAATTGATTTTTTCTGCTGCTCTTCTGATCTCTTCTGTTGCTGTTCTTTTTACTATTCTTTTGCTGATGGGGTAGATTGCTGCTTATGTTTTCCAGATCATCGTGAATCTGAACTTGATCCTGGCTCAAAAGAAGGTTTGAAACTTATTTCCCCAAACCTAAATCATTATGCATACCCGAGTTTGCACGCTGTTAACAAAAAGGAGCTTTTCCCTGTTGTCCAATCAAGACCCTAACCAACCTTGGGACCTTGAAAGAGAGGCCTTGAGAGTTCTATATAATAATAGTTCTAAAATGCTTACCTTCCAGCTTCATCCTACTCCTCCCACGGTTCCAGTAGAGAACGCTTATTCCGGGCAGATGGCGTTCAGCTGCTTTAGTCGTTTCCACTTTTTCATGAAATATGTTCTTCCAACTCATTAGAGATGAGTATTTGTTTTTCTCCCACTTGCTGTTATTTCTGTGCCATTTAGCAACGCTGACACATGACCTGAACTTTTTCTTATCATGTATACTGTCAAGACATTTCTATCATTGATATATAGCTTAATTTTTGTATCTTCATGCTTTATTCTATAGGTTTTCTTCTGCTTATCCGAGAGAACACTGACGTTTCACAATTAATCACATCCATGAATATCACACTGTTAGTTGCCCATTCTACTAAGCTGGCTACCTTAGGTAATGTTACGTTGGTCAACAAGATTCATTCATCATGTAGCCGTGAATTGGCTGTTGAATGTTATAATCTTCTCTATTCTATATTATGATCTCCTACTCTTTCTTCACTGAATTTGAATAGATTAACAAATATAATTGAATGAAGTGATAGATTCTGTCTGCCGCAGAAGATTGAAATAATTATTAGTTATCCGTTAGAGACATCTGCTCTGTTTGATCATCCCTTCTGTAATACACTCAATACAGATCTTGCCACATTTTGTTTTCTTCTCATGCTCACAGGAAAAGTTATGTCACCTGATTAATTTTGAAGCTGGAAGAGAAATGAACTGACAAAAATATTACATTATCAATTCTCAGAGCTCTTTGTATGCAGTAAATAATTGATAGATCGTTGATAGTGAGCCGACATTGATATACACCAGGGGAACAGCTGTGGTAGCTACACTGTGAATACAAATCTCATGAAGTAATTTGCCTCCTGTCGCGGCCATCTTTCGGCAATATTTGTAGAACAACCATGCGGGAGAGCTTAGAAAATTAAGTTAATCTCTCAGGAGCAGTTTGGTCAAACCTTGCCAAACGCTCTTCTGTTTGTTCTAACGATGATGTTGAAAAAATGAAGAAATATAAACACCATTAGAGACATTTGTCACTATAGTCTGCCGTACCGCCCGATGTGGACCCTGAAATGACGAACGCTTATACCAGTTACTGGAACGTGCACAAAAGACCTTCCCCGCCCTCGACGCCTTAACGAGGATGGATGGTGGAAGCTTTGAACTCGCACACGATCCTGCAACGGCTGGGTTTTTCGCCCTTGGCCTCCCCAGTCAATGCAATCGAGCTGCGCATGACAAGAGCAGGGTATCTAAGTGGCTGTTGGGCATCTTGGAATCTCACATAACTAACTGCCCCCAAAGAGTTAGCGGTTTCATCGTGGCGTCAGGAAGGAGCAGCGGCATGCTGTCATCCTTGCTCACGGCTGACTTGGAGCAATCAGCAAGGGGTATCCAGTATCCCCGGAGAAACTCGCGATAAAGCTGGACAAGCTTCTGGACACCTACGGTGTGGCTTTCCAGGCGGATTTGCAAAAAAATTTTTTTGGGGGGTGGGGGGGGGTGGGACGAGGAAGTTTTAAAAAAAATGTAACCCCAAGAAGGGCTGAAAACAAAGACCACAAGAATTCCTCCTGAGTTCAAAATGAAGCCATGGACAACTCCTCTGATTTGCTGCCAACGGTTCGTTAAACCGTTAATTGGTGATTTACGTGCTCCGGAGTTGAGCTATCACGACTCTATTTGCGCGGTATGTTTCCCCGACAAATACATTTCCTGAAATGCAAAGAGAAAGCAACGCTTATGGCATGAACATTATTGAAGACCAGCAATGGCGTGCCGGGAGTCTCTTTTGCTCACCGATCCCTGCTCTGACCGCGAGCGTCTCATCCGTTTAAAAGGAGAACGAGCCAAAGGCTCCTGCGAATGGATAAAGTCAAATGAGCTTTATAATAATTGGCTCGGTTTGGATTCGGGAAATCAGATTCTTGCAATTACGGGCGCCCCGGGAAAAGGGAAGACCATGCTATCCCTATTTGTGACGGAAGAACTTCGGAATCTTCAATGGCCAACACCGCGGACGGAGCTGATCTACTTCTTTTGCGACGGTCAAGATGAAAAGCGCAATACTGCTGTGGCTATCCTGAGGGGGCTGATATGCCAAATTATCGACAGCCGTCCAAATGTAATCAACAGGATATGGCCGCACTTGGATACCCCGGAAAAAGTTTGGTTCAAAATCACTTCTTTACAGGCTCTTTGGGCAATTTTCACCAACATTCTGGAAGATCCGGATATTGGAACAATATTCTGCGTCCTCGATGGCCTCGACGAGTGTGATAATGATTCCCTCAGTGTACTCGCGCCTTTACTTGAAGATCTTTTCTCACCTTATCCCAAAGGACCTGTTCCCAGAAATTTCAGGTTATTAATATTGGCGCGCGAAATTCATTGGCTATCCAATACTCCTACAATATGTCTTAACTCGGACGCTAAACACATGATGCAAAAGGAAGTAAGAAACTTCATATTTTCTGGAATTAAAGAAATGTCAAGAGTGCGCAAGACCGATCATTTTGTTCGCGATCACATCCGGTGCAATGTGGAGAGACTAGCAGAGGGATCCTTTTTGAAAGCCAGCTTAGCTTTGAACGATCTATCGCGGTTTCCGACTTCCGAGGAAATCGTAGAGGCCCTGGAACAATTTCCGGAAGTGTTAGAAGCTATTTTCAGTCAGATATTGCTGAGAATAACGCCTGAAGACCAGCATATGTGCTCTGTGATTCTAAAGTGGGTCACGATGGCACGTCGAGCTCTAACAACACAGGAGCTGGCAGCAGCTATATGGTCACCTCCCTCCCCCAACAATAACCAAGACATTACTAGATATGTCGCTCTCTGTGGACCTCTCCTCAATCTCTGTGACGGCAAAGTGATCCTCGTCCACAAGTCAGTCGGAGATTACCTTACTCGACTGCCACATGATCAGAATCTAGCGCCAGAGGCATTTCGCATCAACCCAGAAATTTCTCATGCAGAATTGGCACAAACTTGCTTTGAATGCATTCAATCAAGTGGACTGCAGACTTCGCTTGTCAATAGTAAGGATACATCACATTCATCGCAATCCCATCTACTAGACTATGCAATCCGGAACTGGCTGGAACACTTAAAGCTGTCGTCTACATACGCAGACGAAATTTTCGACTTATCAAAACCATTCTTCCAAGAAAAATCCGAACTTCGGGCTAATTGGTGGAGACGCTACTGGAAGACTAGGTCCAGACGTTGGGAAGAAGCCGATATTCCACTGCTACACCTATCGGCATATTGTGGGGTGGTCCCATGGGTCAAAAGGCTTCTGGCCCGACCCCGCAGATTGTTCACCATCCATAAACTCGCAGAAAAGCCAGACCGCTACGGGAGAACCCCCGTATTCTATGCAGCCCTAGCGGGGCACGTCGAGATTGTACGGCTTCTGCTTCTCGAAGGTATAAATGTACACGTTACGGACAAGTCTGGTATATCGGCACTAATTGAGGCATCCTCCGGCGGGCATCAACATTGCGTGCAAGAGTTGCTCAACCACGGTGCCGACGTCCGTGTGGCGGACAAAAGGGGAAGGACGGCGTTGGCTTCCGCAGCATCCGGGGGGCACGAAAGCACTATTGAGCGCCTCTTCCGCCATGGAGCGGATCCCAACGGAGGTAAAGGTCTGTTAGAGCTGAACCCACTGGGCGAGGCGGTTTCAGCTGGACACGTGAGAGTGGTAAAGTCCTTAATGAACAATGGTGTTGATGTGAACGGGCCGGCCACCAGCCTCTTGGGTCGGACAGCGCTGAGTGAAGCAATTATTGGAAAACACTTGACATTAATAAACTTGCTTCTCTCCCATAACGCTGATGTCAACGGAAAGGGGAAATTTGGCAGCACTCCCTTGAGTTGCGCAATCTCCAGCGGATATACGTCAATGGTACACTTTCTCCTAAAGCGAGGTGTCGACGTCAACGCGACACGCGAATTCAAAGACGCCAAACTCCCCGAGCCAAAGTATTCATTTGTGTCCCTGAGCGATCACGGAAAGGAGGTACGTAATATGCAACCTTTGGAACGGACAGCCCTTGGCACAGCCGCACTACGTGGCGATATAAGCGTAGTCAAACTTCTTCTTGGGCACCATGCGGATGTTAATGGCCGTGATCGATACGGTAGAACAGCACTACAGGCAGCAGCCTCTATAGGAAATTATGACCTTGTTGTACTGCTGCTTGATATGGGTGCTGATATCAATATGAATGGCGGGTTTTCGAGAACCGCGTTGGGGGAGGCAGCATTTGGAGGGCATTTAAAGGTGGCTCAACTACTGCTTAATCGGGGAGCCGATATGCAAAGGACGGGACGATTAGGGAGAGCACCACTTGCTGAGGCAGTTATTGGACAGCAACTTGCCATGGTACAACTGCTACTAGATAGAGGGGCGGATGTCAACGCGAGAGACCACTCGGGTAGGGGAGCAGTGGGGGAATTCCCGGGCCCTCAGATATTTACTCTATTGCGCAGTCGAGGTGCGCATATCAGAGGCCCCGAAGATCTTTATTGATGGGCCACTCGTGCTTTGTTTGTGGATTCACTGATTTACTTCTGATGAGATTTGTTTTTGGCTTGATATATTTTACTATTATTGATTATTTCTAGCCTGAGGACATCTCTTCAGCTGATAGAAGATCATTCATCACAAAAGATATCAACAGGTCTAGGTTTAAGAAAAATACGAGATGACATGGCTTGTTTCAGATGAACGGTTACAACAATTTTTTCACCATATCATAAATGTAATTTGATATCTTTCATTAAACAATCTTGATCTGTCAGTCTTAAAATGAAACAGAACAAGTTGTCATCTCTTCCAAACAGAGAGAGCACAGCAATGATTTCAGCAAACTTTGGCAACTACAAAAATACAACAATAGCCAGCTGCGCAACTTGACCACCTTATTTCAGTTCTCTCCAGAATTTGATTTTCAAATACTTTCCATGTGAACAGTCTCTCTCCTTTTTATAAAGCTAGCTGACATTCCCTTGGACTCCATTAAATTGCGGAAACAATGCCTTGGTTTATCTCGACAGATCCAATATGAATGCATTATAAAAGGTATAAATCGGACCACCAGCCCATAAATTTCTCCGAGGCTTAATTCCAGCAATAGAGTATAGGCATAGAGCACAAGGCGACTCACCTTCGATGACCCCTCTTAAAGAGGTTCAAGCGCCAGGAACTGAGGGTGGGGCTGCTGAAAGGAACAATGTATCCAGAAACTCAAAAATACCTAGCCCTGAGTATCTAAAAGTAAGACCATTTCTTCTTTTGATTTTTGCTCCTTGTTTTCTTTCAATCGAGCATGTGTGACCTTGGTGCTTTTCCTTCTGCCTTGCCATAGTAGTCATTGCAGCCATCCGTCCTTCCATTGTTGAATGTTGCGTCGCTCCGAGTCCTTCTCTCATCATAATCATCACCATCGTCACCATCACCATCATCCTCATCATCATCATCATAATATTTATCTTCATACCCGTAACAATTCATCTTCGAGGAACTTTCTAGGACTGATTGAAAGTCCCTCGGTTTTGTGGGGTGGCCCACGCGGGGGTATATTGAGTCACGGGAGCACTCATGTCACCCCACAACTGATCCGCGCAAGCGCTGATCATATCGCGCGCCCCTTCAATTTCATCCCATAAAAATGAATCGGCTTTAGTCATGATTCTGAACGTTCGGTATTTCCTCATAAACGGAGGTTGGGGCGAAGGGTCCGGCCATGGCGCGTGGTCAGGTCGCGGACAGAATGGAATGTGAGGGCGGCATGCGCCGTAGAGCTCACCCACGACGAATATCTTGAGCTTTGGGAGGCCAGTCGGGCCAAACGCCCATTCCAGAAAGGTTAGCAGGGCGTGCACGGAAAGATAATTATGTGGGTTTTTGATATGCTCGTTTTCGGTGGTTCTTTGATCTGAGCCCTCGTGCGGTAAATCTGACGTGACCCTGGTGAGCTGGTGCGGGCGGCTTTCAACAAGGTTTGCCAAAATCGCACGTGTAGTTTTCCAAGATACCCTCAAATGAAGAAGCTTAAGCTTTTGGCTCGTTGCATAAGGCTCTAATTTTTGTTTCTACGAATGCATCAATTAGTAGGCATGTAGTGTGAGTCAAATCCATGTTGCTTCATAATAAACGTACCAGGAAAGAAGGTATCAATGTGAAACCAAAACATTCAAGGCTAAGATTTTGGAAAACGAGATCGGCAGACTCATACCACGGCAGAGGGTATTCGCAAAACCAGAACTCAGCGGAGGGCATCATGACAAGTCCTCTCCAATGATGGATAAGGCGCCGCAACGTTGGCTTGTGATTGAGGATCCCATTCACTAAAGTGGTGTGGCGGTTTTGATCGTGCATAAGGTCCCAGAGGTAAAGCTCCTCGAGGCCTTCGAAGGACAATAAAAGATCTTCGATAACACACCTATGCACCGTGTTATCTTCCAAGTCGTCCAAGTCGTATATTGTGAGTTCAAGAAATTTAAGTTTGATAACGCGGTTTATCTGGGTTAGCCTTTCGATGAACCACAGAGAGCGTCGGCAATGTAATAACTTAAGCGAATATAGCTGCTCAATGAACGGCGCTGCAGCCATCTCTTCGTAGATCCATTGGAAAGAAGTATTGCTTAAAGATAACGAGCGTAATTTTGGAAAGTATAGGGGGAGAAGTAAATGTCCTTGGAATGGATGAACGTAACCTTCCCAATTGGGGAAGAATCGAGTCGAAGTGGCAAACACTAGTTCTAGAGATTCTAGATTTTGGCAATTCGCATCCAACACTGGATGAATATAGTATAGCCAACGTAGTCCTTTCCACGAGAGGTGGTGGAGATGTTTAAACTGCCATACAAAGTCCCAGGTTGACGGTAGTATCTACAGAATGGGTCATCGATTAGCGAGAGCGATGTGATACGGCTCTGGAATTGCGAGAGATAGCCCGAAGGGCCTAGGAGCTCAGGAGATTCACAGACTCCTAGATTCCAGCTACAGCCTTTCAGCATTAGGACTAGTGCTATATGGTTTTACTTCTTCTTTTTCCAGGACGTACCTGAAGCTTTGCAGAGAGTCCTGTGGGAGGTAAAGGAGTGTAGATAAGACTTTCTTGCTGATTGATTCCACAACATCCTCATGGGCGTCGGATGTTACGTCCGAGAATGTCACGCACGGAAAAAGCCTATTAAGACAAGTGTCTTCCAACCGATAGATGGATGGACCAATTTCTACATTCCTTACGAATTTGAGGCAGTTCACAATGTCCCTAGTTCCATCGTCTTTGAAAAATGTTTTCACAAACAGCGGTATCTGCATTTGGGTGGGATCATTCTCCCTGATGGGGATTTTGAAATCACTATATAGGAGAGCCAGCAAATGTCTGTGTAATGCTTTTGAAACCTCAGATAGATTTTTCAGGGTTGGAAGATGGTTTATCTGGAAGAAATTAAAACCAAGGCGCAAATCACTATTTTCCGCCCGTAACAAGCGGAGCATACTTTACGTACCTCACTGATGACCTGATTAAAAATCTCGGGGGGCAAATCCAGCAGCATGATTACTAGTTAGCCATTATGTACTAATTGAGGTGGATATGCCATTTATTATCAATATAGATTTGAGGGCGTTTTGACAACACGATATCTTGATACAAGAATGAGGCTGTAAGTAGGCTCCAAATCGAGTTGATTAATGTGGCCACGGCTCCCAAGTACGGACTAGCGCCCCGCACACAGCATATATCGCCCCCAGTAGATAGTAGCTGCCAATACAACCACTCAGACGTCCAACAATTAATTCCCATGGTAGGCATCTGTCATGTGACGTAGTCTATTTTTAAACTTTGATATTGGCTTTACTATGGGCTGGGCTGAACTCCTAAATTTTCAACCACAAGCCCGCCACCATTTAAATTATTAAATAATCAAGAGAAATCCCCAAGCGTTTGAGAAACTCAATCGATGTGTTAAGATATTACGGGGTACATAATTCCCATTTGTCTCTGCTAAGACCAACAGTTGGATATACATTGATCTGCAATTGACAAAACAAATGTTCACACTCCCAATCTAGACATTTACTCACTTGGCAATCTTTTCTAGAAAGAACGACATCAGTTGCATGATTAATACCCAATTCCAATATTGCGCAGTATAAACTGGCTGAACCCAGAAAAGTGGTCCCAGGGAAGAAAAGTGAGGGCAGCAAGACAAGAAAGGAAATACAAAGAAATAAAAAAAATCCGGAACCTCCCAAGAACGCCAGTCATGAAGTGATTCATATAAAAAGGAACGGTCAGGCCAACGAGTGTTCAGTGCACAGCAAAACAAAAGCCCAACAGATTGCTAAGTAGGTATATATATGGTATACGTATGTGTGTATATACGATGCAGAGTACAACGCGTGGAATGAGGAGGGCGCAAATATCCGTCGTCAGTCGGTGGGATGGGGAGAGGTGGAGGATTTGGGTCAAAATCTGAATTTTGGAAATAATCATACGAGTTAGCCAGTTAACACCCCACAACAAAACCAGTATGTTAATCCATTTCGACAGCTGGCTCTCATGAACGGATGAATGGGAATAAAATAAGGAAGGAGGGGGGAGGGCGGAGGGGGGAGGGCGGAGGGCGGAATAAAACATCGTACCTAATCTCGTAACTCCCCGCTCTAGTCATATACCTCACCCACTTAACGCTACTATAATTATTCTTTTCAAACACCTTCAAATACCTCACCAGCAGCCCGCTGCTCGTGAACATAAGCAAACTAAATTCAAGACTGAGAGGCGGTCGACTCCACGCCTTCTGCTGTGTCATACTCGTCAGCATCGCCTCGGCAGTGAGCACGTACTCGCTCTGGCCCGAGAACCGCGCAATCTTCCAGACGATATTATTTTGCTCCGGCTCATATTTCGCGCGTCCCTGACTCGTCCGTTCTGTGATCTTGGCCGTGTTAAGAGGGGTAGGAATGCGAACGATGACGTTAGTTGCGAATAGCTTCGAACCATAGTTGGCCTTTATGGCAATGTTGTATTCGACCTTGGTAGTGCCAATCTCACGCACGATCGGGTGGACCTTGAAAGGCAGGTTCACATTTTCGGTTGCCCGGTAGCGCATCAATTCAAATTCCCCATCAGGTGGAACAAAAGAAATAATACGGTCAGCGTCGAAACGACCAAGCTTCACACACTGGTGGAACTGGCAATCCTCCAAAGTAACGCTACCTGCTGCCGCGCGTGTTGCTCTCGTTTTGCCGTCCGATCGTCCGGCGGAATCATTGTTGTCGAGGAGCAGCCTGTCATTAAGGCCAAATTTACACTCAGGCATACCGGATAAATAGGCTCGCATAACGATCTGGCCATTTACGTCGGCACGGAGGACTGTTCCAGTGGCCGACATGAGCAAGTTGACATCCTCAATGACGTCGACAAATGCCTCGTTCTTCCTGTATTTAATATCCGATCGACGCCATGAGAGGGCACCTGTAGCTTGCATAGTAATTTTACTAGAATCCGAAGGCGAGTTGGCAATGGCTGATTTAACGCCTTCTGTTGTAATGTACATTTTAAGTGTATCCGTTTCGGTGTTCTGAGGGTATCCAAAGTCGAGTATTTCTGTTGACCGATAGAGAAAATATCAATTGAATTAGCAAAAGCAACAGCTAAAGGAATTCGATTTCAACCGCCCAGGAGCCCCAAGCAATATATATATTCCCAACTCACCATCCAACAGCTCATAAACCAGCACAAAATTATTTTTCACAGCTTCCTCGTCGAACTTCCCAAAATAGCCCTTCCCCAACAATACAAACCTATACAGAAACTCAAACACCAAAGCCGCATTCGCATTGCTCTTCGTCACCGCAACAAGATAGATGTTCTCATGTTTAACATGGCTGAACGTTGTCGACCCCAATGTTAGAATGGGTGAGCGAACTTGCGCATTGGAGATAACCTGGATCCGGAATACGTCTGCGAGACGGGGGCGGCAGTCGTTGCGAAAAGCTCGGTAAATGAGGTTCTCGCCCTTCTGGTTGAAAATTAGGATACCGGAGAGCATGCTGGTAGATATGAAGGGGGTCTGCCTTTTTCTCACGAAAAGAACATTGTTGGGAGTGTGTGATAGATTGCAATGATTGAAATGCGCTGATGTTGGGGTAAGTTTGTGGATGGCCAAATATTACGATTCTGTAATGTTACGGTAATGGTAGCTCTGGGAGGGTGTAATATTTCAACATGTATTATATTTGGAAACCGCATCGCCAGCAGTCTCAAGTTGGACTGCGTTGACTTCCGGATAATGATGATAATTAGTTAATGGGTCATATAATAATATCTACTGGTAAATGACCAACAGGTGGGTTATAATTTATTGCACCATTGCTCTGACAATATCCATTTGACAGTTCTTGGAGCTTATCACTGAGCTGTACCAATGAGCACCTGGCATCAGATTTGACCAGCCACTACGATTAATATCAATAATTAAAAGCAAACCAGGGCTCGAAATGTAGTCTTCTATTTGGCCATCGCAGCCATGGTAACGTGGGTATATGCTGGTGGTGGTTGAATAATGAGGAAGTGCGAATATTCGCCCAACGAAAGTAAAAATCATCCCTGGCAAGAGAGAAAGAAGGAGGAAAGAAAGGAAATAAACACCCATGGGAAGGAAATGTGGGAGTTACTTTTCGCCGGATAAAAATCAATAAAATGAGTACTAACACATCAAAAGGAAACTGAATCAACAGTGGAGAAATAATAAGCCAAAGTCGACCTGTGTAGAGAGCTTGTAGTAACGCCAGCAAATAAAAGTGAGAAAAAAAGAAAAGTGAGAAAGGGAGGAAAGGAGGAAAACGAAGGAAAACGAAAAGTAACGAAATGGATATCATAAGATTAGATAAAGGTATTAACTGCTTTAAAAAGGGAGAGGAAGGAGAATAGAAAAAGTATTCTCATCAGCTCTGTGATGGAGGGAGAAAGTGGCGTTCGGCATCACGCCCTGCAGTGTCAGGTCTCATGCCCATAGCAGATGCTGCATCGTTCTCGACGATGCCAGCCTTCGGGTCTGGAATCTGGATGTCGACAGACATATAGCCAGTGCTCCGTAAACTCCAGATCTTCACGCCTTCGGCGAAGCCAACAGTCGCATTCCAGTGCTCAAGCCACTGCTCGATGGATTTCAAATGAGCCTTGACACCGGTTGCGCCCAAGTCATCCCAGACCCAACCTGTTACTAGTCCAATTGCACCGTCAAGCCAGTTGCGGGCACTAAAAGGATCAAATGAGGAGACAAGTTCGTTGTTTATCTTCGCGATAACGGTCCGGAACTCAAGCTCGGGAAGTACAGGGTCAAGGATTTCAGGGTATAAGTTCGAAAAGGTGGGTGCAAGATCACCCTTGACCATCCAATCGCGTCGTATGCGGATGATCCGGGTGTTTTGGTATTCGGGAGATGTGACAGGCACGTGTGGATTCATATGAGGGAAACAAGGATGCGAGGGCCCCCACGCCAGTTCCTCCGCGACATCACCATCCGCACCACCGTCGCCCGAAGAGTGGTTACCGGTGGCAGAAGGAAAGGAAGCAAATGTCTGAGACCGTAAAGAATGTTGAGATGGTACTTCTCGGGGACGGTCCGGGTGGGCACCAGCACCAACGTGGTTGCTTAGCTCGTTAGTTCGCAATAGAGCGGGATCTGGTCGACGAACATTGTCTGCATCTCCTTGTCTCGCCCCTGAGCGTTGCTCTGAATCGTTGTCCATTCTAATGTTTCCCCACAGACCGCTTCGTCGATGACCTGGAGGAAGTCCAATGCTTGCGCGGCCACTCTCTGTATCCGCGACGCTGCGCTCAACCAGCAAGCTCGTTGGACTAGGTTGTTGGCGACTGCGCCGCTGTTCCGGAATGGTCAGCAGAGGAAAAGCGTCCCGTTGTGATTCAACGTATGGAGAGGAGTCAGATATAGGGGATGGGCGCGGAGCGGTGACGACTGTCGTGCGAGGGACGTAGTTGATAGGATTCCAGAGCCTGGATGATGGAGGTTTGCGGATACTAGTTCGAATGGATGAGAAGAGAGAGCGTCCCTGGGAACTGCGGCGTTGGTGAGGGGTATTTGCTGGTCGTTTCGTGGGGGGTTGGTAGGCTGGCGCTGGAGGTTGAAGTGAGGAAGCGGTGGAGGAATTGTTTGTGAAAATTGGAACGAGCGGGATATCGGTGTAGGGACTTTCTTCAGCCGGCCGCGATGATAGATTTCGTGAACGGTGAAAAGCGTAGGACGCCGTGGTTGTTGCCGACGGAGAGTGAGTGTTGTAATAGGGGTTTGTGGTGCGAGTTGAGGTGGTTGTTGTCGGGGAAGAGGGTGTAGCGGGCTGCAGGCGGTGATTGGCGAGAGCAGGAGCCGAGAAAGGGGCTTAGGGGCAGGCCTAGTGACCAGCAGCGGCATGCCTGCACAACAGAAAAGGGAACACTGCTAACGATGGGGAATTTCAATATACGGGGGAAAATGAGGGGAAATTGAAAGGGAAAAAATATGTAAATATATAAATTGACAGAGTCCAATGAGTGTAGGGCAGGACGGGGAATAAAAAGTAATGATAATCAGTAGTAGTAAGACAATATTCGAAGGAAGAATCCCACCAGAGCCGTTCAGTTCATTGTTTGGCATGAAAGAGGATCTGGGCAATAGTTTTCCATGACTATATCCATTCCGAGCGATTGGCAGAGTCGAAGTCGGCGGAGAGACTGAGAGAAGCCCGGACTGCAATCCAAGAAGCAACCGCCGTTGAACTTAAGCATCGAAAACTGAGCTACCAAAAAATAAAAAAGAAGTCCACAAATAGCTCGAACCACTCTCTGGCCAAGTCCACGGATCGTCCGTCTTGTAGAGCAGCAATAATATAATAGACTGATCCAGTTTCAAAATCAGACCGGTTTCGGGCTTTGCGGCATCTTATTCAATCGTCGTTTGTCACGCTCTGGAAAAACATCTAACCCCTCAAGAGCGGAGAAGAGTCTACGAGACTACGGAGGCTACGAGACCTATTTTATATAACACACGCAGTCGGAGAAGAGGCAGGGTCCATGGGATGGGCCACGCAGCTTTGATGGCCCTGCAACGCTTGCGGGCTCGCGTGGATGAGCCCTGCGGAATGCACCCCGTCGAGTCCCACCGGCCGAGAACAAATTCTAGGATGATTTTAGATCTATCATCAGCACACAACATCAGCTAATCTACCTGCTAGTATGTGACATTGTGACGGGTTGCGTCCGTGATAAAGGGGGATGAATGCGGCCTGGTTTCGAATACGAATGTTTAACCCTCTGTTCCCTTGGGACATTAACCCCTTGCCACACAGAAAAACATAAAAATGAATCCTGAATGAAATAATTTGGCTGCACCAGGACTTGGAAAGGCCCTGAGAGGGGCCGAACGAACACCTGCCTCTTCCAGGATTTCCTCGCTAAGCAGCACACAGCAAACTGTCAAAGTCGCACTCTGGTCTCAGCCTGGGGTGCGGTTGGTCGCCCAAGTTTCCAAGCGGCATGGATACCTGCATTAGAGGCCAATAACGGGAAGACATGGCGAGACCACGGAAGCCAATTCAAATCTCCCCGGCACCCGCCTCGCTGGACCTGGTACGGAACCGTCACCCCACTAACCACTACTTAGGCTACGAGTCAACGGTGTGTCTAGCCAGAGCCAGGAACTGGGGCGGCTGTTCAATGGGCAAAACCTTGTGAAAATTGGCGTCTTGCTGCAACTTTTTCACCTCTGATCCAGCACTGCAGAGTCGTTTTCTATACTAATAGAAATAAAACCTGGCATCCGCAGCCTGCAGGGGCCGATTTGTTTGTGCCGTTATGTGTCCACGGCCAGAAGCATACATACATCAAACCGTGCGTAAAAAACGGTGGCCTTGCATCAATCCCTCGAATGCGGCACTAGCATAACTTGCTTGCCTGGGGTAAAATGTGCACGCAACCTGCGAAAAAATACCCGGTCTCCTGGAGCGTTCACAGACTTACGCCCAGGCTGGAGCTATTTGGCGTCAGATGTCACATTGTTTTAAAAGGGGTGTGGGTGGGGAATAAAAATTTCCTGCTCCTTCGGAAAATCCGGCGTAAGTGGAGCCTCCATTGACATCAGCCTGCAGCAGCTAACGAAGACTATTGAGCCCCATCCACACGAACGGGAACCCTAGCTTCTCCTCCGAAAAGGAGATCTCATTTTTGTCCCAACAAGCTATCAGATCAAATACGGTCTGGGGGACTTTCGACTCGCTACGACTGCCGGGAACCTACAGCTCACAGACGTGCTCTGCTCTAGCAAGAAATATTTATAAGATTCACACATATAGTTCGTGGGGCGACATGAAAATCCTGCTGCACCCGCTTCCATCCCGAACGATCTAACGTGCAAATCGTGTGATGATGAGCTTAGTCCGAGGAGCCGGGTACTAGTATCTATCAACCGAAAATAGCCCTTGTTGATAAGCCTCAGGCTGGTACTGTAGGTTGTGACCACAGAATGAGACAAGCAAGCAGGCAGGTATTCAATCAGAATATTAATATCTGTGCAAAACGCATCGGAACAAGCGAGATTAATCTCATACCAAGCTTCCATATATTGCTGTACTTCATGCGTGGCGCAAAACCAAGCCCGTAGCCAAAACAACCAACCCATACCGAACAGCAGCGATTGTACTCCGTACAGTACAGTACAAATAAACGCCTATCCGCGCCATCTAAAATATCTCCACTGCAATATACGCTGTTTTGTTTTTCATCTTGGGTCTCAACTAATCTAAATTCGATCCCTCTACCCATTACATGGCATGCAGCGCCTATCCGAACGGGAGCCGCAATAACGAGAAATAAGGGTAAACAAGTACCACATGGCGCATGACACATGCCAATTGGAGCAGAGAGAAAAAATGCAAAAATTTCAATTAATAGTAATGACTGCATCGGCCAGACACAGGGAAGAAACGTGCAGCCGAAATATGCAGTGTAATTGATGCCTGCCCTTGTCTCCGTGTCGAGGAGCATCTTACAAGTTACCACGCCACGCGGTATTTTGCTTTCAGATTTCATCTTTTTGTTTATAATGGTGACTTTCAAAAGGATAATTTGGGTTGGAACGAGGCGCTCTCTTCGGATTTTTAACCAGCCAAAGAGAGATTCATGTCAAAGTATCCAATGATGCGATGATCCCCAGTTTCATGTAGTGCCTATCAAACACTAATATCAAATTATTAGTTATGCATTCGGAGATCTCTTGCAAAATAAAGAAGTAGTTATTACAGATATTACAATGTATGTGTAGCCGCGAAGTAGGACTTGATACACATATCTACGGGCCAGTTGTACGCCTTAGAATTCAAAACTTGTATACCATACCATATGGGAAGAGGAAATCAAATTTCAATAATAGGAACAGCCTTAGAAGTGTATGAAGTTTGGATTAAACCCTGCATGAATGAACAATGAAACACATTCCAGAGTCTTTTTGGAATAAAGATGCGGAGATAATTAAAGAGCCGGAGGGTGTTACGTGACACATCTAGATTGCTACCTAGGTTCCTATCCAGCATATTTGTAATAAAATTAACTCTGAAGGCCTGGTTAGCGGCTGGAAATCATCTCCGGCCCTCCAAAATGTATCCTCCGTTGGCTTTCTTTTCAGAATGTGAAGTTGATATGGCCGGGCGTAACGGTTTGTCATAATGATCTTCCAACAAGTGTTTCCACAATGAGAGGCTGGGAGAATAAAGGCACCTCAAAGTGGAATTTGTTTACGGCGCAGTGTCTAGGCGCCCCTCTACTAAGCCACCACCTTGCGATTTTGTGTCATCGCTTGCCCCGGGCATCGTCAGCAGGAAAAGAGGGATGTTCGCCCTTGGGCCCCTGCCGCCTCCTTTCTGTAAAGGGATATGGCGCTGCTGAGATAGAAGGAAAAAATGAAGGTAAAATAGGATATTGGATACATAATATTGAAGGTTTTATGTTTCTCAGCTCCATAGGTAGGGCTGAAAAAGTATTTTTGAGGCATCCATGAAGTTGCCCAGGACCCATGTCTGATCTTTTTAACACCATTTTGCTTGCCCCAGCAACAGGAAATTTGACCAACAGTGGACGAGAAAATCAAAGGATTTAGTTTAGACAACCCGTAGTCAAGGGCCATTTTGTTTCTTGGGGTAAAAAAGTAATGGCAAAATGCTGCGTCTTCACACATGTTCAATATCTTCCCTCCTCGCCCTAGATGGGTCATCTAGTATGGTTCATTTAAGCGACTGGTTGCCTGCGTGTCAGACTGTAGTAGAATAAATAAATATTATTGGAGTGCGAAACGACGTACCCGCCGAGACACCAAGCCTCCGCGCATCATTTAGTGGTCACTGTTAGTTAGATTTTCGTGAAGCATAATTAAACCAATATTACAAGGGGAATAACGCAACCCCCCCCCCCCCCCGAAGCCTATGAAGCCCCAGAGCCACTAGGTATCACATTGTCAGTTACAATCTCACTAAGCACAATCTGACTGATAGCGGGATGATATACCCGCCGGTAAGAAGGCCTAGGGGTAGGTTGCACACTGGTAGAAGGGTTTGGAGAAAAATGCTCCAAAATCCCATTCTTCCATATTTCGCGGCCGTGTTCCCAAGGCACTCCCCGAATCGGCAACCAGCGAAAGTACCAGGTATAAATCCGCCCGCTCCATCAAAGTAAATTTCCATACAATAGAGGAACTCTTTACGCTCGTTGGGTGACACTGCCCGAGAGCCTGGATCTTGGGGTGAGGGGGCAGCTACGGCCATTGCAGCAAGCAAGATAACGGTGGGTATATAGAATTTCATTTCTTTCAGGATCGAATGAATTTTCCTGTTTCGAGTTTGTTAGCAAACTGTTGTGGTTTCGTTTGCGTTTTAACATACCTAGATACATAGGTACGTAGCGTATAAGTACCTTGGTATGTGCCCTTTTTGGATTACTTCCCAGATTGACTAGTTCTGAAAAACCTTACAGGTATAAAGGTCTAGGGGCTCGCTCCTGATGGCTATGGAGGATAAAACTTTGTCCGCATATTGGGAGGGGAATTCGCAACATATTCCTGGGAAGAGGTGGCTTTGGGCCCTCCAAATGCCCAAAAATTCCGTCACCCTCCTCCCAACAGCGGCGGGGGTGGTACAGTACAAACATTGTCGATAGAATGGGCTAACCACATCTCATTCAATAAGCATTTTGGATCACAATTCAAAATTTGGATCAACTGGGTGGCTGCGGATCCTCGCGAATTCATAGAGAAGTTGTTCATAAATTAAACCTCAAATAGGGGATGTTTCTCATCTGGCATGATCAATTTTGGGTATGCGACGAACAGCAAAGCAGTATTATTTGAAAGTCGGGTTTTGATCTTCTTGATGGGATTTGTTTTCACGAAAACTCGCCTGCCCGATGGCCTATATAGCTATAGCCAGCAGTAATCCATGGGTTAAGTGTTCGGGATGAAGATGTCCCAAAAATAAGAAAAGGAAGATCCATAATTCCGCTATGGTGGTAATGCAAGTTGAAAACTATCCAAAGCTGGAAAGCTGGAGCTTTACCACCATGGAATTTGAGTGATTTGATCCTCAGAAAAGTGAGCTCACATTCTTGCATAAGCCTAAAAAAAAACCTGAATCAACAGAATCCACAAAAAGACCTAATTATGCGTAGAAAGCAGTCGGACAAATCGAAAGACTACCTCTAAGCTGGAGCAATGAAGCTGATTGTTGAACAATTCCGGACTTGTTCAGATGCATGGCGCACCAAATGATCTTCACGAATGTGCAGAGAACCGTATCTCGCAGAATTCCAAAAATTAAAGACAAAAACGAGATACAGGGCGGATGACTGGCAAGGAATCAGACGTATTTGCATTAGGAAAATGGCCTTTCCCCAGGAGCGCACCCATGGATGTTGATGCGTGATGGATGATCGCGGCATACCCAGCTGGGAGGGTGTCTTGAGGAGAAATGTTTGTAGTCGCAACTCAGCTTAAATGCTACAATGCTGCATTGCCAGGAGAACGCGAGTCCTTTTCATTTTTGCTGAAGACTTGCAACACTTTCTAGAGAAGTGCTAGTGTGTTGGTAAAACGATGGAGGGAAAACCCAAAACCTGGCCAGCAAGGGAGCGCAATTTTTGGCTCGAGGTGTCTGTGGTGCCAAAGTATGTATGTATGACTGACTGGTGAGTGAACATCTTTCAACGACAGCTGGTCAATGCGAGGCATGCATAGCTAGCTGCTGTACATACGTAAACAGGAAAATAGCAGAAAGCTCAATTGAAGTGTAACAAAATTTTAGGCGCTTGGTAAGCCCAGATCTCTTCCACACAGGGGCATGGTAGCTCCTGTTTAATTCTTCTACCACGCAGAAGATCATTTTCTTCCTAACCTGCACCTCAGTCATGTAAAAGCCCTGTTGGGGTTTAGTAGCTAATGTGGGGGGAAATGTTATCTAATCTGACGGAAAATCAGCAATTATATAAATAGTAGTATTTCTCCTTCTGCCAGTACCACGCATATATCCAGGCGCCTTCCCGGCCCCCCCTTCTCAAAACCCAAAAAAAAAAGGAAAGAAAGAAACCATATACAGGAACCCTATAGTTTCTCAACGAGAAAACAAATAGTAACAAGTAAAAACCCCACCCCATCTCTTTGAAAAATAAAAAAACATAATAAAATAAAAAACGAGCCTTTTAAACATGCTTATTAGCTGCCGCCTGCATCCTCTTTAGCGCCTCGGTATGCATATATTGCATATCGCCCTTCCTCATCGCCTGATCAATCACCGACTCGCGATAGCTAGCCCTAAGAGCCTGCTTCTGCTTCCCTAGCTGACTGCGCTGACGTTCCTTTAGTAAATCGGCGCGGCGCGTTTCCACAGCCGCATCTGGAAGATGTTTAATTGCGTTTTCCTCCCTGACGGATTTACGCCAGCGGGCAAGTTTGGCTTCGCGGACCTGTAGTGAATCCTGCGCTTGTTGCTGACTTTGATACTGTTGTCGAGCGGTAACCAGTGACATTTTGTCCGGAGATGGAACACTACAGACTGATGTGGGGCGCTGTTGCCCTGGTTGTATATGCGTCTGGTTTTGGGATTGCATATCTCGATGGATTAACTCACGACGGACGGAAAGGGGGAGATCGTCCGCAGATTCGACGGGGGCGTGGCGCTGTGTGAGATATAGAGACGATGATCGGTGTGCAGAGTGTTGTGGTAAATTGAGGGAGAGTTGGGATTGAGTTCTAGAAAAGCGATCCACCGCCGCAGATGAAAGGTTTGAAGGGAGAAGGAGGGATCTGTTGCGAATTGCAGACTCACGCTGCGCAATTAGAGGGGCAGAGGGCATGCGGAGTTCTCTGGTTGGTGGAGTCCGGCCGTCTGCTTCGTTCATTTCCGGAATACCGCTAGCAGGTTTAGAGGTTGATAGAACGGATGAAGAGGACCCTGTCCGGTTGGTTTCCGGTTGCCCAGGTACGCTGAGTGGGGAGTTGGACGCTGAGCGGTGTAATGGATAGATTGGTGGTGTTTGAGTACCACTCGTAGTGCTGGGCGAATTAGCGGGTGATGAAGATGGGACATTGCTGACGGTTGGACCGCTGGCATCTGATTTTTTAGGAAAACTCGGCGCTGCTCCCGGGCCTTCTCCCATTTGAGACATGTGAAGTGCCGAATTATCGGTGCCAAACTCTTGACATTTCAGGGTGCTAGCAGCGGTTTGTTGAAGCTCGGATACCAAAACAGGGACAGCAGGTTCATCTGTTCCTGTATCCTGTTGCGGATCATCGATTTCCTTAATCTCTGGAGGTTCAGCATCCGAAATATGTTTAGCCCATTCGTTCGTCCTGTGGGTGAGTACCACCCTAGACGTATGACTAGGGATGTTGACCACTGACTCCGATGTCAACTTCGCTCTGGACGCAACTGCGAGTTGTCTTTTCGATAATCTCTTTGGAACGGGGATGCTGGAGCCAAGTGATCGCAAAAAGCTAGTCGGTTCATCTTGCTTATCTGATATTTTTTGTTGGTCAGCTGAAATAGATCCACCATCAGGACTGGCAACGGCCAAAACACGATTAGAAACAGTTTCTTCGAGTTCAGCCGATTTAGTTTCCTGATCTGGCGTTTTTCTGCCAGATATTTCTGACGCCTGGAAAGGAGCATCGACTACTGGAGTACGCTCAGTTTCACAGAGAGAAAGGCTATCAATTTTTTCACATTTCTTAATACTACCAGCTAAGCTTGGGTTCTGCTCAGAGGGATTGGAGTCTGCAGGCTTCATTTTGATTATTCGAGCAGGCTCACGGTTTTTTACTGATCCTTCGTTGTCGTTGGCGTTCTCCAAGGCAGATGAATCAGGCTCCGTGATGGGCGTTGGCTCAGCTGACTCTTGAAAATCAGAATATGCTGAAGAAGGGCTGCCTGGGGAACCGTTTTCTGCCTGCGAGGCTAGTTCAGGGTTGTAATCGTGTTCCTCATTGGGCTCCACTTCAACGGAAGACGAGATGCTCCGAGTATCGTTACCGAAATTTAATCCGTCGTCGTCATCATCTCTAAGGTTGCTTTCTACAACTCGCCCATGTAATGGATGCAGGATTGAATGTACAGAGACCCTGTCTGAATGGGCACCTTCCATATAGTCCGATTCCGCCAACGAAGCAGCCACTGAACTACAGTCGTCACCGGCCCTGTCTTCAAAAACATTGGTCCTAACCGAATTCATGGCGATATTAGGCGAAACGAGCATCTCAGTATCTGCAGCCAATTCGTGCAATCCTGGCTGATGCCCAGGGGTTATGTTCGGACTAGTGTCCTGTGCATCCCCGGCGGAGGGGCTATTTGAAAGAGGCGTATCGGATTGGGTGGGCATTGTAGCTGTAGCTGCAACGAATGGCTCGATCGATTCCCGCGATCTCCGAGGGGTGTAATTTGTGTCATCTCCATCTGGTTTGCGTAACGCGTCCATCTCATAAATCTGGCCCTGTCCCGCTGGTCTTCTATCATCTGGCGTCCCCGAGTGCCTTTCATTACCCTCTGCCTGCCCAATTTCAATCCCAGAGTCATTTGGTGGCCGCTGTTGGTCGCCATATACAGCTTCCCAGAGAGCTCTTTCTCGAGTCGTGCCCTCTTCCAAATTTCTCGCTATTTCTTCTTCAATCTGGTCACGTTTCTTTTGTTCTTCTTCCCGCAAAGCCACCTCTCTTCGTCGACGATCTCTAATCACTTTCCACAGCTTGGCTTGCGATATAAGGCCCATGAGAAAAATTACAACAACTCCTGCAAGCTCCGCTCGAATTCCTCGTGTGATAGGATAAGTCTTTGTATTAAACGGAAATTCTTTCTCATTCAATCCTGTAGGTGCGTCAGAATAATTCTCAGAGTGGCACGTATCCCAGGGATCATACCCCATATGTATATCCAGAATTCCTTTAGACCAGCCTTGCTAAAGCAGTCAATGCCTAGAATCACAGCAGTGGCACCGGAGAAGGAGGTTGAGCAGATTAAGGCATATGGTCGTGTGTGGTGGGTGAACGAGAGGCAGTATAGACCAACAGTGAGACCAGCAATGAATGCTGCTTTATGGCTGGTCTCTACAAGGAGACCACCAGGTTTCATTGGAAGAATCCACATGCTCAGAGTAAACCCGCCAAGCATACACCCAAACCCTTCTGAAACCTCTTGGAAAGCTAAAGATATGCCCCCAAATAGTGAACCTGTTACGAAAGCTGCAACAAAAAAAGCTCCTTGCACCGCATCGCTAACCGGGGGTTTCATGAGATAAATAATGAGAATCTAGTCAGAAATTTAGCGTAGTGTAGATTGTTAGTTGGAAGTCAGTGCACATACTGTCACAGCAAGTGCTGATAAAAACCCCACTGAAAAAAATATTTGAATCCTTTATAAATCTATCAGCGATTTGCCAAAGCAAGGGGCAGTTGAAGAGATCTTAACCATTTATTCCTGACCCCAATCAATGTATATACCCCGCCTGCTATGATAAGCACAACGCCAGCAATGGACAACCCTGGGGTTATTTTCGGGCGAAGAGGGAGGATTTTAGGATCAGGTTCAGTCCCTACTTAGTGTTAGTGTTTTTCATGTAAATTGAACCAGAGTGATTCACCGTTCAAGAAGGAAAAATCAGAGGGGCGAGGACTTTCTGTAGAATTTGTATCATTCCGGTTGTTAGTGGTAGCGGTTGGGTCTGGCTTCGATGTCGATTGAGTGCCGGACGCGGAGTTTGTTGCTGTCATGGTATCCGAAGGTCTGCTGGAAGGGTCTGTTGGCGGTAATGTCGTTGAAGGAGTGCTCTCAGTAGGTTCCCGCGCTTTGACATCTTGTCTCGGAAGCACTTGAATTCCCCCAACGCACGCGGGTCCTATGATGCCTATTGAGCAGAGAATTATGCACATAAAACTGACTCGCATGGTGAACTGCTGCCGAAAGTTCGCGGCAGCAAAGAAGAAAGGCGGCACCTTATAAATCCAGCCTGGGCGTTAAAGGAAGAATAAAATTCCTAGGGAGTCACCCGAAAGTCGAAAACAGCCAACGGAAGAGAAAAATGAAAATTAAATCATCCCGAAATGAGCTCTAGATAGTTAGGCGACGTTGGATGGCTATTCTCCTTCAGGGTAGGGCACCATTTCTAACTGGACCGGAAAGGTGTAAAAAGCGTCGATAGAAGAAAGTGTCGATCAAACATAGCACAAGATCCGAAGGTGTCTCGGGCAATTGGGAACTTTCTACCCTGCTCGTTTGCTGGAACCCGAACGGATTAAAAATTCTGCTGATTTTCTTGTGTATTTCTCTCTGAAGAAACGTGTCGGATCAAGATCCGTCCCACCGAACCCAGTAGTTAGAATCTGGGCTAAAACCGGAGAGGGAACCTGCTATGAAGTTCCTCATCCCGGGATTCTTCCTAGGAAAGCCCCAGCTTTCAGGGTATGAAGCGGGAATATGGGGGGGGTCCAGATTGGTAACGTGGGTGACGCGCATATCTTGTGTAGGCTAGCATCACCAATCGGCCGATTTTGAAACCCCCAGCAGCTACCAGCAATCACAGACCAGCGGAGAAAAACTCTATGGACACAAATGGCGCAGGCTGGGAATAAAAGGGGAAAAACCGCCACCATAAAAGTGTGCGATCAAATCAAGCGTTGCAGAAGTGTTTAGCTAGCTCCAAAATTGTGGAGGAAATGGAGCCAGCGTGGTGCACGGATGGACTTGCTGGAAAAAACAAACTCTCGCATCAGCCATTGGACCATTGGGCTAATTTGGAATCGACCAAGCGAGTATCCGAATATATGGCCACCTTAACCGGAGGTCGGAAGGCTCTCAGGTTGGGTGTTGACAGAAGGTTTGTGTAGCCAGTTAGGTAAAAGATGATCAGCCAAGTTGTCACATTGGCCTGGATTCGCAGAAGAAAATCAAAGTAAGACGAGCCGCCATGGCCAGTAAAGTTAAATAGTTCAGCCACCGGATCAAGAAGCCGACTGTGATACGGACACATAAGTCATCACAGTTTTATGAAGTTGTCCAGAATAAGATGAGTCAACTGACACGTTAGCCACCTTTGGTTGCTGGTAAGAAATGTGGTTGAGAGAGTTGTTTTGACGACGCAAGTATCTTTCCTGAACAGCTTGAACAGCGTCAAAATTGACGTCAATGACTCGAGGATCTTGATCAGCAACTTCTCAACCAGAGCACAGGATATTAACAGTCAGTGATGCAGAGCAATGGCGCCAGGAGCCTCTCATACTAGCGTGGACTCCATTCCTGCATATGTCTGCCATAGCTGGGCGGCGCGGCGTGCATTCCGTTGCATGCAAGAGAAGATAAAACGTGGAAGAAAAAGTTCTGCGAGATTTCAAGGTTCAAATGGTCAGGGGCCAGACCAATAATAAACATACGGCTCGGGAATGCCGATCACCCCGAAGTTTCGTTAAATATTCAGTTAATTTTGGTAAACATGATCCCCCGCAGCACGCTGCCGATAGCAGTCTCCTCAAGTTCCAAGGCTTATCAAGTGCCAGACCATGAGAAACTAACAATTACCACCAACCCGATTAGTTCTTTTTAATGCCTTGTGGAGGATTATGCCATTTCCATGTCGAAACGACAACGTCTACTTCTTCGGATTTTTCATTATTGGGGGTCAGGCATAATTCGATACCGCAGCAAGACATGTCTCTAAATGCGATGAATGTTGTCCTCCCTCTATACTATTATCGAGTCAGCGCATTAAATCCCCCGGAGACTCAAGAAACACATAGAGATAATCGAGTGGATCTGCATGTTCAAAGGGTGAAGGTTATGGGCATTGCTGTTTCTTTTGAATTGAGAAAAGACGACCACTCTGAAGGGCTTACTATTGTACGTTTGCACTTGAATTTGGCAGCCCAGGGGATGTCGACTTGGCAGCTCAGAATCCCTTTCAGCGAATATTTAAGCATCCTACCTTATCGGCTCTATCGAGGGGTGCTCCTGAGAGGCACTGCCGCTGTTAAGAGCGAAAAATATAGAGATGGCGTTCCATTCTTCGTCGTTTATCTTGCTGTCCTTGTCGCGGCAACGAAAACCTGAACATGTAACGAAACTGCAGTAATCCAGCAGGAAAAGCCCCTAGGTGCCTTTCTCGCAGCTTATCACAAGGATATTGAAGATCCCAGGCCTCAGCGAGCTACTATCTATCCCCTTACGCTGGAAAAACTATTCATCCCATTCATTGGGCCTTGTAAAAAAAAAGGGTCTCGCCGAAAACAGAGCAGCGGCTTCCCGATACATTAAACCTTTCATCAAAGCTTATCGAGCCGGCTCAGACACTCGGGAAAGGGAATATTGGATTTTAAACATCCGCACCGTGCTGAAGAGGAAATATTTACCCCCTCTGCCTCGTTCCTGGGGATCCAAACGGGATGCATAAGGACCTGCCCCTCCATTCCACTTTGGCTCAGGGCCAACAAGAACAGATATCCGCGCCCAAGACTTGTTGATTTGAAAATTCGGAACTCGCAAAGTCTATGCCGTTCCATCCATCAGAAATTTACGATCGAGAAAATCAAGCTCTTGTTTCAGTGTCTCACATTGAAAGATTCCCTACATTTCCTTGTTTCCCAACCAACGCAGGATCAGAGGCTGGCTCAATAAATGAGACATCCACGTAACTACATATTGGCATGGCTGCCCCCGCATTAATGATACTCAGCATCATCATCCATCAGTAGATCATAACTATTGATAACCTTGGTGCACCTCTTTTTGTAACTGCATCGACACACTCCGTCACAGAATCACAAACCCCGCGATCCTTGTATCATTGCCCGATTAGAACAATAATCAGTGAAGAGTACCACGAAGTGTCTCAAGGAAAAATAAATAACAGAAGCGGGAACAACAAGATCGTATGGCACGCATGATTCACAGAAGATGTAACCCACCGACCTCACCCATTTTACCAACAGCGACTAGCAGCTCGTGGAAAGGAACGGGATAATAAATTAAAAAAACTGTTCATTTGTCGGCTCAGGGAGGCATTGTTAAAAAAATATGCATCTCATAGACAATGCCTCGCCCCGGAACTTGTTGGTCGCTCTGGGGAAACTGTAGCTAGAGGCCTCCCCGTACAATTAAAGGGCAGAAACCAGGCCCACTTGTACCCCGTACCCGTACCATCAACGGTGGAGAAAAATCCTGCTCATGGCGCTTCGAATGATAACTAACATGTTATTTTGGCGCCGATTTATACAAGGCTCCGCCAATTCTGTGGACGAGAAGCCCTGAGCAACTCGGTAGCGTGTCCCTCACGCGAACAACTCGTATGCCACAGCCACTTGGTTCCAGCCGGTGAAACGGTCTACTGCGGACATCCAACAAAATCAATGAATATCAGCGGGCGGTGCATTTTTCGCTGGAGAAGGTGTTGTTCCTGCTGGACCCCTTAAGATAGGGGTTTACTATGTTGGTCCACTACCACTACCTTAAACTGTGCTAAACTCAGGTCATCTACGTCCGTACATTGATAGTAAATCAGAATCTATTTTTGGGAAACCCAATGCGAGGAAGCTTGCTGGACATTACGAGATCGGTGGGGCAATATAGACTGTGTGCTTGTCGGTTTGTTTTTTTACGGGATGGCAGGCAGGTTGGTTTTGTAGCATGAGTAAATATAATAAGCTGTCCCAGGTTTGAGGGCAGCCGCTCCAAATGAATATTTCTTTTCCAGAGGTGTTTGTGTTTTGTTTATTGCCACTTAAAAGAGACCTCTTGAAGGTTTTGAGAATCTGTCAAAAGCGTTATATACACAGTCCTCACCCTGACAAAAACATGCGACTCTTGGTAGCTGCCACGGCAGTGGTTTGCCTGACAGGCATGGGAATTGCGTCAGCGGCCCCGAAAATAGAAGAAATACAGAAAACGGTCAAAATTATGCCGCTAGGTGATTCTATAACTGGCTCTCCGGTAGGCATTCCCTCCCCAGGCATTTTCAAACATCATAATGTATTCACTGGCAGAATTGGGCTTGGGAGTTTGGATTGGACTCCTCCGCTAATTGTTTGATAAATATAGGGTTGTTGGCGCGCTCTGCTATGGGAAAAGCTCCAGGACGCTGAAATCACCAATACAGACTTTGTGGGGTCGCAGCCGGGACGTGATTGCGGGTTCGATTATGATAGCGAGAATGAGGGCCATTCTGGTTTCAAGGCTACATCGATTGCCGCTAAAAAACTGCTTCCTCCGTGGCTTCGGAAAGCGCAGCCGGATATTGTCATGATGCATCTTGGAACGAATGATGTGTGGAAAAAGGGCCGCCCGAAGGATACCATTAAAGCATTCTCGACTTTGGTGAAACAAATGAGGAAAAGCAATCCAAATATGGTTATACTTGTAAGTTCTGGCGTTCTTGTTCGTCATTTATGCTCCGTCATGCTCGAAGGCGGATGGAAGCGCTGTTCCAAAAGCCTGGAGCCGATCGCATTGGGCGCACGTATGTATTGTCTGTATATGTTTCTAACTCCATTCCAAAGGTTGCGCAAATCATCCCCATGAATCCACGTAACTGCAAAAAGTGCGGCAAAGTCGCCAGACAGTTAAACAGGGCCATTGCGAAATGGGCGCCAAAAAAATCGACGGAGAAGAGTCCGATCACTGTGGTGGACTGCTTCACCGGCTTTGATACTGCAAAAGACACCAGAGACGGCGTCCATCCAAATAAGGCCGGAAACATAAAACTTGCAAATTGTTGGTTTGAACCGCTATCGGCGGCGATTAAACAAATCAATTTGAAAAGAGGAAATACCCTCAACCTGTAAAGCTTGAGACTCAAGAACAAATACCAAGAAGAGACTCTATTCGACGTCAGAGTGCATCTGAGTTGAGTCATTGGACACTGCTGTTAATTTGGCCCTTTTACTGTGTGACTGTGGTCTTGTTGATTTACTAGCGATAGAGCTCCTTATGACGGCCTGGGGGGGAATTGGCTGGACCGAATTTTGGCCCAAGTTGTATAGCACACAATTGATAAAATATGTAATACCCTATTAACACGAAACATTACACCCTTTTCGGGTAGAATGAAACGTACTCATAGTCCACTACAAAGTTTTTTTTTATCTTGTTTGCGTTCCGCATTGTTGGAAGCTGATAATTTCCTCCTGCGCAAAAGCTTCAGATTAATATCACATGACCTCCAATTTTCTCCAAATATCACGTGTCACGCGTTTCGCGACTCCTGAAGCTATCCCAAAGTAGAAAAAACCAACGACCGCGTGCCTCAAACCTTCAATTGAACATCCCATTTGCGCTCCCCGCCAGCAAGACCATCTCCAATTAATTATCCACCATTTCACAACTCACAATGCGCGGCCTAACCACGCTTCGTCCGCTCCTCCGCGCCCAGGCCTCTTCTCTCCCGACGCGCAACTTCAGTACGACCCGTCCCAATGCCCTCGCACGCATCAACATCGTCGGTAACCTCGGAGGCCCGCCAGAACTGCGCGCCACTTCGTCAGGCCGCGAGCTAGTAAATTACTCTGTAGCAACCAGCTATGGACCCAAGGACGATCGTCAGACCAGCTGGTGGCGCATCACAAGCTTCGCTCCCGAAGGGCCCAGTAGAGATCATTTGCTCAATCTGCCAAAGGGGTATGTTAATTGCTTTCCTTCATATATGTACACAGTATATACCGGCCTTCATGGGACAATGAGATATATATCCTACTTTTTCGTTGTCCTAGGAGATCTACTGGAGTTGGCTATAGATGGCCGCATTCCTTTGTTTACTGTTGACTTGTCTGTTAACTATATATCATTTCTACGACAGCACCCTCCTCTATGTAGAAGGCGACGCCAGTATGCGCTCATACGAGGACTCAGACGGAAAGAAAAATTCGGCCCTCAATATCACCCAACGTTCGTTGCCTCTGTACCCCTGTTTAGCCTTCATTCTTTATATCCCGACCTGGATTACTTCACGCTCCCCATCACACCTATTACTGACGAAGTAGCTAACCAAAAATTCGCTTGAAACCCCACAGGACATTACGAAGTCCTTCGACGCGGAAACAGCGAGTAGCGCAGCAGAACAAAGGTGCGCGTGCTGGCAGACGAGCGACGCTGCTCTTTCATTCTGTGCTCAATTAATTTCTTTTCTGGGCGAGCGAAGATGGCGGCTTAGAAAGGTTTATTGTGGGCTTGGTTACTCTCAATATGTAATGGTATGCATGATATACGTGTACTATTTATGGGCGGCGGTATATGAGGATAAAACATATACAAATATTTTTTTCTTCTGTGGTTGTGCTCCATCTCTTATCTGGTGTATTATTGCTCTGCGGGGGATATAGGGTTGGGTTTCAAGTGGAGCGATATCTTGTTTAGTTAGAGGCACGTCACCTAAAGCCAGTTATCTGTTACTATTTTTATTTAATGTTGATGCACGTATGAGTAGGTTTTAAGGTACTTATTTTTTCTATTTAGCCTCTCAGATTAAGTCTATTTGTCAGCGGGTAAGTCACTGCAGCTTGACTGAACTCAACTAACTAGTTGCATAACTGCTGATGGACAACCACTGTTATGACACAGTAGTTCTGTTGTTGAGTGACGGTCGCATATGCTCATTACTCTCTCCATTGTTGAAAGGGGCTTAACGGTTTCCATTTATATATATGACGAATGTCAACGAAGGGCAGAGCAGAAACAAAAAAGGAAAGACATCGTGGTTTCTTCCAGATCATGTTTATTGCTCGATATTATAGGTTTCACCCAAAGGCAGGTTGGGTTGTAAATGGCAGAAGAAGGGGAAGAGTGGCAAACCAGGGTTCAACTTGGGGCCTAGCAAAGGCATAACAACACAACGCCGCCGTTCTTTTCCAGCTTCCCATTCAGCATAAGCAAAATAAAGAAATAAATTGCTTAGGGGAAAGCGATAATAGCAGCTTTAGAAGGAAAAAACAAGCACAAAAAAAGGAAAATAAAACACCTAACGTAATTTACC
Organism: Emergomyces orientalis; assembly: GCA_002110485.1. NCBI lineage: Eukaryota > Fungi > Ascomycota > Eurotiomycetes > Onygenales > Ajellomycetaceae > Emergomyces > Emergomyces orientalis. The sequence continues at coordinate 3,214,526 of MOWL01000067.1, forward strand.
CAAGGAAACATGACAGGGGTTCATGTGCAATGCTGGTGTCTCGGCCAGCATAAAAAGAGGAACAAAGGAATTTTCGCAAAAGAAAACGAAATATGGAATTGAGGGGTAAACGGGGTGCAAGATATAGAGTAAGAGAGACAGTACCAAACGTACACGCGAAAGAGAAAGGTTCATAATTCGATCAATCACCGCTTCACAAAGTGATCTCAGTAATCGAAAACTAAAATGATTCATTTAGATTACTGCAACATTCGGTGTTTTCTCATAGATACTGGTATCAACATCGAAATCAATTTCTGTCGCGGGGACTATACTTAAAACACGACGATTTGAGTTGAGAGGATGGGGCGCTGGAGGTAGTGGTTTATTTATTATAGCCAAGCAAGAGAAATGAGGGTCATGGTCAACAATCGTCGTCGTGTTTGTGGATTCGGAATTAGACCGGACACTCCTGGAGAAGTTTTATTTACCGTGTCAGATTTTACATGGACAGAGTAGAAAGGGGGGAAACAGAGAGTAGATAAGAAAGTCCCTTACCAAAGAGTCGGGGAATATTCGTTTAAGGATTGTTTCTTCTTCGGGGCCATCTTGGCACGGCTACCAAAGGATCCAAACTGGGTTGTATCTGAGGCCTTGCTGGTGGCGATATGGGGATGCTCCAACAAAGGGAAAAATCGGCCCAAGCCAATTCGGAGAAGGAATGCGCGGTACATTAATGTTGCGTCTTTTCCGAATCCGAAGAATGCGAAAAGTAGGAAGCCGCACGTAACCTGGATCCAGCGGTCATAATAGACTATGCCATTCATGGGTACTTTCCCAATGTTTCCCCATTTCGGCCCGTGGACGTCTGCCCAGGAGTATGGCACCCAAGGCTTTGACAATTCAATATTGCGGTAGAAAACGTAAACCTGAGATGGAAAACTGCCCAGTAACAGGACGAGAGATAGAGCTAGAAGCCGGATAAATCTCGATTTGCTTGTATTGCTGCTGATGGAAACAATGTAAGAAAATTGTTGTCGGTATTTGAAGAGTCGGTATATAACCAAGACTAGAAGAGCAAACGGATTAGCATCTAACACAAGAAAAATCGTGTCGTGGAGAGCGCAGAACTTACCACAGTATATTGCAGCCAGGAATAAGACAGCCAATGGCCATGCGAAGATAAATGCTGTCGTGGGCCAGCTTGGATGGAACGCAGGCATACAACCTACTATTGCCCATAGGTAGTAACGACGATGTTGAACAGCACAATGAAGGACCATCATAAGAACGGGGATGACCACGCAGAAAACGACTTCAAAAGCAAGGGTGCGTCTCCTCTGGCCCTTGCTGGGAATCAAAGTGGCGCGATCTGTGTCCATGACATCTGCAAGCGAGCGAAATATGCAGGCAAGAGCCCCTGCGATTCCGGTTCCAAGTGGAGCCATGAATTTTGTTTCAATGTCACAGAGTCCAACGCCATCCCACCACGTGGAAACATCATCTGTAGGCCAGATCAGGGGGTTGATAAAGTTGAAGAAGTTGAAGAGGATGAACCAAGCAATGAGACACGATGCAGGGAAATTTCCGGTCCGTGAGTGCCAAACCAAAGGGGGAATGCACACCAGCACGGACAGAAATGCTGTAATAGGCAAAACTACGGCTGCAGTTGATCTGTTGTAGGGGGGTCTGGGAGGATCCATCGCTAGGGGTTGAATGAACCGCGACAAGGTCCCAGCCGGTAACTCCTTCAGAAGGCAGTTAAAAAGCCCAGGCTTATAAAAGATGAAGCAGCGGGACCAAGGGTATTTGGAGAATCTTTTGATGGTTCCCGAAGTGATATGAGATTTGAACCAGCGTAGGAGAAACAAGTGTACGAAAGATGTGAAATATCAAGCATAGAGAACAGTCAAGAAGGACAGGAAGGTAATCGAGAGCAGAAATGAGGCATGAAGCGGAAACAACATCGTGAAATTATATGATCAAGTTCATAGGGAAAACAAGCAACATATAAATTCACCAACGATCGAACTCCATGGTGGAAGGATGGAGTTTGAGCCATATTGAAATTTAGAACGCAATTCCTACTAAACCTGGTGAAGCGAATTGCATGTCCAATACAGTCAGTTATTCAAGACAAGAAAGTCAGAATAACGGGACATCAATAAAGGGAATAATGGATGAAAATCAGCAAACAGGTATAGATGTCGCAAGAGTGAATGCCACAACTCTATGCTTGAAGATAGAGAGTCTGCGGTCTGTGTGGTGCAATGTTGATACCAGGCTGAGGTTGACCAAACCCTTTTCGGGTTTCAATAACGACAGCAGCGCTCAATCAAATTGCAGTGAATTCCCGTCACACTTTCCCAAACCGGGAATAAATCTCGAAAAACTCCAACAATTTCTCCAAAACTTGAGATCTTTGCCCGCATGAAGTGCTTGGGTCAGGTAATTTGTGATATTTCGGTTCTTGAGGCGCATTGCATTAGCATTGCTGGCAAGGTGTCCGCATATTCAACGGTCAAACTACCTGAATACATCGATCAGCCCCCAATACAAGATGTATCTCCAAGGCAAGTCTTTTCTGGAATCAAATATCAAACTCCCTAGTCATATGAATCCGAGAGAAAGTTGCTGTGCCATTTTTAACGTTATCAAGTTGCAGAAAGCAGTTGCCTCCCAGAGCGCGGCGCCCTTGGCAATTTGCAACCCTACATCTTTTCGCATGTCAAATTGCCAGGGACGGCCGTAGTAGAAAAGAACACGTCCCAGATGATATAAACATAGATATCTACAACTTAAAATTTCGTCAGTCGTGCAAGTATTTGTGATTGAAAAGGCAGGACAAGCAGAAATAATGCCCAAGCTGATATGTAAGGGCGTTCCGCACGTGCTTGAAGCCATCCGCCTTTTTGGTATCAATAAGGATTCCCTCACATAGCAAAAAGCAACACTGACCTGTTGATTCCCATGATCATTTTCACCATAACCACTGCAATAGCTATTGGAGCGGGTTTGTGTATATACATTGACTCCTAGACTACTCGAATTGGTGCTGAATAAACGGGAAGCAAACGACGCGATAGCCGCTGGATATGAACACAGTTGCGGTGAGAGGTATCCACACACGAGTCAGTAAAGCATAGAGCTCAGAGACTGAGGCGAAAGATGTGTATTTTGTAGAACGAATGAACGGCAGTCTGCATATATCTCAACCTTTCCCCGTATTTTTGCGGTTGAGCTTCAGCAGAGGGGCAAACGAAAAACGATAGTTAGTTCGGCTAACTAAGTAGTAGTAATCTAGGTAGGTATTTAGCTTCCAACGATGTTGACGGATTGGTCAATGCTCCTAGTAATGATAACGGAGTCATCAGCTAGCCTCTATGTAAACAGAAGCCCCGGAACAACAGCTAATCGCATAAAATCCCGAAGAACAAGCCTAGGTTGGAATAAGGAGGTTGGATATACATAGTTGAGGCTGTCGAATAACTACCCCAGACTAGCCTTGAACGGACTGCCAACACGTGCGGCTTAAAACAGCCGAGCTTCAACTACTCCCTATGAACCCGATGGAGCATCATCAACTGCTTCACCATCTTCAACCAATCACCAAATAGACGGACCACGCACTAGCATTTAGCTGGTAGGTAATACCCACATGCCATCCGCCTCCGCTTTCTTGATTGCGCCCCTGCCACTAAGCTCATAGTTGTATGGGTCGAAATAGTGTCGGTGATGTCACAAACTCGGTACTTCGTTCTAGACAGCTGATGCCAAACCATGCGCGCTGGGAACGGTGCATCCTGCGCCCTCGTCATTTAAGCCCGGCCCTCTTACTGCTGACTGGTAACATTCCAGTTTCCAACGAAACTATCTCACCATGCCTGAGTCGAGGATATCCTCCTCAAACCAACCATCGTCACAGCCAGGCGCCAGCTCGACTGGCTCCGCACCACACTTTCGTCATAGGCCCCTAAACCGTTCCGCCACCACTACGTTCGCTGAACAATCGTCCAACCCTCTTCCTGGCCCAGCCAGATTGCGACGGAGCTCGACTTTTTCTGATACCGTTTCCGAAGCCCGCAATTCCATTAAATCGTCAACCGACGATCTGTTCCTTCCCCGGGTTGATTCGAGCACAAGGTCTCTGGACAATGATAATGAGTCCCATTGGCAGTCCGTTCCGTTGGCGCTGGCCTTGTTGCCTGCAGTCGGGGGTCTGTTATTCCAGAATGGAAGTGCAGTAGCAACAGATATCACTTTGCTGGTTTTGGCGGCTGTATTTCTTAATTGGTCTATTCGGCTACCTTGGTAAGATGAGTCTACGGCAGCATATTTTCCGCGCATAAAAATAACATCGGCTAATAAATATAAAATGTCAGGGACTGGTACCACTCAGCACAAGAGACGTCACGAAGCTTTACATCAGAAGATGAATTCGACATGGATGTAATTATCGAAGAAACCGGGGAACCTGAGCCCGAGCTGGACAACGACGAAGGCCATGATCCAAAACCCACTTCTCAAAAACACCCAACTACAACCCCTCCAGAAATTTCCCCTCAATCCGTAGCTGCCAAAGCAGCAATGGCGGAGCTCCACCGACACGAATTAGCAGCTCTAGCATCCTGCTTCCTACTCCCTATAGTAGGCGCCTGGCTCCTACACGCACTTAGATCGCAACTCTCCCGACCCTCCGAAGGCCTCGTGTCCAACTATAATCTAACAGTCTTCCTCCTCGCGGCCGAAATCCGGCCGTTTTCCCACCTCTTGAAAATGGTCCAAGCGCGAACCCTCTATCTCCAACGCCTCGTCTCCTCTAACCACAGAGAACACCGCCATAAAATCGACGCAAGCAAGATCCTAGACCTCTCCACCCGCCTCGAGGAACTAGAAGCTCACATCGCAGAAACCGCCAGCCAGCATCAACATCAACATCAACAATCCCCCACCCACAATAACGCCACGCACGAAAACCTCTCCCTAACCACTAACACAACCAAAAACCCTTCCCAAGACAAACAAACCCCTCCACCGGACCTCTCGGCCCTCACCCGTGCCATGCGCCGCTACGAAAAACGCACAGCCCTGCACGCTCACGAGACCGAAACGCGCCTCCAATCTCTGGAGAAGCGGCTAAACGACAGCATCTCGCTCGGTGTCGCAGCGGCACAGCGCAGCACGACGGCGCATCGCAGCTCGCCCTTGTTTATATTGTTAAATTGGATGTGTGGTGCTGTTGTGCTGCCAGTACAGGTGGTTTGGGGATTGTGTTGTATGCCGTTTCGGATGGTTGGGTGGTGGGCTGGGTGGGGACTGGGCTGGATCGGGGTCGGGGTTGGGGCTGGTGGTAGTAGCAAAGAAGGTAGAGGCGATGCGAAGGATGTGGGGAAGGGGTTAAATAGAAGGGAAAGCAGTGGCAACGGCAACGGCAACGGTAATGATGGTGGTAATGGTGCGAAACGAGCAGCTCCGCCAATATCTATTTCGAGGGAACTGATGGGTTCTACTGCTGCTGCTGCTGCTGCTGCTGCTGGTAGGTCGCAACAGCGCGGGCTCGGGACAGGGAGGCTCTCGATGTCGAGTTTACGTTCGGGGGATTTCAATTAATATATGGTTTCCATCTATATAGCCTTTTGTTCTCCCCCTTATGACTTTCTTTATGGGTTTATTTTGGGATATATTATGCTCAATTTACAACAAACGTTAGGGCTTTGTTTTTTGTGCGTGGTAACGGCCATCTATTTAGGATTGAAACGTTCTTCTCGCTTTTTCTGCCTTATCTTCATTCCTCCCGCTGGGCCTCATGGACGGATGACCCTATGTGGATACGCAGAGTGGTAATGTTGTGTACATAATATTTATGTGTGTATATATGAATGAATTTCGAAGAATGAATTATTTGTATCTATCTCGTTCAGAAAACCAATAAGCTACATTCGTGATGGGGAAATGTTTCCCCAAACAAGGATTATAGATTAAATATATATATGATGTATATACATAGACGCACGGGCGTATATGAACTTGGCTGTGCGTGTGAGTATATGGGGAAAGTTACGTATTGAGCAAAGTAGATAGGTACACTGATAAATATATAGGTTGGATATTGGAGATACGTAAATAAAGAAGAGGAAGAAAAGGAAGAAGAGGGAAAACCTAAAACTTTTTTGTGCAAACGGAAAAATGTATAAGCACATTATGTACCAAGTTATAAATAACAGATAATGGAAATGGGGCAAGGGTCATCATATCCATGCGGGGTGGGTGATCAATCGATCTCCTTATCCAATCAAGGAAAGAAAATCTAATATGGTGATCCAGGGGGGGAATCAGGGCTGCCAGAAAGGAGACATATCTCTGACCATCCAATGGCCGTTCCATTTCTGGTGGCATGAGGAGGAAATATATGGAATCAAGGGGACGAATAGGGCTTGAAAACAAACAAAAAAAGAAAGAAAGAAATGGGAACGGCGGAAGTGAGGGATCCAAAATGGTAAAACAAAATGAAAAATGAAAAAAAAAAGCGAGATATAAGACTGCAGACTTGTGTGCCTCCCGCATGCCCCTCCCTTTTAAACGGGGTTATCATTCCCATTCCTAACTCGTACCCTTTCAGCAGCCCCAGTCCCAACAACAGCGGAAATCTTCTTCTTCGCTGTCCCAACCCCACTAATCCCTTTCTCCTGGTTAACGCCCAACCACGGCTTCCTCGACTCCCCCAACACCTGCCTACCCAAATAATAAATCCCCTGCCCTAGCATAATACACACAAACGCAATCGGATACATCCAGTGAACCGAATACTTAAACACATTAATCCCAATAATAATCCCCCAAAAGTTCGCCGTGAGGAGGCTAATATTGAAAAATGCCGCGGAGGCCAACCGGAATAAAATCGGCGCCAGCGAGTAGAAGATGAATAGACAGAGTGTATAACCCGTTAGGTATCCGCCAACTTTGCTATTCCACGTCGCGCTGGCAAAGGACTCACGGTCGAAGATCGCAGCTTGCACGCCGATGATGAACATGCCATACAAACCTAGCTGGCCAAGGACTTCATACATGGGCCGCTTGCTGACGAGGTATTCCTCCGCGACGTTTGTGAGGCCGTAACAGCTGGCACCCACCAAGGCGAAAAGGTCACCCTTGATCTGACTGCTGCGAGATGGGCCGTTGCCGCCACTACCACCACTAGTAATGTGATCTGAACCAAAAAGCACACCCATGCCGCCAATGGCGACGACGATACCGAGGATCTGTGCCCAGTGGTAGCGGACGCGCAGGAAGAGAAACGAGATAATAACCACGACGACGATGGCCCAGAAGTTGATGAGCTGTGCGCTTAGGATTGTTGTATACTTGTAGGCGAGGACGATGAAGTAGTTACCCTCCACGTCGCAGAAGGCGAGAATGAGGTATTTCCAGCCGTCTTTTTGGATGACGCGGAGCCAGCGTTTGAGGCCGTAGCGGTAGATGGTGTAGCTGGTGAAGACGAGGTTGAGGAGGACGTAGTTGAAGAGGGATTGGAAGGCGGGGATTGAGGTGCCAATGTTGGAGAGCAGTTGGGAGAGGGTGTTTGTGGAGGTGATACAGAGAGCGAGGATTTGGCTGTTTTCAGGAAATTAGCAATGGGATTTATTTTATTTTTGACGCCTTTTTCTACATTTAAAGGAACCAGATAGTCTAAATAAAGAACTAACCCAAGTATAAGTACGATATAGAACTCCTTGGTGAAGAAGTATGCGAAATAGCCCTTCTTGCTCTCGTCAACTATATCAGCCGGAACTGCAACTGGCCTCTCCTGTTCACCATCCACGCCATGAGAATCCCTGCGCAAGTCCGTGGCATGATTTACATCAGCGGCCTTTGTTTGGACATGGATGCTACCTGCACGCTCAGCCATACTCATACTTGCTTGCTCTCGTAGTCCAGCCGGGGCAGAACAAGCACAAGGGCAAACGGGTGGTAATATGGAATTTTAAGATATATTAATTAAATAAACGGGACAAAAAAAACCTAGAATTGGAGCTTTATAGAGCAAAGCAAGCGCAAAACTCCAGAAGTCGCTTGCTGTGAGGAATTGTATTCCTGGGGGGAGGAGGGGTCACGGATGTAGTTGAATGGAGGAGGGAAGAAGAAGAAGAAAAGAAAAACGAAGAAAAATGAATAACTTCCTGAGTAAGAGTCCGTGCACCAATGAGCGATGAGGTCACTGGCACTGTTCAATCAGATAAGAGACTAAGCGGACGGCTGGGTTAGCGTGGGGATACATTTGTCAACATGGAAGTACTAGTTACCTCAGGAAAATGAAAAGAGAAGCCTTATGTATATTACATTGCTGCCTGCGGGGACGAATGCATGGTGGCTTCTAATATATCCCGGAGGTGTGTTCTGAACAGTAGTATACTGATGCTTCTTTTTGTTGTGCTCACCTCTTCGAAAATTAGTTAATATGCATGCCATTTTTTCAACAGTCACTCGCACCCACAACCAACTTCCTATACCTAGGTACGTATATGCGGATAGTCACTCATCTCTCTCTTTTTCCTTTCATCTAAAGCCACCTCCTCAACATAAAAAAACTTAACTACCAATTCCCACAGCTCTCCGGTTCCTCAAGGAAAATTCCCAGAACCCACAACCCGATCCCTACCCTTCCCCACAGCAGTGCTTCCTTGGTTAAGCTAAAGCCGAATACTGTGCATATGCATGCTGCATGTTCCACGCAGGCTGAACCACCGGTACCGCTGAATTATCAGCCATGGGAAGACGAACTGTCCCGCTGCCTCTGAACCTGAAACCACCTGGACAATGGGGGGCGTACACTAACTGTAACAGGGCAAGGTTTCTTCTACTGTGTCCGGGAAGTTGTTTGGATCTTAGGGGGGGTTAAATTATTATGCCCTACCCTTAGTATTAGAGGTGAGTGCCTTAACTCCCCGAGGTTTTGATATTTATGAAGACACACAAAGACGTATTTCAACTCCAAAATACTAGTTATATATAAGTAATATCACACTTTCATCTCTCTTTTTATTTTTCATTTTCGTCTTCTTTTCTTTTTTCTGTATTCTTTCTTCCCCCCTCCAGCCAATCGAAACTGACATTTGTGACAAGTCGGTAGGTATAGAAAAGTGCTTCACTTGTTGCCTCCTTGGACAATAGCCAAACACAACAAATAAATAAAATTAAAATTAAAATTAAAATTAGAAAAAGAAAGAAAAAAGAAAGAAGAAAAAAGGTAGGAAAATAATTCCACCAATAATCAGTCAATCCTACGGGTCTCAGGTTCTTTGCTCAGGAACAAAAGAGAAGCCTCAGGCAGTGAAAAAGATACCACGCCCTATCTCTATCTTCATCTCTGCCATGGCGTTCGCAACAATCGCGCTACCGGCATCTCCCCGCTATCCACAGTGGCTTTATTCCAATGCCTATGCAGTTGTGTAAAATAGAGAAAGCCACGATGATGGTTGAACGCCGGATAAGAAGGAGCATACGAGTGCATACACTCAACATGGCCTTGCCTGTTTATGACTGCTTCTGAGAGCAGATTGCTGACAGTTCTCTGGCACTTTGCTCTCTTCCTCCTCCTAGATACGAAGGGAAAATGATAAGTCTCCCGATCGAAGGCTTACGGCCACAGTAGTGAGTAGCCCGCTCACCCATACAACCAATCCCACTGGCATCACGGATCCGAAGTACTTGCGAACTCGAGGCCCACTGCTCCATCGACGGTGAGGTCTTTGTTACCTTGCTTCGGGACAACAACAGAAAATCAGATTCACCAGCTGAGGTTGATGCAAAACCAACTTGAACCTTGTCAAACGGGTCGCGTTTCGTAAGTTGACCAAATCAGCGGGTGGAGGCTTTTGGGGACCTTGAAAGCAGCATGTCTCGCATTTTGTGGGATGAAATTTGTGGGGTAGCGTATTGGGCTTCAAAACCCGCTGGTCCACACAGCAACCTAGTCATTCAAAAATCAAGCCTGAAACGCTGAAGTTAATAATAAATTCCCCAATTGTATTGTAGATAAACGTTCCAATATCACTCTCTGACATTCCTCATCATAAACCTTGGGGGTTTCGCCGAGGCCATGCTGTTGTCCACGGTGAACAGACCTAGAGCGAGTGCGTTGCTACCAGCGAGATCATTAGCTCGCACCTGGGTCTCTCAGCATGGAGAATGGTAGTCCTGTCGCCCGGGGGGGAAAAGGGGGGTGCTCGACGTAAGGTGATCGATCTGCCACTTTTCTAGGAAGCAGCCTTATGGTCGGCGTTGTTGCTAGAAACCATGGCATGCCTACATGAGGGAACCAAATCCATCTGGGCGAGTATTGCCATTCAAGAATATCTTCATGCCGACATCGAATGTGCCACGGTGAACGATCTGCACACAACCCAACAGCCCACGCTTGACATGGGAGTTTGTCAGGATGGGCAATTTGACAGCGATGAGCAGAACCAGCCGGCGCTGTAGGGGCATGGCTGATGATTGGCCATGCGTGTGCTTTTGCCGAAGTTATATTTTGTTGATAGCAATCTGTATCAGGTTTATGGATGGGCGGTTAGTGTTGGAGTTATATAACATAATGGATAATTCTGTTGCTTGAAATAGGGCAATTCCATTTCCGGGGCGATTCCAGAGCTAGGGGTATTCCCAATACACACGCAGATATTAAACAGGAGGGTAACTATAAGAACAGTAAAATAAGGGATATACCCCTCCATAATTGTATATCATATACATCCATGGAGAGATACACATATTTATCTATATACCCAGTAGGTATTTTTAATGTTTATTGTTGAGAAGTGTCTGGATGCACGTCATGGCACGCTGCCCCAGGGTCTGCTAGCTAGTTGGTTGCGGCCCATCAGCCTAACCCAAAGCATCCATGTGGCTATCCAGGTCACCTTTCACCCAGAGTCAGCTTCAAAACTTCCACCACTTCCACCACTTTCACTGCATCCACTGCATCCTCCTCCAACATATCTCTCTCTTGTCTGCCATCGAATGTCGCTCTTTCACTCCAGTATCCCATTCTCCCACTACCCTCCCGCGTTGTCCCCGATCCAGCAGCCCTTGCCGTTGCTTCGCCAGCTAAACCGGTGATCGTGACACTCCAGGCCTGTCTCCACCGCCTAGCACCCATCCCGCGTCCGCCTCATCCTCCCACGTCCGTCAGGTTTCCCGACCATCCACTGCCCAGACAGTCCCTGTCCAAACCCACCCGATCTTTTCGGCATCCAACATCTTCAGCTTCCAACATTTTCTTCAGTTGACAGCCATTTCTCGTTGCGTCGTCACTGGGTCCAGCTCATCCCCCGGTCGCGTGTTCTTGTCGCCTCACATTTTTCTCTGCGCCCACACCACAACCAACTAACCACTCCTTGCCCAACCGAGGTGCCCCCAAAGCTGCACAACATTCCTGTGTGTCTACATCGCACTAACCAAACCCGCTCCATCGTTTTCCGCCACGACACTTCAGTCGCAAAACTCACTGTCTCCATTCTTCCCATAATAAACATCTTTGTATATCGCGAAAGCTCCAGAGAGAGGTTCCTTGTCTCTATTGTCCCCCTTTTGCTCTTGTTATTTTTCTTTTATTCTACCCTTCTTTCGAAATTGCGTGTGCTGGCTGCGGCTCTCATCACGCCGGTACGCTCGACCAGAGTTGTCGCCGGAGTGACGAGACGCCTCTCTTCTCCCGGATAATGGCAGTGGTGGCACCGCCGCCAAACGATCGAAAGCGGGTCAAGGTCTATGAATTGAGAGATAATGACTGGTTTGATAGAGGAACGGGCCTGTGCTCTGCGCAGGTCATCGATGTAAGCAACCTCACCTCCTTGTCTCATTGCTCACCTCATTGTGATCGCATAAAAAACCTTGATGGCAAATGCGGTTATCGGGGCTATGTGCGGAAATACACGCGAAAGACGGGTTCACTAATATGGAAACTTGACTTCTTGTTAGGATGAGCCGCGAATCTACGTTGAGTCGGAGGACGAGCCAGATCGCATGCTACTAGAGTCTAGGATTCGTAGGGATGATGGGTATCAGAAGCAACAAGGTCTTGCAAAAATTTCCCGCGCCTGATCGAATAGGGGCACGCGCTGATATTCTTGAGGACAGAAACGTTAATCGTGTGGACTGAGCCAAGTGGCACAGACATGGCATTGAGCTTTCAAGAAGCTGAGGGGTGTGCTGTAATCTGGTTCGCCATAACCCGTGCTCTCTCCTTCGCGATTCGATGGGTTGATAATATGGTTGCTAATGGATACTGCGATCGTAAAGGGAATTCGTGAACAATGTTCAGCGGCAAATGATATCTTTCACAGGTCCAGGTTGGTTATTGAACGCTCTTACATCTTACCCTACGACCCACCAGCGCCGGGGGAAATTATACTAACTTTTCCACAGATGATTCCCTCTCCGATGATGCCCTCGATGCCAGCTTCAATAATCCTATAATACTACCTCCGCCGGAGCTAGGAAACCTTGCTGAGATTGAACAACGAATACGACATGCTAGCATTGGTCCTGGGCGAGATTCGCTCACCAAATTTTTAGTCCGGGAAGAATATCTCGTCAAGCTTCTGCCGCTGGTAAGCGACGCTGAAGACCTAGAAAGCCTCCCAGATCTACATCGACTATGCAATATTATGAAGTCTATCATCCTGCTCAATGATAATACTCTAATAGAGCTCGTCGTGAGCGACCATGTTATCAGTAGCGTCGTTGGCGCGCTTGAATGTATGTCACATTCAACTATACCCCTACCCTTAACCATGTGTTTGGCGCAACGACTCACTCTCCACCTAACTTTCTAGATGATCCCGATTTCCCCACGCACAAGGCAAACCATCGGCAATACCTTAACGATCGTAATCGATACAAGGAGGTTGTCCCAATCAAGGACCCTATAATTTTGCGCAAAATCAGACACACCTGGCGACTACAGTATCTCAAGGATGTTGTCCTCGCGCGAATTCTCGATGACCCCACCTTTTCCGTGCTGAATTCCCTAATATTTTTCAACCAAGTCGACATCGTCCAGCACCTCCAAAGCAACACCCCTTTCCTCAACGAACTCTTCGCTGTATTCAATCCGAAAAACGTAGACAACAAAAGAAAAGAAGACGCAGTGCAGTTCCTCCACCAATGCGCAGCCATCGCAAAAAACCTCCAAGCACCCGCCCGCGCAAATCTCTTCGCAAACTTCATAAGCCACGGCCTCTTCTCAGTCATCGCCTTTGCGGTGAAATACCCTAACCCCGCCCTGCGGACAACTGGCATTGACATCCTAGTTGCCCTGCTAGACCACGACCCGCTCATGATGCGTGGATACATGCTGAAGGCCGTGAATGAGAATAAAGTGCCATTGACCGATACACTCATAGACTTGCTCCATGCCGAAACCGACCTGGGTGTTAAAAACCAGTTGGCGGATGCGATTAAGGTCCTCCTGGATCCACAAGTGCCCATCCAGGATCCGATGAGTAGAGCTGGAGCGGATTTCCTAACCAAACTGCGCGCCCAGAACCCTCTTCCCGAAACCTTCGTGCAAAACCACTTCGATGAATCCGCGAAAAGGCTCTTTGCGCCGTTGAATCAGCTGGAGTCAAGGCAATCAAGTAAGATTAAGACACCAAAAAATGAAAACAAAGAAGTTTTCCGGCAATATTTCAACGCTCTTAGTCATATACTAACCATTCGACTTTGGAGATTTAGTTAATGACCTTACGTTCCAAGAAGTCTCCTTATATTCGCATCTTGTTGATATTCTCACCTTTTTTGTTCGGCAGCACTATTTACGGTGTCGCGGATTTATGCATGGGGAATCGCTAACGCCCAGGGTGGCGCAATTGTTAAGGGTGCCGCAAAAACATTTGAAACTAAGTAAGCTATCTATTTACCGCTTACCCCTTGTCCCTTGCGCTTAGGGCGGGGATAATTGTCGTCGTCCGTTTGGATTGGGTTGGATTAACCCCTTACTAACCTAATTTTGTCTAAATCAGCTGCTTTGAAATTCTTTCGCACCTTGATAAGCCTACAAGATACCTTTTACGTTGCCCAAATGACCCACAACAACATCTTCGAACTAATCCTAAACATCGTCTACGAAACCATGCCGCGCGACAACTTGCTGAACTCCGCCTGTCTAGAACTATTCGAATTCGTCAAGCGCGAAAATATCAAGACCATAATCATTCACGTCGTCGAGAAATATAGAGAGATTCTCAAGAACATCACGTACGTTGACACGTTCCAAAATCTGATATTGCGCTACGATCAGTTACAAGGGTACGGAGCGGCGGCGGAAGTGGACGTGACGTTGTTCAGCCAAGACGAATCAACGGGGACCCCGCGAATGCTCATCAACGGTGGCCAGCGATGGCATGGCGTTAGAGAAATGGATGCGGCGGAGGAGGAGTACTTCGATACCTCGGATGACGAGGAAGATGAGGTATGCTTCTCATCTCGTGAATTTGAACATGACGAAGAAAATGAAGGAGATATGAGCGTCAAGTTCAGCCGGGCGCATCGTTATCATGATGGAACATCGGTACTTATTGTCGATTACCAGCAGGACAAGCAGCGGATGGATACGACGGCAACGAATGCGAACGCAAACGCGGCGACGGCTGTCGCGGTTAACGGATCTGTGCCACCTGTCGTCAAACCTCTGGTTGATTACCCAGACGATGACGACGATGATGCCATGGATGTAAATGCCCAAGACCAACCACAGGAACAGGAACTAGCCCAACTGCAGCCGGCAGACTCGCTACTCACCTCCATCGACCAATCGCAATCACAAACACAACCCGAATCAACCTCCACGACAACATCAGCCCAGCCCACCACCACGAGTCACCGCCTTCCCCCACACCGCTACACCGAAAAACGCAGGCGCGAAGACGACGACGACGACGATGAGCTCGTCAAGTTATCCTCCGGCACGAAGCGGCGTAGTTCGAGTCTTAGCAGCATCAGCTCATCAGGTAGCATTGGCATTGGCATTGGTTCGTTGAGGAAGAAGAGTTTTTCCGGGGTGGGGAAAAATGATGAGCGTGGTAGTGTTGATGAAGGGTCGTTGAGGACTTCGACGGTGACGGCAACGGCAACAGGTGGTGCTGCTGGTGGGAGGAAGATTGCGATTAATTTGAATATGTCGACGCTGAAGGCCGGGCCGGCGGTGGGTAGTACTCCAGCTGCGGGTGCGGGGGCGGAGACAGGAACGGGGACGGGAACGGGAACTAGTCCGAAAGCGGGTAGCTCTGCCACGGCCACACCAATCGCTGCAGGAGAGGAAGATACCCCTGAGAAGATGGAAAGTGCCACTGTTGGCAGTGGCGTTGTTGCTGGCGATGGGAGTGATGATGATGATGGTGGCGGTGGTAGTGGGGATAGTGGAGGTCGTGAAGTTAGTGTTGACGTTGGTACTGCATAGAACGCGATTTTGCTTCTGGTTCTTTCCTCGCTGTGCTGCGAGTTTTTATTTGGCTTGGGGGCCTGGGCTTGGTTGGTTTGGTAGGTGTTTGGTCTGCCGGTCTGTTCATTTCCTGGCATCTGCCATTTTCCCCCCCGTTTCTCTCTACGCAGAAAGCCGATTTCGCGTTGTTGTCCTGTATGGGGTTGTGTTTGTGTGTGTTACTTTACTCATTTAATTTTTTATTAGCTTTGTTTGTGTATGTATGTGCTGCATCTATCTGTGCATTTTTCACTTTGAATGGTTTACTTTTCAAAAATTTTTTTTTTTTTTTTGAGTTTTATTATTATAAGAAAGAGATGAATAAGGAGAATGAAAAAAAGAGAGTGGAATGAATGAAACAGAAAAGAGAAAGAGAGGGAGGGTGATAGATATACAGTCACGTGCAAATGAGAAGATCTCCGACATCATTTTATGTGAAAATGAAACTTGGGGAATGAACTAGGCTTCATGGATTCAGAAGACAAGATCTTGTCTACCCAAGTGCAGAACAACAGCAGTTATACATGCTTGGCTCTAGCCTCAAAGAAACATCTGCAAGACAGATCTCGTTTTCCACACCTCCGAGAAATCTTTAATTGCAGATTACCATGTGAGCCATTACATTTATGCAGTGAACTTCTAAATGGTGACTGACTGGACTGCCTTACTACCAATGGAGCTCGAGATCTTCATGCATCCGCATAACCTTGCAAAGGGTAGGGGAGAGATAAACTGCTCTCGTATCTCAACTACAGGGATGGCCGCAGATTGCTCCACACCAGTTTTGGAGCTGCGGGGGAACGTTTTCCTGCATGCCATATTTAACATGCCTCCCTTCATGGCTCGGAGACTGTCTTATTAAAAACCATGAAATTCTCTAGATGCGCACGAGGGAAGATCCACCAGTCTCATTGTTTATTTGATTTCGTTTCATGCTGTTCGAGCAATCAGCCTTGGACACCGCTAAGAAGCATGATCCTTCACCAAAGCAGCTACCACACCATCAGTACTATCAATGGAATGCAAGTGACTATATGAAGGAAAGGAGAACGCGAGAAATTTGTTAGCGGTATACCCGTACCGGCCCATGAAGCACGGCAATCCATGCGTTCTCTACGGAGTACGCACAATGTGGACATGCCGCCAACATAGAAAACCCGGGGATGGACAGCCACACCATTTGGGACCAATGGATGATTCCTCCAGTTAGTGGATATATTTCGCAAATCGACACATCATTTCCACCCCTCGGTTGAAACCAACCAAAAATTCGACTTTCAACGTTTGCTTTCCTCATCGTGAACACATCAGTTAAGCGTGTCAACAAATATGCTAAGATCACACTGGGGCAGATGTCAGCATATCCAGCAGCAACGACACAATCTTTATTTTCCGCCTGTTAGGGCTTGCGCAGCGGCGTGGTTTGCAAGGAATCAGTATTCGATCAA
The DNA here is from genome assembly GCA_002110485.1 of Emergomyces orientalis. Classification (NCBI taxonomy): domain Eukaryota; kingdom Fungi; phylum Ascomycota; class Eurotiomycetes; order Onygenales; family Ajellomycetaceae; genus Emergomyces; species Emergomyces orientalis. Next base: position 3,231,431 of record MOWL01000067.1, read on the forward strand.
GTTATGAGCACATTACGTTTCATGTATGTTTTATATATACAGCTCGTTTGTTCCCTCACGGCTATAAATAAACCTATCCTTGGCCACCGCCTAAGCAGCACTGGTCCATTGGAAGGGAGCGGGCATGGGTACGTCGAGGAATATCCTGTGGTTGGAACATATCAATCGTGGGAACATGGCAAATCAACTCACCATCCCTTGCCGCGACAGCTATATGGAGTAGAGTAAAAGATCTGCTTCAGTGCACAAATACTGGTTGTCGAACTCTCGGTTTCCTTGGTCGCGGCCCAACCCGTCCGTCCAGAGGTGTCCTAACGACTTTGGTATATCTGGTAACCACCTCGCCTAACTGCTGACGATTAACTGCCATGTCAGAGAAATCGGTTGTATTTTGAAGCCGCATTCAAATTGGCGCGGTGACTAAAAATAGCGGCGGCAATTGCGGTCTATTCGGGTTAAGTCGAGCTCATATTAGCTCTTGACATGCTCGTATCTCAAACCTCCATTTGAGGACGAAGCCCGCCCGGCCCCCCAACATGGGATGGGGTTAGTTCCTGTTTTGCTTCCCGCTGCCTTGGAGCTTGGCCTTGATTCTCACTGTTAGGCCGTTTGAGCCTCCCAACGTTCCAACCACTCATGTTCGCCAGAAATTTCAGGAATTTATTTATAAATCAGCCAATGGGCGGCGGGAGGCGGCGGGGAGGTACATAAGTCATCTAAAAGAATCGGGTATTTATTTTGGCTGGAAGTTCGAGCCATGAAAACTGATACTAGAACCTAATATCAGCTACCCAAACCTGTTATTCTAGGATGGTTACTTCATGCAATATTACCAACTCGCCGCAATCCGTCCACGGCTGGGTCTCTCAGAAAAATGTTCGAGGTACTTTTGACATAATATTATCTTGCACGGTGACCATTTTTCTCTGTGGTTGGTCTTCGCTTTGCGCCAATGTTCCTGCCCCAGGTCGAACCTGGGACCTCTTCAGAGACAAATTCCATCTATTCTGCCTTAACATGGCTGGCCCGGAGTTTATATTTCTCGGGGCCTTAGCCCAGTATACGTCCGCTCTTGAATTAACGAGGAAGTTTCAGAATTCAGGATTTCGGGAGTGGACCATCAAACACTCCTTTCTTGCTGATATGGGGGGCTTTTTTTTTCAGCCCCACGTGGGGTGGAAAACACTTCCAATAAACGCGAAGGAGTTACACTACTTGGTAATCAACGGCTACCTTGAATTCCCTGAGATAAAGGAGTCTACCATCTCCGATAAGAACAAGTCAGATGGCCTGGCAAGGTACGGCAGACCCCAGCTACCTTCAATACCTTTGCGAACAACTTACATTACTAGTACTCTAGGCTTATTAACATAATTCAAATATTATGGTTCACTATTGATACCCTAGCAAGAGCGTCGCGGAGGCTATCCATTACTACCCTCGAAATCACTACACTCGGGTTTATCTTTTGTACCTTTGGCACCGCATTTTGTTGGAGACATAAGCCGATGGATGTCGAAACGTCAATTATTTTGGAAAGTACCACCACTATGGAGAAAATTTTTACCGATGCTGGGAATGCTGCCTTATATCGGTACAACTTAACCCCTCTAGAATTTATCCGCAAAGAGGACCGGTGGGTGGGTAGTGTTGTATGGGTATATTTTGTCAATATTCTGCGACATCTGGGCGTTGTCCATACGGTGTCAAAGGCCCGGCCTGTTCAGAAAATCTCATCTTTTTGGTGTCCAAAACGCTCCAGAAATACCCGCCTAGTTTTCGTTGTCCTGTCGGGGGCGTATGGCGGCATATTCCTTACAGCATGGAATTTCCACTTCCCATCAGTAGCTGAGCAGATGTTGTGGAGGGTTACGTGCCCAACGACCCTCGGCTTGATAGTAATAACAGGTTTACTCGAGGGTATATTTTCTCCTCTTAACGACCGAGGAAATCCTCCCCATGATGAAGGTTTGTCATCTGTTAAAATTCCCAATCATCGCCTTAGCCAGGGGACTCCTTGTTGGATCCATTCAGAAATAATTCACCAGATCGTGACCCAGCCCTGGATGTGCCATTGCAATCGATATTATTTACCACACCATTAGCGGCCGTTTATGTCCTTTGTCGGGTATGCATCCCGGTGGAGGACATTATTAGCCTCCGAGAATTACCTGCGAGTGCATTTAAAACAGTTGACTGGGCCGAGTACTTGCCGCACTTCTGAAACGAGTTGACTATTCTATACTGAATATAGGCTCACTTTGATCATCGTTTTCTCTTCCCCATCAAAAAACGGCTACTCCAGATGAAAGCAAAGCTATATTCTAGATTGAATTTTGACTGCTGCTTCTCGAATTCTAGATTCAGGGGCCGGATCCGGCCATAAGGGAAATATGAGGTTGCCATGATTATTTGGGAAGGGGTTTAACGCAACATATATCGTGGTCACCGCGTTATGTTTCGTAGGTGACGGGTACTAGAAGTTTACAAGTATATATTAAAATTTATTAAAATTAGCATCTCTTTGGTAGCAATGATATTCCCGTATCTGATCTCCAGAGCAAAATTTTACAGCAAAAATTTAACAAAAATATAGGGCCGTAATATTTTAAGTTTTATTTTCTTCTCAGAGATTATAATCTATAGAAAATAGGGGTATAACTGCAAACCGTATGCAAAGGTGTGGCAATCTGCAAATCTTTCCCATGAGATGATGGCATGATATTGACTTCAAGCTCAACATCCTCTGGCGTTTTTCGTCCCAACCGAAATATAACTTTCCCCACATTTTCATTAAAGCTCCTTCTTCATATTTCATATGCAAAAGCCACTCCCAAAAACCGCTACAGATCTAAACTCGCAAGCATAAATAATTTTATGCAAATAGACTATAGTCCCCTGGCTCTGTCCGTACCGACCAGATCACCACTAAACCAAAGATGACCCCCTTAACCACACCCCACATCACAGCAAACAGTTTTTTAACAGCCACCAGTACGAGTTCTACAGCGGATGAACTAGAACCTACACTGCTATACTTCATCCCTGGTAACCCAGGCCTAATATCTTACTATCATACATACCTTTCACTGCTAAGTTCAAGCCTCTCATCCTGCGCCAATGATAGCGCTGGTGATAATGGAAATGGCGGCGCCAATAGCAACAGCAAGGACAATATGCCCCAATGCATCATCCACGGAAAAAGCATGGGAGGCTTCGAGATTATTGAAAATGAAGAAGACCTGAATAGTAACAGTCCTATTCTCACCAATATGGCACCGAAACAAAACGCAGGGATGGATGGGGAAACGCAATTGCAGCCGCATTATCAGCCAACAAATACAGAGCTGTACAGCCTCTCTGAGCAGATTGAGCATGTGGAGCGGAATCTAAACGATTTCGTCAGTGCCTGGTATGCGAAAAAAGAGCGGACGAAGAAGAAAGCCAACGACGGCCAAGAAAAACCGCAGAGGAAGGGTATTAAATTGATATTAATCGGTCATTCCGTCGGCGCGTATATCGCTATGGAGATCCTACGACGGCATAAGCAGAAGCAACCATCCGCTGGTGAAGTTGGAGGCACGGTGGACATCATCGGCGGAATCCTGCTATTTCCTACTGTGATTGATATTGCGAGGAGTTCGTCCGGGAAAAAATTAACTGTTCGTTTTATTCTCCCTCTCCTTCCAGCTGTGCATTTTCTCCCTTATATTTCGCAATATGATCCGTGTTCCGTCTATTCCAACATTCGTCCCATATACCAGGACACAATACGGAGTACTCTCCTTGCAAATGGCATCCCAATTGCTTTCTAACAGTCATTCAATTCGCAGCAACTCCTCCATATCCCCTACCTAGCCTTCCTCACAAGCGTGCTAGTTAAATTTTTGGTATTTGTACTGCCAGAATCTTGGTTACGCAGTGCGGTGGGGATGGCTCTGGGATCACCACCAGGAAACGCAATTGATACTACAGTGGGGTTTTTGAAAAGTAAACAGGGTGTTGAGCAGGCGATGTAAGTCATATATACTTTTCTGTATTAAAATATGCTCTCTTTTCTTCCTATCTATTGCTCTCTATCCCTCTTCACCCCTCCCCTGTTTCACTTCCACATTTGTGTGTATAGAATGCCACCCACATGTATGAACAAATGGTCAGTCGCATGACATTCCTTTCGTTATGAGTGGTCATTTACTGGTGGTACGTGCATGAAATGTGCTGGGCATTAAACACAAAATGTGCCAAATAGGAGGGGGAAGTGGAATTGCCGCAAAACCAACAGCTGCTTGCTAACATACTAACAACTGCCTATAGACACATGGCTGCGGACGAAATGCGCGAGATAACATCCGATAAATGGAGTGACGAAATATGGGGCATAGCCTCAACCTCATCTGCATCCTCACCCATGGAAGCTTCAACAGCAACTTCAACGCCAGCCAAGGCGCCACTGAATCTGGTTCTTTATTTTGCGCAACAGGATCACTGGGTAGCTGATCAGACGAGGGACGAGATTATTCGAGCTAGAGGCGGTATGGAGAATGGTACAAGTAGTAATGGCTCCAGGATGCAAGTGTGTGAGGACGGAGTGGTGCATGGATTTTGTATCCGTGAGTAATTGTTTCTTTCCGTTCTTTCGTAATTTCTCAACCCCTGTTTTTCTCTAACTTTATGAGCCTGTGAGACGGTCAACGATCTTTGTACGGGAAGCTCCAGTTTGACTAACTCCTTTCCCATTCCTCATATATAGGGCATAGCGATCTCATGGCAAAGAAGACCGCCGGGTGGGTGAGGAATATTATCCAGGGGCGATAGAATGGCCAACGGTTCATGAGAGACACGTAGACAAATAGACAATATATAGACCCATGCTCTCCTTAGCCCCTTTTTCTTGTCTGATAGAGAGATCCGATAGAGAGATGGTGCATCGGGATGGTGAATATAATATCGAAGGGTATCATAAACACCCACAGAACAGCCTGTCCAGTTCTTTCTGTGAGTGCCCATTCGCACCCATAAAAGGCCCAAGACAAAATATAGCGAAATTGCCTACAGATGGCTCCCAAATGACTATGCAGGACCTTGGTACGCCTTTCGGAAAAGAGCGCCAAGTACATCACTTCCCGCAGTTGTTGTCGGCGGCTGCGGCGGAGCAGCAGGCGGAACCGGCCAGTCCCCGCTTCCCTGCTGCTGGTGATGTTGTTGATGTTGCTGTAGCTGCTGGTGCTGCGCCAACTGCGTTTCAGAATCGATAGTCCGTAACCCGGGACTGTGGACCTTGACGCTCCACTCATCATCCTGCTGCCTCTGCTGTCCAAACAGCTCCTTCAGTGAAATCTGCCGGCCCATAGGGACACCACCCTGATACAAACCCTCGTCACCAAGAACCTGAGCATCATTCTGGTTGCGTTCCGCAGCAGCCCTCTCCAGCGCAAACTTCTTACTCTCCCCACCATGCACCGCACACTCCTTAATAACTTGCGCATTCAACGCCCTAGTCTCCGCCGTAGAGCTAGGCGGGGGCTCGGAGAAGATCCAGAGTCCATATATAACCGACTGACGACCGTCTGCCGACTTTATCGTGGTCGCGCCAGGTTCCACGCCTGTCGACATAACCTTCAAAATGACATATTCCTCCGTAACCTCCACATCATCGCCGTCCGCTAGCTTGGCTTCGAAATTCTGCATACCGCGCCGGTTCAGGACTAGCACGCTATAACGCTCTTCGCCCAGCTCGCCCTGGGTCAGCTGACAGACAAACATGGTACCTTCTATGCCGCTCTTTTCCCATAGCTGCGTAGTAGCGCTGAAAATGTAGACGACGGCGTACGGGGCCAGGGAGAGGATGGAATGGATGGCTGGATTGTGGCGCTGGAGGACAGCCAAGTTGAGCTCTTCGTTCGTGCGCGTTGGGGGTTTTAGCTGGGAAGGATCAGTGGCCATGGAGGGGGAGCCGTTGGCGGCAGTCTGGGTGTCCGATATGTAGTTGTTTTGGATATCTGATTCGTAGTCGGAGGGCTGGGCCAGATTTGAGGGATTGCGGTTGTGGGAGGATCGGTAGGAGGGTTGTTGCTGATTGTTGTTGCTGGGCAAGTTATTGCGCCGGTCTTGACCCCGTCTGAATGTCATGGCTGCGGCTGCGGCTGCGGCTGCTGCTGTTATTATGTTATGTTTATGCTGCTGTTGGGTGATGGGGCGTGGGATAGTGAAAAGGAAGGCGGAAGTGGTGTGGATTTATATCCAAGGGCTGAGGGTGGTGAGGATAATTGAGTGTGGGGCGTGGTTAGTGAGTTAAGGAGTGGCTGGAACAAAGCTCGGCGCCATCAATGACAACTACATCCACCAACACCTGTAACAATTGAGATATCCCGTAACTTACATAATAATCCCAAGTAAATCTATGTCTGTCCACAGCGAAGTGCGATAGTAACTGATGTCCTTTGAATAGGCTCATTCGTTTCCCCTTCACCTACACCTAGGCGGACGTATTCTATACGAGTGGAGTTTACTTAACTTGCCACACCAGCCTAATAATTATCCAGCTGACCCCTGGTTAGCACTAGGGCGATACGCCCTTGTGGACATCTCCGTCTTCTTTTGAATCCTTCGCTGGGAAAGAGACTCAATGTGCTTACGTTTGTCGCCATGAGGAGCAGATAAACGTGGTTGACCTCTTTCACATACTCATCCTCAACCATCATCCACCGTCCGCAGACCATGTCTCTCTGCGACTCCCCAAACCCCACCTCCGGTCCCGCAGATGCGCCAGGCGCATTCCCAGATACTCTCGACAACACAGACGAAGATGGCCCCCTATCCTCTGATCTCCAGTCTCTCTCTCGAGCCGTCAAAGCTAGGAGGTCTGAATATACCCGCTCGCGACAACTCCGCATAAAGATCGGAACGTGGAATGTCGCTGCCTTATCCGGGGCAGAGGACGATGTCGGGTATTGGTTCGCTAAACGATCTGGACGGTCACCGGATTTACCGTCCAAGGCCTTTGGTGACAGGACAAATGAGCTATATGTGCGATCGGGGGATACGAAGAAGGCCCATAAAAGGCCTGGCGAGGCGGGATCCTGGGTCGATCAGGAATTGGTGGGTCGCGGTTCTGTACAGTTAGCCGCTGGCAGCCCCTCTTCATCTGTACCTGGGGTTCCGGGAACCGATAATATCGATATATATGTGCTGGGACTACAGGAAATTGTGGATGTTTCATCCCCGTCAGAATCGCTGAGGCCATATGTCGACCCCACGCCGTCCAATAAATGGAAGGCAGCCGTTCAGAATGCGCTACCCCCAGGGTACGAAATGGTAGCATCGCAGCAATTGGTGGGCCTTCTTTTACTGGTATACGCATCTCCATCAGTGGCGCCAACGATATCTTCTGTTAGCTGCGTGGGTGTAGGGACTGGGATGATGGGGTATATGGGAAATAAGGGCGGAGTAGCTACACGAATAGTTGTCGGTGGAACAACTCGACTCGTCTTTATCAACTGTCACCTAGCGGCCGGTGCAGATAAGAGCAGTTTAGACAGGAGGAACTGGGATGTTTCGCAGATCATCAACCGCGCCAGATTTGATCCTATAGAAGAGGAAGAGGATATCTTGGGAGACGACGGTAATACGATCGGGTATGAAGACTTTGCTTTTTGGTTCGGGGACTTCAATTATCGTATGGACGATATACCCGGTGACGACATACGGCGGCTACTGCATTTACATACTGGAAATAAATTCCGCGCTACCAGGTCTCCTGTTATCCCCGATGAGAATGCGAGTCCTTCCCCACCAGCCCAGAGTAGCAATGGTAATAGTATTGGTTCGTCTAGCCAGTCGCCAATAGATATAATGCCATACGGTGGATCTCCTGAGCCATCTATAACGCTGGAGGACAACTCTATTATCGAACCGCTTCTTGATCCAACATCACTTGAGACTACCCTCGCTTCTTTACTCCCTCACGACCAGCTGCACAGACAACAGCGGGACGGGAAAGCCCTGCAAGATGGCTGGAGAGAGGGAGACATTTCCTTTTTACCAACGTACAAATACGACATTGGGACCACGGGTACATTCGACTCGAGTGAAAAACAACGTGGGCCTAGCTGGTGCGATCGAATTCTATTCCGGACGCGGCATGATTATTTAGATTATAAACGGAAAATTAAAGAAGCTGAAGAAGCAAAGAAAAGAGACGAAGAAATGAAATCCCTTGGCCTAGAACAGCAAGCGGAAGATGATAACGTTCTATTTGACTACGACCCGGACTTAGATGGCGCCCATGATTATGACGAACATGAAGACGTAGTGGAGCCTGCAGACCCTTCTTGTAATGGCCAGTTGGAGCACAAAGACACGATCCAAATAAATTATTATACGTCACATCAGGAGATCGTATCCTCCGACCACAAGCCGTTGGACGCGGAATTTACCCTGACTTTTGATGCCGTCGATCCGGAGTTGAAGGCCAGAGTACATCAGGAAGTTGTTCGAGAATTGGATAAGGCAGAAAACGAGGGTCGACCGGGAGTGACAATTGTTGTAGAGAATCAGCTGGAGGACAACGCAGTGGATAGCCAGACATCCTCTGTTGCGAATGATCCGAATGCTGTCAATTTTGGCCAAGTACGATATGATGTTCCCGTGTCGCGAAGCTTGACCGTTGCCAATACAAGCGGAGCCCCGGCGATGTTCGGTTTCCGTTATCGGCCTTCAGACGATAGGGACGAGAGTGGTGCAATTTCACCCTCTTGGCTTCATCTTCAAGTAGACGGGACTGCTGACGACGCTGGCCAGCAGCCCAAGAGTCGCCCGGAGTACACACTACAACCTGGTGAAACGGTAAATGTACAGCTTGTCCTATGTATATATGATATTAATTTTGTTCGAGGGTTAAATAATGGAGAGGCGAAAATCGAGGACATACTGGTTTTACGGGTCACAAACGGGCGGGATTACTTCATTCCGATACACGCTTCCTGGCTTCCAACATGTTTTGGCTTTTCTTTAGATGAACTTACGCGGATGCCTGAAGATGGGGCTCGACATCTTGGTAGCAACGCTCAATCGTTACGCTCGAACGAAAATCAGAATAAACAAGGCACCCGTTTGTCAGCTCCTCGTGAACTGTTCCGATTGACAGAGGCGATAGCTGAGCTTACAGAACGAGCTGTCGCGGAATGGGGCATGGTTGGGGATAATAATTCCGAAAATGATCCGCCGCCGTGGGATTCCAAGAAACTGGGATGGCCTTTTGAAGAGGAAACATGGACATTCACAGATAATCGCGAACGATATTACCTTCTATCCCACGTCCGAGATGCTTTGGACACCAACGCGCCTCTATCATCCGTATTTCCCCCTGAACTCCCATCTCAACATAGAGTCGAGCTCTTCTCGGAAACCCTCCTGTCCTTCCTCAAATCTATCCGCGGCGGCATGATCACCGCACCGCTCTGGCACGAACTAGAACGACAAATAATAAATAGCGAAAAGTCCAAATCCCCGCCATTATCCATCGAACAATCCCAATCGCAAATCCTCGAAGCCCTCTCTTCCTCCCCGGCCCACAGTGTCTCCTTCACTTTCCTCACTTTCATGCTAAATCGTGTCGCCAACGAAATTGCCCCACTATCACCAACTGTCGCTCAATCAACGCCGCTATCCCCGACAATACCCAAACCTTATACACCCCTGAAGACCCCATCGATATCCGAAACCTCTTTATCCGATCCCGCTTTATCAACACCAGCTTCTCCTTCTTCAGCCACCTCAAATTCTGCATCGCTGCCCTCAACCAATGCTATAGCTAGAACGTTTAGCATCCGCCTAGGGAAACCGGCCAACCGCAGATCGTCCACTGGACCCTACATGGACGCTTCCTCCGCTTCCACTGCGGCTGGTGCCGCGGCAGCAACGAAAGCAACGGCCGCGGCCACAAGGCGGCAAGCAGTCAACAAAATGTTCACGAAAATATTTGCTGAGGCGATTTTTTCGAGTGATATTCCGCGGCCGGAGAAGGATAAAGAGAGGCGGGCGTGGGAAGAGAGGCGGAGGCGAGTGCTCGAGCCGTTTTTGGAGTAATTCTCATTCTTCAGCCCTTTTGCTTCGCTGCTTCTTCCTTTTTGTTTTCGACGAAGGATTCTTCTTTTAAATTATATATTCTATGTGGGTTACGAAGGGTTTTTATTGCGATGTTCTTGTTCCTTTGTTTTCTTCTTCTTTCCAACGTCGTCGCTGGCTACTCGTCTGCGGTGACTGGACTAGATGATATATACTACACGTCGCGAGGCGTTCTGTGCTGTTTGAACGAATGTACGAAATTTCATTTCACTTATCAAATTTCTCACAATACTACATATTCAATATACACACATATACCCCCAAACGAATACTCGGATCCATGCTCAGCAGCAGGTAGACAGGCCAACTTAATTCTAGCCGAGTCCTGCCAAACTAAGTTTCCAATTCTGGATCCAAAAGAGTTTAGCGCAGTCACGGGAACGACCCGCTCCTCGGGAATCTTCCCTATTTCAACTTAGTGGCCAACTCTAATCACCAACCTTAATATTTCCCGTAGTTACGGCTCAACCTTCTTTTCGAAAGCATATCTCAACCAAGCAAGAATTATGGAAGCCAGGTTTCAGTTCAACCACCAGAAATCAAAATAAAATTTATGAAACTCACGTAATGTCCAAATTATATCTATTGGCTTGACATATGGAGAAAAATAGAGGGCGAAAAACGCTGTTGCTAAAGAAAACGGTTCGAAAAAGGAGTTCGAAAGGAGTTCGAAAGGAGCAGGAAGGCAACAAGGCAGCTTGGAAAGCATATAAATGCTTGTTCTGCACTTGTCTCGAGCCTAGCTTACTCACCTAACAGTGCTCTACTTCCGAAGAATACTCTTCTATTTATCTTATTATCTCAAGCCCACGTGTATATCAAAACATTTCCACTCGGGTGGTTGGATGGCATTCATCCACTAGTCCCTAGGTATTAGTTTCCCACGGAGCACAACACCTCGTCGCCAATTAATCCCCTATTAAGACAACCGTATTTTAACACCGCTCATTTATTATATAACTAAATCAAAAATCAACCATGCCTCGCGCAGCACAACTCGCAGCCCCTCCTCTAACCCTGAGGCGCCCTTCAATCACCACCCGCCTGAGACGAGAAATGATATCAACGAGGTAGGTAATCACTAAACAACTTGTCATTTCTTGAGCTGGGCAATGAATATTACCCTCCACTAATCAAGTCATTGACAGTGCCGTAGGCGCAATGACAGTCAAAGTAACGGCCCCTGAAGAACTCGATCGAAACGGCCATCGACGAACTTTTCAGGGAAATGAGCTCCTTATCAACGCGAAATGAAACCATCCTGCAGCGTTTGAGTTTGCTAAATATAAAGCTGTCTGATATGCAGGCGTCATGCACAACCTCCAAGAATTCCAGCATTGATAGTAGAAGGCAGAGAAAATCTACCACCAGTCAATTCCTTTGATGATAAAGCCAAGATTCTGAGACAAAGGTTCTTCCCCCTGCCACTAGTCAGTGACAACAGGGACATGGAGGAGGCGGAACACCCACTGAAAACAACAGAGACAATAAGCATCACAGAGGAGAAAATGGCCGCGCTCATAGCACATCTACCAAGCAACAAAGCACCAGGTATCAATGGAGTCTCCAATGAATTTCTGAAAATGCTGGGACCAAGCTTCACAAAGGCTATGACAGAGCTCACACTGGCATGCTGGGAATGGGAACACTACCCGGAGATATTCAAGACCGCTCGAACAGTGGTACTGAAAAAACCAGGAAAAGGGGATTATCAAAAGGCAGAGGCATGGAGGCCCATTGCCCTACTGGATACAATGGGAAAAATAATAGAATCAGCCACCGCGCAGGAACTCAGACAGCTAGTGGAAACACTCAATCTACTGCCATCTCAACAGATGGGTGCTAGGCGGGCCAGATCAACCGAAACAGCAGTATCACTACTGCTAGCACAAATTAGAACAGCATGGAAGGAGTCAGACACAGTGGCCACAGTTCTATCATTGGACATCTCAGGAGCTTATGATAGAGTGCTCAAAGACCGACTCACACACATTCTTCGCATGAAGGGCCTACCAAGACAGCTGACAGGGTGGATACACTCATTTATGTCAGATAGACGATCCACGCTCACATTTGAAGAACAGGAAACTGAGGCCTTCAATATTCCAGCTGGAATACCACAAGGATCACCTCTCTCCCCCATTCTCTTTCTATTTTACAATGAGGAACTGCTCCGGATATGCTCACCCTTGAATAGATCAGTGAGCTGCATAGGATTTGTGGATGATGTCAATATAATAGCATACGGGCCATCAACTGAAGCAAATTGCGCGCAGCTCACACGGGTGCACGCAGAATGTGAAGAATGGGCAGGAAGACATGAAGCTATTTTTGCTCTGCAGAAGTATGAGTTGATGCACTTCACTAGAGCCTGAACTTGATTCAACTTGAATCACTCTCTGAGACTGTCTCAGCAAGTTATCAAGCCACAGAAGGTGATGAGAGTTCTAGGAGTATGGCTGGATTCCAAGCTTCAATGGAAAGGTCACATGGATGCTATAGCAGGAAAAATGAAGTCACAGATAAAGGCACTATCACAGACAACACAGGCCACCTGGGGAGTCCCCCTACATCAAGCTAGAACAATATACAACATGGTCATACGGCCAGCTATAGCTTACAGCGCACTGGCATGGCATCAACCGCGCATCAAGCGCGAAGGACGCATGCGCAATAAACAGCGCACAGAGGGCCTAATCAGAACACAGAATGAATGCCTGAGAATAGTAGCTGAAGCATACAGAGCAACACCAATATCCACACTGGAAGCAGAGACATACACACCACCCCTGGACATCTATCTTGATGGAGTTGTGGCGCGCGCCACAAAACGACTGAAGGCCTCTGAAATGGCAACACAAATTGAAGAGGCATGCACAGCAGTGAGAGTCAAACTCAGATGAAGAGGCACAGTGCACAGAAGACTCATTGAGAAGGTGATTCATTCAGACAGTCTGCCTGAAAATTGAGAGAAGCTTTGAGTGGAAAAGAGCAAGTAAGAGACTACTCAAAGCACAAATTCAGCAGCAACACAGCACTTCTCACATGATGAATGGGTGCGAAAAGAAATCCTGAGTAGATGAAGAAAACAATGAAGAGCTAGAGCACCTTTCTGGTGTGAACTCTTTGATCAACCCCCAGACAAAAGCATTCTGAAATGACACAAGGGTCTAAGCAAGGCCAGAAGCTCGCTGATAATTCAACTAAGATCAGGGAAAACAGGGCTGGCAGCCTTTCTACATAAAAGACGAGTACCGGATTTCCCATCACCAGCATGTGAATGTGGCTATTCAAATGAAACAGTGATGCATGTGATAGTTCACTGTGATAGATTCCAGCACAGTCATGGGAGTCTGCTGCATGAGGGCAGAATTGACAAGAAATGGCTATTGAACACCAAAGAAGGGCTACACTGTCTAATAAAATGGTGGATCAAGCAGGGAATTCTACCACAGTTCTCACTGGCAAAGACACTGAGTGTCTATCAGACAGAGGAGCAGCAATCTATCACATCTCAATCAAGCATACGCAGACCTCAATAAACACCATGCTGAAACCGCTGAAAGCGCGCTTACCACACAAAATCAGTGCTCATGGCACATCCCCACACTCATTTCAGGCTAAAGACGCGGCTCTCTATGCTTCAGAGCGCAGTTGGCGTCTTTCACTCACTCACTCACACGCGGGCGCATTTTCAAAAATGCTCAGTGTAATTTTTCTTTATTTTTAATTTTTCTTTTCTCATCCCATTCTCTTCTCTTCTTGAGGACAGCAGTTGCTGGTCCCCGGTAGCCTGAAGTCTCACAGAAACTGTTGCATACATTTATTAGTGCATGAGGTTTTTAATCCAGCAGTAAGCTCTCTTATTGCATGGTTTTCCTTGTTAGATAAAATAAATAGTTTCCCACATATCCCTGAGATTAAGTGGTGTATAATATAATAATAATAATGATATGCAGGCGAGTATGATAAGCTCGTCGCCGTCGCCGTTTCCTCCTGTTACTCTAGCAATCCAGCCGACATATGACAGGGAAACTAGTTCTGGCAATTCCTCACCGCCAGGGATTCTTTTAACGTTTACAAATGGCGACAATGATAATGGTGATACTAGTAGCGGAAATAGGAATATTAGAAATGCAAGTGTTAATGTTGACGACGAGTATGAATGGCTGAGCTGCCGAGATGGGGAGGCGTTGCATGATATTACGGGTGAGAGGGAAGAGGATGGTCAAAACAATGGAGTTGATAAAGAAGAAGTAGATGGTCATAATCATAATGACGAAACCCATGGGACTTTCTTTATCTGAGCTTTGCTTTTTTTTTAATTCGTTCGCTTGTTCGTGCGTTCGTCTAAGAACGGGATGGAAATGCGATACTTACCGCTGCCCCACCCCCCCCCCCCCCAAAATGTAAATTTTTGTTTTCTTCTTAACTTGGATACGTCCGATAATTTCGTATTTCGTTTGTTGCTATATAATAACATTTAATTTTGGATTTGGGGCGTTGAATATCATATTTTTCGGTTCTCTTTTATGACCTTTCCAAGCCAGACCCTGTGAAGCCCATACACTAATTGCGCCCTGTCCTCCATTCTTTCTGCCTTCATTTGTGAGACAGCCAAAAAAGTAAAGGCCCAAATCATACAAAGAGAGAGAGAGAGGTAGGCAGGTCCTGAGAAATGAACAGGGATATTGCGAAGGAAACAAAAGGTCCCGGTGACTCTTTTTTTTTTGGGGGGGGGGGGTGGGAGTGGACAGACTCCAACCTCTTCTTTTTTATATTAAAAAGGGTGATTTGCGTGTGTGTGTTGATTAAACTTAATACAAATAATAATAGTAATAACAATAAATTATTAAAGGAACATTAAGTCATTATAAGAGCAAGCAAAGCAACGCAAACTTAAAAGCAAATTTGAAAAAGCTTCAAAACCCAAGTCAACAAGTTAAGAGAGAGAAGAGAAAGAAGGAAATAAAAGGCCCCATACACAAACAACATTTTCGCTAGTCCCATAGAAATTTCATTCATCTCAGATATCCCCTCCCTACCCCCGCCTGGTACAAAACTCCGCCTGCCTGCCTGCTTGCCTATTTACCTACCCACCTACCCCACGAACAAACGACAGAGAATAAGGACGCACCAATCATTAGAAGTGGAAGGGGGGAAATCAAAATATGAAATATAAAAAGTACAAAATAAGATTCCAAATACACAAAATAAAAATAAAAATAAAAATAAGAGACAAGAGAAATTCCCAAGATATCATAGCCCAATATCAAATACCAAATATACCAATATCACCAAAACCAAGACCAAGAAGTAGATCAAGCCAAAGGGAAAAAAATGCATACCACAGAATATATGTAGAGAGATAAAGAGACAAAAAACAAGGGGGAGGGGGGGAATAATAAAAATAAAAAGTTATTCCGATCCAATCCGATTCAAATTCCAACAGAAAAAGAAAAAAAACGAAATTCACAATATAATTGGGTGGGGCAATATAAAAAAAACCACAAAATCGGATGCTCCGTCCGTCCCATTTCAATCCGTCCAAAAATTGAAACCCCAAGAATATAACGAAAAAAAAAAAAAAAAAAAAAACAACACAACACACACACACACACACATCCACACACACCCAAAGAAAAGTCCAAGCCCCATACCCCCCGTTTTCAAAAAGAAAATATGGAGGAAGATAAAGTGAATAAAAGAAAGAAACATGCCCTAGAGCTTCCCAAGCCAAATCGAACCAAAGGCATAAAAAACAGCTCAGCCAGACATCTGTAAAATGAGGGTGGCAAACAACAACAAAACAAGAACAACCAAAAATACCAACAATAGACTAAGAAAGAAACCGAAAGAGAAAAAAAAAATAAAAATTACCATCCATGTTTTGTTCCCTTTTTCCCCCCTCCCCGCCATCCACCCCCCTGAAAGCAAGAAAAAATAATGAAAATGAAACTGAAAATGAAAATCCTTTCTCCAAATGCAATTTCTTGTACAAAATAAATAAAAGATGGGGGGAAAGCAAAACAAATTCGTTCCAAGCCTCTCCCCAACGCCAGCAAACCCCCGGAAAAGAAAGGTAACAACCCCGGTTCCATTCCTGAATCACGCGCGCCAGCCCCCCCAAAAGAAAGAAGTGGAGAGAATGAAAGTCGAAACGCCCTGTCTGGGGGCGCAAAAGAATAAGTCGTGACGCTATGACTTTTTGTCTGTCCCCATCCCCCAACGATGTGTCCTGTTTCCTCTAGCCCCAGACAGATGCCTGGACGCCCAATGAGTTCTTGGATCTCCAGACGCCGCTTCCATTGCCCCAGCCCAAACCAACATGGCCAGAGGATTCATTCACCCCCGAGCCAGAGGCGGGTGCAGTGGTTGAGTTGGAATGGTTGGATGCAGAGGGAGTAGACCGCTCGTTCCCGTTACCGCCCGTGTTTGTATTGCTCGCAGCGTCGTTTGGAGCGAAACCGTAGCCCAAGGGAGAAGGGAGTGGGGTGGTCGAGCGCTTATTCAGCGCTGGGTTGCTCGCCTGGTTGCCGGTGGATTGCTGGGCAGGACGAGACCCGATGGGCCCAACAGATGTAACATTTTGCTTCGACCCTAGCTGACGAGAAGAGGCGGATTCAGCGTTGCCACCGCCAGGCGATGAGGTAGACGTATGCGGCTGCTGCTGGCCGGGGTTGGTGTCAAAGATACTGTACGAGGTCGGTCCAGAGCTGGGTGAGGCATTGCTGTTGGCAGGGGAGCGGGATTGAGGAACGACAGGAGATGGCCTGGTGTTGGCTCCCGATGTGGACTGGGGACCGCTTTCGGAGCTACCCTGCCCCTGAGCTTGGCTAAGGCCAAATGGATCTACACCTCTAGGGGAAGGGCCTCGCCCCCCGGTGGTAGTGGTTGTCGGGGTGCCGGAAGCTTGGTTCTCCTGGCGAGAGCTATGATGCTCCTCGCCAACGCCGCCATTAGGGTAGAAATCGGGACTAGCATTGCCATACAAAGCACGGCGTTGGCGTGCAATCCATTCGCGTCGACTTTCTTCGCTCATCGCAGCGGGGCTCATGGAACGATCGGATTTGTTTCCAGACATTTCGGTGGAAAGGCCTTTTTCCAATGCAAACCCACGTTAAGATACAAGTACGAAACATATGAACATATGGATTTTGGCAGAAAGAAGAAGTAAAAGAAGAAAAAGAAGAAGAAATGACAGGGAGTCGTATAGAACGCAAAATAGTAATGGTAAGACATAGTGGTCCGAGAAATAAAAAGGGAATTAAAACAGCCAATAGGAAACAAAGATATCAAGGAAGGAAACGAATAGCAACGCTCGTCACGTACGATGGATCTGCTGCTGATGGTGATATTTGCGGAGCTCTCCCTCGCGCTGTGCTGCCATCCGTCGCTTTGCCTGCATCATCTGCTCTACTTCGTTTGGACGGCCCTGGTAACGTTGGGCAGCATAGAAACCTTGCACGTTGGATGCAGAGTGGGGCCGGAGTGATTCGTAGTCGCCAATCGAGCTATGGCGCTGGGGGATTGCGCTCATCATGCGAGGATCTTTTGAGACATATTTTAGGATACGAGAACCAAAAGCGGGGCGGGTTGATGAAACATACCATAATCCGGATAGGGACGGTTCATCATCAGAGGGACAGACTCCCGACGAGGAAGAGCATTAAACAATTTCCCGCTCTTCACAAGGTTATCAATGGCGCGATCAACCTCTTTTTGTCTATCAGCCTGTGGTCCAAAAAGAAAACCCAAACGCATCAAGAGCTTATGTATTGGTTTATAGTGCAACCAAGAAAAAAAAAAAAAAAAAAAAAAAAAAAAGGGCAAACATGGAGGAATGGTTCATACCATCAAACTGCGATGAAAAAGCGGCTGCATCATCCCGTTGAGAGGTGGAACTGGTGCCTATACCCATAGAGAAAGTGTGTTAGAAGATGACATCCAGAATAACGGCCAGCGGATGATGACAAACCTGATCGCGAAGGAGGAGCCGGTTGCTCCCAGGATGCTTGGCGCATGGGAGCCTGCCAGCCCTGAGGTTCATAATATGCCATGATTATCGGCCCAGAATGTATCTCAATATGCAAAGGCCAACGAGAGCAAGCTTATAGGATAGGGCAATGCAGGAGAAGTCGAGAAAAGGAGTGTATGTGCGCTCGGGAGGTATCGTCACCACTTATTTCGACCTAATAAATGGTAAAAAGGCTGGTAAGCGCTAAGATAGAGGTAACATCAAGAGACAACACGTCAAAACAAGCGACAGACGAAGGGATGGAGGATGGAGGAAATATAATAATGGGGACTCGGGCAGGTTGAACCTAGAGAGGCCAAGGGCAAGAGGCGCGAGAAGAGGAGGAGAGGAGGTCGTTGTCGATGTCGATGTCGGGTGTTCGTGCAGGTAGGGGATGGATATTGTTGATTGCATCAAGTCCTTTCAGCTCTCTCTCAACCTAAATTTTTTGCCTCTTTTGGTGTAGCCTAGCAGATTGACATGGCCTTGACAGAGGGACGAGATGGGCAAAGCTTGATTTTATTGGATAGTTGTGGTGTGTGGTGGAAGACAAATGGCAACTCGTAATCCCGAGGTAATAAAAGAGCAGAAAACCGAAATGGCACCACAGGGCGCCGTAAACCAACAATACATACAAAAGGAGTGCGACACTATGATGTCGAATAGTTGTTCCCTTGGGATTTAACCATTTAACCACCCACGGGTCGGTTTGGGGGGAAGCCAATAGCAGATAGGCGAAATTACCCCCTGACGACGAACGAAGGAGGGGGGAAAGCAAGAGAGAGAGAGAGAGAGAGAGAGTGTGTGTGTGTGTGTGTGTGGGAGGGAGAGAAAGGAGGGAACTCGAGAGCGGTCGGAGATGATGGTGGAAGAAGAGAGAGAGAAAAGAAAAGAGAGAGGAGAGTTTGTTTGAGGGAGAGTGGGAGTGGAGTGAGGAAGTGGAGAGGGAGAGAAACTTGAAGAGTGAATAAGGGCCTTGAGAGAGAGAAAAAATAATTAAAAAAAAAAAAAAAAAAAAAAAAAAGGCGACGCCTCAATCGCCAGCCTGACAGAAAAGGGAAAAGCGGCTGCGGTAATCAGTCGTTAGCGGCGGCGCTGGTCGGGTTGGGGATACGCACATTTTATATACTGTATGTAGTTACGGTAACCAGCCTTACCAGCATCTCCCCGCCTGGGATGACAATTGCAAAAAACTTCCCTCTTCCTCATATATTGGTTCGGTTTGGTGAATGAAGCTTGTTATTGATGGAAAATACCTAGGCATCGTCCTTGTCTCCCTTTTCTTTCCCCACGAAATAAAAATACGTATTAATAGAAATAAATATCTGGAAATAACCGGCTGTACTTTGGCTCTCGTCCCAGGAAACCCTCGTTAACCAACCCCGGGAGCTTGGAACCCTGCCTTTGCCCGACGCAAAAGTGTTGCATTCTTTATCCATCTCCATAAGGTATAACTAGTACTACATGAAAATGCTTTGTCGACATATTTCCAATCTCAGTTTGCACACACAAGAGGAACAGCAAGCAATACAGCAAGCATACACTCTGATACGCGCGCGTTACATACGCTGGCAACTTATAATTAATTAATTACGGCTGGCAAAATTGCTTTTGTTCTTCAATTTCGCAGGTTGCTTCTGTTCGCTTTACACCAGAGGAACCTCTAAATGATGCGACGTATTTCTTTATTTATCAAATTGATACTCCAAATATCCTCCCAGACAATGAAACCTTCAACATCTTTTGCCTTCTTTTGGCCTTAACCTGACCACCAAAAAACACCCGCAAATTCCCCTCTAACCCCCCTCTCACTCCACACTGAGCTCCCTCCCTCTGCATAAACTAAAGATCATACCTAGGTAGCCCCAGACCCTTTAAGCGGGCCTTTCCGTCCATCTGTGCATCCATCGAGTGCGTTTGTAATATTTATATATTCATTCCGCGCGCCTGTTCGTCCACCCATGATATAGAAATCTTTTATCAACATACGTATATATATTCCGTGTTCCAATAAAAGGAATAGAAAATACATGAACAGCCCCCCAAACCAGAAAAATAGAAAAGGCTAGAATATCCCACCCCCACGAACTACGGTGGGTATTTACCTAGGTGGTTATAACACGTGGAGATTGTAACAAACGATTTGAATGGGTGAAACAATGCTCCGATCTGTGAGAGCCACGGTGGGCGGCGTAGCTATGGAAACTACATGTGCAAAGCAAGCTAGAAGCAGAGGCTCAGAAGAGATCTTGCTCATAACATCGCCCCCAGTACAAATAGGGGATGTTTCACCTCGCCCAGCTCCATCGAGAGGGTATTGGAACTGGCACTTCTATGGAGCAAGCGGAAGCATAGATATTCAATTCCATTTTTGACCCTGGAAATTTGGGGCTAAGTATATTTCCTTGTCGTCAACATTTAACTCGCTGAACCATAGGATTGAACTCAAAGAGCCCACGTCCAGAAGATATCGTGTTTAGCTTCCTCGTGACGAAAACCACAACTTCCATATATAGATGAAGAATTTGCATGTGTTCTTTCTTGTGTTTTAGGCTCAGAGTCACTATCATCTGTTATGTAGGGAAGTACCGGTGGCCTGCTGATGATTTGAGGAGCGTGGTGCAATTAATCAACAAGGGAGGAATAAACTAGGGGTGCAGCCAACCTTGACAGGTTCGTTTCGATCGAGGTCAGTCTTGTTTGTCAGCATCAGTGTCCTCCGGGTGTGAATCTTCCTAAGTATTGATATAGTGCAGCCGAGATTCCTAAAAATAATATAAATGGCGGATATTTTCTGCAGGGTGTTCGCAGCCCATCATGCAAAAGTTGGCATGGCAAGTATGCATTATGGGGAGTCTAGACAAAGTGATAACAATAAATTAGAAGCTTTCAAAAGGAGCATTATACTCGGTACAATTGATTGATACTCATGTGGCAGGTTCGAATTAATGTTGTTAATGACAATGAAGAATCTTGTGGTAGCGAGAATGATCATTCAACGGGTTCATCTTGCACTGGTGTAGTTGTTTCTGTCATGTATTATATTACAGATGTCTCTGGTTTTCAAACTACATTGAAATATCTAGATTGAACTATTAGAGTGTACAGTAGAATAGAAGTAGCTGA
The DNA here is from genome assembly GCA_002110485.1 of Emergomyces orientalis. Taxonomy (NCBI): domain Eukaryota; kingdom Fungi; phylum Ascomycota; class Eurotiomycetes; order Onygenales; family Ajellomycetaceae; genus Emergomyces; species Emergomyces orientalis. Next base: position 3,252,699 of record MOWL01000067.1, read on the forward strand.
AAAATGATAATTGTATAATTTAATCACCTTTTACTCTGGCAAAATGTGTATCCAGGTAATGAACTATCCAGACCCGTATGAACATTTAACTAATCCCTGTAGATGATATTTGTCAGAGAAGATTAATTATTTTGTACCAAAAGCAGTTCATCTTAGCAGCGGCACAGAGAGCTCTCCCGAGTAACCATGGGCAAGCCATATATGAACCACATGCGTTCTCCTAGCTATGGATGGCCCTATTTCTCTTAGTGACCGAGAGCAGTCAGAACTCATTATTAGGGTTGCATTATTGGTGTCAGGCTGGCTGTGCTGCTATGGATAACGTGGTTGCTTCATCTTTAAATGCCGTCCCAACAAAGCTGTTCTTGGGTCTAGAAACACAAAATCAAAATAACTCTGAAGAGTGCTACAGGAAGTAATAGACGGGAGGGCAACACCAACTTTTGCTATGCCTATTTATTTGAGTGGATTGCCTACTCCCTATCTAGGAGTCAGAGCCCCGCATAGCCAATGCCAGCAGCAAATTATGAGAATATTGGTTGAAATTCCGGCTAGGCAGGCGTCAAATCTCGGTTGTAAGATCCCCTTTGCAGGGACTCCATGTTCAGCCAAGGCAACGCCAGAAAAAATAGCCATGGCAGCAACGGCAAGCGACAGGACTCTCATGACCTTCCAATTCTTAAGTAAGTGAACTATTCTTCGTGGTAAAAATAACCAACCTAGGTGGCGCGGCGTATGATAGAATATAGAATCCCTTTCTTCGCGGATGAGGCTCGTTCTTAGTTTTTTCAACACAGACAAAAGTTTTTCTCTTGTCAACGCTGTCCACAATCAATAACTGAGATCCATAATGCTCATGTCCTATCCAGCTCATTATAAGGTCCAGTATCATAAACAGTAATACTGCAAAATATGGAGAGAGCAGATATTTCATCGCAGGCTCAATATGTAAAATCTCCAACTCATCAATTTCTCTTGTGTGCATCAATTTCTGTCAAAACCAGGCTCACATAAAGTTGAGATTAGAGGTTTAGCTTATTGTACTCTTCCCAGCCCGAATAGTGCAACTAGAGGTTGAAAATAATGATTCTCTGACTGAAGCGCCTTCCTGCCTGATTTGATTGATGATATTTGAACCCCTATCGAATATTAGATCTCTAAAGCATGGGGCGATGACTATATTTTAACCAATTCGTCAATGACAACTCGAAAATATAACGAAGCAAGGCCATTGCATATTGTACTGCAGGAAAGGGGATAGTTGCCAAAGGGTGCTGTGCATGGACGGCTGTTTTAACTGCAGCACTATCAAGCAGCGCGTCGTCACTCGTATTTCTCGAAGGGTTAAATTATCGGCAGATTTACTACTGATGTTATCAATGTAGGGAGGTGAAAAAGGGTATTACAAAAAATCAGTTGTTCTTTGCTTTGGGCTTGTTTTTCCGAAATCGTGCTTTGCAACTTCGCACTGCAGTCAAATACATTGACTCGCACGGGGTGTTTCCTGCAACGCCAACGAGTACCGACCGGGATTTTGCCTGCAGCTTCATTGAAATCCATGCTACACAGGTACTGTGTAGTGCCAACGTTGCCTTATAATGAGGTCAATACTGCCCGAGGCATAATTAAATATTAAGCCACCATTAGCTTCGAGTAGGCTTCCATGGTTTCCATCGAACATAGCCTGTGCAGCCGTCATCTTCTCAGCGAAGCTACACTGAGTTAGCGACGCATTTAAGTAATCTTCAGCTCGAATGCAACGACATGATATCCATTCAAGGTTTCACAAGGCCAAACTCTCGCAGCGGTTGTTCGTTCACTCATAATAAAGTATGGCTTAGCGTGTTTAAAAGCATTGATTTTGGCACACCGAATATGGAAGGCTGCCAAAGCGTTAATTTGATTGGCAGCTACTTTTCTCCAGTTCTGCCCAGCCTGCTTCAAGTTCGAGTCATCCATGATATATTGATTTTCCGTGCTGCTGCATCCTGCGAGGGCATGTGGAACAGCCACTACGGCATACATCAGCACTTGGATGATTGGGCTTTGACCCTTCGATATGTGCTCGACAACCACCTTCAAGGCTTCCATTTGAGCGCATAGTTTCGAACAGTTGTTGACGGGGCGGGGAGTAGTTCACCATGTGGTCCAATCACCTTAGAGACCTGCCCCTTGGTGGGCGGCTGACGTTGGTATTGAGAGCGTGCATGGCTGCAGGCCAAGAGCACGCCAACTCCGACCGCTGACACGGGCGAATTTAGCCGCCATCGGCGTCGTGACCAGGCTGGGGATGATGATATTGCCCGAGCTCCCCAGTTGTTTATATTTCGAGACACGGCCACCCAGCGGAAGACCTGACTCGATGGAGTTAATGTGAAATTCCTGACTTTTTTGCAGCATAAATTTGAAGAAACACCCGAGAAAATGATCGTTGATGTCACAGAAAAGAGTAAGAAGCCGGTTTTCGTTCCACAAGGGCTGCTGCACCAGAAGCTAACATCAGGAACAGTTGGCGATACTCTATCAAACCGGAGGTCAAGGTTGGAGACGGAACTGAAGCAAGTAAGTTCGTTCGGCTGGAGAAAGTCAATTGCATTCATTGTTCATTGTTCTCGTCAACGTCGCGGCTGTTCTTCGATTGCAGCTAGCTCACAAATAACTTACGCCGGAAACAGCAACCCCCCAATTCCGTTCGTATCGCGTAAGTCTTTTTTTGTGAAAGCTTTTGTCTGCCTGCAAACCACTTCTCTTGTTATGTCATTAACCCAAATTTCGTAGTTTTGCTGGGAAACAGAAGGATTGTAAGAGCTTTGTAAATCAACACCCAGACGTTATCGCAAACCTCTCGATTCCTCACCGGTTTTGGGCCACTTCCACGAAGGATTTAAACGGATGTTCCGATGTCAAATATACCTATGATGATAACGGTGGAACGGTGACAAGCCTTGGTAAGTTTTGCCTGTAATAAATTCCACCCACCACTCAATTCATAAGCTAACAAACGGTAGATACATGGTCCTGCTTCAAGATCAAGGAAGCTGATAGCAGCGGTGTATATGTCTGGCATCAAATGACGATGTTTATCAGGTGGAACCCGACAGAGCGAAACACTTTAATCTTTTGTTCGGACTTCTCCAAAGCCTTACAAGACCGATTGAGCCATCGTATGTCTTCAGTGAACCCAAGCGACCCGTACGCTTGGCATGTTGTTTTTATAGACGAACTTAGGGAGGTGTACGATATCTCTGTTTGGAAAATCCGGGATTTAGTTCGTGACGCTGAAAAGGTGGCAACATATCCTTTCGATATGGTGGTCTCTTTCAAAACTAACGGCATACAGGCTCGAGATCACACCCAGGACGCTGGCCCCGATTTCCCAAAACTTCATAATATCGCAAGACATGCGATTCACTCAAATGAGACCCTTGATGTTGCGATAGATACAATTGACAGCATTATACACGAGCATGAGCTATTCATCTTACGGGAGGGGAGTGCTAGCCCTCACTCGATACAAAAAATAATAGCAAACGACGTTACACGACGACTGTACTATCACTCCAAGGAGTTTCGTGCTATTAAAGCACGATCCGCATCGTTATATAACCGGCTGCAGAATGAGATTAACCTGGTTTGGGCTCCCTTTGCCAAGTTTCGTCGTGGTGATGGCGATGCATTGCTAACCTCGATGGACCTCGATGCAGGGATTTAACCTCGTCTCGCAAACAGACACCTCCGCAATGAAAATCATATCCGCAGTAGGCTTGATTTTCCTCCCTGGAACGTTCATATCAGTAAGTTCACCCAGTAGCTATGTTCATTATATCCAACCGCCTAACAGTAGCACCACAGACTTTGTTTGGCATGAACTTTTTTGATTTCTCCGTTGATGACAATACGGGGAAACAAACTTTTGCCATGTCGGATAAATTCTGGATCTACTGGGCAATATCTCTTCCGGTGACCGCAGCAGTAATAATGGTGTGGGTTATTTGGAATTACTCGCACACAATAGCCAACACGCTCAGACCATTATGGGTAGCATTGAAGAAAAAATTCGGTTTCTTATTTAAAAGGAAAAAGGGAAAGAAGGTCGGTTCGACTTCGCTGCCTTAACATAGATGAGCTTGCAAACTCTGCACGCCTAACATCTCTGGACGAGAAACGGATTGAACGATATGTTAAAATTCGATTTCGGTGCGGTACCAATAGCATCATATCGATCTAGACGAGCATTAACCTGGGTCGCCCCAGTTAGGTATTATTACATGCTCTGCTATCATTTGGTATCCAAAAAAAAAAAAAAAAAAAAATGAAGAGTTTGGAAGTTGGATAATAATTCGCGAGAGGCCAAAATTTAAAAGATCTATAACGACTATATACGAGTTACATGGAAACGAATATTTCTGTTCATCTTTCTCTCTTAGGATATTCGGTGGGAACATATATTTTCTAGTACAAATGGGAGTTCATCTGGCCTTCCGCTTCGTTGAGCTTTTGGTGGTATTTGTTTCTCATTCTGTTCCGATTTTGGATGTCATTTATCTATGTATCTTTAGGGTTAAGCATTTGTCTGCTATCTAATAATGCACTGGTTTCCCTGACCATTATGAACTGTCCTTGGCTGTATTTCTCTGCGTCCCCGTAAGTGGTTCGTTTCGAGTTTTATCAAAGCGGTTAAGCTTCCTCGCTACCTGTCTGCTAGTTGCGGCTATTCCCGCTAGCGCCCATGCGTAGCCTCGTTTCCCGTTTTTCCATCACTGTGATGTGATTTCGACTGGCTATTATTCCTAATTTCCGAAATCCAAGGCCTTGTCCATATTGCGGGGGGAAATGGTTTGCGGCGAGTGCCTCGAGGAAGCTAAATACCGACCCCGTAATTATAACGCAGACTTTGATACCCGTGGATAACTATCACGTGTGTGATGAATCTTCAATCTAACTCTACTAAGCAGTAATTGAAATTGGTATCTTGATGCTCACGATGTTTCAGTGAACAGTGAGGAAATTCCATCTGAATCGTGAATTTGGAATTCCCTTATATATGACCATCTAACGAGTCATGACATCCTATCGCCCAACTACCGTCATTACCACCCCGGCCCCCTGGTGGGAGTGGAAATTTTACGTTTGCTACAACTACTATGTAGCGAACAAGAAATGAGTTAAGGGAGTAGTACTATTAACTTGTAACCCTACGATAACTATTTCTTGTATACCTTATTCCTTTTTCTTATATCTGTGACCGGTAGGTAAGTTTCCAAGTTTATCAATAGCTTCAATCGCGACTGACGGAATAACTGCAGTTACAAAACTAAATATTCGCTTCGAAGACCATGGAGGCCTATCGCCTGTGAAGTCAGATAACTTGCTTACGAAAAATGGACATTAAGGAATCGATGTATTCCAGTGTCCTTTAATTACCGCCACGGATCATTAGCCGATCACCAGGGGGAAGCCTGTGTCAACATGGTATAATTTTGTTGAAAATTTGGTATTTGCCTGGATTGCATTTTGACTAATGAGTACTGGCGTTCATTTTCCGACAATATCATACTAACTATTGCAGCTCGAAAGCCGTTCCGGGAAGAGCGTTATGCAGCCTGCTTTCGCCTGGGGAACATTACTACTACTCATAATCCGAATCAATCGCGGGACAGTTTCTCTCCTGGATCTACCAGTATCCTGCAAGTTAAAACTCGCAAATAATTTTGGAGGCTAAACTCGTATGCATAGGAATTTGAGGACTACCCGTAAGAGCATTTAGTGCCTACCTTGGGAGTATGCGGTATCGCATTGGCTTCCACAGACTCCGCCAGCCCGGTACCCACCTGAACTGTGCTCTGCTTATCTGCAAAAGGGTTTAAGAAACGCAATCGCTGGTCCCGTCCGGAGTTTTAAACGTCAATTATGTCGGCACTGGGTATGCCCCATGCGCGCCTGGCCCTATTTCATACTTCCCCCCAGCGGGAAGCCTTTACAGGCTGATTGAAAGTGTCGTTTTACAGATCTCAAGTTGCTGATCAATCGCTACGATGCTCTAACATTTTTCTTGGAAGACCCCTCACTGTTTCAAACTCGGCAACCCCCGGTTGAAAACTCTCAAGAAGCTACTGGCACACAGGGACGATGCTGGTGAGAATGAAACATAAGAAGCTGCCACCTGTTGGGCGGTGCTTATGGTCGTGACAATTGTACGCTGGTAGGACGAGAAGCGAGGGGGCAGAGGGCACCTCAAGGAAGTTTGGCTCGTGGTGCAATTGTAAAGTTTTGTCTTATACCATGAAATCAGGCGTTCATCGATATGACGGAGTAGAGAAGATAATGGCCGGTATTTTTCCGCTGATAGCACGAAAGACTCGAAGACCTAAAGCCTCCTTAAACATGTTCAGCCTCGCATAAAACCTTTATAATAAAATCAAGCATGGAGTTTATGTGATTCTAGAATAGAATAAGGGCGAAGATACGGTCATTTGATGCTAGATGCTCTGCCAAATCTCAACAGCTAACGACCGGGGATCTATATTTCCTAGGGAGGCCAGCGACCGATACACCATGGACACAATAAATACCATTCAGCATCTTCCTGGAGGAACAATATCTCCAAATCCCGGGAGGAGCGAACAATATTACCACTACCTGCGAAAACCCCAACCCTTTTATCACTACCCCTTTTATGATTCATATAACGAGCACAGAAAGTTTGAACTCCTACTGGTCATAAACATAACATCCTCTCTTACCACCTGAAGGACAGTGGTAGTTTTCCTCCTCAATATCAACGGTGCTCGCAGCTGGTTCTGCCTCTCCTCTCCCATTCCCCGCTGATGTAGATGTCACCACCACTGAAAATCATGAGAAGGCTTTGACACACTTGATGCGTGAGCCCCGGGGGGGAAAGAATTGACGAAGCACCTGAGCCATGAAAGATTTGAGCTAAAGGAGAAGCCTGTTATTTGGACTGATGGTCCAGGTGAACAGGCATTGGTTGCTGAAGCATGTTACCTTTCAGGAATCACCTGTGTCGTGTTTCATGTGTATCTCAAGGCGCAAGAGCAGTCCGAAGCCGTCGAACAATTCAAAACCAACCCTGAAAAGCCCATGGTTTTTTTATCAGAGCATACAAAGTCTCTGATTCCAGTTATCAGACCGACATGGTTATGCAGAACAACATATGTCGGAACGATTCCTTTCATTGATTGGATAATAGTTTGATATTGTAAACAATGCGAGCTCACCATATCCTCCATTCATAGGCAGGGTTTGAACCCCATTACTCTCGCGTGCGATTGAATTCATCTTCATGATGCTGTTGGAGGCGAATAAAGCTAGGAGGGTCCATAATGTTCTCGTCTATTGACAATAAACAGGGCTATTTTGACAACCGCTTGAAGAAACTGATATTCGTTCGGAAGCAAGCGTAATTGACCTTCCGAAAATTCACCACTTTGATATCACATTCAACGTATGTCACGAAGCCTTCTAGGGAGTTGCAGACGATAGGTTATGCCACCGATTTCTTCAGTGAGGGTGCCCATGAGAATGGGCGCAAACGATTGGATTCTGGGAGCATATCTGATACTAGCTGAATACTGGGGTGGTCGAAGAGGGATTAGAGTATTTTACTACTGACCTTACTACTAGGAAGCACGCGGACTACACCTTGCTGTGCATGGCTCAGAGATTAAAGGAAAGGAAAGGAGAGGTTCAATCTGGGTGTGATCTGACTCCCCTCACCTCATATTGTTCGTCGCACCCCCCGTCCATCCATACGATGTAAATGTTTCAAATTTTACTCTTTTTTAGAGAAACTCAATCGGCTTTCTCGGACTTTCTGACAAATTTTAGAACAAAAAATGTCAGACTTCCCCCTAAAATTACGCCTAAGTTTCTCGAAAAAACTCAGGCCCAGCTACCCAAAGCTCGGAATTTCCGATGTCCAGTAACCCACCCCGGAAACTCAATATCAAGACAAAAGAGGGCATTTGCGGAGATCCTCCTTCTCTGCTGAGATGGCCATTCCTGCACCGAACAAAGGATTTCATCATTATTGCACGAGTCAGACGAAACGAGGCTCCCTAGAATAGTGCCATCTATGGATGACATCTATGGAAGGTTGCAAATACCTCAAGAGTTGTATGAGTTCCTCCGAGATGAACTCCTACCTCGGGTAGAATGAGCCAACCTGAAGCTATCATTTGAAAACTTAACCGTTTGTCCGGCAGGCTAAGGCTTTAGGGTCAACTCATGAGATAGGGAGTGCAGTTACTATTCTTCCAGGCCGTGCAAGGAAACTAGCCAATTGGCCAACACTCAAGAATCAGACTGATGTAAAGATGTTCCTGGGTTCCTTGAGAGTCACTAGGCATTGGGTTATCAATTTTGCCAAGATCACTAGTCCCCTTAATAGGCTCACAAGCAGGGTGGAATTCCGTTTGACAGCCGCTGAGAAGTTATCCTTTAGGCTCCCAAGGATAAAGAGGCCTCCATTATGGCCACCGGGATCGTTTGGGAGTTCCTTATCCACTTCTGCCTTGACTCGTCAAATTGCATAAGCTCAATCTTATCAAAAAGCTCTCTGCGGTGGGCGGGCGGCTAACATTGTTCTTGGTCGAAGTACCGTTGTGGCATGGTCTGTACCCAAAATAAAAATTCCTCCTGGTCACTCCATTTCTGATAAGTAAAAGAACAATTCGAATCGCATAAAACGATCTTTCCTCATGGAACAAAAACCGGACCAAATAGGGTCCTTCCCCCTAGAACGGCAGCTACCCTCGTCCGGACAATGTTCGACGGTATGATATGTTGTGGATTCTGTGTATCAACCCCCAAGAGCTCAGGCCAGGATGGCCGCGAGAACGGCTTTAGTTCCGCAACTACTCCATTCACACGCAAGATAGTCCGTCTGCGGGAGAACCACCAGCATTCCTTTCGGGAGCCGGCTACTGGCGGGCACCATACTGATCATGCAACTCACCATTATTGTCCCATTTCAGCAATGAACTCCTCCACCGCGGTGTGTGGTTGGATTCGACGCAGTTCAAGTTGGACATGAAAACCTGTGCTACTACAGGCCTCAAGATGGCCTAAGGAATAAGAGCAACATCCGCTATGCAAGGGAGTACTACAAGCAGCCAGCCAGTGGCGACGTAGATAGACCCGCTCGGGATGCCACTTCCCCCTCCCCAGTCAAATAGTGAACTACGATAGGAAACGGCTGCGGCCTTGTGTTTCAAGGAAAGAGAAGTTTTCGAAAGCTAGAGTTTGCGTGCTAAGAGTGTGTTGTGATTGAGAAGCTGAATTGAAAGGTAACTTTGTACAGTACAACGGCCCAAGAAAAATTGGCGAGAAAGTCCAGCTTGGCCAGTATAGTGTTGGTGAAGGCTCATTAAACGATAACAGGGCTGCTATGGATCTTGGTCATGAGAGCATATGGCTTCACGTCCGTCGAGATTGTGGGGTCGAGACACTCTTGACGTCTCAACCTCTGTCAGATTGCAGATCTAGGAACGGCAAGCCGTTCGCCGATCAGTTTCGGCTACACACATCGAGGACCGTGAGGTTCGATAAGAAGGGCGTCGATGTATAGAGAGCCAGCCATCATGCCAGGGCGTTCAGGAACAATTCCGGCCAGCGAACCAAAACCGAAGGGTACCTGAACCCGTTGACCGAGCGGAAAAACGACCTGGCCCAAGGAATAATACTGTGGGAGTTCTGCGGCGTATGCCATAACTAGAACATGGTGTGCGTGCACGGGCTTGCTTGCCCTGTTTCATGATGACCATCATCATTTTCGAGATGACAGTCTGACAGCACGAGTGAACTATTCCTAGTTAAAAAATTAATTAAATCCCAGTCATGGGCATATGTTGGTAGAAAACCTAGTAAAATTGGACCAGTAGTAACTAACATCTTCACACCTGCAGCCGAAAATGTTTTCAGAGGCTACAAAGTTCGCTGAAAGCAAACAAGCACATTCTCCACACTAAGAAAAGAAGAAAGCTAAAACACAACTATGGCTCAGAAACAAAACATAAACTAATTACCTTTTTTTACATCACTATGTTTTCATTTTCTTGTCGAGAGGCCTTTCTTTGTTTGTTCCTGATTTCCATCTTCCTTTCTTCCTGTTTGGACCCTATCTCTGGCCCAAAGCCTCCTATTGGGTGGTAGCGCGTTGTGCCACTGATTCATTTCACACCAACCATTGTCGTCTCGTCTCAAAGCCAGGAAATAAAAACAGAAAATAAAGATTCGTTGAATGGATGATGATGGATGAATGGGTGAATGGATGGATGATGAAGGCAAAGAAAGCCACCTTTTCTTCTTGTAGGTCTCCTCCAAAAACCGCCACTTGTTTTAACATCAATTTTATTTTCCCCCGTGCCTATTTTTGCGGCGGCGGCGCGGCGAATACAATTTTGTCAGGTTGCTGTCGTACAACATCAATCGTATAGAACCATACAGGTTTACAAGGGCTGAACCGCATCTGAAACACAACCTGTTAAACTGAAAGGTTGAGGATAGTTAGGAGACCATTGTCATGATTAACTAAGCCCGCACTGGATGCCCTGTAGCCTTGCAGGGTGATCAGAAGCCCTCGCGCCTTTAAAAAATAGGAATAGTTAATTGTATGGAGGCATAATCAAGGATCTATTTAATTATTTGTACTGATCATGAAAGGGTCGCCTTGTCTTGCATGGGGAACGTCGGGTAAGTTGTGTAGGATAGATAGTTTGAAAGAGGTTTAGTCCGAAGGATATCCGCCCCAGGATTTACAGATTACCGTTTTGGTCGGTATTTGTCCCGGCTCGCAGACCATGCGCAGAAGAATGAATTCGAGAACTCCCCCGGAAGTTATGGAGAAACCCCGCATGGTTTTCTGGGGTAACTTTTAAGTGCCAGAGAAGTTGCTGAAAGCGGCAGTCCTGGTTCAGGTGCTTCGTTGGTTAACTTGTTCATTAAAGTTCTCAGGCGGGTTTGTCAAACAAATAACAGCAATTCCTGTTGATCATTCCCGTGTCTGACCGCTGGTGCAGTTCATCATCGAGTTGCATAAGTACATCAGTACACACCATGCTGCAAGGGTTAGCTAGATCTATTATTTCCTCTTCATACAGGGAGATCAAACGAAGTAAAAAAATATATCTCTGGGCTACTGCAAAGCAGCAAGTTTCACTGGCGGACAGGGCCAAAGATTTAACATTTGAACGGGCCCACGGTTCACGGGAATTTATATGGAAAGCAGGTCAATGAATCATAGTTAACGGCGGTTGTGGAAAAATGGAAGTTTATAACCAATCTCCAAAAAGATTATAAGCAATCAATGAGGAAAATATGTGATAGTTATGACGCTGGCGTATATTTTGACGGACTCCTTTTCTTTTTCTTCTACTTTGATTATAGCCTGTAACATAAAATTGCAAACCGTGAATCCATAAATCGCGGAGTTAGAAGTCGAGGATTGCAATTGGGCCTGAGCCTGAGCATACGCTGAAGGTTATGCTGATGATTGCTTAGACGTCACAGCGCCATGTCTGCCAATTGGTCGATGGTCTGGCGAGCAAAAGCAAAAAGTGAACAGGAGATGGCGTGGGGAGTTTAGAGGGCGCCAGGTAGTTTGGTGATGCCCATTGGAAGCTAGATGAGATATCAGAATGTGGACAATCCAGGAAAAACGCTACATATTTAATTCAAAGAGCAGCATCCAGGCACAGAGGGAAGCGGGGGGTGCGCAGGGAACTATCATAACGTATCAGTACCGATATCATAATTTTAAATGTGTATGGTGATGCGCATGTATATGCAGTCCACGAGTACCAGGCCTGCAGGCCATTTTTCTTGTCATCTCTAGGGCTGCAGCAACAGTACAGACAGGCTCTTTCACCAAACCCGTTGCTAGACCGCAGCAGGCGGAGAACGTGAACCAGCCAGAGCTGATAATTGCTCCTTACCGGTGAGGTTTCTGTTCTTCAATTTGCAAGGCAATTCCTGCCCCAAAAATAACAACAATGGATGGCAAAGCAATGAAATCCTCTGTCGAGATGTGACCATGGTAGTTGCAAGGTTCCGATCCTGTATTAGTTTAAAAAACAGATGTACGGCGGGGTACATGCAATTGCGTTGAGTTTAGAAAAGTGTAGAGGTATCTTCCCCTTGGCTGACCATACCATACCGTATCATACCACACCTCCGTATGAGCGATACCATCGTACTGCCAAATTGCAGGCGAATTGTGCCCCCAATGGCCCGAAACGGTTTAGTGGCGCGCATTTTTTCAGAAGCCTCGTCACACTTTTCGCGGGTTGCCAGTGTTTCTCGCCTGTCCTGTGCGGTACCGCCCCGTTCACAGCCTGTACCATACCAGTGATACTACTGATACGAGGCGTAATAAACATTAATCAATTTGATCAATCAGCCTCCATGCTCCATCCCTCAACCTCCATCGTCCTCCTTCGACGCCGCCATTCTATACTCCTTTCCAGCCCTCAGGCCTCCCTCTCACTGTCTAGTGCCCGCATCACCTTATATATTTCTTGTTGACATCGCTCTTTCGCATATACCCGTTCGTGATCCCCTCTGGACGCCTCCTCCGCCATCTTGGCTGTCGATCGACAGCCCCCTCGAGCCCGACTCCCCGTTTCCCTACTCTCACAGTGGCGGAATAACCTCCATTTCACACCCAGATTCTCGACGGGCAAAAGCCTATATAACTACACTGTTTGCAGCGACGACCACATATATATCCGCAGAGGGGTTTGGTTGGGCTTTTAACAGCAACTCACCCGTCTTCTCCCCCAAATATCTAACGGACCTGCAACCCCCCTCCCCCCGCGAAGCGTCAATTAGGGGTTACATCTCTACTTTCGTGTAGATTGACCAGGGCATTGGTCTGTTCTTTTGAACGGAAGGGCATTGTTGACACTGGCTGTTAGACCTTCTGGCGATCTGGACGTCTTGAGCAGTCTCTCGCAGGACCCTTGCTATCTTTCACCTTTTTAATATCAGCGGCAGTCGCCCTTGTTGTTCATTCCAGCGATACCTATCTATCCCTGAATCGAAACCCAATTTTATATCGACCCCTGCGAATTACCTCCTACGTTTCTATTTTTTGCTGGAAAACTTCTATTCCTCACGTCTGCTTCCGCAGACCACCTGGTCACCGTTGTCTCTGCAGCTCCGCGTTCTGGGGGCTAGGACTGGGACCAAAAACAACCTCCTCTTCGTGCCTTGGATTCCTTGGGGTTTGAAGCTCCTGAGACATTACTTGGGGGAGTGCTCAGCTTGGTTGACAGCGTTGCGGCCCCCTTATGAAATCACGAACCTATGGGAATGCCGTATCATCTCATATCACAGGTGACGTCTCACCGATAGCGTCTAACACGTCTTCTGAAATGGCGTGGGCCATCCCCGCCGACCTTTCGCGACACATTCCTCCCAGACCTACCTTTGCTTCACAACACTCGAGCTCATTACCCTCTACTCCTTATCAACACCCTCGCGACCTCCAGTTCGTATCGAGATCACCATCGCCGAACCGCGGGAGCAGTTCTCCACGATCCACCCACTCAGAATCCACGCACCTACTCCCATCATTACGACGGTCTTATGGAGGTTGTAAATATGAAACTGGGATGGCTCATTTCCGGCGGCGGATACCGTATTCGCTGGGGAGCGAGCTCTTACCTAAGGAATTGGGTCCATTAAAGGAACAACTGGATCCCGCTGACGAGACCAAACTTAGTGGAGATATGAGAGAGCTCTACGATAGGTTGTTGCCGTCTGAGGAAAGCGAACAGCGAAGGCTGAAGTTTGTGAACAAATTAGAAAAATTACTTAACAAACAATGGCCGGGTAACGACATTCGAGTTCGTGTGTTTGGGTCTTCTGGGAACAAACTTTGTTCAAGTGATTCTGATGGTAAGAATTTGCGCGGAGGACGGAGATAATTGGCGGAGTGGACTAATTTTTCTATTATCCTAGTTGACATTTGCATTACTACGACGTACAAAGAGCTGGAGAAGGTTTGCATACTGGCAGACTTCCTTGCAAAAAGTATGGACCCCAGATGATTTACATATTGTTACTTCAGCTGACCCTTCATGTCTAGGCGGTATGGAACGAGTTGTTTGCGTTTCCCATGCAAGAGTTCCGATCGTGAAGATTTGGGATCCCGAATTGCGGTTGGCTTGCGATATGAATGTCAACAATACACTTGCCCTCGAGAATACCCGAATGATCAGAACATACGTTGAGATCGATGAACGGGTACGGCAATTGGCAATGATTGTTAAGCACTGGACTAAACGACGAATATTGAATGACGCCGGTAAGTCTCGCTTCGTTGTTATGTCCTACTGACTCATGACATATTGCTTACTTATTATCTGTCCAGCCCTCGGTGGTACTCTAAGTTCCTATACGTGGATTTGCCTTATAATCAACTTCCTCCAAACGAGAAATCCTCCCATCTTGCCCAGCCTCCAAAAAAGACGCCCCAAACAACCAAAAAATGCGGATGGGTCGGGTTCATCGTTTGATGATGACATGGAAAAGCTGGCTGGGTTCGGGCAGGAGAACAAATCGTCCTTAGGCGAACTTCTGTTCCAGTTTTTTCGGTACTATGGCCATGAAATTGACTATGAAACAAAAGTCATGTCAGTGCGGGAAGGTACTTTGATATCGAAGGAAGGGAAAGGCTGGCATCTTCTGCAGAATAATCGACTTTGTGTTGAGGAGCCGTTCAATACATCTCGGAATCTTGGCAACACTGCAGATGATACCTCTTTTCGTGGGCTGCACATGGAACTACGGCGAGCATTTACTGCAGTGTCTGAAGGAAAACTGGATGAGTGCTGTGAGCAATATGAGTATCCTCCTGAAGAAGAACGCAATTGGGAAAGGCCGCCACCTCAACCACGACCCATACTTGCGCCTACTCCTGCTATATCTTCGAGGGGAGGGAGAGGGGGAGGCAGAGGAGGTCGCCATAATAATAATCACTATAATCGCGGACAAAATACTGGCCGCCGAGCTTCCAGCAGTGCGAACCGCCCAAACAACGCTCGACAAACAACTTCATCATTCGCTGCAGATATTGCACTCCAAACTCAACAGGCCCAACAGGCGCAGTACCTGCTGCATGACCATCTCTATCAGCAAATACAGATTCTGCAAGCCCAAGAGCAGGAATTGCGAATGCAGCTTCAAAACCAAGCGCTCATTAGTGGCAGGACACCTCCCACGCTGATTCGACAGCCGTATTTGCAATTTCCGTTTCAACAGCAAGACACATCCGGCCCAGATGAAAATTCACGAGCCCGAGCTGGAACTGTAAACCATCCGCCATTAACCGCTCCCGTTCGCCAACATGTATTCTACAACCCTTCCTTCATCCCAATATCCATTCCCACTCTCCAAGGAACAAACACGAACCCGCCGTCACCCTCAATGCCTCCGGCCGCCCCTGACACTCGACGTAATCCTCGACGATCCTCTGTTGCGAATGGGTCCCCTCGCGGCCCACTGCGAGCTCAATCTCAACCAGCGCGACCATTGCAATCCCCAGTGGTACAAAATTTTGGGACTATTTACCAGCCCGTGACGTTGGGCGAAACTCCTCATACACCAAGCTCACGACGGCCACCAGCTTCCCCAAAGCGGGCAGGTGCTGAGACCGAAGCGCCGGTAGCGAACGGCATTCCCATATTTGCAAGATCGTATGTTGACGAGAGTCACGCATCAGAATACGTTGGTTATTATTTAGGAGATTCCCCTCAATCTCAGACAACCCTTCATCTGTCAATGACATCACCCCAATCTGTCGCCACTGGATTGGCAATTCAAAATAGCGGGTTATTCTCAAACCTCCGGAATCAGACGGAATACCATCACTCCGTGATGGCTTCTACTGAGAAGAGTAAACCTTCCACAGAACATGCCCATGTACCCGACCATATCAGGTATTCAAAAAATACCCAATCCTGCGGTCGGCCCAAGTCCCAAAAGGATCGAGGTCCACTCATCGTTGATGGCTCTATTCCTCTCAACGACCGCCACTACTCTTTCCCCACAGAAAATGCGGATCATTTCGCACCTAGGAGTCTCAGCACTTCGGCGTCCGAGGATAGACCATTTGATACTCCTGGTAGTATGTCAGATACCCTCTCCCAAGAATTGCCAGACCATGTCCTTTATGAAGAGGAATTTGAGAAGGCCTCAGGACGGGGTGGAAAAGGCACACAGCCGCATCCCCACACAAACGGCTGGGATTCCGCTAGCACTAATGGTGTTGCACTCAGTGGTCACCTCACCCTTTCAGGGGGACTCCAAAGATTTCAAATATCCGATACTAGCCGCTCGGCAGATTCACAGGGGAAAGGGAAAATGAACCAGCTTAAGGGAGCAAAACAATACGCATACAGTACAGAAAATGGACTGCTTGAGAAAGACCACCATGGTCCACATGATAACCATATCCAGTCATCTAATTCCTTGTCCGCCCTCTCACCAGTGAAAGAAGCGCGAACTACCTCACCAACTACGAAGCGACGAGTAAATGGTATAGATTCTGAAAAATCTAATGGATCAGGCCATAGGAACAGGCAGCGGGGGCGACATGATTCCGTCAACACTCACCATCAATTGGACAATAGTAAAGAGAAACAAACGGAAACCCACAATCGAAAATCCAATGGCGTACCATCCGTCAATGGAACTGGTGGAAACGAGCATCATCACCACGCAGGCTCAGGCCCTGCGGGTTGGCAAACAACAACCAAGAAGAAGAACAAAAGAGGCAACAAAGCCCCCGCCGAACCAACCCACAATATCCTCGTCAATGGCGTCGAGCCTCTACCTGCCGACGAGTCATTGAGGAAAGGTGGTTGATGGGGGAAGACATTTTTATATGAATTGCAGCCATTGTGTGCTCATCCCAGATTATGATGTGGATGTGTTCTATTATGATTATTATCCGGGTGATACGTTTAATGCCCTCAAACTCGACTGCAACTTACTTTTTTCTTTGTTCCTTCTTGCTTTTCGAGGGTACTGCCAGCATGCTGTACACAACCTTTAACATAATATCTTCTTTTGTAAATGAAGGTACCTTCCAATCCCTTCAGCCAGCTACATGCTTGCACGGCCTCGCCTCTGTATGAAGAAACTCCTTTTGCTTCATCATCCTTCCTCGATAACGCGACGCATATAAAAAAAGGCTCTTGGAAACAGCAGGTGACACCAGATTTCTTATATTCATGCTAGTTGCCCATTCAACGTCATGTCGGATCAATGTGTATGAATTCGCGCCTAATGTGTTGGTTTTTCCGTCTACACAAAACAATAGAACTCCTGTCCCCAGATCGCGACTCCATCGCGTTACCAGACCATAGGAAACATTTGTTGCACTAGTGCTCCGGAGGAGAAGAAAGCCTGGAGGGTCAGGGTGGAGAGCTCACCAAGTGACAGTAAGAAGAATTGAAAAGAATCAGGAAAGGAAAAGAAGATCTCTCTGGTAGAAACTGCTTCAGGTGTCTGTTTTGACTTTTTTTCTTTTTCTAAGATTTTTTATTTTTATTTTTTTCTGCGCCATTTCTTCTTTCTGCAGAGTCATGAAACGTGTGCGTTTGTTCAGATCTTCAGATCTTTCTTGGCATGTTTTTCTGTTTTCTCCTTTTTCCTTCCTCTTTATAAGTTTGCAAAGAGCCAAAAGAAAGCCAAATTAATGTTGTTGTTCCTTTTTGTCCCATTCAGATGATGAGGCGTTTTGTCTTTTCCCGCTTTTTTTGTCCGTTTTCCTTTTACCTTCACACCCCCACCCCCCCCTTTTTTTTCTTTTTTGAAAGAATTCACTTGATGCTTTTATACTGAACCCGTTTTTGTAATCACTGTTCTGCTACTCTTCAAGGTCGGATTCCCCCCAATTTTGTTCTTCCATCCAATGCTACTTTCCTCTTTAGTTCGTACATTATTCAAACCTCATACCGGTGTACTCTTTTGTCTTGGGAACATGACTTACCTACCTTAGTTACATTACATGTTTAGTCATGATGATTGTCCAGCTTTTTTTTAATTTTTTTTTCTTTCCGCTCCCCTTGTTTGTTTGCATCTTGTTTTACCTCTAGTAAACTCAACATGGGTCATCTGTTTCCATATTTGATTTTTTTATTTGATTTTTCCTTTTTCAACTTGGATTCGACAGGTTTATCATTGTGGTCATTGTTGTCATTGCCTAATACCAGTAGGCCTATCAGCGTCAAAATTTGTTTGTTTACTTGTGTGTGTATGTTTTAGCTTTATTTTATTATCTTCATTTCTGTGTTTCTATTATTATTTATGTTTTGTTGCTTTACATAAAGATAACCATGGGTGTTCGCCCCCCTCCCTCTCCCTCTTCCACACTTTTCTTTTTTTTTTTTTTTTTGTTATTTTGTTATTTTATCCTTCTATAGTTGTTTTAACTATTTATTTCCTATTTCCTTTATGTTTCCCGTTATGTTTTTCTTTTTTTCGTTTTCCTTCCTTCGATTATACCGCCCCGTTTAGCTGAGGTAGTTATTAGTTGTGAAGAGTACAGACAGGTATATAACAATAAAATGGAAACTTCAAAACTTCATCTTTTTTATTTTATTTTAAATGAGATTCCTCCCTGCTCAAAGTGTGCTTCAGATGGGGGGGAGATTAATTAAGTGCTATCCGAAAAGGAAGGAGGGTGGGGGACCGAGGATAAATAAATAAAAAAGTACATTACATTTGAGAATTCGGAAGGACGCACTCCTTGCGCTTCCGTGTGTGGAAAAGAGGAAATATATTAGCTCCGCTAAACCATATTTTCCCCGTGCACATTAAGTTAATATAACATGTATAAAATTAACACGAAAAAGTGTGGAACGGGAAAACAAGCAGGTTTTAAACAAAAACCAGAGGTTGCGCGGGCGGCTCAAATAAGATCGTAGTTAGGGGAAACAAACGTAAACCAAGAGAGATTTAAATAATACATGGTGTGAAAGACGCAAGAAATGAAAATGCAAGTCATTAAAGAATATATGGGTTGACGAAAAAGTATCCCGGAAACCAGGATCCCGAAAAGAAAGAAAACAAAAAAAAAGGGCTAGAGGGTGGGGAGGGATTAGAGCATATAGCACCCGTGCACCAAGGAGCATCTAAAGTAACAGTATATGTACAAAAAACTTCTAGGGAACTATAAACAAGCGCAAGAAGCAAGAAAATGGTAAAGGAGACGAAGTGAGTCTTTTCTCCCCTTTTCTTTTCTTATACCGGCGATAGCCTTCTTTGCATACACGTAACAGCATAGGGTTATACATGCACACACACCCGGTCACAGCACATCTAAAAGTCTCTTGAACGTTCCTTCTTTAAGAACCTTCGATTCTTAATCTCAGCTTCTAATCTCAGCGAAAATATAGGGGAATATCACTCGACAAGCCGTCCAGAAGACGATAAAACACCGGAAGAAGGTTATGGGGAACATGTAGGCCGGCTGGCTGCGGGCGAACTCCCATATTGAGAGGAAGGCGACGGAGTAGAAATGACGAAGGAGGACCCACGGGCGTGGGATAACGCCTGCAAGAAGGCCGATGGGGCCATCTACCAGGCCCAGTTGGAAGTAGCGGAAACAGCCTTGTTGGAGGATTTTGAGGTAAGGGTCTGTATCAAAGGTATGTTAGCCGGGGCGAGGCGGGATTTGATAGGTGCAATTACGTCGAGAGAAAACAAGGTCCTAGGGGGAAAAGTGGGCTATTGAAAGATGAAGACTACATACCATTTGCAGCATAGAGGCTGTATAAAGCTTGCGCCAGGATATTAATGACGCTCGTCAACCCCTTGCGTTCCCAATGGAACGTGGACATTTGTTTCAGGACTTGACGTTTATTGGAGAAATCAGGTACATTTTCGGGGCTGAGGAGGTTGCGGAGGACGACAACATCGTTGAACGCAACTGTCATTCCACCCCCTGTCAATGGGTGTCGCATATTTAACGAATCTCCGAGAAATACGAGGCCGGGAGTCTTGTTTGTAGTAGGGGGGAGAAAAGAATTGGGCATGGATCGCAGGCCGCCTTTCTCGAGCGCTTTGGCGAAGGAAGGCTGCACGCATTTAGGGAGGGAGGGGAGGACAATATTTCGTAAATGGCCCTTGACGCCGCCGTTCTGTACCGATGCGGAGGGTAGGTTTTCGGGGATATCAACTAATATTCTTGTTTCGTGTGTACCGATCTGATATAGAAGGACAGGAGGGCCGCCAGGTAATACGACATGGCCAAAATTCTTCCGGGGAAGCTCTGCGTCTATGAGCTCCAGGCCCCAGAATTTCGACTTCACTCGAGGAGTTGTATGAAGGTATTGTTTGCGGAATTTGGAAGCGTATCCATCGGCAATGAACGTCAGCGGGGCGAAGAAATAATCCTTCTGCCCATTGGTCGTGCATTGGACACCGAGTACCTCATTATTCGTTGATGAATGAATCACAGAGACTGCGGTAGTCTCAACAATGGTAACATTAGGCGTCACCCTCGCCGCCTCGCGCAGGCGCATGATAAAGCGGCCATGGTGAAAAGAGCGGCCTCTGAACGGCAACCCTTGCTCATCCCGGGGATACTGAATAGGCACCTCGGTCCCATGGTATATCACGTCCATGCCGTGACACTCAATGGCATCGATATCCTCCAGACAATGCTTTAGTCCCAGCTTCTCCAGCGCCCGCACTCCTCCTGGTTGTAATAACTCCCCAACGATGCGGTCTGGTTCCTTCAACGACCTCTCGAGGAGAAGAACGCTGCGCCCTTGCTTTCCCAATGCGACAGCTAAGGCACAGCCAGCAATTCCAGCACCAACTATTACAACGTCAGTCTCATGGTGCTCGCATCGCCGCCGTTCGCCTTCGTCGGAGTACACTCTCGGAGACTTGAGGACGCCGTTGCCATTAGGTACCCGGGGAGGTTTGGCCATGGTACTGGGGCGCAAATGAGGATAGGATTCTGCGCGAATCGAAACGAGAGGGTGAAAAAGGGATATCAGCAGCGTCTGGCGGTGGGTAGGCGTAGCAACATAATATTTCCGAGTTAGATATAGGGGGTTACCGGCCCGGAATCTGGAATTGAGGGCGAGAGAAGTTTTGCCTGGGCGAACTCAGGATATTTTACCAGGCGAAACTTATGGGCGCTGTGATTGGTGGAGAGGCCAATAAAACGCGAGGAGGAGGCATTAGTCATGAGCTTGGCGTAGTTAGTATTAGTGGCGTGACATTAGAAGCATGTGATTGTTCCAAATTGTTCCTGGATATTTTTGTGCCCCTTTTCGCTATTGTGATCTATGGGTAGCTGGGCCCTCGTATGACCGGGTGGTGCCACTACAAATAACTAATACTACTAATTATACTAATTATGGAACACGAGGCTGCAAATTATTCAGTCCCGAATGCGAGACCTAGAGCTGATGGACTTTCATTATTTTACATGTACAGTACATACTATATTATCAAACCTAGGGTCTCATCACGGGGAACAAATCCAGGTTTGAAAGGTGAGAACAGGGGAGAGAGTCTAATCATACATTATTCATAATCACCTGCATATCATCCCTTCAAGATGGCCAGTTGAGAGGAGAGAAATCACGGTGCTCAGATGGGGACGATGTTAGGAATCCACCTGGCTATGAGCTGCCTCACCAGGAAGAAGTAAAGAAAGAAAGGAAGGAAAGGCGGATAATGTAGTATATATCAGTGGTAAATAGGAAAAGTGCACAGGAAATTGTACATTTACAGGTATAAAAAGAAAATGATCACCCCAATGCCAGCATAGTTATTGTAAAATATACAAGGATCACACAACACCAAGCCGCACGGATTCTTCCACGGGTTTCTTTTCCCACGGTTCCTCCGCCCAATCTGCAAAGACACCACTTTCACTCCAATCCCGATCCTCAACTTCGTCCGGTGAGAAACACTTCTCCAATTCTGCCCGCTCCTTCCAGTTTCTAACAATATAATCCGTGTATCGTAAATCCTCATATTTATGCCCCTTGAGCTGTGGACCCTTCTCCGAGCCGTTGCCAGAGACGCCGTTCACATCAGCCGTCTGGCCTTTACCCTTCAATACTTCAATGGCTTCTGTGAAGGGAATAAAGCGATCCGGCCCGAACTTCCTCGCCTTGAATGTGTGGCGTAGGATCCGTGCCAGTTTCGCGATATGCTCCATCTCCCTATCGAAGCTCTCTCTCGTGTGGTTCTGTGGAAGGGGAAAAACATTCTTGGATCTTGAAACGATGAAACTGATCTCATCGCAGAGATCTCGATTAACTGCTGAGGGGCGTTTGAGCCCTGTAAATATCGCCCATCTGACCCCTTTGAAATTTCCTGTGCGATAAAATGCCCGGGCGATGAATTTTATCGCAACAGGATCAAATGGCGCGAATGCTGTATATTTGGATTTGTTGATTGTCCGGAACATGTCAAGGACTGAAGCATTATTGCCAATATCGAGGAGTCGAGCTGCGACGGTAGATGCCGCGTGGTGCTTAACAGGCATAAGCTTCTGTTGTCGGATGCTGTAGAAATTCAAGACTGCCATCTTCACCGCTTCTATCTCGTCCATTTCGCTGGCTTGCATTATCGCTTGGAAGAATTGAGACGCAACGGGCTTACCGGGGGTCTGAAGGGTATCGAATTCCTGCAGTATTGCCTTGGCATCGCGCGTATCGCCGTGGAGTAAAATGCTGGCAGTAACGGCCAAATCTAGGTGTAAATGTTTCATGACCATCCCAGACTTTTTGGCGTCTTGGAAGGAGGTCAGGGATAATTCAGGTTTTCCCGCATTTATGAAATACATCATCTGTGTATGTAACGGTGTAAACTGTCTAATATGTCTTGAAGACTCTGGCATAGACATGGCTCGTCGCCACATGGCTGCGGTTTCTTGTGAACTGGGCTTCTTTTCCGATTCATCAACGGGGAACGAAGTCGCATCATATCCCAGCACTTGGCGCGAAGTAGCAGCGTAGCCAAATTTTTGTTCAGTTGCACGGAACATTCGCCATAAGCCAGCGGGGCTACATTTTGCAGATAGGCGAGCTTCCTGGAGGAGTTCCATGAAATACGGTCGCTCCAACTTGAGTTTCCAGCCCTTCTCTTTTACTGTTTGCAAAAGTTCCTCTACCATATCCACAGTCCCCTTCTGTATAAAGGCTTTGATAATTTGATCGAAGAGCAGTTTATCAAGCACCAATCCATAGGTATTGATCGCATCGAAAACGAATTGATGAATCACATCTCCCGAATTTGCAATCCAAAACTCGAGGAAAACGCGATGGAACATTTGCGAGAATCTAAATGGATCTTTCGTTGACAGTCTGAGTTCATGCATACGCGCCAAAGTGGCTCTTACTCCATCCCAATCACAGTTCACTGCCTTTCCATATGCGACGAGTCCTAGCGTTCGGGTTTTGAGTGGAATATTGTAGGTGTCTTTCATGGTCTTAACAAGCATATCAGCCTTGTCGGACATTCCAAACTCGACATATGCGGCCAGCAAGGGGTCAAAAAGCTTTTCCGTGGCGGGGATTCGACAGGATGCCAAGGTGTCTAGCAATTTCCGAAATTGCGTTTCCATGAGCACGATACTTCGAGTTCTGCTCCAGAGGCCTCCAAGATAGATACCACACGCGCCACAGTCCGCGTCATGTCCGATATATTTAAATAGCACGCTTTTAGCCTCAGACAACCGGTGGGAACTTATAAGCGATTTAAGAACCACTCTCAACAGAGCTGGGGTGAGTTCGAACTCCTTGGCGTATTTTAGGTATAGAGTGGATAATGATTCAAACCTTCCATTTTTCCACATAGCCAACAGCATAATCTCCCATAACGCAAGATTGACCTTTTCTTTAGCTTCAAACCAGTAGAAGAGCTTTTGCGCGAGGTGGAGCCTGTTCCTATGCAAACTTGTGTATAGGAGATGGGTAGCAATGTCGTTCCTGGCTTCCTCGTCCGCTTTAAGATTTGTATTCTTCACGTCGCGCAGGAATCTCAGCGTAGCTTCGTCTAGCATGTGGTGGTCCAAGAGCCTTTGGACAGCGAGAGACGGGTCGCTCAGCGGTAAATTTTGATATTTTTCTCGAAATCCTGGAGGGACGCTCATGGGATGGGATAGATCCGGACGCAGTTCTTTGCCACTCTTCAATATCGGTTTATACTTATTCAAGAAGAATGAATGCTGAGGCGGCTCTTGAACAATCCCCTGAGATTTCCCAAATGCTGATGAACGAGCTGAGGGGTTCGAGGTCTCACGTGTGGATTGGCCAGCAATATCGAGAGATTCGTTGGATGCCCCGATGTCAGCATCCCCGGCTCTTGTAGTGTGGGATCCCATGTTATCTGCACCATCCACGTTCCCATCGCGGTCATCGGCTAGTTGATGTTTTCGGCGCTCGCTTCTCTTCTTAAAGGATGCTAGACCAAGGAACTCGCCTGCTTCCGCAGCCTCCATCATTTGGGCCACCGTCGCAGCTCCTGCCCCAGCAGTGTAATTTGGACATGACGTTTGGAGACTTCGCTTGGATTCAACAATGCGTTCCGCAAATTGGACTCTGCGGTGGATGTCGTAGGTAATAGTTCCGACGGTACAAAGACCCCCGATAGCGCCAATGGTGGACCCAGCCAAAGCTAATTGCCGTAGGATACGCAATGCATTACGGGATGGAACCCCAGTTCGAGCGGATTGGCGGGGGAACATTGTGGGTGAGGTGTGAGTAGGGGGACTCGTGAACTCGCTCGGTTGGATGATCCATTCAAGTGAAACTCATGGATTGGGTTTTCTACAAGGAATAGAAGACACAATGGCGGCTTCTACAGAGAACAATGCGTTCACGGACGTTCTGGGCCAAGAGAGTCCTGGCGTAAATGGAGGGTGGCAGCGTTGTCGTGGAGTTGTCGATGATTTTTTTTTTCCGGATCGGTTGAGGAAGTTGGAAGAGCCACGTTCTTGGCTAGCACACGTGATGACGGAATAATACAACACATAAAGAACCGCTAGTAACTAATTTAGTTAGTTAACATCACATGATGACGTAATGATGATATGGGTCTCGGCTGGCGTCTGTAAAATCCCTTCATGATGTATGTACAGTACAAAGCAATGTAGTTCATGAGTCGTATATATGTGCAAAGCATCAACTGGAGAATAATATAAACAGGAAGGTAAATCGCCTCGTCCACCGTCCACCAATGCCCCCTTATCGTGCCCGGAAAAAGCAAGGGCACAAAAAAAAACCAAAAAAAAAACCTCCGTCTGCACCAAATACTTGGAGGCAGCCAATTGAATAAACCAATCAGTAATTCTAACCCCTGGCGCTAACTATGCATAAACGTGGCCCCTCGTAAATACCCTGTATTTACGGAACCCGGATCAAAATGGATGGAGGTTGGCGCTTGCCGATAGGTATATGGGGTACTGGGAGAGGATGCCCAGTCGATATTATGAACAGTATTCCGAAGACTGATATAAAATCCTCAACTAATCTTGCTCGACAGTTTCTAGGTTGTCCTGGCTTGGCTCAAACTTGTCGTCCATATATACTAACAATACAGTCAATAAACGTGTATTAAACTTAAAGATGGCTCGGCAAAATTGTAGCTTACCGTGAGGTTTAATGAAAAACGATGAGATTATCGCCAAAAATATCGTCGCGGATAGGCACATAAACACGGCCTGCGGTACACTACCGACTGTCGCGCTGTAAATCAAGTTGAAAACAGTGGGTGCCACCACGCGCGCAAGCGCATGAAGCAGACCAATCGCACCCAACAGCTGACCGGCCCTATTGGCGGGGATATGCTTTGTCAATGAAGATGTAAGTGTTGGTGAAGCCATGGCACCCATAGCCACAACCGCGCCGGAGAGGAGCAACAGCCCACCACTCTGCACGACGCAGTACCCGAGGTATCCGAGCAGATCGAACATTGTAGACATTCGGACCAGGGTTATGTCCAGCATATCAGAGCCAGTATTGACTTGGCTCCTTTGGCTGCGTGGGCCACGGACTATGTGAGTTACCGTAGGTAGAACCACAAGCAGTACCACCACTCGAACAGAGCTGGCTAGAGACACGAAAATACTCGCTTCGAAGTTCCCCCAACCGAACATATACTCAGAATAAATCACGATGATCGACATGGTCCCCATCCCGACGCCGAAAATTACAGCGTCGATGGATGCAAGGATAATCAGATTAACCCGTAAATCGCGAAGAGAGCGCCCGGTGTGCGATCCTGTGGAACTGGGGAATAGGATAGAAAGTGGTTTTAGGAGATTCAACGGGTTAAAATCCGCCAATGACCAGTGAGACACCTTTTGGAACTTAAGGAGGCCTATTCCTCGATTTTCGCGATTAAACTGCTGGCGAGCTTTCGACACTGACTCCGGCACGACGAAAACCATAAAAACGATGAAGAACATCAGACAGCCCAGGACACAGTAGAACACGATAAGGATGTTGCCGGTCCATTTGATGAGATATCCAGCAAGTAAGGGTCCCAGAGCAATGCCACTGAACAAAACACCGTGGAAATATCCGAACGCAACGTTCCTGCTATGTGGCGGTACGCAATCTGCCGCATATGATTGCGTAAGGGCTACAGCCGTCGTGACGGATCCGAACATTCCATCAAACATTGCTGCTAGGAGCAAGAAATTCACCGACATCCTGCCATCCTGAGCCGCCACCATTACCATCACAAGTTGACCAAGGAGCGTGCCAAATGCCGAAAGGGCAATGATCCTATTTCTCCCATAGCCATCTGTCAGGACCCCAAGTCTCGGGCTCGCAATAGCTGCGAGGGTGCCGGCAATTAAATTCAGTTTTAGTTGAAACCTGGATGCTCGGGCCTGGATCTCGGGAAGCCGACATTGTGGGTTCTTATCTCCAAATACGACGGGAAGAAAGGTAAACGTAGGGTCTTCTAACGCCCTAGCGGATAGGTATTCGCGGCAAATCAGAGTCAAGGCGAGATTTATCTGCGGCACGACGACACCCCCGAAGGCGATCGTGAAGGGGAAAAGAGGCGGCAGCACCCAGAATATCTATTCCAAATTCCAAATGAATAACTCAAAGATTAATAAGAAAAAGCATAAAATGAAAATAAAAATAAAAATGCGAGAAGGGAATCCTCACAGACGGTCGGTTCCACCATGGTTTCTGGTCATTTTCATTCCACGGTGCATGTGGAGCTCCGTCTTGATTGTCTGAGTCGCCGGTCTCACACAATAATGACGTTGTGGCATCATCGTCCCCTAACAGTGTGGTGGTTTCTGTCAGCAGAGCAGCGCTCCCAGACCGCGAGCTGGACGTGGAGCGCGGCCTGGGAGATCGAGGCGAAGCCGCCGAAGAAGAAACTACCCATCGGACTGTCTCTTCTCCCTCCACTGCAGCCGTAGCTTCCGCCTCCATTGGCGCGGGGGGAACCGATTATATTCGGGGTTATCAGATTCGAAATCAACAGGGGTTCGGCGCATCGAGTTCAATGATAAGTTTGAGATAATTTGTTACTTTTGGACAACGGGAGAGTATCAATTCTCCCACAACAATCGGGACAAAAAAAAATATTTTATCGCGGAACCTTATATGAAAATTGCAATCTTGTCAAAGCACCAGATTTAACTGAGAAAAGGGAGTTCATGTTGTTTGCCCAATACTGAACTGCTAGAACCCCTCTGAATTCTTGGCTGCTGTTGATTTCTAAGCTCCGTGATCACAAACCGCTACTGAAGCATAAGTGTACTATCGTCAAGGATAATATTTATTATTAGGGTACTTTTATGATTCATGAAAGCGTAGCCTGAAATTGAAATCTGCGACAGAATGTGCTGATTATGGGGGAAAGTTCTCGGCAGCCGATTGGTCCGAACCGACTGGTCGGCAGGATAAAAAGGGGGACCAGGCGGGTTTCCATGGAAAAAACCTTGGAATCGACAGGCATTACCTCATCCCCTCGCAGGTTTGCCCAGGAGTTATATACAGAACAGGATGTGCGAGTCTTAAACGAATTATGTATCTTTATCGGGGATACCATCTTTTAACTGCGCCTTAACTCCCTTGATTTGTTCAAGCTCTGGGAGAACGGGTGGCAGTCCACAGATTATATGCACTCTCGACCCAGAAATAGCGTTATATCCGGAAATCCGGTGTAAATGAGAGAACAAACGATTAGACCACTTTCCTTTTTACATGGGCGCTGCGAATACGCTCCCAAATTACTTACAAATCGTTTAATGGGTGGCACTGCTTGGAGGGTCGGACTCTCAAGTATAAAAACCCTGGAGGGGAAAGATTGTAGAAGAAGGGGAAGGGTAAAAGTGTCTGAGGGGCGAGCACAACAGTCGAACTCCTAATCGGCCTATATACATATACAGGTATACCCCGACGCTACTAGCTTTACTTCCCCATAACAAGAACTACCTCGAGAGATGGCACAGCCAATCCCCAAGACCACAAAGCAGTGGAGCCTCGCCAGCCAGAATGGTTTTGATTCTCTCAAATTTACAGAGGAGCCGGTGCCTGAGCTCGAATATAATCAGGTGTTAGTGAAAAGTAAGGTTGTCACGCAGTCCTTTTCTCATCTTGAAGAGCGAGCCGCAGAAAGGGAAAGAAAAGGAGGGGGTTGGGGTGTGGATGAATCCCTAGTGATTATACGGAGTATTTAAAAAAAAAAATTAAAACCAAAGCATCAACTAACATAATCCGTCTATATAGTCCAAGCAGCTGCCCTAAATGTATGCTACATATCACATTCCCACCCACTCTTAAGAACCCTTTCCCTATTAGCCAACGCGTTTAGGCCCGCGATCTCGTCATCGTACACGGGGTCTACCCCATCCCCATTCGACCCAACGTAGTTCCCGGCTCCGATGGCGCCGGCACCATCCTGGCCATCGGCAAAAACGTCACCCGCTTCAAGCCAGGTGACAAAGTTACCACAACAATCAACCAACAGCACATTGCGGGCCCGATGACAGTACCAGCATCACGGTCTGGGCTCGGCGGCACCTACCATGGCACCCTGCGCACCGTCGGCGCCTTTGACGAGCAAGGGCTGGTCAGCATGCCTGAGGGCCTAAGCTTCGCCGAAGCCGCAACGCTTGGCTGCGCCGGGCTGACGGCATGGAATGCCCTGTTTGGGTTGCCTGGGAAACAGATTATGCCGGGCCAGTGGGTACTGACGCAGGGGACGGGCGGGGTGAGTTTGTTCGCGATTCAGTTTGCGAAGGTTGTGGGTGCCAAGGTGATTGCGACGACGGGGTCAGCGGAGAAGGTTGGGTTATTGGAGAAATTGGGGGCGGATCATATTATCAACTACCGGGAGACCGCCGATTGGGGGACTGCGGCGAAGGCGTTGACGCCTGGTGGGCTTGGGGTTGATATTGTTGTCGACGTTGTGGGTATGGCCACGTTGAAGCAGAGTGCTGCGAGCGTAAAACTTGATGGGATTGTTAATTTGATCGGGTTTATGGCTCCGTCAGGGTCGGGGGAGACGGAGCCGATGCCTGGAATGCTCAATATTTTAATGGGTGGGTTTACGGCGCGGGCAGTATGGACCGGCAGTCGCCTGCAGATGGATGAAATGTGCAGGGCCATCGTGGCCAATGTGGATAAGCTGCGTCCTGTTGTGGATTCGAAGGTGTTTACTCTTGAGCAGACTAGGGAGGCGTATGAGTATCTGGAGTCTCAGAAGCACCAGGGAAAGGTGTGCATTGAGATATCCTAGAGTTTATGTGATATAGTGGGAATTGTTAGATTCTGAAGGCCACACTCGGAACGAGCTTAATAAACTTCTCGTATTTGAAATGAGATGATACACATTGTCTAAAATTAGTTGAGGGGTCCCTTGGGTATAGAGTTGAGCGGGGAAAAAAAGGTTTAAATGGTATGATTGATAAAGCTAGTAGAGCTGTGTATGCCTCCCCTCCCCGTCTGAGTGCAAGAGGCCTCCATTTCAATTTAACGGATGAGGATTGAATTACTAGGCCACCTGTACATATGCAATTAATGTCGACAGGGTTAACACGTCACTCTTCCTCCGGGCACGGAGACAATAGATTCGGGGTATTTTTAATTAATATACAGTTTTCAAAGAGTAACGGTGAACTATGGTGAGAAATTCGTCTATCCAACACATTGCCCAAAAGTATACATCACACACATATATACGCATATATAAACATATGTGAGACAAAATGACTTCGTTTTAAATATCCAAACGTAATTCCCTTTATTTCACCACTTATCGTACTAGAGACGCGAGCTCAGGCCCCGCGAAAAACTTCTTCTGCTCCAGACACCTCTCGCTGGTACAGCCCTGACACCGCAGCGTCATTTGGCGCGAGCAACTTTGCCCACTACGCAAGTGTGCCGCAGCAATGTCCGCCAGCGCCTGGATGAAAACGGGGTTACCATTCAGACTCTCAACTCTCTTAACACCAGGGCTGTTCGCTTCATGAATGACTTCCTGGTCCAGCTCGAAAAGGGTTTCGATGTGGTCGCTGGTGAAGGCGATGGGGATTAGAAGAAGATCCGTCTGCCCCTTTTTCACGTAGTTTTGAACTGTATCGCTAGTTTGCGCTCCGAGCCAGGCTGAAGGGCCGACTTGGGATTGCCAGCAGAGGCGATAAGGGTTTGAGAAATTTAGTCGCTGCATGACTGCATAGACGGTTGCGGCGACCTCTGCCGCGTATGGGTCTCCTGAATATTTAAATTAATGATTATCTTCTTAGTTAATTAGTTTTCATGTGAAAAGCATACCTCGATTGATGACGCTCATGGGCAAGCTATGAGCAGAGAAGAGGAGAACAACGTCATTCCTCCGTTCCTCAGGGTATGTGGCAAGTCGCTTTTCAATATTCCGAGAGAATGCCTCTATTAAACCCGAATGCGCAGGCCATCGGTCAATAACACTCCACTGAATAGCGCCCTCTAGTTCCCTTCCCCCACTCGTGCGCTTGCCTTCCAGTCGGTTGCGCCATTTCCATAACTCATTCAAAGAGCTGCCTGTTGTAGAACAAGAGTATTGCGGATATTGTGTGAACGCCACTGCACGACCTCCTTTGCCTCCTCCGAATCCGTCCCGGAGCATCTGCTCATAGGTGGTTTCTGTCAATGGGGCTGCATACCGGAACGCCACGTATGGCTTGTGTGGTGCAGTTTCCGGCGATATATTGTCTAGAATCTTGCACATTTCCTTGCATTGGTACTCAGACCACTTTTTAATTGGTGAACCCCCTCCGATAGCAGCATACTGCTTTTCGATTTTGGGCGTTCTACGGCGGGAGATTAGGGGTCCTAGGTATGATTGAAGTCGCCCCAGAGGTATTATATCGGGATCTGCCTGAAACGAAACACATAAAGGCTGTCAGTAAAGATACAACATAGATTACAAAAACAATAATGCAAGTCATTCGTACAAATAATCTGCTCAAATAATCGCCAACATCTTGTGTTGTCTGCGGTCCTCCCATATTCAAGAACACCATGGCAGTCGGCCCCTTCGAGCCGGTTGAGTCTTGGGTGACAGGAGGGGCAGCTGTTGCCATCCCACGCTGTTGCTGTTCGCCATAGCTTGTAAGCAATACCGACGCCGTCTGTCTCCAATTCGACCTCCTCAGCGTCTGCCTGGGAAGTGCTGTGAGGGAAGTTCGTAGGGGCATTTCAGAAGCGGATATGCTGAGAGGCTGATATGCGGTGGTGAACGACTGGCGCAGTAAATTCAGGACCTAGAAAAGGGCGCCGGGCCGGATAATATAACAGTGGTAACAATTCCCTGATTTGCAAAGCAGTTGGTCAATTGGAGATATGGTTTCAATACGTAATTAGCAAATGATTAAGGTTGCCCATTGTTGCCGCCAAAATCCGGGTTGCCCGTGGTTGCATTTCCATCTCCAGCCAATCAGAAGTCAAGAAAAGTAATGCAAAGAAGTAATGCATCACGTGCCCTGGCGTCTCTTTCCGCGTGTCCTTGGCGTTTATTGGCGGCTATTGTCGCGCGCTGACATCACCCAAAAGGCTACCTGCGAGCATCAGGCAGAAGTGAGGACTAGAGCAACTACTTGTACTGTACAAGAACGCGATAAAGCAATAATATCCGTGTTTAGGTCTTGTCAAAAGCAACAACAACGCAGCAGCAGCAGCATTTTTATTTTTATTTTTGCTTCATTGTAAACTATTTAATCATCGCGGGGGTGTCACGGGCTAACTCTCCTCAAAAATGGCTGATGAGTCGGCCCCTTGGCAGCAGGATGATACGCTCGAGGAGGAGGAAGATATTGATGAAACGGTACAGTAACTATTTATATTTGATAAAACTCATTATGTGGCTCAATTATTGTCCTTCCATACTAAATATGTCTATCCAGGGCTATAAATCTGTCAAAGATGCTGTCCTTTTCGCCATTGAGATCAGCGAGTCTATGTTAACTCCGCCTCCTGAGACTGGTTCCAAGAGAGCTGATGGGGAATCACCCGCCACTGCTGCCCTGAAGTGCGCATATCATCTGATGCAACAGCGGATAATCTCAAACCCCAAGGACATGATTGGCATCTTACTATACGGGACACAGGAATCCAAGTTTTACGATGAAGACGAAAGTGGCCGGGGAAATCTGTCATACCCACACTGCTATCTATTCACAGACCTTGACGTGCCCGCGGCAGAGGACGTGAAAAAACTCAGGGCCTTGGTACATGATGAAGAGGAGGCAGAGCGGATATTGGTTCCGTCAAAGGATCGCGTCTCAATGTCCAATGTGCTGTTTTGCGCAAACCAGATATTCAGTTCCAAAGCTCCCAATTTCTCCTCCAGACGATTGTTTATCGTGACAGACAATGACGATCCACACTCCAAAGACAAGGGACTGAGGTCCGCTGCAACTGTACGCGCAAAGGATTTATACGATCTTGGCGTTATTATCGAACTTTTTCCAATATCCCGACCAAATCAAGAATTTGACAGGTCGAAGTTTTTTGACGTATGTTTATATTCCTTGCCCTCCCACCGTATGGGTTTTCCGGCTAATATCAGCACCAGGATATTATATACAAAGCCTCTCCAACGGATCCGGAAGCGCCTGCCTTCCCCACGACCCAAACAAAAGTCTCAACCTCCGGTGGCGGTGGCATATCGCTTCTAAAGTCATTACTGTCGTCGATAAACTCAAAATCAGTACCCCGTAGAGCATTATTTTCCAGCGTACCATTGGAAATAGGGCCAGACTTCAAAATCTCCGTCACGGGTTATCTAATATTTAAGCGCCAAGAACCTGCGCGGAGTTGCTACGTATGGCTAGGCGGAGAGGAGCCGCAAATAGCCAAAGGCGTCACTACGCAAATGGCTGATGATTCTGCACGAGAAGTAGAAAAGTGGGAGATTAGGAAAGCATATAAATTCGGCGGGGAGCAAATCTCCTTTACTCAGGAAGAACAAGCTTCGCTACGGGATTTCGGTGAGCCTATTATCCGCATCATCGGATTCAAGCGACTCTCAGCACTTCCAATATGGGCCTCTATGAAACACCCGACGTTTATATATCCGTCCGAGGAAGGATACGTTGGCTCCACACGTGTTTTCTCTGCACTCTATCAAACACTTTTGAGAAAGGAGAAACTAGCACTAGTATGGTTCGTGCCGCGTAAAAACGCAGCTCCAGTTATGGCTGCGATGATTCCTGGTAAAGCGAAGCTAGATGAAGACGGCGAAGAGGTGATTCCTCAGGGCATGTGGATCCTACCTCTCCCCTTCGCAGATGATATCCGACAAAGTCCAGAAACGAATATTATCACTGCTCCTGACACATTAGTTGATAAAATGCGAACGGTAATCCAATTACTTCAGCTGCCAAAGGCACAATACGACCCTCAGAAATACCCAAACCCTTGTAAGTTGGACGCCATTTTTCTGTCCTTCCTAGTATACGAATTTAGTACATTCCTCGAGCTAACCATTTCTCACACGATCAGCTTTACAATGGCACTACCGCATTTTACAAGCCCTTGCTCTCGACGAAGACCTCCCAGAACAACCAGAAGACAAAACCTTACCAAAATATCGTCAAATCGACAAGGTTCGTTTCGCTCTCATTCCTCCGCCTTTGGTTTCCGTTACTAACCCAAACCAAACATCTTTTCCCCTCAAGCGCGCCGGTGAACATGTAATAGCCTGGGGCGAAGAATTAGAAGCTCAACATCTGAAAATCGAAGCCGAACAGCCTGTAACATCAACCCTCGTCAAGCGGCCCGCAAGCAGAGCGCAAGAACAAGTCAAAGGAGACTCACGCCCCGCCAAGAAAGCGAAAACTAGTCCTGATGCTTCCGGCGCGGCTGACGATGTAAAAATGCACTACGAAAAGGGGGCGCTGAGTAAGGTTAGATACAGTTACCCCGTTGTCGGCCTATCTGCTTGAGTGATAGTTTCTGCCCTTCGTTCCACCCGGTCGCACCGCGTATGAAGCATGTAAGTACATGAGCTAATTGAACATTGTGAAACAATATAGTTGACGGTGGCTGTCCTTAAAGACTTTCTCCAATCTCAGGGTCTATCTGCGACGGGTAAAAAGGCCGATATGATAGAGCGGGTGGAGGATTTTTTGGAGCAGAAGTGATGTTCAGACCCGGGATCTATTATATGCTGCTACCGTTGCTACTCCTATGCTGAATTATTCTAAACATTTCCCCACCCTGCTCCATTCCTGCGAATTTCGTTTACTTCATCATTTTTGAGGTTTCGAGATGCCTAGTTTATATCCCCCCTTTCTTCGGTTTAGTTTATGTTAGTTTCGATTTGCGCCCATGGGATTTAGATTGACTGGTATGGTATGAAAAAAAAGAGGAGCTTTTAGGAGTTGTGAGAATTGTATTATATGTCAACCAGTTGGTCTGACCAAAGCCAATTTGGTGGGCTGGGTAATTGTAACATTGAGACAGCTTCCACCGCGGTAAAGGACATCCTTAAATAACTACCATGAGTCACAGTTCAACTCTTCTTGACATCTTGGAGTCTACCAGCTACTGTATAGTTACCGTGTAAACCGCCCAGTCCGTTGGTTTCTTACCAGACTTCAAGTAAAAATCACCACCACCATACACGTTGCTGACATTATTCTGCTCTGCATTCTAAAGCAAACAACCCATACGCGTACTAAAAATTAGAGGACAAACTAACAGATAGGGGGACAACTGGTTACCAAGGCACACCACACGGCAATACTCCGCTATGGTGTCCCTTGTTGATATTACAACCACAGCACACATTTGTTGCTCGCAAGGGCACAGTATCTATCTACCCCCGCTACAATCAGGATTTTTGGTGTACAAACCAAACCCGAAATCCGAACTATCATGGCCTTGCATTATATCGAGCAGCAGTTGATGCACTTTAAGAGGTGCATATTCTCGATGCTCGTTTACCTCTGAGCTTCCAGCAGCACATTGTCCGAGACCAACTTCTCAAACCTGCAGAACACGAGGTCTAGTTCAACTTGACAAGTGATCAGCGGGGAGTTTCTTCTCACTGCTGGCTGTGTTCGCCCCACGTATACGGGCATGCAGGCCCTTCGAGCGGATGCTGCGAAGTAGTGACGAGCCATCCTGATTGTTTTTTAAATTAGCCGGGGGTTAATGCTAACAGATCAACATAGGACTAAGAATTGAAATCCGTAAAGATACCTAGGCTACAGATGAAACAGAACCACAGCTAAAGCTGTTTCTCACCAATATATATCTTATAAAACCCGCAGTCAATCTGTTTCGTTTCAATCTAACCCGTATTGCTCAAATCCATTATGGGGGGCCGACGTTGAATCAAGAACAGTCAAATCAGACATCATATCATATCTCCCAAGAGCCCTAAATTGCCCTTCATTCATAACTAAAGAAATACAAATTTCACCACAAAAATGCGCCCTCTCCACTTGGCCCTACGCACGGCTCTGGCGCTATGCCTGACACTCACCACAGCTCTCGCTGCCGTCCCAACCACCAAACGCTTCGATCTCACCAAACCCTCCTACGACCTCTTCCGCGGCAAAAATCTTCATGAAAACCGCGTCCAGCAAAGCTTCGCCTTCGATAACGTCAACAGGCGCCTTTTCGTCGCCCAGCTGCGGGATGGCACAGGCGACACCTCAGGACACCTGTGCATAACCCAGCTAGATTTCTCTGGTAAATACATCGGCTACATGCATCTGAACGGGTTTGGGCACGGTGTCTCCTTCGGTGCGCAGGGTGTGGGCGCCGACACGTATCTCTGGACCGAAGTCGAAGCCAATGGTAACGGGTACGGCAAGAAGTTGGCGCACTTCAAATGGAAGAACGGCGGCACGTTATCCGAATCGTCATCGGCGTTGACAAAATTCACCCCGATAAAGGGTGCGACGGAGCACACTGCTTTCATCGACCAGATATCCAACAGGCTGATAGTCCGCTATAATAAGGACGGCAAGCATATCGCCGCCTTCGACCTGAATGCCGCTACTAAGGGTGATTTCTCGAAACCACTCGTGGACTTTAAGCAGCCGGGACTGGATAAATTCAAGTCCAAGGTATTCCAAGGGTATGCTGTGTACGGGTCTTATCTTTACGTAATGACGGGCACATCGTATGAAGCCAGTGGCGGGGTAGTGAATTCCCAAGTTGCAAGTATCGATATGAATACGGGGAAGATCGTACAGGGCCCGTCAATGACGAAGGCTGGCGGGAGCCTTCCGTTTCGGGAACCAGAGGGTATGGCGATTTATAAAACAAAAGCTGGGGAAGTGAGGCTGTTCTTGGGCTTTGCGACAGGGAACAGTGGAGATCGGAGGTCGAGTTTGTTTTACAAAAATGCGTTGATTTGAGGAGTGAAATAATATCTACGATGGGGGAATTTACATGTATATATTTGAACTTTTTTATTCACATAAATACCCGCTTTTTCAGCTATTTTCTTGCAACGTCTAGATTTGACTAATGGTAA
Organism: Emergomyces orientalis; assembly: GCA_002110485.1. Lineage (NCBI taxonomy): Eukaryota > Fungi > Ascomycota > Eurotiomycetes > Onygenales > Ajellomycetaceae > Emergomyces > Emergomyces orientalis. The sequence continues at coordinate 3,289,707 of MOWL01000067.1, forward strand.
TTGAATAATATAGTGAGAAAGATGAATTTACATAGCTTAACAATCATGTTATTCAAAGCAAGTAACTTCTTCCGCCACATACAACCAAGTACTACTTTTTCACAATAGATTCGAAGCAAAATGGACCAGTGCGAAAGAGAAGGAAAGGAGCAAGTCTATTGCTATTGCCGTTAACCTTAACTAGATTTTAAGAATTAAACAACGCAGTACTTAATGGGGTAATTAAACTACTCTATATAAGAGACCAAATCCAAGTCAACAGGAAAAGAAGAGCCCTGCCCTTCAAATCAACATGAACCCGATCCAATTTTCCTCGTTAGTCGAATGGCCCCATTACTTCACTGATACATAGATAAAGGGCATCAAAACAAGAAGAAAAAGAAAAAGAAAATAGTTTAAGAGAAATGTTCAAGCAAGCACATCTCTGCACATGGAGAACATAAGAGAGTCAAAAAATAATTTAAAGAGCCCGACTGCTTGGAAGTTTCCAAAGCCCAATTTTACCAAATATACCGCCCCACTTGGAAAGATCAAGTTGGCAAACCACAAAAACCAAAACAGAAAGGGTAAGAAGGTAAGTAACGAGAAGAACGCCTAGAGAACCGGGTTGACTACATGGGTGCATCATAACAAAAAAGGACAAAAAATGTGGGTTGAAGTTCAAGAGTTCGGACGAAACGATCCAATCACCAAAAGAAAACAAAAGAAAACCGACTTAATTTCCCTTGACTCCCTGCTTTTTTTTAAAAAATAAAAAAAACTACGTTGCAAGACACAATGCGGGGATGTGTATCCTACGGACAACGGCGATATAAAAGTGAATTTTTAGATATTATCAAGTTGAACGAAATAGGTCAGTTTATATTCATCAGGGAAACTCCGGTTACTCGTGGTATGGCGGCGGTGGGGTGCGTTCATGTGGGTGTGGCTGCTGAAGCGGATGTTGATGTTGTTGTTGTTTATGTTGCGGGTACTGCTGTTGTTGATAAAGGTGTGTATTCTGAGGACGAGGCGGAGGGTGTGATTGGTGATGAGGAGGTTGAAGAGGTTGCTGATGTTGATGTTGATGTTGATGTTGATGTTGATGTTGATGTTGATGTTGCGACCCTGGATGGGGTGGAGGTGGTGGATGCCCGTAAATTGCTGGGTGATAAGGCGGGCCTAGCGCCGCATGGCCAATTGGTACATGCATGTACTGTGGCGGAGGAGGGGGAGGCCCATGGGAAGCATGGTGTGGAGGGGGATGCGGAGGATAGGGTCCTGGGTGATATGCCATACCCTGTGGTGCGGGCAGGTGTGGAGGCGCGGAGGAGAATGGGTCAGGGAGTTCGTTTAGATGTGGAATGGAAGGGTATCGACCAGAGGCAGGGAGAATACGGCGGGGAAGGTTAGGTAGTCCTCGTTGAGAGCCAGGCGGTGGCGGTTGGTGGTGGGTTGGTGGCGGGAGAAATGACCGCGGGTCCGTCGGCGGTATCATCTGGCCGAGTACAGGCTGGGGAAGTATCGTTCGGTGTAATCCCCGGGGATGTTGGTCTGTTAGCCGTTGTTGATGTTGAAATGGAGGGTGATATGGCTGCGGGGGCAACTCCTGAGCGACGCCAGGAAGATTTCGGAAGGGCGCCAGTTGTGGGCCTGGTAAGGGAGGCCCATAGGTGTACTGTTGCGCCGGACGCTGACCAATGTCACCCACAGCGGCATCGGCGAGAGCACTCAAGGCGGTAGGAGGCTCTACAGTCATTGCGGTTGAAGGTTTCCCCTCAAACGTCCGACCTTCTTCCCGCTGGCAAAGCTCTGTTAATGCCTCCGTAAGCTGCGAGATTCTATCGCTGACAGGAACTGCTGCCCGTGTCTCTTGAGTTATCTCCTTTATTTGAGGAGAAATATCATTTTCAATCTTCGCTCGTTGTATGAAGTCATCCCACCCATAAGCAGCCCGTTCATAGAGCGCGGCACCCTTCGGGTCTCTGACGAAAGAACTGTTGAATCCGCGAGCAGTGGGTCGACGGGGAGCAACATCAGGCTCTGATCCAGATTCGTCGGTCTACAACTCCGTTGTCAGTAATTATTATTTTCCCATGTTCAAAGCTTTCTATAACAGGTTTTGCATCCTTACCTCAGTGTGGTCGTCATCCTCTGCTTGACGGCACTGTTCCACGAAAGCCATATAGCTCCCCTGAGCAGCGAGAAGATGTTCCTCCCTGATATGTCGAGATTTATCCTGGTGAAAATTAGACTTTGTGCAGCAAAGGGGGTGTAACGGACGGCAAAATTATCTTACATGGAAGTTAGCATTGACCCGCTCTTTGTTAGCCTCAAGCAAGGCATCCGCAGCTTTTGCACGCCAATTGTATTCGTTTTCAATAACTTCCAGTCTCTTCTGTAGCCTAGCTTTGAGATCGTTCATAACTTGATCGTATTCCGGGACAGCCATGTGTGCATTGGAATCTTTTATAAGTTTGGCCTCCGATCGATTCGCGATGACGGTGAGCGCGGTTCGCTGCGCTGACGCGACTCGACGAAACACCTTATCAAGTTCCTTTTGTCTCTCCCGGAGTTTCTTGATCACTGGGCTGGGTGATAGCGACCTCTCGCGATCGATTGGTTGAAGTCGGCCTCCACGTCCTCCTCTTCCAGCACCCCGACCACGGCCACCCCTTCCACGACCACGGGTCCATCCTCTCCCCCTTGCCCTTCCCCTAAACCCACCGCGTCCACGACCCCTACCCGGAACGCTTGGCAATGTGCTGGCAGACAACTCTCCGGTTTCAGATGGGGTTGGAGCTGGGGAGCCCGATATCTCCGTTGGGGCGGCTTCCTGCGCCGCCAAAGGGGATTCTAACTCTATCGACTCAGCAGGTGAGTCTGCATTGCGGATCCTAAGTTGTGGAACCAGTTTCGTGCGCCTGGTTTCTGGGGCTGGTGGGTCCGTATCACCATCACCACTATTATCATCGCCATTTCTCTCTGATGGCGGAGAACCCAACCCAGGGCTAGGATTTGATTTTTCCATCTTCAATCTATTTGTGCCCGGGTTTAAGTTTTCTGCAGACTCATCACTCTTGCTGGTGGAATTTTGCTTCCTCGTAGCCACGGGGCTGCTCTGCTTACTCGCAGGTCCAATGGTAGTTGTCTCTGATTTCGTGGCGGTATTTTTCCCTTTTTCAGTATTGGCGCCTACAGGCTTACTGCTATTAGGCTTCGAAACTGCCTCGGGGGAAGTTTCCAGTTCGGTTTTATATCCCGAACTCCGACGACGTCGAGGGGAGTCAGTCCATGTCGATTTAAACGAAGAAGATTGAGAGTCGGAAATTTGCTTCTTGGTGTTTAGGTTGGGTGATTTCGACGTGGTGTCCTTGTCATTGATCTCCCCCTCGTCGGAGCCAATATGGATTTCATGAGGTCCATTGAAGTCTGGTTGCTGTATCCCTGAATCGTTGGGCTGCTCAGGTACAGAGTCCATATGATGGAACTTGGAAAGAATCCTAGCAGATTGGCGAGTTGGGCGCGGAGTGTTCGATTCCGCAATACCGTTCTCGGGTGCAATATCTTCCCTTGTCTTTCGAACTCTTTTTGTCCGGGGCGTTTGCGGATCCGAGAGTGCTTGAACAGGCAGAGGTTCATGATGGTTACTGTCGTTCAATGATTTTGAACGACCAATATGAGCGCGGCTTTTGCCTCTTGCTCGTGATCGTGAGCCACCACGGTTTCCACCTCGCGAGCGGCTCGAAGATGAAGTAGATGAAACTGGATGGCCGGCGGTTAACAGGAGGTATTCGCCATTGCGCTCCTGACAATAATACTCACTCTGGGGGGAATCTGCTCCAGATGCGCTACCCAACTCATGACTTCGGTCCAACTTGCGCTTAAGGCCCGTCATCATGAGAAGGAGGAGGAGTGTGTATTTCTATTGTCCACTATATGGGGTTGGATGAGGTCAGCTCACGTGATCAGAAAGTTTTCAAGTTTGTAAACGTTTTGGAAGTGTTGGAGATGTATAAGAAAAAGGGGAGAGCACGAACGACAACGAATAAAATGAAGAGAACAAGAAGAATAACGAAGTAGAAATGAGAAGAGAAGAACAGAAAGGTAAAGCAGATAGCAACAATGCATCAGTGAATTATCGCATTCAGACCAAGGTAGCTAACGCATCCGTTTGGCAACAAGCCACGGGACAGTTGGCGTGTAGAGTTGAAAACAGCCAAAAATGAAAGCAATAAAGAAAGACGTTCCAAAATAAATTAATAGACGAAAAGAACTGAAACAAACAAGAGTTAAGAAAATAGTACAGTTAGAGGCTCGAAAAGATGAAACAACAACAACAACAACAACAACCCAACATATCACTCAAAACAAACACAGCTGAAGGACATGGCGATGTAGTCCTTTTCTGGCCTGTTATTTATTTAAGCTTAGGGTCCAAACAGGGCGTCGAAAAACGGAAGAGGAAATAATAAAAAGAAAGAAAAAATGACAAGACTTGATTTTCCTCACATTCTCATTGGTCCAGAAGGGGAGGCGATTTTTTGTTAATTTTTGCAGGCTTATTTTTGCCTATCCGGTTAGGCCAGCTGTGGAGAAGTATAAGCCCCCATCAAATAAATCAAATACGAAAGCACAACTCCTGGGCTAGGGACAAAGTAAGCAGAGTGAAGCGAGTAAGGAACAGTTCAAGTAGAAGACACGATCTTATAGAAATAAGGAGTAGGAAACGCTGGTGATGGGAGAGAAATAGATTGGTAGTTAGGCGTAGTAATGTTGAGGTGGTGGATGTAGAAAGAGGAAAAGAACGAGAGTGCGAGAGAGTGCGAGAGAGTGCGAGAAAAGCAGTGCTTGCAACAGATTTAGATGTAAGAAACATTTACATGAGGCTAGGCAGAGTAAGCAAAGCACAAAAATAACTGTCAAGGGCGTCTTGAAGTTACTGATTATGCATGCATGCATACATGAAGCAGGACAGACAGGGCGAGTGTAAAAAACATTAGGGGCGCTTGATAGTAGTTTTAAGCATGAAAATTGGGATCTTGGATATGAAATATGGATAAATACTAACTCACCCTCTGTTGGGGTTGGATATGAATCTTTCTTCAGTCCAAATATGCCATAAGAAAAGAAAACATATGTTCGTGAGAAAAAGAAGAAAAGTAGCGTAGGAGTTGATAGTTGTTATGTATGTATATCGTGATATCCCCCTGTAGAGCAGCTAAAGTAGAAGTTGTTAGGAGAAGAAATTTTCTCGACAGGCGGAAAAGCAGGAAATGGTTCGGGCTTGGTCGGGTGGGTATGTACGGTATCGTATTGTATGTTTTTCCTTCCACGCAGAGCCGTTAGTCAGTGGGCGGGCCAGCGACGATTGGCTGGAAGCTGACCTATGTGGTTTTAAGTTGGCGGCGGAAGGGCAATTTACCTGGAGAAAGTAGAACTTTAACAAGGAGTTGGTTGGGTTGGGTGGGTTGGCGGGATTGATTTCTGGTCTCGTATCGTATAGTATTGTATTGTATTGTACGGATCTGGGGCTGGTATGGACTTGGATCACGGTGTTCACAGACAAACGATGAAATATAGGAACCGGGCCAGCTATCGATGTAGAAGGGGTAGAGGCGAAGTGTAGAAAGAGAAGTGTTTTGTATTATAAGGATATTGTGTTATGTTAAAATATAGTATTATATTTTGGATATACTCATTGTAAAGGCATCTTAACAAAATTAAAAAAATGATAGCGAGATGAATAGGGCCGAGGAATCACAACAAATTTTACAGTTTAGTTCAAAGACAAATCATCTCACACCAGCTGTACGACACTACAGAGAGTAGTTTCAATATGGCTGACATTTCAAACCCCATGAATCCATCATCAGAAGTCTATTACGCAGTTGATTCATCCCCCCTGATAAGTTGGCACCGATATAGAGGAAAAGAAAACCTAGGAAAGACAGACACCCTTGTCACTTTTACAAAAGAAAGAAGCAGATCGGCCGCCTCTATTACGGCCAATATCATTTCATCATTTATTTATTCATTTATTCCTTTTCATTTAATTGGTATCTGACAGCCTTTTTTTTTTAGTAGTAAAACAATGGGCGCCAGCTCCGACTGAAGAAGCGGGGATTGTGGAGCATTTTGCCTTTATAGGTATCTATCTCAATTTCAATCTGAGCTCGCAGGTTTTGTTCACTGTAAGGGGCTCAAAAGCGGGGATGGTATAGACAGGCGGGACGGTTTGAACTATGATGAGCACGACATATTTGTATGTAGTACATCCAGCTTGCATGTATCAGTACATATCTGCTACGGCGATGGCTAGGTGCTTGTAGATTCCCACTTGAGGTAACATACATACATAAGATCTTCTTTGCAAGTTAAGTTAGTTTAGCATATAATCAATCAATCACACATTTACAAAGTCAATGATATCATAAATACAATTCCTTTGATTTTGTGTTTCAGAATTTATTCAATTGTTGATAATTATCTACTTATGAGAATATGTTCATTCTTGTTAAGATAAATGTATTTTGTTTTAGTAAATTTCTCTGCGAACTATTCATTATTAATCCTGCTGCAGCTCAACTCATTTCTTTAGGTCTTTCTGTATCTAGATAGTGAGTGGGCCTCAGCCAAATGACATTTTCTCCATAACAATAAAGTTCAAAAATAGGTACAATTTCTTCAACATCATAATAAATATGAACTTTTTATTTAAAAAGAAATACTACATATATATATACTGAGAGAATATAATACTCTATAGGTTAATTAAGTAACTATATTTTTCTATAAAGAAACTAGGAAATTCTGACTTTACATTTCAAAGCCAGTCATTTTCAAGTATGGCAGAATATCTCATTTATATAAAAAATTATCTATAAAACCATATTCTCTCAGTATATACCTCTCTTCTAACTATAGAGTTCATATCTATTGTGATGTTGAGGTAATCACTGTTTTCTTATAACTATCTTTTATACGTGATGCAACATATGAAAGGTACATTTATTAGTGTATTAGTAGGGATATTCTCTTTGAGCAGGAAGTGTCATAATTATGCCTATACTTCTCACATGTTCTAATGGTTTCTTCTCTTTTTCTGCAATAGTCACTCCTGCTCAATACACAAGTAAAAACTGCGCTGATTGACTCAAAAATGAAAAGTAAAATAGTTAGATCAAAAATGTTGAATAGTTAGACAGAAAAAAATTAAAAATAGAATAGAACACCCTATGAAAAATCCGTGCAAAGTGAACAGAGACACAGTAACTATATACATGCATACATTGTACCCTTCAGATTCAAACACATCAATCCATTATCATCACCAATAAAAACAAAGAAAATTATGAATTATCATATATATATCCATAAACCCTGCCAGCTCAACCCCCATCATCATTTTCTGTGCCCTTACTCGTCTTCCTCTTCCCATAATCCACCCAACTCCCCCTAGTCCCCACCGCCAACACAAACCCCGGAATCGGCAACGGCGATGGCAACGGCGGTGTAACACACCTGGATGAATCCTCCTGCCCACCCTCATCCACCTCGTCGCTCTCATCCATACCATCTTCCTCTATACCCCTATCCAACGTCTCCGTCTTGGCCAGCGGACTACTCGACGCCGGCAGCGACGAAAACGAACCGGACTTAATCCTATTCAGCGTCTTCTGGGAGATCGTCTGGCCAGCGACTGGGGAGGCGGTGACAATTGTGCCGCGTGTGGTTACTGGGGGCGGGTCCGGGCTGCTGGATCTGAAGAGCGGGTGGATGTGGTCTTCGAAGGACTGGGCGCGTTGGCGGGTGGGGAATTTGGGCCGTGCGAGGGAGTTATAGAAATCGTAGGGATATTGATGTTGGTAGGGTGCGGGGGTGAAATGGGAGGTGCAGCCACAGGTGCAGATGCTGGGGGAGCTGGGGAGGGAGAAGGAGAGGGACGCTATGGTTGGGGATTCGGGGAGGATGGAGTCTTTGCGCGGGGTGCGTGGGGTCCCTGCGGATTGGCGTCGCTCGTGGTACGTTTTTGAGCGGACGATTGTCGTCGTTGTGCTAGCGAAGGAGGAAGCTCGGCTGTTGGATCGGGGGGTAGGTTTGTAATTGTTATTGTTATCAAAGCTCTTGCTACGGTTCTTAGGAGAGGTTTTCTCGAGAGTCGACTGTAGAAGTGCATCGCAGATCTCGCGCGGGACGCTGGAAGTGTCCCACTGGTCGAATGTATTTTCTTGCTCCAGGGGGCTGCAGCTGCGATCAAAAGGATAGGCTGCCTTGTTGGGTTTCGAGTGCTGAACATGTTGGTGGCTGTGGGTGGAGTTACGTTGTTGGAGATGTTGCAGAATGTGTGAATTTCGCAAGATGTTGCCCGAATATAGCGGAGATTCGGAGTTCTTTCGCTCAGGGGTGTGATGCGAATTGGTTGGGGTGTTGGGAGGGTGTTTGTGAGTAGATGATGCGACAGACCGGACGGCGGCTGAGGGGCTGCTCTCTGTCTGCCTTGTATATTGCCCCCTGGGCCGTAGAAAGCAGGCTGTACGTGAGGCTATATTGGAGATTGAGTCGCTTCTCAAGTTCGGCCTATAATCGGGAGGCAATGCTAGGCAGGCGTAGAATAATATCTGGAAAGTGCTGGCTACCGCCCATACCACACACCATGCGCTGTATAGTTGCCGAGTATGGCGATGGATTAGACTGGCATTTTCGCCCTTGAGCTGGGAATCACACCATCGCAAAGCAATTGCGACGAATATGAGTGCAGTGCAAAGGACCCCGCCAAGTAGGGCAAATGCCAATCCATTCCATGATTTCCAAAATTGCCTGCCTCTTGCTGTGTTCCTTGTAAATGAGACGAGCAGCAGGCCGAGGACGATAGAACTTATGGAGGTTAGCACCACTGACATATATGCAAGGAGTGCTTTATCAAAGATTGCATGTTCGAGCGATGCGGCGAACACCCCATTGGCAATGGCTGAGGCCGCGGTACATAGGATTGCTGACGAGCCCAGGGAGTATAGGACGGCAGGCCTTGCCATCTTCACCCTTCGTCAACCAAGCAAACCAGTCGACTGCCCACGCGCCAATTGACCAATATAAAATTTGTAGACAGGGGAATTCTCAGAAATAGGAACTGTGGTTGAGAAGTGATGCCCGCGCCTGACTGTATTCGATACGCAGGCGGGTTCCGCTGTCCTCACTCAACGGGGGCTTTTCAGTTATGATGGAACTCAGAAGCCGTCACGTCACGCTCGGTAAACAGGTTGGTCAAAGACAAAATATTGACTTTGGACATGGATTGGTTAAAATAGATATAAACAATTAGACAAACCGTTTTTTTCAAAAAAAATAATAATTCAGAGGTCGAGGAGGACGTGATGGTTCATGAACACAACAATAACAATTACACGCGATAGGGAAGAAATAAGAACCGCTCAAACAAAACCAGTTCTGAAACAAGAGGAAATTATTGTTTGTCCTGCTCGGTACATGTGGGACAAGGGAAGGTATAAAAGCCGGCCAGCACATCGCGCATTGCGCGCGGCCTTATCGGCGTACAAGCGCTGCAGGGCACGGTACATGGCAACGACAAGGCTTTGCGCCAGAAGACAAAGAGCGATGGACCAGGGGAGACAGCAGGGGGCGGCGGGGGGCTCATTGATCAGGAAACATGGGGTCGAAAAAGCCAAATTGAAAGGAATTCCCCCCTCTCCCACCCCACCGTACTCAGCATCCATAAACATTATTGACTGCGCGTCATCCGAATTCGTTCGAGCTGCGCCGTTCGTGTTGTTTAGCCAAGAGAAAATCGAGGGGTGGGAGCAAACAAACCGGTTAAAGTTGGGAGAAAGCAAGGAACAAGCGCTCGCTATTGGTGAACTGACATCCAGGAACCATGAAGCCTAAATCCTGGCAATACTGTGTAAAGAAATCTAGACAGGTTCAGAGCAATGTCTAAGGGTTCATCGTTGGTAATACGATTGTCCGTAGAGTGAGGACCAATACCATTATACCAGGCGTGATAATAACGGACAGTTATGATATCAACGATTGAATGAGATGAAAGATTGAGATGAAGATTGAGATGAAGGCCCCGCATCAGATCCCGCCAGAGCAACGACAAGGAGCGGTTCGCCGTCATCCATTTCTCGGTAACTCTAAAACCCTTGCCCCTGGGGTAGGGTAGGGGTAGGGTAGTATGCTGCGTATCATGGGTACTCTGTGTACCTCGATGTGAAGTTGATGTTGAAGTTGATACAGATCTGGCGCCAGGTGGAGATCAAAACAAAAAGCACACTATTTATTTTTGAGCCACCACAGAACCAGGCCTGGATTAGGCCAAACTGAACAGCTGAGATACGCTAATAATGACGATATGATATGATATGTACGGAGTATCGCCCCAAGAGACAGGGAACGACGCGACAGGCATTTTGGAGATAAACAAGCCAGGTGAATATCCGGCTAACTCAACCCGTTACTCATTATTCTCGAATCATCTTAACAGAGAAAGATCATATACTGTAACAGACTAATAATGTTTAACATTTTCATACCCCGACGGACTCGCACCTTAACAACCAGCAATTCTATTTTTGACGGCGCAGTTCAGGGCGAGCTTTTACAATGTCCACTCCGTGAGCACATCCCGCCTTCAAGCTTTTGTCGACTGGGCCTGGAAGAAACTCCAAGCACACACAGAGGCTAGTTAATCTCCGCAGAGGGAAAAAGGGAAAAAGGGAAAAAGAAAACATGAAAACATGTAAGTTTAATAACTTCTTTCCTCAAACTTTTCTAGTGTCCACTCTTGACAAAGATCAATACAGTACATGATGCGCCCCGCAGGTCATTTACGTCACTTGTTTACTCCATAACTAACTACAAGCTCCCTTATCAAACAGAAAAATAATAGTAAAACGCGTCCCGCGTTTTCTCACAGCTTTGTTTCTTTTTATCATTGCTGATGCCACCAAAAACAAATTGTTTTTCGCAGTTTGGAGTGTGTTTTGCTGAAACAGTCATGCACTAGTTAGTAGTCAGTTCGAGTTATTGATCTTCCATTCTTGTTCCTGCTGGGAATTATGGTTCAGGCCGTTTGTTTCCATCTTTGCCAGAAGCTCTAGTATAGCAAATAGACGTTGTTCTGTGAAGAAATGAAAGAATGAATTAGATTATTCGTGGGTTGAGAAAATTGGTGTAGGAGCATCATTTCACCATTTGTTCTAAGTTATTGCGACTTCCAAATAGTCCTCTTCATTTGCGGTCTCGATTAATGAAACAAAGCATGCGGAACCTGAAACAAACCGCATTCCACGTCCTTGAGGGGTTTTACTATTTTGTACATTATTATATATATAGATGGTCCTGTCATTCTGAGGCTGACCTTTCTCAGACGCGAAGAAATAGGAAAAAGGTGGCATAATCCAGCCCTTCGGACAATTTTTGAATTTCAACATTATTCTTACAAACTAACCCGGGATTAATTAGATCTTTCTAACACAAGGAAAAGACGGAGGAATTTATATCCACAAAATCAAACGGACAAATAATTACTTGGGTGTGCCGTGTTATAAAAGTTGTAGATCATGCACTTGATAAATTATTTGCACCATCTGCTTGAACACATCCCCCTCGTCATCTCTACTCTTCTCAAGATGTTGCGCGGTCGAAAGTACCTCCTTTAAAACTGAAATTGAGAAGTATTCCCCCCGAAATGGCTCCATCAACCTCCCAATCCTCCTCCACTCAACGACCGCATAGCTCCGCCGACAGGTGTTTACTTCTTCTATGGGACGCTGATGGATCCGCGAACGCTCATTGAGATTCTCGGCCTAGCCTCAAACAATGAAACGAAACCAAATCTCCGACCAGGGTACATTGTTGGCTACTCATGCAAACTTTGGGGGCAATATCCTACTTTGGTAGCAGGTCCGCCGGAGAGCATTGTTGAAGGGATGGTGTACGATGTCCAGTCAGTTGAAGATGGGGAGAAGCTTGCGGTGTACGAGACGAGTAACTATGCCGTTAAACCTTGCTTTGTTACATATACGGATGGAACGGAGCCGGCGACAACCTCGGGGAATACATTCGCCTTTGCGGGCGATCCGATGGAACTGGATGAAGGAGAGTTTGATTTGAAGGTTTGGTTGAGGAGGATGGGACGGGGCGAGCACTGGATGAAATGGAAGCTGCTAAAGAGAATGAACAGCACTGGTGCAAGTGAGGGGAATTTCTGATAATAACGATGTTTAGGGATATGGAAGGGTTAGGAGAAAGCTGAATTTTGCTCTTTCTTCTTCACTCTATTTTCAGATACTAGGATGCATATCATCTGAATATTAGGCTGTGGAGTTTCTCAGTTGATACTATCTCACAGATCGACCCTTCTGGGCTATGGGTTGCTTGTTCTTGTTTAGGTAGGTTGGGTGTGAGAAGACTTGACGTATATCTCTGGCCCGTTTTCAAAACTGTGGCACAGAATATATGTGGTTTGAATCTGAGAGAAGATGAGCGATGGAGAATGGGCTGAAAATGAATTTCAGATATTATGGAAGAGTGTAGACCTTTTCATTTTACCTGTCACCCTGCCACGTTGCCATTGCAAAACTCGACGCCCTGATATCAGAGACAGTTTTGGATGAAGCATGAAATATTAACATCATACAGTCAGTCTATCCATTCTTACCCAATGTAGAGAGCCACTGTAAAAAGGGTGATCTAGTCCACTCTCTGCTCAATGATATCTGAGGTAGGTAGTCAAAATGCCAAAATTTATATTTACCACGAAGTTTTGAAATGCATAGAATATTCGTAATGTTCCTCTCAAGATAAAAACCATATGCTATTCTCGGAAGACCTTGTTGCTAGCATACTTATGCAAAGTCTTGCGTACTGCGCTCTAAATAACTAGTATTTTAATAATGCAAAAAAATGTAAATCAAGAAAAAGATAACAAAATCTCAAGAGTTTGGGGATGGCACGTTTTGCATCTTCAACCCGCCCGCCCCCATCTTAACTAACGATAAATCCGCCAATATTGACAGTACTTCAAGCCATCATCATTCAACTCGATTACCTACTGCGTAGCAAGCGTTAATGGTGGCCATGCCAGAAACCAGGCAACAGCATTAAGAGAGAGAAAAGTACACCAACATGATTGTAGTTAACTTAATGAACCAGCAACATCAGCAGAACCAGCGCAATGACTGCGAGCCAGTCCAAATTGCGAAACACTCACCAAACACAAGCAGCATGAATAGTTACCTACTAGGCAGATGGGTCAGTCGGCTAACCTGTTTCGGGAAAAACATTCGATTAGTCCAGAATAAGGACCAGATATATCGGGTTCTTAGAGGGGAGGTTCTGGGTGGGAACAAAAATACGCCTCGACCATAACCCGAATTCCGGTTTGAGTGAGATACATGGACGTACTCCCATATCCCAAGTCTCTTTAGCTCACAGACATCAGCCAGGCTTTTGGAATTCAGCTAACTGATGATTAAACCAATTGGCGAGTTAAGTCCTGCTGCTTTTGCATCAAGCGATGTCTGTAAATGTCCATGTAAGATTCTTCGAATTTTTCGTGGGATGGTTCATGGTCTGGTTCATGGTTGGTTCAGTGAAAATATCTGCGATATCTAGGTACCCACACTTGTCATGTCCTTGCTGCTGCTGGAACGTGGAGTTGGAAATCTGTAAAAAATATGGAGATCTGGTTCAGAGGCTCCGTTGCAGAACTCTTCATGGGGAGAAGAAATAACCCCTTCGTGGTGGGAAACATCTCCCAAAAACTTTCTAACTATATATAAGAGAAAGCGAAAGAAAGGAAATCCATGGTGATAGTTAGCATCGGATATACAAATACCTCAATCCCTGCTTGTAGATTCTTTGTAAAATGCTGCCATAAGTACAGTATAGATTCTGACTCTTAAGCCGCCAGCTGCGAGCCGCCAGTTAATAAATTGATCTATTTTCGGCCTGCCCAGGCACCTAGTTAATTTTTTTCCCCGCCGCTTCAGTACGGATTGATTTGATAAATGACTGCAGTTGTCTGATCGCAAGGATATCCGCTAAATTTACGGAAACGCTTTTTCCAGTTAAATGTAACCCGCTGCGCAAACAGTGATATATCAACAACAGGAGGGCGTATTCTTTGCGAATAAAAGTGGACTTTGAAGCCTTGCGGAAAGTTCTTCTCGGTAAACCAACCGATGTATTTCGCTGCGAGTGATAGCGACCAGGGAGGGATGTTCAGACATCCTAATTATTACCACGACCACGAAACGTACGCCGCGTCCCCTAATCTCATCGATCTTCCAAAAAAAATATCTCCATGGATATTCCGACCCTTCAAGCCTGACGAGAAAGGGATCATTGCCCAAAGTGTCGTTCGAGCCTTCAAGGATACAGGCAGCGGCTCCGCTGAGCGCTCCACAAATAATATAATCTGTACGCTGAGTATCCCGTCCTTGCTGTATATACTAATCGTATTTGAACGCAACGCGCTACAAACCCATGAACGATACATGTCCAATCAAACTTCAACCAGCGCAAGTCAGTAATCAAAGCAGATGATATCGTGATGAACAATAATAAGCAAGCGAGGGCAGAAGTTTTTAGGGTAGACAACAACGGCGACTTATGAGGAACCATCTTGAAGGCTTTTTACATATCGCACTTGAGGTATGACTGGCTAAGCTAAGCCAAAAGTTCTTTCATAGACCTTGACTCTTCAAGCATTGGGCCCGCCCACATTACCCAACCAAACTACGTAGCTAAGCATCAGTAGCCCAGGTTTGAGCCTGAACCCCTGACGCCGGTCCCAAGGCGTGTTCAACTGGGAGATAGTCCACCCTGCCCAGGGCGGCCATGTCGCTCGCCTGATCCAGGCTAGCGCTGGGACTAATGCGGGCAGCGGATATCACAACCTCAAAGATTTGCGGATATTTATAAAAGCTCAGTTCATAATTGCTCCAAAAGCCTCCGCTGCTGGCTGATCCGCAGCGGCACACGCTGTGGAGAATAATGGCTGTAGTTGCAGTTAACCGGCTTGGAGCTATTTATTTCCTCGCTCAATAAGATGGTAAATTAATCGTGCGTGAGCGTTTGATACGCTGGGGCCGGTGATATTTTTGAGCACTGAATGTTAATCAACATGCCTCTCTGCCTCCTAATACCATCCTAATGGGGCATCGACATGTGGAAGTTCGAGTTCGAGGGGTCAATTGGAGGCGCGGAGGAATTGGAAGAGCATCGACCATTTATTTGTTCATGGAACAGCACTTCCAGAATACCTGGAGGAGTGGCCATTTTTGAACTTTTGAATTTTTTTTTTGAGCTCAAAATTTGCTGATGAAAAAGCCCAGAAAACAAACCCAAATATGGGCCCCCACAACCTACCATGAAAAATGCCACAAAAAAAAGCCCACCCATTCATTGCCCATAATTCCCACGGGTATTAATTTTGATTCCCAAGCAGACGGGACAGCAGTACTTACTCTTTGCCGCACCACTTGGCAGTGAAGAGGCGTACCGGTACCAGACGCCGCACATCTTTCGCCTACGGTCCTGAATGGTTGGCTCCTCTTTCCGCCGGCTCACGGCCAAATGAGCCATGGGTAGGCTTTCAGGATTTCCCCTGCACACTTGATTCCAGTACGCAACCTTCTCTCCACAGATCACCTTGGTTTTTTGCCCTTTGCAGGTTATTTATTCTCTGGCGTAGTCGCTCCTTTAATATAGCCTTTTCCCTCCTGCCAGCATTTTCTATTTCTTCTGCTCTTATCTCTTATATACTTCCTCCCCCACCCCCCACCCCCCCCAAAACAGTCTTGACGACGACGAGGACTCCCGAGGTCTCATCCTAATGCTTGATTTTTCAATCAACGCCCAAAATTAGCAGCATTCATTATTCATTCCCTCTATTTCCCTCAGGACGACAAATGTGTGCCCCTTCGCCGCTCGCGACTTTCGTACGGCTCGTCTCCCAGCTCAATCTCCCCTTCCTCCCAATAACCGAGGCGATCCCAACTTCGCCTCAGACCACCTCTCACTTCCAACGATGAAATGCAGTCTCCGTTTCGCCGTCAGCATATCCTGTCTCATTCTCGTGGCCTTGTGGTTTCTCGTGCGGCATTTCCAAGATATGCTTGATCAGTATAGTGGGGGATCATATTTGATAGATTCATTTTATGCGCGCTTCCATTCCGAAACTCTCGGTTTTCTGAAAGACTCAGCAGGAGGCAACAATGTTGAAGTCGGTGATAAAATCATTGTCATGGCAAAGCTAGAGGAGGAGGATACTGAATGGGCGAAGGATGAACTTCCGGAGTATGTTCCCCATTTCCTTCCCCGGCCCAGCACACTAAACACTTGAACCCATCCCAAATCATGAAGTCTTGCAACTAACCCTTGTATATATATTACCACAAACCACAGCTGGCAGAGAGCTATATACATAGTAAACCCATCTCAAACAACCCTCGGCGACCCCAATGCCTTCACCACTCCAGCAAACAAGGGCCATGAATCAATGGCCTACCTCACCTACATCGTTGACAACTACCACAACCTTCCCCGCACCATCGCCTTCCTCCACTCACACCGCTCCGGTTTTCTGCAGGCCTGGCATGTCGATGCACCCCTGCACGATAACGTCATCGCAATGCGCACACTCCAGTTAGGCTACGTCCAACACAACGGATATGTTAATTTGCGCTGCAATTGGAATCCCGGTTGCAAAAAGGCGCATAGGGTCAATCGGCATGTGACGGACGAGGTGTGGGTGGAAATTTTCACGGGGACGAGTACGCCGCCGCGGAATCAGTCGTCATCCTCATCCTCATCAATGACGACGACGAAAGTGGGACGAGGAGGAGGAGGAGGAGGAGGAGGAGGAGGAGCACCTAGCGCGGACGACGACAGCAATCGTCCCTTGTTACAAATCATGGATAAACCGAAGGAGGTGGCAGCTGCGTGCTGCGCGCAGTTTGCCGTGTCGCGCGACCAAGTTCACAAGAGGCCGTTGAAGGATTATGTACAGTTCCGGAACTGGGTTTTAGCTACGGAGAGGGATGATGCGAGTAGTGGTCGTGTCATGGAGTTCATGTGGCATATTATTTTTGGGATGGATGCTGTGTTGTGAGTTTTTCTTCTTTTGTTTTGTTTCTAACCCTTTCTATATGTCCAAATACCACCTACACAAGTCGAAACCAGCTCCACCCATGTTCAAATTATTTTCCCGATTACTAACACATTTCTGCACTCGATAAATAGTTGCCCTGACGAACAAGTCTGCTACTGTGCAGTTTATGGACGATGCAATTGACACTACACTCCCATCACTCATCCCCCAAACGTTCGCAAGATATATAATATATCTCCAAAAAAAGGCGAAAAAATATACTTACAATCCTCTTCTTGTTCATCTCATGTACCTGGGACCAATGTCTTTTCTCTATTCAAACAATGTTTTGTTTGGCCCATGCCTCGTTCATCTCAGAAAGCTCCCGAGGTTGCTCAATTCTCACTTCAGTTGAATTTTCCAACCTTTCCCATCTTCTGTTTCCCGTATTCCATGTACCGGTGGGTGCACATCTGCACATTGTTTATATCTGTGTGTGTTTTTATTTATTCCTGTATTTCCTAGAAAGGGGGGACACGAATATTTCAGGAAAGGATATATTATCGTGATATTTATTGTTAGGTGTCTGGGTGGGCTGGCGTTAGGGAGAGGAAAGGGGGCGGGTAAACTGATATCATTTTTACTTTACCCTTTTTCCTTTCTTCTGTTCTCTTTTTTAAATTTTTTTAGCTATCTCCCCAAATACCTAAAGAAACAGAATCTAATCAACAAAGTAATTTTCCCCCCCCCCTCCCCAATTTTCATTTCTGTGCCTTTGCCTGTGCCAGGAAACTAAACCAGATACATACCGTTTTTTAAGTGGAACTACCAGGTTGCAGCTAGGGAATCTCATTGTGGATGGGTTATGTCTTGGGAGCCCTGGAGAGCAATTATTAGCCGAAATTTAAAAGAATAAACGGGCATAATTATTCGTGTATATGTTGTATGGCGTTGCCTGGCATGGCATGCGACACATGTCTGTAGTTTTCGAACGAAAAATACCTGGGCAACTACTAGATAGAGTAGAGTGGAGTGAGAGTGGAAAAAGAGTCAGGTTGAGTCATAGCTGGCTGCAGTTACGGGGGTTGATTCATCGTTTTTCTCAATTCCTTTTGTTCTTTGCTTCGTCTCTGTCTTGTAGTCATTAAAGGCGTTTATGAGTCAGTAGCAAGGGGAGTTTAAGCTAGGTACAGTACATGTAGAATAGAGTAGAATAGAATATATGTATTTCAATGAGAGCAGTGAAGTATAGAAATAAGAGATATATATATAAATATCCCACCACCTTCTTCCTGAGCGGCCTATCTTACCAAACATTACGGCGATACCCGCCCATTTGACGCATATTATACGCTTCCCATACCGCCCCCATACCAATTGTTAACCTGAGCATTTTTCTGCTGATGTAACCAAGAGATTTCACTTCCCCCCTCCTGCAGAAAACTCATCCTCATCCTCATCTTCATCCTCTTGAGACTTTGAGCACGGAGGACCTTCAACGATAGACAATACCCGCACCCAGCATTAACGCGGAGCCCACAATCCGTTCCTTACGTCAGGTATCCGCTCGACCCGGAAGCGGGAAAACCAAGTCCACCGTCGCCGCCGCACCCAAAAAGATTAATTTTGCTGGCCAGCTTTTGCCCCTCATTATCATCCATTACACACTCCCCTCACGTCACAGAAATCAAAAGCGGCGGAAATAAATCGAGGGCAAAAAGAATAAAATTAAAATAAAAAAATTTCCAGACCTTAATTCAACCACTCTTGACCAACAACGACAACAAGAAATACATTATCCTCCGAACCACTCGCCCTTATACCCCTTGTCACAGCCGAACCCCGCCAAACTCGAAGACCTCTGCCCGCACACAGAATATATTATTTCCAAAAAATACATTATACCCAGTTCTTCTATCTACGCCTTTGGAGTAAAACATAGAAAACGCAGAAGCAAAGGCAAAAACAAATATCAAAGAATTACACAGTTAAATCATGGCGGTTCGCGCTCGATTTGAGAATTCGAATGAGTAAGTTTTTTCTTCTTTTTTCACCTTTTCCTTTGCGTTTCATTTACTTTCAAAAAAATCATCTTTGTCAAACAATTTGAAGTTTCTTTTTTTATTGGATTTCGATTCTTGCGTCTGTGGCCTTTGTTTCCCGATCGCACAGACATGGAAGATTTGTTTTACAATAATGTTTTTAAAACGCTTCTATTCTTCCTTTTGACTAACATCTTCCCGTCGGGTAGGGTTGGTGTTTTCGCGACATTGACGAATTCATATGCATTGGTGGCGATTGGCTCGTCGGAGAACTTTTATAGGTACGGAACTTTTTTTCTTGACAGTTTTTCTTCTTGTTCTTTGTTCCTCGTCTTCTCGATTTTCAAAAATGCTTGGTTTTTTTGATGGATGGCCGTTCGGGAGCTACCGCGGAAGGTTGTGGGAACAATCAAGTTTTCTCCCATGAGGAATGATTGGGAAACGGATTGCGAATTGGAAAATCAGATTGATTGGGAATATCCGTTATAAGCAATTTGATTCGAGACTTTCGAGCACGGAGGATCTCGCGATAGCGTATGTGGATGTGGTTATGAATGTGGAGATGACAGTTCGATATTTACTAGGTGGTTCATCGTGTTGCTTTGTCGGGAATGAGATCCATTCGAGTTGATCCGATGCAAGAAAGAACGGGCAGACATTTGATAATGCCAATTTTGCGCGGTAGAATTGGAAATGCTAACTAACCTATTCCATCCTCTGCAAATAGTATTTTCGAAGCAGAGTTACAAGATGTCATCCCGATATGTCATGCTACCATCGCCGGAACAAGGATTGTTGGACGGTTAACAGCCGGGTAAGCCATAATATGCCTCACACTACCTTCTCTGTCTCTATCTTCTCTAGCCTTTCTACCCACTACGATTCGAAAATTAGCTAACCATGACGCCCTCCATTTGTTGAACTCTCCCTGCAGAAATCGCAAAGGCCTTGTAGTCCCCACATCAACCACAGATCAAGAACTCCAACACCTACGCAACTCGCTCCCAGACGCCGTCAAGATACAACGGATAGAAGAGCGATTAACAGCCCTCGGAAACGTGATATGTTGCAATGACCATGTAGCCCTCGTCCATCCGGATCTAGAGCGGGAAACGGAAGAAATGTAAGCTTACCCCCCCCTGGCTCTTCTTTTCTCCCCACGCACACCCCCAAATCCTCACATTTTGAAAAATGAATGAATGAATGAATGAATTAATTAACTAAATAAATACACTAACTCTTCCCCCCCCCCCCAAAACCCACAGAATCGCCGACGTCCTCGGTGTCGAAGTCTTCCGCCAAACCATCGCCGACAACGTTCTAACAGGCTCCTACATGTCCCTCTCGAACCAAGGCGGCCTCGTACACCCAAAAACCTCCATCCAAGACCAAGACGAGCTCTCCTCGCTACTGCAAGTGCCGCTCGTCGCCGGTAGCGTGAACCGCGGCTCCCCCGTAGTCGGTGCCGGGATGGTCGTCAATGACTGGCTGGCCGTCACGGGCCTGGATACGACCGCGACGGAGCTGAGTGTTGTGGAGAGTGTGTTTAAGTTGGGAGAAGGGGCACCTGGTGCGGGGAAGAGTTCGTTGGGTGCGTTTGGGAATACACATAAGGAGAGTTTGGTGGAGAGTTTTTATTGAGGCGCTGTTTTCCCTTTTTTGTTTGGGTGGGGGATGATTATTGGTTCCTCCGGTTTTATTTGCTCTCTCTCTCTTTTTTTATTATTTTAAACTTGGATCGAGAGGTTTCGTATCAAAGATTTGATAGATATGGAATTTGCATTTTTTTTCTTTTTTTTTTCTTTTTCTTTCAGAATTGTCTTTTTCCTGCCGTCGTGTGTTTCACTCATGGACATGCTTTGGGCTGCGGTTCTGTATTTTCTCTTCAAATTCAGTCTCATTCATAGCAAACTGCCCCTGATTGCTGCTGTTTCCGCGGCAAATTGGCAGCGAAGCACGCATGTATGCATTAAAACTTCCCACATACAAGTACATAACTGCATTTTTAAAACCACATAACGCTATACAATGGGCGCGCAAATGTCAAATATGAAAACTTCATTGCCACATGTCATTGATTGTTTTATTGTTTTTGAGTTTGAGTAGAACCTTAAAAGTATAACCTGGAAATTTTTCGGCTTTGTTTATCTTTTCCCACTTGATTCTATGTATTTTGGAAACGGAGTGGTTCTTCAATTTGCTTATTGATTAAATATTGGATTTTTTTTATTTTTTATTTTTTGCTTGCTTGCTCATCTGTGAGTGTATGCACGCTATAGAATCTAACAGACTGCATGTGATGGTACAGTATGAAGCGGAAGCGAAAGGGAAAAGGAGAGGGTGGGGGAGGGGGTATTAGAGGTTTGGGTAGGGCGATGTATGTATGTGATGCGAAGTGATGCGGGGTGGAAGATATGGAAAGAGAGTTCGAGGGTGGTAGGTGGATTCTATGCATAGGTGGGTACGTATGTGCGCGTGTACATGAGGAAATGAATGATGGGGACAGTGATTTAGGCATGATATATCAAGGTAACACAGAACATATGGCTCGATTGAAGCAGCTTATTGGGCTGGTTGGTTCTAACGTCCTGGCATGGTATCCATATCCGTCGCTTGGGTGCTATTTTTTACTCCGTCGTTTCTATTCTCAAAGAGCCCTTCTTGACCTCCGGCTCTCATTGATTATTCCGTCGATGGAGAGTGTCTGACTGAAGAAACACCAATGGCACATGGAATTGGATGCTGGATACTGGATGGGTCTCCTCGTCGGAAGGAGAGGACTTGAAATGACAGGAGAGTTGCGAGGTGAGACTTTGTCTGGATTCCATCGCTGCCTAGGCCAGATGTCTGATATGTGGCGTGATTAATAGGGTAAAGATCCTGTGGTTGGAATCGGGCCACTGAAGTTGAACATACACCAATGGTTCATCCAGACAACGATATGGGATATAAATTTACCCATCCAAACCTTCAACATGTCAAGAAGCGCCGGGTTCAACGTCAACATCAAGAAGTTTGCGTTTCCCATCGTCAGATAACGAACGGAGACCAGACATTTGATATTCAGAAACACCATTTAGACCTTTACCCGGTGTTTCATCCCCATTACTTCGATCCGGCATTGCAACACCTGGCACCCTGCTCATGTCCATATCCGCATCTTCATCCATACCGAATTCTATACCCTCTTTGCTATTCCCATCGCCAGCCTCACTCATGTCGTATGTATCCGCAGGTGGTGGAGGTGGCGGGGGAGGTGGAGGCGATTCCGATCTCTGTCGCTTGCCTGGAGAGGAGCAGCCACTATTATATCCATCGCCATCTTCAGGCTCATCCCGCTTGCGTTTAAGGTTTTCCCCAGCTGTATCTTCAGTTGCAGTCATTCCCGCATCCATGGGTGGCGGAGGAGGCGGAGGCGGAGTGGCCGATTTCGTCCTTTTTCGAGGTGAAGGGCCCCTAGAGTCGACATCGACTTCCACATCGACATCAAGGCTTCCAAGACCGTTTCGCTTCCGCTTGAGGCTATTTTCGTCGACGCTCATTGGTGATGATTTTTTATCCTCCATATTGTCCATGTCATCATCTGACATTTTTGTATCTTCGTCGACATCACTTTCATCTTCTCTCTTAATATCCTGCGCTTGCAGTGATTGCGACAACCCAGTTTTCTCGCCTTCCTCTTTCGGGCCACCCTCTGTGGAATTAGCTGCATCCCTCACCTTCTTTTCTGCTTTCTTCTTTTCGTATGCGCGCTGTTTCACAACCGCCTTGTCGAAATACTCCTTGCAGTACTTCTTGATCTGTTTTATTTGTTTGTCACTAATTTTTGTCGGGTCGTCCACACGCTTATTTTTGAAATCCGAGTTCACAAGCTTTTTCCCGACCTAAAATCATTAAGAAGGTCAGTAAACTGCAAAATACTTAGCTTGTTAACGGATTTAATCCATACCTCTTTCGCATACCGTTTCAGATCGTCTTTCGGTAGCTTGTGTTTAAATTTATCCATCACATATTTGACGTGGGGGAAGATCTGGAACCCAAAAGTTAGTCTAGCCACAGGGCAGCGGAGCCATGGACACAATAATGCACATACGGTATTCTCATAGAGTTTCTTTTGCTTTTCTTCACTGTATGATCGCCATTTCTCCTTATGTTCCTTTTTCTCTGGAGGTTTTGCATCCCTGGGTGTGGAGGTAGTACCGGGGGTCTCGGATCTTTCCTGGGTTTTCGGGGTGTGTTCTTTGGCGTTCATGATACCATCGATAATATCCTGCAACGTCTTGTCCTTCGACTCGGGTTTTGGTGGTGGAGGTGGCTGCGGTGCGGGAGCTGTCGGTCTTTTCCATGTCGTGGCACCTGAGGCGGAATAATAGTAGGTCTTCCCATTCGATTCCGCAGCGAACCAGCCTTGGGGTAGAGGGTTGGCAAACGGCGGTCGTCGAAACGGTCTCGGGCCATGGTATGAATTACGAGGACCCATGCCATTTCGAAGAGCAGCAGGGGCACGTGGAGCTTCGATCGAACGTGATCGGGATCGTGACCGAGATTTCGATTTAGTTGTGGGGTTTCCATCATGTCTAGATGACTCTCGTCGTTCGAAGCGATTGACCGTTGGTGTGCTATTCGTAGCTGTTGGGTCCCTCTTCATTCGAGGAATTCGATAGCCAATTTCCAGTGTAGACCAGACCTCGAGAAGAGACGCTGCTTTCTTTTCCACACGCTCATCACCACACTCAACAAGTGGCTTGACAGTGGACTCAATTTTTGAATCGACGATCTTATTCCTGGTAAGTCTCGGGAATTTATCTAGGATATCGAGAATTTGCAGGACGACATTAAAATCGTCTTTCCAGGCACTTAGCTGGGAATTGAGAATTTGGTATCCGTGCATCTTCACGACACGGTTTCGCACGCGCTCATCGCCGCAGCGTTGAATACGGCCAAGTAATTTAACTGCGATCCATTTCTCTTTGCACTGCATAAGAGCGGCCATGACCTTGGTGACGCCATCTTCGCTCAATGACCTAGGTTGCACACTGTCAACATACTCTTCATCATCTTCACCAGTCTTCTTCCTGCGCGGCCGTTTTGCGACAGCAGTATCCCAGCCATCCGGATCGTCGATACCAAGAGCCTCAATGGTGGCATTGGAGAGTTTCGTCGCACGTTCAGTTTGTGTTTTACCACCGATGAAGCCTGTACAATTTGGCTCTCCGCAGTAGCAAGGTTGCGGATCAGCTCCATAACGGTCGACATTGTAATTGAACACCAGTTCCTCACCAGCCTTGATGTGCCGCTCAGCAAAAATTCCCATTCGAAGCTTCTCGCCCACCACCCATTTGTCAACATAACAATTAGGATTACACGAATGATTACAGAAGCGCCCGAGGTTGCCTTTCTTGGTGGCGTCAACGAACTCTCCCTTGCTGAGGGACATGAAATAGAAATGCTTGATTCCTTCTTCGTCATAGCTGATCATGCGCTTCCGGAAGTGTGCCTCGTTGATGACTTCGCCAATGTACTCAAAGATGAACTGGTTAGGTCGTAAATCCGACTCGGCACGCAGGCCATAGCCTTTTTTCTCGGTCTTGATGACGGTCACGTTGGCGTATTCTCGTCGTTGAAATCGCTGATTTTCGCATTCATCACCACAACCACAATCTCCGACACATTCCATTTTTGTAGCTCGATTGATGCAATCTGAATCTTCTCCGCAGGCCCCATTTTTGCCAGCAACAGGATCTGGAAATTCTCATCAGCATCACGAATGTGTATGGAGGTGGTGGTTGAGGGTAAGAGCAGATATATATGTAACCAACAGCCTTTGAAAACGATAAATGGCACGCTTATGCTAAGGCACTGGGGCGTAGGAACATAGGTTCCGTCTTTTTTGCCTCGTTCACATATAGTTGTTGGCAATAAAAAAATATACAAAAAAAGGAAATCGTTTCTTACCCCACTCTTCTGTACAGTCGCATTCCATAGCATGTTCCGTATAACCCATATATTTACTCGCATATGTGCAGTCATCTATGAGTTGAAATGTGGATGTAGCTTCGGCAGTACTGTCTGGCAGATGGTTGAACAGTGGTGCTGGTCGAGGAACCACTTTCTGCGAAGCAGTCCGAGACAATTTAGGTGGATGGCCCGGTTCAAGTTTTACGGTTATGGAACCGGCCACTTTCTCTTCGGGTTGCTCATCTTCGTCTTTCTCGGTGGGAGAGCTGGCCTCGCTTTGAGATTTTGACTTCGAGAGACTTTTAGTGGGGCTAGGTTTTGCGAGACGAACCAAACCATTTGTATGATGATTCGCAGCATCTGACGCTGACATATTATCGACTGAGGAGCTGTCTGCTGAATTATCGCGTTTGATTTGCATGGCGGTCACTGCGTCGACTACCGCTTCCGCCTTGATGTCCTCATCATCACGGGGAGCCATGATCGAAAATAGGACGACCAGGGGCCAAAATAACCTAGGTCTACAGTATTTAAGTGTCGAATTGCGTTAGTAGCGAGTATTAAAAAATTATATGAATATCAAGGAGAAACTGTGATCGATTGCTCCCTGGATGTTGAAGTTGCCGTCAAAGTTGGGGGTGGTAAAGAGCTGAGTTGGTTGCTGAGGCGGCCAAGGTGTTGTTTCGACGGATGATTGATTAATTGATTGATAACACCCTTTCTATGACCAGCCTGGTGAGGTGAAGGGATACTGGGCTACTGACATAAGACAGATCCAGCCGTTGCACCGTCTGGGCCGTTAGTTGATGGCAAAGACGTGGTGCAGTCCCGCGCTCCCAGTCGATGCGTGAAGAACAAGAAAGGTGAGTTGCGGGTGGAGAGTGTGGTGTGGTAGAAATCCAGGTGGTGCGTGGGTGGAGGCGGTCACGTTGGTGGCCCGTATTCTTAGCGTGATGGCGGGAATTTGGTGGGAAAATCAGACGCTTGAGAAGAACAACCAGCGAATTTCCCCGAGCATCAAGCACAGTCCAGCAAGCGTTGAAGTTCAGGAAGAAACGTTTAGGCCATATAAGAAGGAGATATATATCTCTTTTCCGCTCCCTCGCAAAATAAAAAGGGGGATAAGGGGAACAGCAGAGGTGCTCGCGCATCGAACAGTCTCCTGGCGGCTGCGAAATAGACCAAATCCTATGCCCTCTGACAAAATTTTTGAATGCTTTGGTTCTCTTTTCTCGTTCTTTGTGAGTGAAGACTGCCTGTATATTTTGCTTCACGGCGGCAAGGAAGAATCACCAACCACAGGCAGAGGACAAGATTCTGTTCTCATTGAGCTTGGCCTCAAGCGCTGATGATGGCGGGATGGAACAAAACCAAGCTGGTGGCGGTTAAGACAAACCCGTGAATGCCATTATTAATCTATTGTGTTCTATCTGGCTTGGACCCCCACGGGATTCGGCAGTGATCGGAGAAATGGCAGGAAATGCAAAGCAAAAGATGATGTGGTGGTCAAGAGATGAAGATGAAAATTATATGAACCAAATCCTTTCAGGTGAGCAGCGTGGGCGAAATATGCAGTGCGTGGAATTAGCAGTAGCCCCCCGAAAAAAATCTCAACAGCGCTCTTCCCACCGAAAATCTGGCTGGTTTGCCTCATCGCACTACAAAAGAAGTCTATTATGGCAATAAAACCCCAAGGATTGTCCCTCAGCGTCACCGTACGCAAAGGCTGCCATTTTCATAGGTCAATAACAATTCACCGAAATTTCTTTCTTCCTTCTCGATTAGATGATTTTCACTGCCAGTCTGGAGGATCTCTTCTCTAATCCATCATTATCGTTTGGAGCACCAAATCGGGATGCATTAGTCAAAATAGAGAATTTGATATTCTGTTATTTGCTTGGAAATCAGAGGTACCTAGTTAAGCCTTTCCCGGAATCTAATTCATCGTGTTCGTCAACCAACACCACTACCGCAAAGTGTGTTGTGCGATACTTCCTCCCCCTGGAATAATATCAGTGATGGGCCCTCTCATTCCTGGCAATTCGTGGCTGGGATTAAGAGTCATTGTCTAGCAGCAACCATTAATAACGATCTAAACGGAACAAGCCAAGACATAAATGTCTACAGGAATGCAGACAGAAATCAGAAAAGATCCTAATAGGCCTAATATTCCGATCGACAAGGATACGCAAAGCGACTGTTATTTCCTCGGTGTATCGACTGACGGAGTAACAAGTGTTTATGATTGTGGTGACCCCATGGCATGAAAGGTCAAGGTGAAAACTCCGCAGGCCCGGGCACGCACAAAAACCAAACATAAAAGCCTCCGATTTGGCGGGAGGCGATTACCATAACATGATATAACTACAAACGGCATCAAACTCAGTTCAGCATGAAAAGGTGACATGTATCTAGCCGCAATATTTGATTTGAGAGGCTAAAGAACCTCAATAAATAAAAATAAATGAAGGTTGCTGCCAGCACGAGGCATCCTACTGCCTCAGAATTTGGGCATGGAGTTGACATCAGGATATTTGAGTAAATCACCAGTGTCAACGACGTGGCCGTGCGCCCCACCGCCAGAAAAAGATGGAGTCCTCGTGAGGTGTCACTGCAGTGTCAGTTAGAGAGAAATAAATATTTTCCGTCGTGGCTCCTGCCCAGGTAGTCAGCATCTTTGGAAATATATAAACTATTTCTGGGACAGTAAAATGAATTTCATGCTCTGTGTTCTTTGAGAATCTCTTGGTACCTAGGTGCGCGCCATGGTGGAGAGTCTGGTGACGTCGGGGGTTGTGTACACCACTCCGAACCCCGCCATTGTCAGAATATGGAGATATTACTGTCGGTGCAACGACAAAAATGAATCAATCAAGGAAGGAATAGTTAGGAAAATCAAATGTTTCAAGGGTGAATTTTCAACAAGAAAGTATATGGTGTTCCCTGTGAAGGTAGAAGCTGGCAGTTTCGATGTTTGGCTGACGGGTAACAAAAAGCTTCTTTGGCAGTATCGCTTCCTCTGTGTAACATTGCCCGTGAATAGGCGTGTGAAATGGCTGCGAATTGCTCATTTTTCCAATTAATTTGCTGGAGCTCCGGCTGCACCGTTCCCCAAAACTTGAAAATTACGAACGGGCTTGGAGCCGGAAGGCCGACGCTGGGAGTATCCGTGTTGACTGGCTGCGGGAGAAGCCCGCGATCGACCTTGCTAAGAAGCTAATGGCATGGGATAACTGGATTGCAGAGCATGACAAAAGAGCCATCGTGGAGGGAGGCACAGACAGGGCTTTTTCCTGAAGAAGATGTTCTGAATCCTCAGAGGTCGAGCTCCGTGATGGGCGCAGGGAGCTCACGTTGGCGCTGGCTTGGTGAATCATGTTTGTCTGGATGGCAAGCCCCGGAATGTGATTTCTTTTTTAGGGACGGGAAGCTAGAGCTTGCGGGTATGGCTTGACTCCATCCATCACAAATAATAACGAGGACCCAGGGAAGCGGCGCAGGAAACGTGAGCTATTGGAAGAAAGTCGCAGGTCAAAAAACCCAAGGAAACGGTCCGGTGTCGAAATCCCAACGGTCGCTTTATGGGTCTTAGTTGTGAACTCTACTGGCCAATAAGGTTGATGAAAGTTGTTTCCAGAGGGGTATCAAGGTTAATTTGAGTGGCCAGCCGAGTGGAAACTGGGGCCGCCTCAAGACTTTTGAAGAGCTCTGGGGAACGGTTGGTGTGTGCGCAACCAGGCATCACCAGGTGGGGGATCAAACCAAAGTGTGAGTCCGGCCACGTCCATCCACGAGTAAGGTCTTACTAGCCTCTTGACTCCAGTGCTCTTTGACGTGGTGTCCGAAGTCGTGGTCGAACAAGAGTTATTGGTTTTTGGATCGCTGATGACGGGGCAGATGCAAGATTTTGATGTTAAGATCTTGTATGGTATTGATGTATTATATGTATGTGTATACGGTATCGTACTTTCCATACATATATTACGAGTAATATTATTTGCATACATGCTGCTCACCAGGGATGAATTGCAAAATTTTTATTTTTCTTATTATGGAGGGCGGGTTGTCGTGAGAAGGGAGCAGCACATCGCAGTGTTGCCCAGAAGGAGTTCATGAATATCCACACTCTATTCTCTCTTCTCTAAATGTCCTGTTTTTCATTGGCCATATGGCAATGCCGATTGATGAAGCTGCATGGGGATTCCAATGTTTGTTTTGTATCTTTTGCCTCTTCTCACAACCTTACCTTCTAATCATTCCTTTGTAATATGGTCATTCTCCTCATTTCATATTCTTGCAACCTGGCCCTCCCCCCCGCCCCCCGCGCTCCCGCTCGGTCCCAATCTTCCCTCCTATATCTTCGCTCTGTGTTCTGTCCAAAACAGTTTTCCGCAACATCCTCGGTTACCTGTAGGCCAACTCACCATAAAATTAATCGTTAATAATGGCTTCGTGATGGGGCGCAAGGATTGTGTATGCCAACTATTTCAACCTGTATCCAGTTCTGAGGAGGCTGATGCATACAGTCAATGAACAGGAAGGGCTACCCATTACATACACTCTAAATACATTTCAATACAGGACAGACATGGGGATGGATTGAATTGATATCTTGTGCACCTAAAAGTAGGCAGAATACTCAACGGACTAACAGGGGGCTCCATCCGACATTGCCTAATTACCCTCAGAGCATACACTGGATGTATGTACGTTACATACATACATGTACCTGTAATATCAATTTACAGCACAATGCCCTGTATACACTGAGTTACTCCATTCGCTACCTACCAGATTCACGTGCTGGCTTTCTTCTCGCTCCTTTTCAATCTCCATTTCTCTTTTGCTCTTTGACTGCGAGTTATTGAAATTGTTTTCTGAGAAATCTTGCTCTTGTTGTTGGTGCTTATGACTGCTGACTGATGCGTTGTTTTGTTGTTTTGATGCTTATGCTTGACGATTGCGACATGCCATCCTGTCCAATCCCTCCCTCAGTTTCTTTGTTTTGCTCTCCTGCAACCTGCAGTTCCAACCTGCACCTTGTAGCCCGTCTTTGCCTGCATGAAGCCACTCCACCACCCCTCGCTTTTCCTATCGCCCCCCTCCAATTAATTGCATCGCTGGTTATCCACTCAATCCACTAATTCATAGTGTTCTGCTGTGTCAACTTGACCTGAACCCGTTCTAAACAAAAAATCATGTGGATCTACTCATTCATCCGTCTTGCAGGCAGGAGGTGGGCAGCAACTGGGCAATGGAGAAGGGGAAGGATGTCAACACGACTGACTCCGATCAAAGGATTTTCAAAAAGATAAAATCGGTGCTGCCACTTGCTCCGATATGAGTAGTATAATTGGAGTGGACCTGTCTACTGTTATGGGACTTGGGGCAATCAGAATATACCCATGAAAAACAATCATGGTCCTGCTACCATTGCAACAACCTCGCGCTTCATGATACATCCATTCATTAGTGCGAGATTCTTCCTTGACTCTGGGTGCCCCTAGTCCAGCCACTACGATGACGAGCCTCCTTGAGTTAAAAGTCCCCATTTATTCTCCCCTGATACTATATACTGGCTCCAACCGCGTCCGTGTTGTGGAAAGAAAAAAGGAAGTAAATTTCGCCTGCCACGCTTGCGGTGATTCGCTCATGTTTTACAAAAACATCATGTTTCTCAGTGCGGCGGGAAAAGCAACGGGCACATATCCACTGATGTGGCGACCAATGCTGTTCACAGTTCGTTACAGTTTTGAAACACGTTGTTGTCCAAGCACGTAATAATTATGCGGAGCTCGAGTTACAAAACCAGTGATGATAATCAGCAACACCGGTCTAAAATATTCCATAAAGCTCCCAAGGGAGAGAAAAAAAAAAGAGCCGAAAGGTCTGGCTATTCAAACATTTGCGAGGCATGAGCCAACGCATGCGATTTTTTCAGGTTCCATACTCCGTCAATTTTGCTGATACTTTTTAGAGTAACCCCATCAGCCACACCCAGTTTTAAAGGCTTCACCTTCCCGTGTCGCGCCAAGAAGAGAAAGTGATATCAGGACTAAAAAAGCTAATAAACAAAACGGTGAGGGCATCTCGCAATAACGGAGGTGATATAACATTCTGCAAACTCCCTCTAGCACTCGTTATTTTTCCCATTTCTCCTTACATATTTCCCATATTATATTTTTGGTGAGCTTTTTTTTTTTTTCACCGTTCCCTGCAAGGTGGGGCTGTTGTACACAGCCCTCATCCTCCTGACTGCAACAGCATGGAACATTCTGAAGGGGTTTAAATAGCTACCCTCCTCTCCTCCCTTTGGTCGCCAATCGTGATTTAGACTACTGGACTTTTAAGACACACCAAGCCTTCCCACTGGCTCCGTTGACGACATTCGCAACCTATGTAGGCTAAATTGCATCGTTTATTACATTGTCGAGAGGAAATTAATACCACTCTATCAGTTGTCAAGAGAGGTAAGGTTGTGTTCCCAACATCTTTCTGCGTTGCGTTCAATTGATACCATTTTGTTTCCCTTATACGGGGTTTATTTTTTGGATTTGTTTGAAGGGAGTGGAAAGTGAGAGGGGATGTATTATGTCTGGCTCCCCCTGCTGGCGGTTGGTTGCTGGGGGGGGATCCATGAGATTCTGTATATATAGTACCATACCATACCGTTCGTTACATTCCTGTATTGTATCGTTCCGGGCTTTACCATACCTTGCTAGAAATTACCAAACTTTCCACCAGCGCTGTCTTTCGCTCACGTTACCTTGACCTGCGCATTGCCTCCATCCTCATCTCCTCGTCTCCTTGAATCTCTTCCACATCTTCCTCTATCTCCAACTTCAATTCCGCTTCCACTCCTTCGCCCCTTTCCCTCCCCTTCCCCGTTTTCCTTCTCTTCTTTCTCTTTTCCCTCTCCCCCCACCTCTCTTTCTTTTCCCTTCCCTATCCCCCTTCTTCCTCCCCTTTTCCCAGCCTTCATTTCCATCTCTCTTTAACCCTTTTTCTTGGGCCCCCTTGAGTTTAAACGACGCCCAACGTTGACATTGTCCCCTTTCAATCCTGTTGCTGATACTCTCATTAAACTCTCTCACCCCGTATTCTGATGACTTGATATTCGTTCTCAACGGCCAGCATATCCCCTCCGAGTCGACCCTACCATTCGCGTGGCGCCTCTATATCCTCACTCTTTACTCTGGATGTCCGTCCATGTATACCGAAGCTCTAACCAATTCTCCTCACGATCACGATTACCCTGACGGCAACAACCTCCAATCCTCAATCGAGCGTTCATGCCCCCTTTTTTCCTCACGATACTATCACTCGTTTTGCTTTTTGTCGCGTTTCAGCCGGCGAACCCACGTTCACACAGTCACTCTTTTCCGGGCCACCCTCTGGCGCATGCAATTCCGTTTCGAGCCCTGGATTAGGCGCCAGATTCTGTCTTGGGAGGCCGTTTTGTACTTTTGGTTTTCTTGCATGCCTTTTATTCTCGTTTTCCTCCTGTCCAATCGCGCCTTGGCTGGAGAATTCGCATAGACTTGCTCGGTTTTCCTGACATTCTTCGTACCAATCATCCGACTTGGCTATATTTTTTATTTGTTTTGTTTTATTTTTCAGGAAAGTTATAATCAAAAGTCACAATCGAAATCTCGGCTCGGGGGCAGTGTATGGTTTTAATTTGCCGTTTCTCCTCCCTCACCCATGACAAACTGGACATGTCGAATCCACCCGATATATGGACTGACGAGGAGAAGGTACCACTCCAAAACATCTTGTTATATTGAGCCGGGTTTGGCCATGTTTTCATTTGGTCGAGGTAGTATGATGCAGAAAGAACTGACAATTGATCTATCTAGACCTTTCTCCTCACAGAGATTATCAAAAAAGCCAAAATCCCGCCAGGTTTCCTCTACAGCATGATCCAGGAGCATCGTATCAGTCCTGCCTTCATGGAAATTCCACTCCCTCCAGGTATGGATTTCCATTCAATGTGGCTAGATATTTTCCGCATTTCAATGAATAGCAAACAAGCAGCGTGCTGGTTTAGCATCAGTGTTTAGGCGTATACGCCCAGCGCCAAAACTGATACTAACATGAAGATGTAGGACGTTCTCTTATTGCATGTCAAAACGCATATTACCATATGGCCCAGGAGTATGGGGCCATCTCGCAACACCGGCAGAGCCTTTCTGGTCCTACTGCTCCGCTGCAAATCTCCCCTAGCGATAGAAAACGTCCTCTTCCTCATTTAACACTAGATAAACCTCCGGCGGGTCATCGTGCAATTCAGCCAAAACCTACCGCGCCTGGACGCTACCCCAGTACGGACATTCGGATGTCACAACAGCTATCCCCTAGTGTTGATAGCAGTTTATTTAACGAGCCTCCACGGAAACGCGGGAGGCCAAGTAAAGCGGAGTTACGGCGACGGAGCCAAGTAGCACAAGCCAGAGGGGAAACATATCCTCCCATAAAGAGAGATCTACCAAGGCCCGGAATGCCATTAACACCATCCATGCCGACAGGAACAGCGCCCGAAGCATCACCGTTTCCTTCCATAAGGCCGCAGGTCACGGACAGCCATGTCTATGGGGGCCAAATCCAACAGACAGACGCTCTGGGCTCTCAAACACAGGATATACGGGTCCACAGAGCGCCACGACAGCAAACTGACCCGA
The DNA here is from genome assembly GCA_002110485.1 of Emergomyces orientalis. Lineage (NCBI taxonomy): Eukaryota > Fungi > Ascomycota > Eurotiomycetes > Onygenales > Ajellomycetaceae > Emergomyces > Emergomyces orientalis. The sequence goes on from MOWL01000067.1 coordinate 3,323,486, forward strand.
GCACCGGGGCTCCTGTAGGATTAACACCAAACTCAGGGCCGGGGGAATCAACACCACGTACAATCATAGAAAATCAAACCCCCCTGCCAACGACATCTATAGCCCCTTCCTTCAAAGGTATAATTCAATCAAGCTCCGCACCTGTGAGCCCTAGGCCGGAGACCCCACTTGTTTCGAGCGCTGCAACGGTGGAAAATGGAAGGGACTCCACACCAGCTTTCTCTGGGGCCGGACGAGGGAGCGCATCTTAATATATATCACAAAAATCTTGCAGTCGATATATGCAACGAGCGGTTTTGGATTTTAACAAATTCCAAATTGTAACCACGGATATTAAAGGAGTAATGCAATTTCGATGAGAAAAACGCACCCTTTGCATATGCGAAACGACCGATTTGACGTATGAGGTAGACTTAGCTCGTCTACACTCAGTTTTTACGACTCCTTCCTTCCCTTGCTATCTTTTCATTTAGCGTGGAAATCAATAACGAGGAATGGACTCTCTATTTCTTTCCGAATCTTCCAAGGCTTTTCTTTTCTTTTAACGGTCTAATCCCGGGGCTAATGTGACGAAGTTCTATCTTACATTCGTTCCTCCCCGATTTATGGAGCTCCAAGCACCCTTGTCTAGTTAATTTGTTTTAACATTGCACCGTCTGAAGAGTATATGGAATGCAAGGCACGCACTCAACTGTTTCAAGTTCCAACCAAAGCAGGCAAAAATTCAAGAACGCGGAATCTGCGACAGCAAGCCAAGGACTCCCCTTGAACCAATATGGAGCACGCGAAAGTTTCAGCAGAATATCAAGTCGCAGCAGCACAACGCTTGTTTTCACTATTTTGATACCATACAATCATTTGATTATCTCCTATTTCTGATATTGGTTTTACTCAACCACGAATCGCCCATTCACGATTTTTAATATTTTTCTTTTATCTACACTCCCTCATTTCGTTTTTCTGTGATACTACTTCGCTTCTAATGATATGTATGGATACATGAAATTACTGACATTTTATGATTGTCAATGTACTTTTTCTTCCTATATTCTTTTTAATTTCCTATTCGTGAGCCGTGTTAGAAACTTTTGATTCCCTATTTGTTTTCTCTCTGTTCTCTTAAGGGCGTTATATGTTTTTATATCCTCTGTGCATATGAACTGTTGTAACATTGTTTTTTAAGTTCTTCTCTAACAAGTGTGTATATTTTGCTCCAACATCTTCAACACACTCTTAAAAATTATCTGACATGTTTTCCTCTCTTTCTGCAATATGTTTCGATATCTAATTTTCTAGTCTCTTTCATGCTCAGTTACTTCTCTCTTATTTTGAGTTTCCACTCTCATACTCATTTAAAATATTTCCCTACATTTATGAACATTCAAATTTTACATACAGAATGTATGTATGTGTAATCTTTATTCATAGTATATAGCTAGAGCATTCAATTTTTTTCACCTTATTTCAGTAATAAGGTCATCTCATCTATAAACTTTTTCGCTATATGCTATATAGAGCGGCACATCATAATAAAATGATTTACCATCATACCTGCTACAATCATGGATGTCGTTATTCTCTACCACCAGTTTTCATGATTCACTTAGTTTTTGCGGTCTCTGAATTGTCTCGAGTTTCTAGCCAAGCATGTAAGTACAGGTCTATTTTTTTATTTTATTTTTTGGCTCGGTTCAGCAACTTCTGCCGCTCGTCTGGCTTTTCCCGATCTGGCCAATCCGGCCCCTTGTTTCGGCCCCCACAAATATCCCACAAAATATACAACGTTAAACTTTGCGGCCGACGGCCCGCGGGAAGCGGGAGAGGGGTAATCAGAGGTGAAAACGCGGCAAAAATAAGAGTCAAGAGAGCAAATTTGGCAAATAAATTGTTCTCTCCTTCTATCTTGAAAATATTTTTTAACTTTGTCAATTTGATCTCTTCGTTCTCGAATGCCAGTTTCCCTTGGTGCTATTGAGCTGATTGCATCCTTATTACACATCCACAGACATATATACATATATAACTTCTTGCACTGGGACTGCATCGCATTGTTTGCGTAGAGTGGGCATTCATTTTTTCTACCCTTTCTATTTATAGAAATTTCAACTATATGGACGGAAGAGGTGAATGGAAGGAAAGAAGGAAGGCTAGCTACCCCGGGCTATATTCTGCCTTTATACCTCAGTTTAAAATGAAAGTGCGAACAGATCGGGGTGTTGTTGGTTCTCCTGCAGCAGATACATATGTTAACAACGACGCATTCATTTAGATTATGCGAAATGCAGTGGAGGCCGTAGAGGTTGTTTTAATGCAAGTCATATGCTAGTCATGAAGCAGAGGAGTAAGGGATTGGATTGGATATGGAAGTGGAGGTAGAATTGTAGCGGAATCAAGTATGAAGCTGTAGATTTGAATTTGAGAAATTGCTACATGCAACAGCATGGTATCAAAATACTGTGAGATACAATATACATAACAGGACGGACGGAACGATTCTTCTAGTCAGCAGCTATATGGAGATGAATATTCAGCTCGTGAACAAATAGAATTATTATTAGTTAAAATGCTACCTCATGATCATGGAGGGGCTGCTAGGTGGAAAACGTGGCGGAGGAGAGAGGTTTTTGAAATTACATGGTTAAGTACAATACAGGTATAAATTTTCAATACGGTACTGTATAGTACCTTGGTACAGAATTTATATTATTTATGTACTCTGAGCACTGCATGTCTCTGCAGATATGTATGATAATATATCATTTTACCCAGAAATGAGATTTCCAAAGAAAAATTCTTTGTTAATAACTATTATTATCTATTTTTTCTTTTTCTTTCTTTCTTTCAATTTCATTATTATATTATTATTGTTGCATTGAATAAAATGCCATTATAAATTCTCATGCAAAACAGTTGAAATTTTGTATAATCTGACATTGCGGAGATTTTTTTTTACTACAGTATAAGAGGAAGTATTACTGAAAAAGAAAGTTAATATATCTAGTTAAGAAAGCATCTTCTTTTTCTTGCTTTTGTTTCATACTTCAAAATAATTTCTCTATACAGTTTCACATGACTTGCAGCATTTCAAGGCTACATAGCTCAAGGCTGGGCCGGAGAAATAGAAAAAGTAATAGGTCTATTTATCATAGTCTACAAACTCAGAATGTCATTATATTCAGAAAATTAATTTCTTCTAATATTAAATAGCTCTCTCACAGAATGTGGGTTATTATTCACTTTAGATGTGTCTGTGTATGTGTTTTACTTTTTGGTTGTCTGTTTTGTTTCTCTTTGTCATGATGCTAGTTCTCCTCATCCTCTTCTCCTCCACTGAGATAGTGGGTATGAATCACTAATAAATTATTTCAATTGACTGCGTGAGTAATTATTGAAATGTGCCAGCAAAACTTGCAAACTCATCAGTCATGCAGTGTACTCCGAAAGTGAGATTCAAAAGAGCAAAAGAGCAGACTTAAGGGGTCAGAAGTAACAAGTTTCATAGAGAGGATGTCGTGCAGATGCACTGCATTGATGGGATATTTTATGATTTGCCAGCAACAGCTTCGGAATGTTTTCTTAAACTGATATACGGGGTACATACAGTAGTGGCTACATCAGTATCTCCAGAGTACATAATATATGCATACCTGAAACATACCTCTGGATCTAGAAATTAAGGTGGTTGGGGCACGAAAACGAGGAGTTGTCCTGGTTGTATGTACAGTACATGTACGGAGTACAGTACGGTATAATTATCTGTCTTGTGAGAAATTTTTAGATTTACCAGATTTTTGAGGTTCAGCAATGACCAGTGTAACACCGTGAAGAATCATTTTTCTTTTTACTGTCTCTATCTCTAATTGTTCGTCATCCCTGGAAGATAGGTAGGCATTTACTTTGATACGCGCCTGGCAAATGTGGGGCAAAAGGTACACAACACCCAGGGACCATTTCGGTGACATACAATGCGGATACAACAATTACCTCTGTAATGTACCTTTAAGTAGGTATTTACGAGTATTTCAAAAGTACTGTGTAGGTGCTAGATGTACTGTACTATACAAGATGGTTTTTAATTTTTATGCCAGCACAGCCAAGTTACCAGAAACCTTTTTTTCAGGCAATGAACAAGGGGCATTTCGCATTCGAATAAGCAATCCTAGCTTTCAAAACAATCCACGTTGATTGCTCCTTTCTATTCAAGAGGGGTGAAAATAAAATAAAAAAGGGCTGGGAACTGTGGCGTTAGTTGCCTCCGGCTCTCTCTTCCGCTTTTGTGCGTGTCTACGGAGTATACCTCGTTACATTATCTCCGTGGCTTTTTAAACCGCAAATATTATTATTTATCATATTTGATCTACGATCTGACTCCGATCGGGGATTTGGCGCCCTTTTCCCAGAGGGCCCCCTTAAGTAACGGGATCCATTGGATCCTTCTCGGTGTCTCTTGGCATGACGCGCGCCAATGCAAGTAGTAGATGGACGCGGGAGGGGTGGCGATGATAATCAAAATCATACGGCCAACAAGAATATAAGCTGGAGTCATATTTGTTGGGGCCTTTCTAAAAATTGAGCAACTGCTTCAAGGGGGCAAAGTTAAACAACTCTCAGCCGAATTTATCTTCCGTTGCCCTCTTTTCCCCTTTCCTGCCTTTCGCCGTTTTTTTCCCGCTCCTTTTTTTCCCTTGCTTTTCCATATCCTGGCTCATCTTCACCTATCCGAAGTATATCATATAACCCGCGTTCCTGCAGATTGGGCAGAATAGTGCGGGTATTATTTCATCTCAGTCCGCATGCACAATACCTGTGCAACGATTCCGTTGTTATACATCCGAAAAAAATGTCATGTACTTCTCTGGACTTGATCATTTTCAATGCGCGCAAGGCGGGTGGGGAGCTGGTGCTGGGTGGGCGGAACATTGTCTGTCGACCGTCTCTGGGCGTACTCCTGAGCCCAGCTAATTAATTGACGTTTCCTTCTCGCCTCTTAGAGGAGTGCTTGCAGGTCAACCTGATACTTTGCTTGGCGGGGAAGGGAAAGGCCGAGCGGGAGCAGCGAGATCAACTCCTGTTATCGAGAATGGTGGTTGTAAAAGCAAAAACCAATCAGTGAAACAATTGACAAAGCCAAAAGGGAGGAAAAAAATCTCTACAGATTAATGCAGGTATCTGGGACCAAAGAACCGGGAATAAATTCGTATGTAAATTCGGGTGGAATAGGGGTGAAGGGCTTAAGAAGCGCAACAGAATCCAAAGGCGAAATAACATCTCCCGATTCCATCCCCCTGAAAACAAAGTAGCAAGACAGCAGAAGGAAAGAGAAAAAATTGAAGGCTAAATTATCACATTACTTCCCTTTTTTGCTGTTCTATAACTCTCCATCACACTCGTTCATATCATATCATATTAACAAAAGACCGAAAATAAGGAAAAAGGCAGAGGAGGAAATGAGAAACAGGCAAATATAGTCTCAAAAACAAATGAGAATAAAAAACCCCACCCAACTCAAAAAAATCAGAAGTCTTAAACCGTCCCAGCAATACTCAAATCCCTAATCTCTTGCAGCACCTGCTCGACCCGATCATCCAACTGGCCCTGAGCATACTGCTCTCTCGTATCTGAATCTAGATACTGCTGCACCTGCGCCATACGCGAATATGCCTCTGCGCAGAACCTAAGCTGAATTTTGACAAGCGCCTCGAACGACGGGTCCAGGTACGGCACACGTAGATCGATAAGTTGCGGCAGCTCATTGAACAGCTGGTCGTTGAGTTGTTCGTAGGCCTGTTTGGCCATCTCCGCCTCCTTCTCCGCACGGGGCAGTTTAGTGACGTCCTTGTCGGGCTTTTCGACGAGTTTCTTCACTTTGGCGCGCATGGCGTCGTAGTCGAGGAGTTTGTGGTTGCGCTTTTTGATGCATTCGTTTATGTCGGGGAAGTAGGCGCAGAAGCGGGATATGGGTTCCAGAACGGTGGTTCTACGCGTGATGGATAGTTTTTAGTACGAGTCTAGGGTATTGGTTCAATGGAAAGGGGGGGTGTTGCTTGAGTTGAGGCCGGCGTACCTATACGGTCCATCAAGTGCCTTGATCGTTTCCGCATCAAGGTCTTCAACAGCTTGCTTGTAACTGCTGCTCACGCCATCTTTCGTACCCGCATCGCCGTAAAACGCATCTATCGTTTCAGCAATACGCATTTGCGATGCCGTCATTGCTGTTCTCCCCTAATTAGCCACAGATCTCATGGGAGCCACGACCCGTAAACCGGAAAAAGGGGCCAGTAACAAACCTCGCAACGAATCTAAGTAGCCCTTCGCCTCTTTCTGCAGCCGATTTACCGCAGACTCCATAGTTCGATAGCGTCTGTACCAAAAAAAAAAGCAAAGGAGATCCACGTTAGCAAACCAAAAGTCCCTTCCTTCGAATTTACCCCAGCCAATCAATTCAACTGAGGGGCACGAGAAATCATACCTCTCTTCAATTTCATAATCCCGATCGCTCGTCTTCTCCACATGCCCTACACGCATGACAGAATGTAAGCAAAGAGAAACGCTTCGAAAACATAAAATAAAAATAAACTTACCCGTCTTCATCATAACCTGCGTCGTCGCGCGATTGACATTTTTCTTAAAGCCTATTTTATGTTTTCACAATTCCAAATCCAATTAGCGAGTTGTTTCTCATCTCAAGTCCAAAACACTCCCAAAATCATCATTTCCATATATCCACCCATCCGTAAACGTGCACAATTAATGATTTCCCACTATATCAAATATTTCCTTGTAAACGCGTTTCACACTACATCTCCCTTTCCACTTCCCGCCCGCCCTCCTTTTCTCATATGAATATACTTCAACACCCCACCCCTCCCCTCACTAGACAAGGGAAAAAAAACCAAAAAGGAAATTTATATATACCACATACCAGCCCAAGACATGATGACCAACAGCGACGTCAAACACTTCAATTAGCAGCAACCAATAGATGCTGTTCGTTCTTCCAAAACCTCGGCCAAAATAACAAAGGGGAAATACCAGGCGCGGAGCGGAGCCGGGGAAAAAGAAAGGATAATTTCAGAGAATTCGGATTTGGACGTATCAGCGGGGCCCTTTTGATTTCTCTACTGTATCGTTTGATCCCAACTGAACCGACGGAGGGGAGGAGAAACGCAGAAGCGGGGAGATGGATGGGTGGGGATATAAGTGGTAGGTATGTGGCCGTGTGGTGGTATGGCCCCCTAGGTGACGGAAGTAGGAGATGGGAAATATTCTCGATCTCGAATTTTGAAATTGGGGAACCTGGAGAGACTGGGTATGGTTTGCAAGGGGGAACCAGTGGGGTATTCGCAAATAGAATAAACCCTAGAGAGAGGTTGGTTAAGTATGTGTTTCGTTTTTTTTTTCGACTGTTGGCGGGTTTGGCTGGAAAGGATTGAATAGTAGATGCTGGGGAAGATGTGTGTGACTGATGTTGGGCGGTGATGATTGATGATGATGATGATGATCCATTGATGCTTTGCCAGCGAATGCAAACAAAAGCGCAGAGGGGCTTGGCATGTTTGGCAGCAAACTGCGGCTGCTTAGTCAGTCGTGGCTGTGTCCCGGGGCTGTTCTTTTCTTTTCTCTCCGTCATATTTATTGATATTATTATTTGCTTTTTTCTCCTTCTGCATTTAGTTAATTACGTGCAGGCAGAACTACGTCATGGGCTTATTATGTCTCTAATACGGCCGACCAAATATAATAATAATAATAATAATAATAATAAAAATATGGCGGATGGGGTGGGATTGAACATTTTTGCTCGGGTGGAAGCTTGTCATCATGTTCACTAAACATTCAACGGAGCGTAACTTTCCAAACAAAAGAAAAGATGTTTAGATATGCCCGTTGTCTCCTTTTCCTGCTCTTGTTTTTTTTTTTTTTTAGAAGAAAAGATTCACACTATATGGGAAATGCATTCAGATGCATTCAGAGTAATATAATATAATGCAACGAGAGCACAGAGAATAGAATCGTATTCGTCAAACAGGCCGTGGAACGCATAGGACGATATATATGAGATAACATGCTATGGGAACCAAAAAGAAAATTTTTTTTGACAAAAAGAAGGCTCTTAAGAGGAATGTTGCGTGAATTGTATATCAAAAGCTCTGTATACTGGGGGGAGGCAGGAGGAAGGGTGTAGTGTTTTATGTACGTCTAACTGTGGTAACTTATGCGTGAGGGGAAATATGTGTTGAACATGCTCCATGCTCCGCGCTTCATGACAGGAGTGAATGCCAAAAGATAAAATAAAGTAAAATAAAATAAAATAAGGCAGAAGAACGGGTATAAAACAGAGATGGCATAAAAAAATTAATAAAAAAAAAAAAAGACGTAAAGGCAACAGAATGTGTACAGTGGCGAATAGGTACCTAGGTAGGTATACAAGATAAAACTTAATAAACCAAAAAACCAATGACCAAAGAAACAGATACAATGCAGTACAAACCACGTCGCCCCAATATAAATCTGCTTCTGACGCTCTGTTGCTTGTTGAATATAACAAGCCAAAAAGAGAAAGAAAAAAGAGAAAAGGCCCCCCCCAAGATGAATGGTCACAATGTGGAAAAGGCAGTCCCCAGCGAGATAGATCAACAAAACCTGACTGACCCACTGGAACTCCCGTACCACCAAAACTCCCCAAAACATCCAGGTATTCATTATTTTTGCACCGCGCTATATATATACGTATATGCACCGCACTGCAAAACATCAGAATAAAACTAACAACAGGTTTCGTTTGTGTTGCAAAACAGGGATGATTTCATCATTGACCAAATCACGGGCCCCTGGAGAGAGAGATAAGAAGTAGAAATAGAAGGAGGAGGAGGAGGAGGAGGAGTAGGAGGGCGAGGATGATGATGGTTAGATAAGTCTGAAGAAATGGCTCAGTTCACAATCGTAGTAGAAAATGGTGAAAAAAACGGGGAAACTGTTTCTGTAAGAAACCTAAAGGCAGGAGGGGGAGTCGAGAGAGTTGTTACGAGGTAAACCTGCGCATATGCCTATTACCCACCACCCCCCTGGGGTCCTATCGGTATTATTCCAAATGGGTATAGGTATTAATGGGTAACAATTAGGAAAGATAAATTGTCTCTCTCCTCAATAGATCGGAAGACGTGGCGCGAGGGAAAGCTTCTGAGAGGTACGTAAGAGAGGGGTGGAGAGGAATAGAAAGAAAAGAGGGAAGGGGGGGGGGGGGGTGAGAGAGGAAAAATTCATCATAAATATTCATTTGCGTGAGAGGATATGCTGACATGACATGAGGAAGAAAAACAAAGAAGGAACAATGCAATAACAAAAATAAAGGTGATAAAAAAGCATCACGGTGTATAGTGCGATTAAGAGCGAAAAAATGAGAAAAGGATAAAACAAGGAAAAGGGAAAGGTGAACAAGAAAAAAAGTTGAAAGAAGAAAAATGACAATGAGCCCTCCTTCTATGGAGATTAAAAAATAAAATAAAACCTGATACACACAAAAGTTTGATGTTGAAAAAGGAGATGCGTAAATTCAATAATGTTCCACCCCATGCCCGCTCGTGGGTTTTCCTCTCCGCTGATGGGAAGAGACCCAACCAGCCAATCAACTAACCATGTTATGGGACTGGATACCCAAGGGAATAATAATATCCCAATAGGTGAATAGAGTCAACGATTCCCCATCGATACTCAATTCAGCATATGAAAACGAAAAATAAATCAAAACAAAAAACATAAAAAGGTCTGTTTAAAGCCCCTCCTCTCCCGCTTTGCATATTCGTATCTCTCGAACCCACTCTGATTTCAAGACCTGAGATGCCGTGATCCGGCGTGTGGGATTGGGATCGAGTATAGAGTAGATCACGTTTCGACAACGCGCCTTAACGGGGGATTAAAAAGAAAAAAGTTAGTGTTCTGCGAAAAGAATGATATAAAATGTGATAATGAAAAAAGAAAAAAGCAGGAAAAAAGGAATGGGTTGAAAAAAGTTACCCGATGTAATGTCTCAATGGGAGCGTAACCATCTTCGTCCCTTCTCCCCTCCAGGTACCGGTCGTAGAACTCATCCTCATCCCGTTGAGCAACTCTCCAGAGATGCCTGCCCGTTCTCATTGCCATGTAGATAACTCCAGTGGCCCAGACATCGACGGCTCTGGGGTCAAATTCTTTATCGACATATTCCTCCGGAGCAATATAAGGAGCAGAGCCACAAAGACCAGCCGTCATATGCGCTTCCTTTTCCCACGCCATGCGGAAACATTCTCCGTTGCCGAAGTCTGTGATTTTAAGGGCACCATGCGTCGTCAAAAGGAGGTTCTCCGGTTTGAGGTCGCGGTGAGCCACGCCCATTTCATGCATGTACTCGACGCCACGCATGAGTTGTTTGAAGTAGCAATCAGCCTCGCCAACCTCAAGTTTCCCTGCTGAAAGGACCAAGGTATAAAGATCACCGCCCGCACAGTACTCCATGACTTCACAGTAATCACCTTTGGAATCCTGCATCAGATCCAGGGTATGGATGATATTCGGGTGGCGAAGGGACGACGAGATGCAAAATTCTGATGTCAGCCGTTTTTGATATCTCTTTGTGGTCTCCTGGGGTCGTCGTCGAAATTCTTTAACAGCATAGAGCTGTTCCGTTTTGGAATCTTTAGGGTCCACTTTGTGCGAGATACGGACAATTCCAAAAGCACCACGGCCAACAACCTCCTGACATTTGCCGTATTTATCAACTAGGGATGCATTAGATTGCGGACCTCCCTTCTTGTCCGTTGCCTGTCTATCTCTTTCGGTTTTGAGCTGATCAACCCATGTCGACATTAAGGAGAGATGCTGGTCATCAACATGGTCTTCCTTCTTTTTTCCACCTCCCAGCATATCCCGTAGCATATCCGAGAGTTTCTCTTGACGCTTGGCGCTTTTCAAATGATGCATATGCGATCCACCCTCGATAGCTTCGAATCGTTTGTGGGTCGGGGCGACCTCTTTGCCCTGCTTCTTATCTCCATCTAGCTTTTTATCCGACTGCTTCGACGAAGCCTTTGAAACGGGACCTGCGGGGTTGTGATCGCTCGGTGGGGTCGTCACAGCGGGGGGAGTGAGTGGCTGCTGCGGTTGCTGTTGTCTGCCGTTATTCGCGCGGCTCTGCGCAACTGCATCCTTCACAGCCTCGACTTCCTTGTTGGAAAGCTTGCCAGACTGAAACATGCGAGAGAAAGGGTTTGTCATCTTTGATCTTGAGGGTTTAGGAGACGCCGCACCTCCCTGCACCGATGGGGGAACAGGTAGGTGGGTGTTCTCCAAAGCCTTTGTTATCTGGTCGCCATCCGGATCGTCTGAATTCTGCGATATCGATGAAGCTGTTGAAGGTGTAGACAGTGGAACGGATGGATTCATGTGCGTAGATTAAGTGGGAATGCTGTTAAGGGGAGTCAAGAACGTGACTCCAAAGGGGACCGCGGGTGACTGCACCAGCGGGGTGGATGAGATGGATGGACACGGATGGATGACACAACAACTGTCAGGAGGAAGATTTGAAGGGCCAGTGGCGGGTATAATATAAGTAGGATTTTCCTTTTTCCTTTATTTTTTTCTCTCCCTTTCGAAAATAATTGCTGCTGAAGTGTGAAGGAGCAAGAACGCCACCCACGGGCGATTCAACCGCAAGATTTCGGGATATCGAAGACAAAAAGAATAGAATACTGATGTAACCGGGTATTTACAGAACAAGGTAGGCGCGTGATATCAAGGAAACGAAATAGTAGTATTGTTTTTTTGTATAGGGTTATATATAATAGTAGTATATATGTAGAGAGGGTATAACCAAAGAGAGAAGAGGAAAGGAAGAGCGGAAAGGGACGAGCCCAGGTGGGACGAAGCCCAGAGACGGGGTATAAAATCGAGGACGACAAAATAGAAGATAATCTGGAGACTGAACGAGAATCCGTGAAGACCCTTCCGAACTCTCCAGCTTGATGAAGAACAATAAAAGAGAAAGAAAAAAAGGAAGAGAAGGAAAAAGAGAAGAGGAAGGGGAAAAGAAAGTTGGGGAGGCGAGGTTGAAATATCTAAGCGCAGTCAAACAAACTCCCACACCAGACACAGCGAAACCGAATACAGAAGCACAAGAGTGTTGACACAGACACGCAACAGACACAAGACACAACTACACTCTGGTACCCCAACGAGGCTGCTCCCCCTCCTCCTCCTGCTGCTGCTGCTACTTCTCCTCCTCCTCCCACTCTTCCCTTTTCCCTCTTTTTTTACCTTTTCCCTGCGCAGCGTGTGGCCGAAGCTTCTGCAGCAGGGAGTTAGCGGGCTTGCTAGCCGGTGGAGTCAGGTCTTGCAGTGGCTGGTTACAGTGGATTGATTTATTTGGTGAGTGGCTGCTCCCCAGGCGTGAGATTTAGATGAGGGGGTTCTGGCTGCGGGTACGGTATGGGTATGGTATCCGTATGGCCTGGTTACTTACCGTGTCCCGTATGGTAAACTGCTTACTACCTCTGTCTGACATTGCCACAACCTACTTTTAGGTAAATAAACGACTTTCGCCCCATCACCCTCTTCATGTATCATGTTCATGTATACAGGCAGGTAGGTCTGTATGTCTCACCAAGCCGATTCTGTGGTCTGATGTGCAAACAGAGTTGGCTGGGGCCTTATGTCGTCATTCCAGGAGAGCTAGTAGTATGGGATGGACCATATGGGATTTGAACAGCCAGGCTTGTTCTATTTCCCGCTAATTTGAAGGCTAGAGAAAAGAGAGGAGAAACACAGCCCACCCAAACAAACCTCTGTATAATCGGGAACATCTCCAACTTCCTGATGAGGGGTTTTCTTGTTTTTTGATTGTTTTTTTTCGCTGTTTTTATTATATATTTTTTTTAAACTTCGTTCTCTTTCGGCTGGTTGATATGATATATCCTCGGATAACTAACAAAGTCACAGGTTGTGTGGCATGAGATTCCATTTTATTTTCGTGCTTTTCCCAGTTGCCCGTTTTTTGGTTTTGAAAAGCTGCTGCTGGAAAGGATATTAAAATTGTTCTCAAAACCCGAACTCGAAATCAGTGGTAATGTGTAATTCGGGATTCGCCTGTGGCTGATTAGTCTAATTAAGCTGCCTATCCTCTGAAATGTCGAATTGCCTTATCACAAGCCCACAGAAAATAATCCATCCATTGATGATTTGCAGCAAAAACACACACACTTTCTCTCTCTGAAGCTTAGGCCACCAAGCAGTCAAGGCTCAAGTTTTTCTTTTTCTTTTTAAATTTTCAACATTTCAACAAAGAAGAAAGCAATTTTTTATATGTGTGTGTCGAATCCTGTTCACCTCTTCTTTTCTGTCTATCTTGCAAAGTGGATAACATTTAAGAACAAAAGGGTTGTATTAATTTCTCATTATTACTCACCGCTGATTCCCACTCACATGGCTCTCGTCTTTTGCTACTTACCTACCTTTCTCAGTTTTTTTCCCAGCAATAATGAAGTTACCTTTCCTCCTTTTATTGTTTTATAAAAAATAAAAATAAAAAACATTCAGGTTTCAAAAACAAAAACAAAAACAAAAATAATAAAACTTCCATGCAGGCTTGGCTTTGAACTGGTCTTGGCACCCTTTTCAAAAACTTTGGCTAATGACAGTCTCCCTCCTGGCTGTCCACCGCATTATGATGTCAATCAAGTGGCAGTCTTCCCTTACTGGGTGTATGGCCCGTTCAGTTTCAATTTCTCCTCCTTGCCGATATTATTAATACATTATTGCTCTTTTACAGTTGAAATATCGTATGGAAATGGAGTAGCGAAACTTGCACTCATCATTGTGAAGATCTGGTAGTTGTAACTATCGATTTTTTTTTTATCTCTGATGGGAAATTCTTGTGCCTTCTTTTTGCTGCTCTGTAGCACTGTATGATATTCTCAAAAGCAACAGCATGTAACAAAAAGTAACAGCAATATAATAAAATTTTGGCATATCCTTTGTATCTACTCCCAGCTAGCTAGCTATATGCATCCGCGACGAGGAGGCTCTACTTTTGATAATGCGATTGCTTTATATCTGAAAAGTTAATCAATTTTTCATTTCCCCCCTTCTCATTTAACCTTTCTAAAATTTAACTGTTTCTCCTCTATTTATTTATTTTGGTGATTGCATTTCTTTTCTCTCTCTCTCAAGACATAAATTATCATATAAGCGGTTCGGAAAATATTACTGAGTAAAATAATGTTCTTTCACTTTGCCTCCTTTTCTACATATTGCAAGAACCAGAAAAAAATAAAGACAAAAGAAAATCAAGAAAATCAAGAAAAAGATGGAAATCAAATATTGAAAGGTTGTACAAGTTGCCCACATGCTAGTAGTACCCACGGATGGATGTCTCCACAGACCACGCGCTAAAAGTTTCATCAACAACCGTTGGCTTTTCCTGCGCAAGGTTTGAGTCTAGAACGCCGCTTTCTGCATCCTTATCTGAAAGGCTGAAAGGGGGGGAATTTCCCTCTTGACTACCTAAGCCTTATCACTGATCAGAAATCAAGAAAAAGAAAGGAAAAAAAAAAGGGGGAGGGGGAGCGTTATTTTGAGGGCAATGAAAAAGGAGAAAGATATCGGCCTCACTGTGCTGAGAAATTCTAGAACCCCCTTTATTCTTTTGTGTTTTATTTTGTATTTACTGCAATTCCCCCTCTCCGATTATAGCTGCCAATGCAGATGAAGAATGGATGAGAGGAATTATTGAGAAGGGACCAGCACAGCGCATCTTTATATGATTTAATTAAAACAGAATTCCCCTTCTTGTTACTCGTCCGCCAATACGCAGTTCTGAAAAGAAAGAAAGAGGAAGTAGAAAGGAGGAGGGATAAAATAAAAAAAAGCCCCATTGATCGAAATAGGCAGCGCCCAGATCAAGACAGCTAAATAATTTGCTGGTATGACAGAAGAAAGGTAGAATGGAAATAGAATGGAACATTCCATGGTTCTTAATGCTGTACACTTTGTACTCTCCGGGGTTAGTTATTTCGAGTAACTATATATGTCATGTGAAAGGAACAACACAATCAACCGACAACCTTCATATACATTCTGCGGGTGTAGAAAACTTCTGATTGCGCGCGTGTGTGTCTCGTGTACATGCTACTGTGGCTAGTGAGAGTCTTTGAACTGGTGGTTAAACGTCCCCTGGGGTCAGTTACTTTTATTCTACTGTGATGTTTTATACCCTGCCCGCTTTGAGACTTTTGCAACTAGGTACTGAAAGCTGGAGGAAAAGGTTTATCAGACGCTTGAAACTAAAATTGATATTCTTTTCAGCTGGGGTTAAACCAAATGGTCAGAAGAGGGTTTGTTTTTTTGTTTCTTTGCTATCCTCCCTTTTCTAAAATTCATCATTACCTACCTGGGTACAGCGACAGCAACAACGATGACAGCGAGCTGACATACATTGTGCGCAGGCAAAAATGGATCTCCGAAATAATGCAAATAAGAATAGGTGAACGTCAGTTCGCGCAATGGAGGTGCGAAAACGCTGCATGCGCCCAAGTCCGTCACCATTGATGAAAGGGGATGGACATTGAGGTAAAAAGGCACGTTGGGTCTGTTTTGGATTTGATTTTGATTTTTGGATTTTGGATTTTGGATTACTGGCATATGCAATATACATGCACATAATACTATCGGAAGTTTGGAACAGTGCAGACGAACCTTTGTTCAATTATGCCTACCCCCCACTGCCTTTCCCCTCAATTGGGTTTGTTACATCGGCTGTCATCCACAGGAAGCGCATATTGGTGGTGCGAAGGGAATCACAACTATGGTTCCACGTGGGGGATTGATCGCCAACATACTTGATCGTATTTTCCGTACGATTCTGCATGTGCTTGAACCCCTAATCAGCTCGCGAGAATCTGGAGGCTCATTCCCTCGCAATCTCGCAATCTTGGGGGAGGGGTCGGTCACGGCAAGCTACATATCAAGCTACATATCAACGCCCTGCCCGGAATGGGAATCTGCTCCCTCTTTTTACCATTCTATTTTATTTTAATACCTTTGTTGAATGAAAACACCCCTCGGTCGTTATGCATTCCGTTTGTATTGTTGGTCTTGGATTTACCAACGATGCCGTAGGCTGCCCATTGGCAAGTTGCTCTTTTCAGAGTGGACACTTGTGTACTCCATTTTTAGGCATTTACGATATTGAGCTGCTCTGCCAGGAATGCAGGTATCTTGCTCTTGGCAAACCCCCCGCGTTTGTCCCATAATCCGTGACAGCGAGATGCAGGAAAGCCCAAAAATATGAATATTAATAAATGGCAGAAGCATTCCGCTTCGGAAAGTCATTTGGAGATTCCGAATCCTCCAATCCTGTTCCAGCGTTTCAAACCTTTACCTTAATTATATTTATGTGGGAAATTTGCGCGATTACTCCCTTTAGTAAGGCCTGGCATTAAAATGATTCTACTGTTTGAAAATGAAGTTCGTTTCTGCGTGGATCCCCTAACGCAGGCGCATCAAATCAGAAATATCCCGCAAAATCCAAACCACCACTCACGAATTGCATCTGATCTGATCTAGGACGATCTAGTTACATAGTGAGCCGTTAGGGAATTGTGATTAAAATACTCCGTACGATCTAAGAAAATCAGCGCTGTTCCTTAGCCATGAAGAATTGAAACAAGGAGGGGGGAGATTGAGTAATCAAAGACAACCCCCTCCCTCCTGGATTTGTCGGTTCTATACTTCATATTTTCTCTCTTCTCAGCCCCTCATACCCGATATCTATAATAGGTATGTATCTATGCCTTTGCATTGACAATCACGAAGGGCATCAAACAAAAACATTTAACCAGTCTCATTTAGCCGCCCACATCTCTGTGTAATGATGTTCCTTTTAAACTCTGTTTTCCCCGTCCATTTCTCCGTCATCCCCAACCATTACTCCTTCAAATACACGTATCGTGTCGTAAATGACATAACCGCAATACGCCCGATTGTGTATCAGTATGTATAAATTACACGCGCCACGTAAAATATAAAGCCCCAACCACGTTTGTGCCCCCTTGCTTCCTGCTGTCTGTAGCTGCCACGATCTCCACTGCCACATATTATTAGTAACCTACGAACCTGCTTTTTATGCACGGCCTTGGATGTAAGAAACAGCTCATGTGCTAAACCAAGCTTCTTATTATTTTGACCCTCAAATGCGTCCGTGAATGGCACAAGGGAAATAAATTCTTTTTCAGCAATAAATTTTCTCTTTTTGCTGTACCTTCATTTCTGACCTGATTCTAACTTATGATGTAACCTCTTGATAATATACATAGGGGTGGGTTAGGCTGGTAAATGGAACGTCGTCACAATTTTTTTTTATGCTGCAAGGGAACATTATCATCATATGCAACACAGACAGAACCATGATCACACCTACCTTTAGCTTACCCTGCTTTATCAACCTAGGTAGGTAAGTTTAACAGAATAACTAGGGAATTTGCAGGTAATAAGTGGAAGCAAAAGATGAAAAGAAAAGAGGGCAGAAACCCCGAATTTCGAGCTGAAATAGAAATCCCGAACCCCCTATTTTTACGGCCATTTGCGCCGCCAGCGCCCAGCTACGTAACAACGGTGCAGTTTCCTGCCACTGGTTAAGCAAGCAAAAAGCCGAAAGGTGACTGGCAACAGATAACATGGAGATGGACGAAGAGCGGTGACAAGAACAGATAAATCAAATCATGGCAAGAGGGTGATTGTTCAATTGGTTCGCCATGGAGTTTTTGTTTCAATGTTCCAATTTCTATTCCGGAAAATGGGGGAATAACAGTTTTCCCATACAGAATCCCCGCCATCCTCCCCTTTTTTTTCTCCCCCCTTTTATGGAATCTATCACAGGTTACATGGCTTAAAACCTACATTTCATGCATGACAAATATGCCGCTTAAGCTGTGACGATGTGTGAATAGGTAACATGGATGGGAGGCGTTGGAGAAGGGTTCGTTGTGGCTCGAGATATCTTCCGCCCAGAAAGGTATTACAAATGAAAAAAAAAAAATAAAAGATACAAAATTTAAAAAAATTAAAAAAAAAAATTAAAAAAAATTAAAAATGTCATAGAATATTCTTGTTCCTGTTCATATCTTAGCTTTCTTCTCTTTTTTTCATATCCCGTTTTTGCTCTTTTCCCGTACACTCGCCCTCAAGACTCTGAGTCCCGTTTCTACCGCTAGAGCCCTTCCTTGTCTGTGTGGATGGGGGATATCAAAGCAAGTAGATACGGCATGTGCATGTATGGCCAGTCTTTCGAATAGCTCAAGAACTAGCCACGGCCGGGGGGGGGGGGGGGGGGGAAACCCATGACCAATTTGCAGATACGGACAGATGCATTTATTAATTCCCTGCGTCCTGATTATCCGCTTCCCCCTTCCTAGAGAGCCATTCGACCAGGTTTTCGATCCACCAGAACTGCCACGGAGTCATTTTCTTACATGCATTTGATAGGAATGAAGGCAAGGAAATGCCCAAGGTATATACATAGCTACCCTCTATTCTCGGGTAGCTACTTAGGAATCTTCCGGTAGCTGCAAAACCTTTCCATTTTTTGCTTGCTCCCTTGATCTCCTTCAGCTCTCAGCCACCAATTGTTTCATTCGTCTCCTCCCTACCAAACGGCCTGCATGGCGCTAGGGCATTGACGTCTCGAGGCGGTTAACTCGTTAATGTCAACTAACACTCCTTAGCCAGGAGCTAATAATCTCAAAATTGGCCCAAGGGAGAAATAGTAAGTTTGTTGTTCGTTTTTATTTCTAGGATTTCTGGGGGACTGAAACCAGCAAGAATATCCCGCCATTTTCGTTCAGGAATTGATAAAACTACCAAATGAATCCCACCTCTGCTAAAGCAAACAAACAGTTAGTCCTTGTGCAAAAAATAACATCCCTCTTCCCCTCAGCAGCTGTTTTCCATCTACAAACCATAGACATACATTTCTGTATCTGCAGACTCAAAACTGCCTTCAAGAAAAATGCAGGACTTTCATTTGCCACTTTTTTTTAAATCTTCCGACAGCAGATGAACCACGGGGGCGGGGGGTGGGGGGCGGGGCGTATTTATAATAGCCGCGCTAGATTGAACAATTACATGCCAGCGCTGCGGATTACCTACACACAAATTCAGCTGCAATGAGAGGACACTGATAAGAGGAAGAAGCCAATTGCAATAGTAGTACCTCAGTGACCCACCGTGTGCTGGATGCGCTTACGGGATTGAGAGCGTTCTTTGCCGTTGATGCTACTGTGGTTGCCGTAGTCAAACCACCTAGCATCCGGATCGTTGAGGCCTGTCATGCGTGCATACAGAGAGAAATATCATAAGAATGGGTAGCAAGCTGGGGACTTATGATACAGAAAATGATATTCATGATCTTTTGTGTCTGGAAGGCATATGAAAAAGGGGCAGCACAAATGCTTCTTGTAATAACGACTCCAGAAAAGATTTTATTACCTTAACACATCTTTCAATTCATGAACAGACCTGCCTCGAGATTGGTCATATCTTATGTTAAAACAAATTGGGCATATCTCTCTAGGAGAAGTTTGTATGGGGGACAAATAGATATCTAATTCAAAAGTATCAGATTCAGTTGAAAAGTTGGTTAGTTGCCTCTGGTGTCTACTCATATACCAAAAACAAATGAACTTATATCCCCTCCAGAAAGAAAAGGAAAAAAAAGGAAGAACCCCTCACAATATCCATATGTACCAGAGTGGTTACTGACGATACAATAACAGAATTCTTCAGTCTAAGGCCCTTCCAGCATGTCCGAAATGCGCTTCATGATCCATGAAGCGGCATCTACAAAAATTATTCATATCCTTTCGTTAACCAAACTGATGAAGTGGGGGATATATGCCTATATGCAACGGGCCATAGAAAGTACAGCCAACCCAGCGCGGAAGGACGTGCAATCCAGAGACCCGTTATGCGTTTTAACCAATACCTCATATACAGGGGAATTATTCCGTTCTGACATAAAGATGCAGGGGAGACAGGCCACACTACCCACTGACCCTGACACTGGCCCGAAGACGACGAGGATGAGGACTGTGAATGGAGCTGGGGGATGTAGATAGTTTCAGCTCAGGGCCGTGGCCAAGATGGTTGCGGCTCCTGTGACCGCTGTCCGGTGATAAGGGGAAAGAAAGAAATAAAGGGACGCAAATCATTTTGATAATTTTGTTTCCTGTTCTCTTCCCTACACGCCCCCCTTTCCTGAAACCCAGATCCACCTAGTTTCAGAGATGCGAGATAAGCGTTTTATTGAGGGACTTTGTAAACGACGAGCAAAAAAGAAAAAAAAAAAGAAAAAGAAAAAGAAAAAAGGAAAAGAAAAAAAGAAATAAATTGTCAGCGAGATAAAATGCCTCCTTCTCCATGCATCGCTATATATATGTAATGTCCTTGCACATAAACAAACACCGGGGTAGAGAGTTTTCTGCAGAAGTTTGGCTGCCGCACTTCAAGTTTTCACCAACACTCTTTTGTTTTAAAGGATTTGTTGTGGGCGTTTCGAGCTGCGGGAAACGAGGGTTGAGATCTAGGTGAGCCTTTCTGCGGTATGTGTATTTGGAGAAGAGAATGGGTTGTTATGGGGATGGTAGTGTGTCAAAGAAGTTAATAAGATGTGTCACTATGGCTATCAGGAATGCGGAGGCAACGGCAGAAGATGAGGTTGGGAAGATTGGGAAAGCTTGTATCGGGATGGATATTTGGAAGATTGCGGCGCCCCAGTCAGTGTTGGTGGTTTGTTTCTAGAGGGTCTTGGGGTTAAAGAGTTGGGCACTTAAACCCTCATTCACCAGCTCGTTTTGTAATTCCTTACTTGGTGTGTATTCCATAATATGTTTTGATCGTTCCCGTTTATTTTATTTTCTCTTATTTTTTCATGATATGGTATAACACTTCGAGAGCGTTGTGATACACGTTCCTCATTATCATCCTTTTTTTATTCCACCCCACCCCCAACAACAACAATCACATTTCATCATATCGAGAAATATGAAGGGAAAAATAAAAGGAGGGCTATGGAGTGTTTATGTAATAGTATGTATTACAATCAAAATTTCATCAAATTTCATCAAATCAAATTGATTAAATTGGTTAATGTTAAAAAGAAACACAAGTTTCTCAAGATAGTTAATAGGGACAAATCAGTAAGTCAACAACAAAACACAACAAAAACCACAGTAGAGCTTCCATTTCGCGTGCTAGTGCTAGTGCTAGTAAGTAGTATTTTTTTGGAGCAGAAGCTGAAATCAACAATAATAAACAACTGCAACCAGATCGGATTTGTGTTTGCAACTAATTCGGGGGGAGGCGATTAAAATATCGGAGAGCGAGAGATTCAAATCGAAGAGAGTAGAGGAGGGCAGGGACTGAGTGGGAACATGAGTTGGATTGGATGGACGGATGGATTGCGGGCTTTTAAGTACAACCGAAGGGTAAAACGCAGAGGATTCAGGGTTAAAGTGCGTAAGGACGTAAGTTAAAGTAATGGCGGGTAGATGGGAGAAATTCCACACATTGAAGAAGAGGAGGAAAAAGAAGAAGAAGAAGAAGAAGAAGAGGCCAAGAAATTTGTTTAATTATCGTCACCCTCATCAGGCTGCTCGAATAGGAAATTCGCAGCGAGTTCCTCGTTCTTGTCGCAGGCAAAGTAGGCTTGAATGACGGAGTCGCGCGGGAACCCTAGGCGACAGAGCTATAGAGAAAGAGAAGACAAGCGTTAGTCGAGGGCTGTGTTCAAGGAACGCATAAATTAACTTATGGAGAAAAGTGTTTAAGACTATGCATACCCTTTCAATCGCATCTCTTTCCTCCTCCGTCACGGTAATCTGATGCGTGCCTGGTGGTAACTGCGCATCTTCATCGATATCCTCACTGAGCAGCTGGAGAAACTGATCCTGGTTCTGCCCGATAAGTTGCGCGAGCTGCGGGTTACCAGCACCAACTTGTTGCAGGATGGGCTCGAGCATCTGCGGTTGTTGCTGTACAAGTTGCCGTAGCTGTTGGAAGTGGGGGTTGTTCCGCAGGAAATCCAAATTGCCAAGATTTCCTTGACCTTCAGCCGCCGCTGCTAGTCCCTGCCCTGCAGCACGAGCACCACGCCCAGTTGAACCTCCTTGAGGAGCGCCAGCTTGTGCCGCAGCCTCGAAAAGGTTGACGTGCTCATCGCCTCCAGCTGCTGCTGCTGCTGCTGGCACCGCGCCGCCACCAGAAGCTGTTGTCGCCGGCGGGGCAGGAGCTTCTTCTCGTGGCTCAGCTTGAGTGGTTTCGGGGATGCCCTTCATACAGTTAGCAGATCGCTCTGGAAAAAAAGAATTACCCAAAAGCTTACATTTAAGAGATACTCGATAGCTCGATCTGGGTTGAAAAACGCGGCTCTCATAGCTCGATCTATGTCACTCCTTGGGAACCCCATAGACTCCATCTGTGCGATTACTTGTTCACCCTGAGGGCCCATAAGGAGAGCTGATGGGTCGTTGAACGTAGTGGCACCACCCGCGGCTGGGGCTGCGGCTGGGGCTGCAGGTGATGGGGTGGCGGGGACATCTGGAGCTTGGGGATTTGAGCGGGCGGCGGGAGCGGCAGGAGTTGAAGCGGCAAGGGGAGCGGGAGTCGAAGGAGCCTGAGAAGATGGGGCTGCTGATGTTGAAGGGGCGGGTTTTGGCTGAGCCCGAAGGTAAAAAACGACGTTAGAAAAACCGAACAAAACACTATTGAATTGTAATCAAGGATGAACATGTATGTACTTTTGAGACCATGCAGACTATGAACCCTTTCTCCTCGATGCTATATGATTCAATGGTATTTGCATCTTGTAAAATTTTGCCTGAAAAAAAAGAAGTAAATATTATCAGCTGTATGTTCCTTGTAACTCAAAGTAAGAGTGCCCCTCCCCTCCGCCTTTTCTCTCGACCCTCGCAGTCCCCGCCTGCCCATAGCTATTCGGATATGGGCAACAGCCACAAACGCTCTGCGGAAAATGGCAAGAAAGAAAGAGGACACAGGAGAAAAGCCAGTGGAATAACAAACATAAAAAGACAAAATAAGACGACGAACCTGAATAGATAAGCTTTTGCTGAGCTACATCCCAACCTTTTTCCTGAGAAATCTTCTCCTTGACCTGGCCAACCTGTTGGACAAATGGGAAATTAGCAGAGCTGCGTGCGCTAAAAGGCCATGGTAGCAACCGATCACAGAGGGGAAATCGCTTGTGTGCATATATCTTCATATATATATGAAATGAGGGGCAGACACATACCGTTTCCGAAGGTTCGGCCTCGATCACGAACTTCTGCTGCTTCAAATCCTGCAAAAAGAAAAACAATAATTCATCAGCATATAAAATCTCAAAAGAAAAACAGGTCTGTCTATCCTAATTAAGGCTTTTGAAAAAGGGGCGAAGGGGGGAGGTTGTGAGCTTACTCTGAATGTCAGTTTCATCTTGCGCCACCGGAGATGTCAACTGGGGGGCAGTTGACAAGCGAGGGGGAAATGGGACGGGGATAAGGTTGGCAGATAGGGATGGCTGGAGGGATATAGAGGGTGGGTACTTTTCGACAAGCTATGAGGAGGATGTGGAGGGGTGGAAAACAGGAGAGAGAATGAACTGGTGGGGGGTGTTGGAGGGGAGAGGTGGAAGGATGCCAGGAAGTCAGGATGCCAGGATGATATGGAGATAGTTGGACGGAGGTGATTTGACGCTGGGGGGGCTTGAGAAGGCGGCGTGTGGTTTCTGCCTTCTGGTGGCTGATATAAGCAGATCACGTGAACTATCTTGGCGCTAGAGGCTGAAGGAGGCTAGGCCCCTGTCTGTCCTGTACTTTGTACTAGTACCTTGCAAGATTCTCTACCAGCCCAAGGCACAAAATACATCATTATTTATAGGCACACTTCGTGATAGCTGATGTATATACCTATGTATTTTGCGCAGCATTAACCATTGCATTGGCGTGAAAATGAAAAAGGGGTTTACAATATTTTCATGAACCTCGCGAGATGACATCATAGCCAACCATAGCTTTAGAAGATGCTCTGGCTCAGCCCCGTTAGATCGTTCAAATGTGGGGGGAAAAGAGCGAAGAGAAAGGGAAGGAAGTAAGAGATACCTAAGTATCTGTATCAGTGTCAAAGCGCACAACACAAAGAAATCTCCACCTGGCCGGTACATAAAAGAAACGGAATACCCTCATCCTAACCCATTTCTGCGCCGCCTACAAAACGCCCTTTTGAACAAAGTAAAAATATATGACAAAAGATATAGAAATACAAAATAAGGAATGAGGAAAAAAGAAACAAAAATGTCAATGGTTTCATCTCACTTACATTCGCATTATGACAATTATATGGTATTTTCCCTCGTAATTTCCCAATTTTCCCTTTGCGCCGGCGTTCCCTTCAATATCAAACCTAACTTCTTGTCGTTTTCTCGCAAAAGGGAGATATATATATATATACATATGGTAGCAGGGATGGGGGATAGGAGGGGTTTGGACATATGATGGTCAGATCCTTGGTATGAATGACCAGAGAATGAGGTTGTAAGTTCCCGGTGGGGAGAAAAAGATATATATGAGGGGGAATGATTCAATATCCTGAAGGAGACAATAGACGTTATCCCATGGGACGAAAAGCTGTATCGCTCGCACGAGGGTTGGATTATTTGCCGCATTTCCCGTAGAGGTCGCAGAGACATTGTTGCTCGGACATGCAACTGCACGAAACAAACAGTTTTCAGTCAGTCATTCATTTAGCCCGCTGCGTAAAATAAAACAAAAAAATTGAATACAAAAACAATTGAAATAGAAAATTGATATAATATATAAAGCTCCACGCGAAAACGTGAAGAAGATGGAAGAAAAGGAGAAGAAGGAAAAGGGGACCAAAAAAAATAATTTGGCCAACTCACTGTACCGCCTCCTCCCCAAAATCTATATGCCAAACCTTCTCAAACTCCCACCCAACATCAAAATCAAGCATCGGCTGGGACCCCGACAACACCCAGGTCCTCATCCGCACATAATCCGCCAACGGCCTCTGCAAAATTCGCTCCAGCGTCACCACCACCTGCGCACAGCATATCCCGCCAATTTCGTGTGGTACATCCTTCACATCATTGAGCCCAAACAATGTTGCATAGATATCAGCAAAGTGCGCCTGGGTGTTGTTGCTCTCTATATCGAGAGTGGTCGGGTTGTGCGGGTTGACGCGGGTAGCGTCGCAACCCGGTTCGTGCCTACAGCGCAGGTTCACGTACCCTCTCTTCCGGACGGTATCGAGGCGTAGGCCGCGGAGGACCTTGTCGTTGTAGTAGCGGATATCCTGTGCCATTGCTTGTTGTGGGCGTGCATGAAGGCGACAATATCTGGGAGGTTTTGGTAATGGTCGACTATGAAGGTGAGGTAGGGCAAGGCTTCGCGGCCACGATTGGGTATGCGGAGGTCATATCCTGGTTCGTTGTCGACGGTGTAGACGAAGGGGGTCCATCTATTTTTTCATTTAAATTTATTTTTAGAAGAAGGAAGCATGTAATTTAGCAACAAGGAAATCGGGTTATACATATATATATTTTTTCAGGTTGTTCATGGGGGTGTGAGTATACTAACTCTGGGATCATATCATATGCCCAACTCGCATTCTCCTCCATTGTTTTGCCCAACACAATTGCATGTAGAACGCCGGGGGGATCCGGCTTAACAAGCTCTGCTGGCGGAGGCACCGAAGGCGCTTCCTCTGTAATTGGCTTCGGAGATCTCGGAATTTTGATATAGTATACAATACTCAGAGAAATGCATAGTAGCAACGCAAACAGCAGCAGCTTGTGTGAGCGGTGTCTAGCCGCAGGTTGACGGAGGCAGAGAAACATCTGAGCCAGGGTCAGCCCATGCAGGAAGAGGGGGTGGAAATGTTCTCTCTGTTGCTCGGTTGCCCAGGAGCAATAGGATCCGAAGAAATTGACCCGTGCACAAATTGTAATTGTTAGATGCGGATATAAAATATGGCACAGTTGCGCACACCGGAGTTTTTTAACTCTTTCGCACTGGAGAATAAATGAAGGAGCCCCTGGCCACAGGGAGCCTCGCAGGGGGTTGGCATTAAAGAAGTTGACATGAACTTGACGGGGGGAGGATACATGTTGGCTTTGTCAGAGGCATCCATCCGCCCTGTGTCAGAGGCATCCATTCGCCCGGCCCGATGTTATTCCTTTCATCTCTCAGGGTTATATAGCTCTCTGCAACGCACACAAAGCATAGATAGAGAATCAAGCCAATATTACATTCCAACAGGCTTATCTTTTGACGCTTGAGGCTGCAGATTCAGTAGCAAAACACAAAGCTAATAAAAATATTAGCAATGGCGAAGAGTCTACCAGCATCACGAGCGCGTGTGAAATAAGCAGCCGCCTGCAATTGAGGACATTGCTTGGCGTCAGAAAAAGGAAAGATCCAGCGACACCAAGGGCAAACGAACAGATCTGTAGGGCCATCCATTTCGCGTTCAGGTTTTATTCGTTGGTCGGTTGTGGGCCATGTCAAACCTGGGGAGGCCTCCCCATTGGGATGGGGATCAGAGAAAGATCCCCTGTACCACCCGTCATTGAGAGTGGGTTGTGTCCGACTCTGGCACGTATCTTGATACGAGTACCCAAAAGCGTTCCAGGGCGAGCAGAGAGCAGGATATCAGGCTGGTTCTAGCGTCAGTTAAGCTTCGCAGGAATTAAGTATTCTCGATCCACCCGGGGCCGGGTTGGTTGTCTTGCCATGTTTCAAGTTGCTTGCTCATTTGACACGTAACGAAGGCCGCGAGGTAGAAGAGCAGTGTCGAAAATAATATCTGGTCTTTTGGGTAGTTTGCTAGCTAATGGCAAGCGCATTGAGGATGTAATGAAAGGTAGGGAGGTTGGGTTGGGGGTTCCAAGGTTAGCATCCATTGGATCTATTCTATCACGTGACTTGACGAGAGCGAACTTCTAGGCTTCTGGTAAAGTTCTAAGCAGCTTCTTTTTGATACCGAAACCCAGAGGAAGATCGCGGTAACATCTTTCGCACAATGCCGAGGGATATGCCTGCTAGTTTGTTAGCCCATAGCATACTGGTTCTAGGATAGAAAAGTGTCGATGTTCGATGTCCTTATGTCACCTAAAGCATCGTCCCATGGTCAAATCATATGTTGAAGGGTCTGTGGTGCGCTAAAATTTAACTACCGTGGAGCCTAAATTAGATTGAGATAGCTTCAAAAAGGACCATTCATCTCACAGCAATTTATGCATCAATTTAGAGTGTTTCTCTTGGGGTTGGATCTGAGAATTGAAACAAACACTAAACTGAATTACTACCAATCTATATGAGGAGTAGCGCAATAAATTATAATTTTCCCTTCTTTTAATATTCAACTTGAAGATAGCAGGCCTGTCTGTGTATATATTATCTGGATATTCAAGCTGAATGTTCACAATATAAGCTTGATACAAATCAATAATATATATATAGGTTGAAAAAAGGAATCGAATAATGTTGACATGCTGGTGAGTTTTAATATAGAGATTAAATAATTATTAATGCGTTGAGTTTACAGTGTGTCACTAAGGTTTCAAACTTATGACTAGGCACTGTAGTGGCGCTGGCAAGCTCACCATATTCAATACAAAAAAATATATTGAATATATTTTGTAGATTCTTAGGTAGTATTTCTGGTTTTTTATGTATCAAACATTGGGAAATCAACTACTGAAGCTATTCCTTAATTAACATAGGAGTACGGAGTAGTGTGGGCAGGAATTCAGTGATGTCTGTAATAAATTCCCGTTCAATTTACATAGGAAAAATGTTCGAAAATTTCAAGGCTTCTAAAAAAAAAAAAAGGTGGTCCTGGGTGTTTGTACGGTCCGTATCTGAGATATAGTTAAGTCCTGGGGAGCTGATGATGTGGTGGCGTCCTCCGAGCCCGTTGGATATTGGTCCTCGTACTCCGTATAGAGAGTCCAAACACGCGTCTCGGGGGCGGGTACGGGAAACAGCTCGGCTGCCGGTGTTAGATGGATCTGAGAGAAGCGCAGAACACACAACCTACTGAAGCCAAGTGATCCATGGATCAATTGCTCTGTAGCAGGGTCAATAATAGACGCTTATACAACTCAGATCTTCGCTACCTAATAAAGAAGAGTATCTACGCTCCAGCCTGGGGTGCCGCGGAGTGTTTATAATACTAAGGCAGACGTCTATTTATATCTAATTACGTCCCCAGGAAAGCTCTGGGCCCGTAGTACGTACCGCGCGCACATGCAAGGAATCAAAACCCCACTTCTTTGAATTCAATTGATATCCACATGTCTCTATTCGCGTGCGTTCTCATTCCCTCCCTCCTCATCCCCATCCTCATCCTCATCCTCACTAACCTCTTCCCCATCCTCCCTCGCTTTATCCCTCCTCCTCCTCATCCGCTCCTTCTTCCTCTCAAGCAACCTACTCAACTTCTTCGCCGTATTAAACACCCCACCCGTCCCAGACCCACACGCCGCGCACGACGGATTCTTCCGATACCGCTGCAACGCACACCCTTCGCAGAAATAATGCCCGCACTTCGTAATAACCGGATTCTTATATGGTTTCTTGCAAATCACGCATGCGAACGGGATGTTCTCTAGTAGCTCGTCCTCATCATCCTCATCCTCATCCGCACCTTCGCCCCCACTGCCATTCGCGTTCGCATCCCCATATCCATATCCAGCTTTCGACGTCCGACTCGCAACCGTCCGCCCAACTACCTTCTTTCCCTTCGTTCCAATCTCCCAATCCCGATCTAGCTCCCAGCCCGCCTTGTAGTCCTCCCGGGCATGCAGGAACTTACAACCATCTCCGAACCCGCAGTAGCCCGTTAGTTTGTAATCCTTGCAGACGTCCGGGGAGTAATCGGTGACCGTGATAGTTCTGATATTCGTGGGTGCCTTGATGGGGCCGAACTGCTTGATGGGGGCGTTGGGGTTCTTTTGGATGAAAGATTGATAATTTGCTGTGCCGCGGTATGTGCCGTCCGGGTCGGGGTTTGTTGTCGATGCAGTTGTTGATGTGGCGGTGGTAGGTTTGATTCTGGTATTGCCCAATAGGTTCTTCGCGCTTAGTGGTTGGTCGTCACCTTTGCCTCCTCCTCCTCCTCCTTCTCCTCCTCCTTCATCATCGAACCAGTTTGAATGTTTGGTTGCGTCGTTTGTCTGCGGGAGGGGGAGGCGTGGCGCG
This sequence comes from Emergomyces orientalis, assembly GCA_002110485.1. Classification (NCBI taxonomy): domain Eukaryota; kingdom Fungi; phylum Ascomycota; class Eurotiomycetes; order Onygenales; family Ajellomycetaceae; genus Emergomyces; species Emergomyces orientalis. The sequence continues at coordinate 3,352,789 of MOWL01000067.1, forward strand.
GCTGCGGCTGCCGAACCGCTAACACCGTTGTCATCATTGGCAGCAGCACCAGACCTCTGCCGCTGCGCGGCTGTAGTCGCTGAGGATGCGGTTACAGTGGCATTTTTGCGTCTGCGCTTGATGGTGCGTCCGCCTTCTTCGTCTGAGGCGGAATAGTCTGTGTCGGAGGCGGAGGAGTCTGAAGCAGGGGGTGGCGAGGGAGCTTTCTTGCGGAAGCTGGATTTTGCTTTGGCGGATCTCTTCTTAAATGAGACTTGGGGCGCGGTGTGTTCTATCTGTGCTTCGTCCATGCTGTGTATTGGCTTGGATGTTGCTTCGATGCGCTGTCGTGGGATGCCGTGTTGTTCTTGGTTAGAGCTTCAGAAGCCAACGTCTGGCGACAAAAGCATCTGAGATCTGCTCGCCAAGACATTTTCTCCACGTGATACAATCTTGGCATATTATGACTAATCCCGAACGCGGGAACTGGGTTTTGTTTAGTGTGAAACGCGCCGTCATGTTTGTTTACATCACGGTACAGAGCGGTAATGAGAGTGTATTCTTTGAGGATGCATCTCTGGCGATTATATTATATGGGAAAGGGCCCAGGAATTCTTAGGAGTGATTCAATAAGAATATTTGGAGGAGAGGAGCAGGCAATAGTTGCTGGTAGCACTGTTGATCGATAGTTGTGTCAAACTCTTTTTAACTCCGCTGTTTGTTGATCTTTAGGAATTTGTCGCCAGTTATTGTTGGTCGGACAGTGGGACGGCAAGCGCCGCAATTTTCAGGCTTGCATACACTCAGTCCTCACTCGTGTGAATCATATACTAGTAGCAGCATTCAATTGCAATCCAAAGCAACTTGGAAATGTGTCATGATGATGCTGCTGTTGTGGCCAAGAGGATGGTATATTTTTGTAGGGGGACAGGCAATTGATGTATGCGGGTGGTACCTGGGTATCCATGCATGTATTGTGGAGGTCCTTAATGCCCCTAATAATAAACGAACGAAATTGGGCGTAGGAAGAGAAGAGGAAAGGGGAATAAAAATAAAAAAAAGGGAGCAAAGGAAAAGGGAACATCCGCCTAGGCAAACTAAGTCGGAGCGTCATCTTGTTATTTTTTTTCTTCTCTTTCTTCTCTTCCTTTTCTTCTTTTTTCCCTCTTCATCCCCACCTTATGAACACGGCCAGCAGGTCGTGGAAAAAAGAATCGCATATCCCAAACAGTTTTCTATTTTAATGAGGTTATAAGAAGCTGTGTGCGTGGGTGATCAGTCATTCTTTTGGTTTTTTCTTTTTTGTTGTTTTTTTTAATTTAATTATTTACTGGCTTAGTTATTTGTTTACTTTTGCCCTCTATCGTTTTTTATGTTAATACATACATTTTCTCTTCGTTTCGTACTCCGTACCTATTGATTTATTGTTGATCATATTTTTTTTTTTAATCCCCTAATACACCCCTCCCATATACTATTTACCCCCCCGTTTTCCTTCGTACAACGTGCCAGCTTTTTTATTGATATTCTTTTTTTACTTTTCCCTGTTTTCATATTCTACGTGTGTGTGTCTGCGAGTTTCTGCCTGTTTGTTGTACCCCTTGTTCCAACCCGCAATCCAAAACAACCAAAACGCGTTACCGTACCACCAGTACCCAATCCCAAGCGCAAGCCCACAACTGGGCCCCCGTCAACAAATCATCTCCCCCCAAGGCCAACACACTACGCCACCATCTGGCCCTCTTCACAATTCTCGTCGGCGCACGCTGCTCTCCGCATCCCACTGTTCTCCACCCTCGTCAGACATCGCAGTCTCGTCGTCAAGAATAAGGTCCTACCTTGGTATTAGGTACAGCGTAGGACCCTCAGCAGGGTCGGGGTGAACCGCCCATTTCGCTCATTTTTCTTCCACAACAAACCTCCTCCGCCTTCCCCCACGTCAATTGTGCTGCTCTGTTGTTTACCGTCGCGGGAGGAACAGGTTGCTTCGTCTTCCACGTAAGCGGTGATTGCGAGATGTGGTTGCACCTTTAAAAGGCATAAACCAAAATTAACGACAAAGCGAAAGTCAAAAAGAAACCGCGAAGAAACGGAGAAGCACGCTCCTTCGAACGATATCTATTACTAGTTTTGATAATTTGGTTTTTTGGCGTGACTCCGTTGCCTCCCCCCCCCCCCCTCCCATTTGGTAACAGGCCCGTTTGTCCACGTTTGCCAACCAACAGCAGCAACACCCGTCATCGTCGACCACCTGGGTGCAGCATATCCGTTGTCCGCAATGGATGACCCGTTCGTCTCCAACCCCGGCCCAACCGGAGTGCAACCCCAACAACGCGAGTCTCATCGATATTCCTCATTTGGCTCGCAGCTCTATACTCTCAATGCCTCCTCACCGTCACAGGTGAAGCGTGCTCTTGAGGCCCATCTAGCAGAGACCGAACGAAGGCTGGAAGATGCATCGAAGCTGGGCACCGCACTTGTGCAGCAGCAAAAGGACCTTTCGGACAAATTGAAGGAGATTGAACACCAGCAGGACGAGGGTGAAATCGGGCCGGAGTTACGGAGGAAACTGGCGGATTTGGAGAAGGAATATAATGATATCGGGCGGGAGACTGCTCGTGTGTCATTGGGCCCCAAGCCCCGGCTTGCTCCTACTGATGAAGATGGGCAGGGAACCCCTTCATTTGATGGTCGGGTAAGTACTTCATCTAGTCTTGAACCAATGGATTTTCCTTTTTTCCTTGAACGAATACATATTTAAATTTTTATTGGTGAGTTTTGATTTAATTTGTGAAATTTTTCGCTTTTGTTGTTATACATATATAGCACCCTGCTAGTCCCGCCGTGCTCTCTAGCCAAGCCACCAGTTCACCTACAAAGATAAGTGTGCCGTCGAGAAGGCAACGGAACCAACAATCCAGTCGAGTACACGACATCGAATTCGCGACGGAAATTAGTACGTCATTGCTGGCCCAAGTCCGCCAATTACAGGGCCTTCTTGGAGAGCGGGACGAAACGATCAAGAGTATCAATCTGGAGAAGTCCAGGCTTGAACTTGAAGCAGAAGCCTTTACTCAGCGTCTACGCGCTCTCGATGATAATGAACAGCGTTACAAGGACGAGAATTGGAGGCTCGAAACCCAGACACAGGAACTACTCGCCGCCGCCAAGGAAGCGGCTGCTAGGGAGGAGAGGTTGAAAGCAAGTCTGAATACGGCCAATGCAGAGAAAACCAAAGCCCAGCGAAAGCTTGACGAGTTGAAACAAGTCAATGAGAAACTCATTGAAGATAATACAGCTACGCAGAAGACCTACGATTCCGAGCTCCATATTCTTCGAAGGAATGTCCACGTTGGAGATACCGAGAGAAATACTCTCCAGCAGAAGGTTGAGGAACTCACTAACCAGAATCAAGAGCTGGCCAAGGCTGTCGCTGCGAAACTTCGGCAACATGACGCGGAGGACGCCAGAGACGTAGCTCCGCTGGATGAGGATGATGTAATGGACGAGGCCACCCCAGAAAATTCCCCCCCTCCGTCTCCAAGTAAGGCTACCCCTCGGCATGGACATTTGGAATCTGAGACGCTGAAAAGCTCTCTACACCACGCTCACCGTATGATCCAGAACCTGAAGAGCAATATCCATCGTGAAAAGACTGAAAAGATTGAACTCAAGCGTATGCTTCAGGAGGCCCGAGACGAGATTGAACAGCGGCGTGTGGAGACAACAGCTCCGTCCAGCGCCAACAAGCGCCAGAAGGGCAAACAAGATGTGTTCAAGAAGCCTCCCCGGCCAGAAATGCTTGGTGCCAGGCGGGGCTTTGCCGAAATTGAAATCGAGGAGCCAGACTGGGAAGACCATACCATTGAAGCAAGCCCCACGAGGAAACCGTCTGGAAGATTCAATACTTTCCCATCATCTGGTCACTCTCGCACTGAATCTGTTGATGCGAGTGACGCATATCAAACCGCAAATGAAACGGAGGACGCCTTCGAAACTGCCAATGAGCGGGAAAATGCCACTGAGAGCGATGCCTTCCAAACCGTTGCTGAAAGCCTAGCGGGAGATTCAAGCGAAGAGGAGCTTACCGAAACCGAAAGTCGTTCAGGACCCGCCACAACCGTCAGGAGTAAAAAACCGTTAAGGCTATCTACAGCGAAACCTGGCGATCGGACGTCATTCATGAGCACTGCATCGACATCAGACGAGGAATTTGACGACAATGATTCGCGCACTCCCATTCAGATGCAGCCTCAGCAGCGCTACAGACTGAAAATGCATCGCGGTCGACGTGGACGAGCTTCTGGAGATGTTGGCATGGCCCCCGAGAGTGGCAATTTGAGTGCACAAAACTCGCCTGCTACCAGCTTCTCTCAGGGCCGCCCTCAAATAATCCCATCTGGGCAGAGCCTTTTTGCGGAATTGGAGGAGCTTAATGGGCCAGACAGCGGTAGCGATTTTGGAACCCCTCATCGTTCAACTACAGCATCTCAAACTTCTACACCAAATCTTTCTAGTTTCATCGACCAACGACGGCAGTCCGAGGCACCTAGCACATACTCTGTGACCAAGGTAATGGTAGATTCTGGAATGATGACAGAGCCGTGGGAACCTTCTCAACCGGCGCCCGATGTCGTAGTTCCATTGACACCCGTAGAACCAGAGACAATCCACTCCGACAATATTATCGCTGCAGCGCCCAAGGATGTAGCGGAATTCGTCGACTCTGCGACGCAGTACACACCACAAAAGGAATCGGCAACTGGCACCAGCGATCTCCCTATCGCCCTCGATACTCCGCCTAAGACAATATGGGATGGACCTATCACCGAAAACCATCAACAGAAGCAATCTGCCAAGAAAGAGCCTCCAGCTTTGACTCGGTCGCCTCCCTTGGAGTTGTGCATTTCGCCGATTGTATCTGAAGAAACAACTCCAGTTGCTCCTATTGTAGACGACAAGACCCTGCCGCCACAATCTACACCTCAGTTAAATATATCCTCAATCGCTTATGAGGAAACTCACCCTGTAGCTGTTCCCGCGACAGCCATCATACCACCCAATCCCTTGGAGCTTGCGTTTTCACCAATCCAAACTGAGACAACGGAACCATTGCAGCCAGTCTCATCAGAACTTATTGAGAAGCCAAGTCAGCAGCTTCAGATTTCGTCGATTTTCACGGAAGAGACGAGACCGGTGGAACCGCAACTATTGCGTGGAGTGGTGGCACAAGCTAGCCTATTCCAAAAGGAGGATGTTGACCATGCTGAGGCCTCGTCAGAAAGACCCAATACTGCTGTACATGCCAACGGAGTTCCGGATCACCGCATCGTCGGTTTCAAATCCGTGGATGTCGGTACTGATCCCATTTCTCCTAATAATCCGCCTGCCGACGAATCCGTTGAACCGATCGATAGCAAAGAGGAGAAAGATATTGCAGCGCGCCCGTTTACCAACAATATTTTCAGTCAAATTGTCCATAGCTCCGTTACACCGCAACCTGAATCACTAGTCCCATACATTCCAGTTGCGACTACCGAACATGCAGCCCAGACAATACTTACGGCAAACCAGATCGATATGCTCCTTGTGGAGCGCTCGTCTCGTCGCTCTGTTCCTTCCGTGGGAGTTGACTCAGATGGTAACCAACAACTCGTGGACAGCGCTCCCAATTCTCCCTCTACACCAAAAGCGAGACCTCTATATACCGCCCAAAAGGATACACCCCAGCCTCCCCAAACCGTCGTCAAACGCCCTGGAAGTGCTAGCAGCCAACGACGCGGTTCAACGACGGCCTATCCCCCGTTGCCCGCCGACCATAAACAAGCCATTGCTGCTGCAACCCAACGAGTATCTTTAGAAACCCCGGTCTCTGGAACGATGGGACCACCACTCGCCCCTGCTTCTGCCTATCGCACCAACGCCCAAACCCGACCACGCACTCCGAATGAGCAAGCTTCAAGTATCAAGAATGGTGTCACGTCCCGTGCCCATACTCGACGCAGTAGTCAAATATCGCGCCGCTCATCGGTATCCTCTTTCGCGTCGGAACTCGACATGCGGTTCAACATCGGCAAAACAGGATATCCTTTCGAGTCTGGGACCGATCCCCGCATGATCCAAGCTATCACTCAGACCATGATCGGAGAGTTTCTTTGGAAGTACACGCGTAGGACTGGTCGATCTGATGTATCGAGTAGTAACCGCCATCAGCGGTATTTCTGGGTCCATCCATACACTCGAACTTTGTACTGGAGCGACCAGGACCCACAAGCGGCTGGGAAATCGCAACATAAAGCGAAGAGCGTCGCCATTGAAGCAGTCCGCGTGGTCAACGACGATAACCCATACCCTCCTGGATTGCACCGCAAAAGTCTCGAGATTGTCACTCCCGGTCGTACGGTGAAATTCACAGCATCGACAAGCCAAAGACACGAAACGTGGTTCAATGCACTGTCATATCTTCTTTTGAGAACCGCTGGCGAAGAGGCTGCAGGCGAACAAGGCGACACCCTAAACTCCGACGACATCGATGAATTTAACCCGGCATACAGATCAATGTCCCGTCCTGGTGGATCGCACATGTCCGTTGCCTCACGAACAAGCCGGAATGCACGAACTTACTCGAAACAGTATCCGGAGCCCACGTTAACCGTTAGACACCCTGCGACACCTGGCCGTGCATCCCCCGCCTTATCCAGCGGCGGCAACTCCGCTGCACGTGTCGACCAAGCGCGTCACGGCTCCGTATCCCGCCTTAGCACGATGTTTAGAAATTCAGGCGTGTCGGAGACCTTTTCAAGCCGGCGGAGTAGGTATGGTCATGCCAGGGGTAGCATAGATAGCACCAGCGCTGCGGAGCGGGATAGTGCGGAAGATTTGAGACAGGTCATTGAAAAACAGGAGATGGAAGCAGATCGGTTGGAGAATGTGCGGGCGTGTTGTGATGGTAAGATTTAATTTTTTTGGTTTTTCTCTCTTCTATCATTTTTTGAGAACTCCAAAAAGCCAAGTATCGTACTAAATTTTCGATTTTTTCTGTGTTTTAGGCAAACATGATGTCAGCTCCCTGTCGAGGACAAGCAGATATAGCTCAAGGGCCAGCTCGCACAAACACGGATAGTTCCTCCTACAGTTTTTTTTGTTTTAAGAGGAAAAATTTTATATCCGGATTATATTAACCTAAGCTGGTGGTCACGTTTTGTCCAGCAAGGGGCGGATATTAATAACCTATCCTCTCCTACATGTCTGACGAATTTCCTTGTCGGTTTATTCTATTCATTTTCCCATTTTGGCTGGTGCATTATTTTCATATCTCGCCTCTCGTTACTTCTTTTTCTCCGTTTGCGACGTACAGGATTACAACATTTCTGGGACTCTTTCGATTCGTGGGAGAATGAAAAAACGTATGTCTTATTTTGAAATTGAAATGGATAATTTATTTGGCATGGTTTCCTCCTGTTTTTTCTTTTTACCATACGCCCAGGACGCCCAAGAGGATATCGGTATACAAATTGATCTATTCCCTCTGCACACCCTAAACTCTCAGCTCTTATTCGCCGTGACCTTTCTTTCTATTCCTCTTTTTCTTAACCCGCCCCCTTCCTCATTTCCTTTTCTCCTTATACTGCCTCTTAGGTTATGTTGCTATTCTTTATATAATATTGTCTTTTAACTCTATCTGCCCCTCGCTCGCGACTAACTAGGTATAATCATCTCGATTTTTGATTTTTCCTTTGTCTATATACTTTCTGTTCTATTAACACACTCTTTTTTCAATGTCCATTTCCAATTTTTTCCACTTTTGGATCTTGGATCAGAAACAGCTACTATCAAAAAATCAACACATTGTTCCGTCTCTCCCTCTTGTGTTTTTTTATTATTATATTATAATCTGGGCTTATTTCTCTTTAATTGTTTTGTTTCAAGAAAGATTTTTACTACTAAGCTGCTGTTATTGCACTTTCTGCTCTTTTCTTCATCGCTTTCTTCTTCCTTCTCTTTTATCCTTTTTTTTTAAATTTTTTTAATGAAAGTTAATTATATAATTTCCCCTCTTTTGAGGGGAACTGTAGGTTTTTTCTTTCTTTTTTTTCTTTTTCCTTTTCTGCTATTATGAATTACGATAGATTTCAAAGAGTTATTGAATAAGGTTAATGTTGTTTCTGGACGGCTCACACGTGACCTGATTGTACCTGGACAGGTTCCAGGAGAAAAAAGAAAAGAAAAAGAAAAAGGGAGAGGTTAAATAATAAGGTTTTGCTTATTTTCTTGGTGGAATGTGTCATGGAAGAGAAATGGAAAAAGGAAAATCAAAAATCAAAAATCAAAAATCAAAATTGTCAGACCGGAGAAGCATATTGATAGGATGTAGCGGCGTAGCTAGCCGTTTTTTGTAATCAATTGCCACTAGGCCCTCTCGCACGGCTCTTGGAGACCTTTCATTGTCCTTCTCAGTAAGGAGGAAAATGGGTGGCTAGGTAAAATTATGAAGCTGATAAAGCAATCTATTGTTGAATACTAACCTGGTGGGGGGGGAAATTGGGAGTATTCAACTACCTTATATATATCATGATTCGGCGGGAGTGGCTAGGTTAGTTACTGTTATATATATATATATATATATTAATTTAGTTATTCTTTTTCTTTTTTATTATTGTTATTTTTATTTTATTTTTTTTAAGACGAAACGAAGGAGGAAGCAAAGAGAGAAAGGATGGAATAATTGGAATCCCTGCCGTGGACGCGCCATCTCCGCCCATCCCATCCATGCAATTGCTCCCAGGGTCCAGGGGCTCCACCCCTCTCGATTATCCAGGGCTGATGATGGTTTGTTGGAACAAGCGCATATCTGGCGTACGGGGGGGCGACGGTTTCGTTTGCTTGGCGTGCTTGATTGCGTGTATGGGTGGGTTTGTCTGATGGATTCGATTCCTGAGATAGGCAGAGAGCCTGAGCAATGAGAGGACCGAGAGTGAATTTGGACTTGCGTTTTAGAGGTCTCGGACCCGGGCAAGAATATGGAGATTATGTAGATCACGTCTTGGTGGGAGTTGGTGCCCTGGATCATTATTCCCTGGGCTACCTACCTACCTACCCCCTGGCACGAGGTGGATGCAGTAAAACTTTTTTGCTTTTTCTTTCCCCGTTTTTTCTTTTCTCTTTTTTCTTTTTTGCTTTTCTGGGTCCGGTGGGGGCTTGAAACATGGGCGATGACATATGCAGGGTTTTGAGAGAGAGCAGTCCTTTGAAATCTTCAGACAGCGAATAGTCAAAACCGTATAGCCAGCCACAGAAGCAGGAGTGATTGATGCACCACATGGGATACAGAGAGGGTGGAGGGATTTTTTTTTACTGGAGTTAGCCTGGCTATGAGATGCTGAGCTTGATCTAGCAAAAGGATAGATATATTTGCCAGGCCTAGATATCCAGCAGCCATTAATAATTGCTCCGAGAATTCTATGCAGGTAGTTTGAAGGTAACTAACTCCACCTGTTTGGCGGCGGGAGATGGTGATATGCAAAACGTGCAGAAAAAATAGCCTGATCTCGCCATGACAACAGCCACACCGAAGTTTTTATTAAAGCATAGTTTTGCGACCTTTTTGGAGCCAATTTCGTCGTCTCTTCTCTTCCCTTCTCTTCCTTTTCCTCTTCCTTTTCCTCTTCCTTTACCTTTGGGCCGTGTAATAATAATACATACATACCTCAAATCAATATATGCCGGTTTCCGTCTAATCGAACTAGATCGTCTTGATGGTCTGGTAACTCGATCTACTCCTGTGCGAAAAAGCTTATCTCTCCCGTTTTTTCCATATCCATTTCCACTTCCTACTCTCTCTCTCTCTCTCTCTCTCTCTCTCTCACACACACACACACACACTCGCTATCTCTCACCAGTTACATACTTAATAACACCCCACACTCGTTTACCAACCTTCTCAGAAGTCCGAATCGCCCTCCAAGCATGCATGCCTCTCATGAGCCATGAGAGCTATCAACAAGATCTTCCTGCAGAGATCTTTTCGACGTGCTGTGCTTCTACTCCTCCTGCTGGGTACCCTGATATTTGCAGGGATCGCCCTACGCCATAAACTTCACCAACCAAAAGTATGGACCCGCCTTTCCACCACTCTCTCAACTTCTCCCTCTTATACCCTGTGTTTTGGTGGTTTTATGTCTACGGCTCTGTTTAACTCAAAAATTTATCCTGAAAGAAAAATAACTAATGCGATCTTCTTTTTACCTTTTCACCTTGACAATAGAGAGAGTTTTCAATCCCGCAACAACAATATGCTGCGGAAAGTCGCCAGTATCCCAGGTCGGTTCCGCCTCATTGTCTATCTATTCGAAAGCGGTTGATGTATTGACTCTGAATTGTTTGGCCCGGCGCAGTGTATTCAAGAGTTTCGTTTCGACTCTAAACCAGCTCAACTCTCCGGAACACTACAACAACTCAGAAATTAGAGATGACCCTCGCTTCGGTGTCAAGAGTGGGCCGAAAAATCCCAAAATATACCGCCCTTACCCACAATATGAGAGCCAACGCTGGAAAAACTCTCATCGTGGCAGATATAGCCCGTGTGAGGGCCCAAGAGGGAAGCTGATATCGGAGAATCTGGATGACCAGGTTGGGGTTTATGTGGGCGATCTGGGTATATATATTTATAAAACACATTATGTTTTTCGATCTAATTTTTATTTTTTTTAAGCTAACTTATTCTTTTTTCTTTTTGTGCAAAACAGGATTTCCCAAACCGATATTTGGCTCTCACGAAGCTGTAGGATTTAATGGAAATGTATTCTTCGACCGCTACACGAGATATGGCGCATATGGCTATGGAGAAAATGAAACATCTGTTAAGAATTGGAAGAAACCTGCTAGAGTGCAATGGGGCCAAGTTAACTGGGGGAAATTGCAGGAGCAATGCTGGTTGAAAAACGCAGGTAGATTCTCGACGGAGGAGTCACTACTGGCCGATTTACCGGAAAATTCCCCGAAGCGCCAGATGTCACCAGAGGCCCGTACTGCCGTTCTCATACGCACATATATTGGGAAAACATATTCCGACAATGATATGCAGACGATCCGTTCCTTGATTTCGGAACTGTCCCTGCAATCTGGGGGCGAATATACGGTCATACTACTCCTGCACGTGAAGGATGAGGAAATTGAGATTGAGAAGGAAGATATATACCAGCAGGTCGTGGAACAGAATGTGCCCAAGGAATTCTGGGACATGACTGTTCTATGGAATGCCCCCACCGTGTCAAAACGCTATCCACACCTTGTCCAGATGGAGCTTACAGAGTGCGTTTTTTTATGCCACCTCCCTTTTTGCTCTATTTGTCTCCCAAATAATCCTGTTAATTTTCTAATTTGTTACATTTACAGTGTCCACCGCGCCCAATGGCACTCCGTCCAACACTTCGCCCTCACCCACCCCCAATACGAATTCATCTGGAACTGGGAACTCGACTCCCGCTTTACAGGCCACCACTATGAATTCACCAACAAGCTCGCCGATTTCGGCCGCTCCCAACCCCGCAGGGGCCTCTGGGAACGGAACGCTCGCTTCTACATCCCCGCCATCTACGGCAGCTACAACCACGACTTCCGCAACTTTGTCCAGCGCTTTGAAAGCGAAGCAGTCTGGGGCGCCGTGCCCATTGACCATGCCCACCTGCGGCCCACAAGGCCCGCCCCGCCCGTAGACTCATCAGACAAAGACCCGAATTATCAATGGGGCCTCGGCGAAGACGCGGATTACATCGGGTTTCTCCCCATCTTCCACCCCATCGGCACGGATTGGGTTATCCGCAACGAAGTCTACGGCTACCTGGGCGATAGCACACCACGACGCGCTTCATTAATCACGCACTCGCGCTTATCCAGACGGCTACTACTCGCCATGGATCGGGAGAATATGTTCGGTAGACACATGTCTTCGGAACTGTTTCCTGTCTCCACTGCATTGCTGCATGGCTTGAAGGCCGTCGCGGCGCCGCATCCAGTATACTCTGATAAAGATTTACCCGCGAAAAGAGTGGATCGCTGGTTTAATCCGGGGATTAATGGGCGGGCGGGCAGTTCTAAAGAGAGTCCCTTTGGGTGGAAGAGGGAGTCGAGGTTTCTGGATTTGTCGTGGTATTATCGCGCGAATTTGGCGGGGAGGTTGTATTGGAATTTTCTGGGGTGGAGGAAGGATTGGACTGGGGGTCGATTTGTGAGTTGTTCTCTCTCTCTCTCTCTCTTTCTCTCCTTTCCCACCTAGTCTCCCCTCTTTTGCTTCCCCCATTTTTTTCCATTCGACAGGCACACTTCAGGAAAATGGGGAGTTGGCCTATTTATTTATTTACCTTGCTAACGGAGTTGATTTTACCCATTTTTACAGTACGAATTCCTACACGGACGCGTCATACTTCCGTCCATACTTTTCCATCCCATCAAAGATGTGCGTCCGGATGCCAACAGTATGGGATATGACTTTGATTTCCAGCATTGAGCTAGGCTTTTTGTGTTTGCTTCTTTGAAAGAAGTGATAAGCGTTATCAATATAAGCCTTCCAGATATGCGAGATGAGGGATTTGGATCGGGGGCGGAGACTCGCATGGGATTGTATATTTTTTTTTACTTCTTTTTCTTTTTATACATACTTTATTCATTCCTTTTTTCTGATCACCTTATTCCCCATCCCGTCAACCCTCCAAATCCCCCGTTTTCCTCCTCTCTACGGCGGTCGATTGAATTATGCTGGTTCGTTTTACATATTTTTTCTTCTTCTTTTATCTGTATAGGTTAGAAGGATATGGTGGCGTCTCTTTTCCGGGGTTTTTTTTAAATTTTCTTCTCTTTCCATGTCTGTTGATATTTTAATGTTACATATACAATTTTTTCTCCGATGGCCAGATTTACACATATGGGGATACGGAGTTGATTTGATATACCCTTTGCGTTTTGTCCTTATTCCTGTTCGACGTTTTAACGATAGTATTAAGCAGAGAAAAATGGGGGACCGGCATAATTTTATTATATATTATAATACCATAGTTCAGCTGGTGCTTGTGTTTTAATGCGCGATATAATAATGGTTGAGGTTGGTTTGTATATACCGCGAGGTCTCTCTCCACCACCTGTACGGAAGTAGTTGTCAAACTCTTTTGATGGCCTCGGGAAATGCTCGGCAAACCGATTTTCCCGAATTCCCCGGCTGAGTCACATGACTGCCTCACAGGCCCCTTGTCACTTTCTCCGCAAGTTGATATCGTGTTGCAGATTTCTCTCCGTTTTCATGCTGGTTAATTCTGTCCGTCCTTCATATTTTCAGTTTTCCATTACGAGCAACGGCCCGCAGCAGAAGTAGAGCGTTATATACTTCTCCCAATCTGACCCTGTGTTGCTCTCGTTATAAGGTACACAATACGGAGCCCATCCAATTATATACGCGGAGCTCCTGCTGTAAGGCTACGAAACAGCAGACGTGCTCACGCGAGCGCCTGATGCGCACATATAATTTTCAAGATAGCTATATTTTTAAGAGCTTTTTAGTCAAAAAGTCGAAAAAAAGGAGAAGCATTTTAATTACCCTGGGGCGGAGCGAAGTGGGACGAACTATATAACCATAATTAGGAGATATCTCTCTTCTCCTGTCCCTGTTTCTACCCCATATACAGAACAAAATATATAACTGCTCCCGCATTCCCCGCAGTAGTCCCGCGGACTAGCAGAAAGCAGGAGGTACGCCTCAACAGCTAGGGAAAGCAACATTTTAGATACCGTACCGACTTATCTAGCTGGCCAGCTATCAATCAACCCGAAGCTGCGTTCATTCCGTTTTACCAATACCTTTTATATATATATACATATACCGAATAAGAATGGCATCCAACAACCCACCTACTTTCTCCGAGCGTGTGGAGAGCGTGGTTGAACCGGGCAAGTTGCTCGTGGGGTCGGCGTATCGTGAGTGGTGAAAGTTTTTTATTTTTCTTTCCTCTTCTTGATATTTATTTTTCGCCCATTTCTTTTTATTTTAGTTTTTGTCCTTTGCGTCCTGCATCTTCTTACTGCTGTGCAAGGTTCCTTTCTGGCCTTTTCCCTTTTTGTAGTGGATACCATCCATCTCCATGCATGAGGTTGTGATTGCGCTGTTGACAACGGAGGCCGCGCGAGCGTTCCTTATTTTCTATTTTTTTTAATTTAGTTTTTACCTCTACTCCCGGGGCCCTTGCACAAATCTTCAATAGGCTTGTACTTCCTTGTATGTACAGTACAATACCCCTGGAACTACATCGACATGGATCTAGAATTTGAGGTATATGTATACATTTACATATGCAATGGCTCACTATATGTACCTATTTCATGTCCTTATGCCCATATCAATATTCCTTCCCAACCCAGTTTTTGCACCTGGGTTCATGTCGGTTTCCTATACACTGATATAATTTTATTCTCACTTTCATCCCTCTTGGATCCATTTCTAAACTCCCCCTCTCTCGTCTCTCGGAACAAAGATATTCACAAGCTGACCAACCTTTCCACCCTGAACCCTCGTCTCCCCACGTCGGGAGAGGCAATGGGTTCTAATTTTGGGTTCATTTTTTCTTTCCCTCGCAGATTTCACTGTTGTCTTGCTAGACACAATCTTCAGAAGGGGAGAGATACTAGCCCCGATATTTCGCCTGCAGCAGGTGCGCGATGAAGCATTTTCGAGGTTTTGGATTAATTTTTCTGGTTAGTTTTTTTTTTTTTTTTTTTTTTTTTTTTTTTCTCTTTTCCTCCCACTTTAACTTGCTTGTCAAGCTTCGGGCTTTTTGTTGCTGTATTCGCTGTATGTGCGACGATTTGGAGTGCGCTTATAGGGTGATATGGATTATATGGATTTTCCTTCTTGATAGAAGAAATTATCATTCCTCCCCCTCCTCCTCTTCTTGTCTTTTGTATGGAAAAAACATTATGAAATTTTTTTATAAAACATATGCCCGGGATGGCTTCACTCCAGAAACAAAACCGGACATGATCTGGAAACACTATACCAACCCCGTCCCTCCAATCCCTCTCCCCTGCCCCCCCGGTCCCTCAATCTCAAAGCGGAAGAATTTATATATACACATTTCCAAAACCCCGAAGAAAAAAGAGTGGAAAAGAAAACACTAACACCACTCCCCACAGGCGCCCGCGACACCATTGACGCACCCCGCGTCGGTTCCTCAGCACTAATCCCCCCCCTCCTTGCTACAGCCGACGGCGTCGTCCTCGACATCGGCCCAGGCACAGGAACGCAAACCCCACTCTTCACAAACCCAAACCTAATCCGCATGTACGGCGCGGAGCCCTGCCAGGGCCTGCACAAGGATCTCATGGCGAAGATCGAGGCGAGCGGGTTAAGCGGCAGGTATCAGATCCTGCCGTGTTCGGCGGAGAGGAAGGTGTTGTACCCGGCGTTGGGGAGGGAGGGATTGTTGGCGGAGACGGACGGGGAGGTTGTTAAGGGGGAAGTTGGGGGCTTGGTTCAAGGTGGGGGTATCTTTGATACGATTGTTTGTGTGAGGGTTTTGTGCTCCGTGCCGGATCAGAGGGCCACGGTCAGGGGGTTGTATGATTTGTTGAAACCGGGGGGCAAGTTGGTGGTTTGTGAGCATGTGAGGAATGGGTGGTCTGTTTGCTGTGGGAGTGGGAGGAAGGGAGGGAGTTTTGTGGCCCGATTTGTGCAGGTACTTTATACGTTGATGGGGTGGGAGTTTTTTATGGGAGATTGTCATTTGAATAGGGATACGGAGAGGGTGCTGAGGGAGGTTGCGGAGGAGGCGGGGGATGGTGGATGGGAGAAGGTGGATGTTCAGAGGTGGTTTGAGTGGTCGGTTCTGCCATATGTGGCGGGTACGTTGGTGAAGAGGAGGGAAGGATAGAGAATGGGAATTGGAGTTTTTGGTGCCTGGTATGGTTCGCTTGATGTGCGACACATATGAAGTTGGGATACAGAGGCACCTCCGTAGCTTTATATACCTTAGGACTGGGGATTCGTTTGCTTCGATCCCAGACATGGAGGAGAGTTTCCATGCTATTTTAATTATATCACTCCACGTCTAAATTTTCATCAGTTAGGCCAATGCATTCACATCTAAAAAAATGCTGACAACATACACACATGCATATATGTAATAATCAAATCATAAAAGCATCAAAGGGGAAACCGTCTACTGCTGAGTAGTCGCCAGCAAACTGAGAAAAATAAAATAAAATAAACAACCAGCAGAATCCTAATCCAATATCATAAACGTGTATGCTAAAAAGAAAAAAAAAAGAAAATCCATGGGTCCACCTCTCCCTCCATATACCCTTCCACAATCTCATCACCCCGCAACCTTCCTCCTCTCTGGCTTCGGCCGTCCAGCCGGCCACCAATCAAACAAATCAAGGGCCTCCTCCGTCCAGGGCCCCTGATCCTCCTCATCGACATCTACACACGTAGCAATATGCTGGTTCCTCTTCGGGGCAAGGAGGCTTTGTCGGGTCCGTGGAGTCGCTGCTGAAGTTGCTGTGGACGGCGTTGCTCTCCCCAGCACAGATGACGCATCGGAAAGAGCTTTTTGGAAGGGCTTTGGTGGGGGAGGGTGGGTAGATTTTTGCTCAGGAGGGGGCGATGGTGGTTCATTTCTTTCAGCTGGAGCGGGGAATGGAAGCGGGAGGGAATCAGATCGTTGTATTGTTTGTGTGAGGTTTATTCGCAGCTCTGGTGCTGCAGGATGGGAGGTATTTTTGGGTAGGGTTAATGATGGGACGGTGTTTGAGTGGCTGCGGGTAAAGGATCGATGGGGAGATCGGGGCCCGTTAGGGGATTTTGGGACAAGGGTTTTGGTAGTGCTAGTGGTGGTAATAGGTTGTAGGGTTTCAACCGTTTGAATTGGAGAAGCCTCCTTCTGCCCCTTTATGGTTGGGTTGGAAGGGGGCTTTTGGCCGCTTGGCTTGAAGAACTGGTTAATGGATTTGGTTCTTTGTGAGGATGGTGGAGGTTCGGCTTCCTGGAGGGCGCGTAGGGTTGAAGTCGACGGTATGAAGTGGATAGTACTATTTATCTCAGTGGAGGTGAAAGCTGCCGGCTTGAATCCGGGGCTAGCAGGAGGGATATTTTCAATATCAGTGGCTGAATCCTCGATGGGTAGTTGGGGCTGGCTATCTCTTTGCGTTCGTACGCTACTCTGCATCTCCCTCGAGCTTTGTTGTGACTTAGGAGCTGGCCGTTGGCCGGCTTGTACAGGGAGTAGGTCCCTGTACATCAGTTTCTTTCGAGGTTTCTCGATGGCTAGTTTGAGAGTATTGACCGGTCTAGTCGGGTTAGTTAAATCGATGATAGTCTGTGATTTCGTCCTGTCCCCCTTTTTCATTGTGTTGGGGATATCCTTTGACGAAGTTTTGGATGATGTGGAGGTGCTGTTGCACGCCAAATCCCTTGCTGGCTGAAACGAGGCGAGTGAATTTGACACAGAAGAGTACGAGCTGGAGTCACGAAGCGGGTGCTGTCGTGATGACCTATCAATATCCCTTCTCTGCTCACGACTATCTATTCTCTGTCTCTTTGGAGCCCGTTCCGCAGCGGCCTCAGCACCATCATCGTCGGGACGAATGATGCGATGCCGTTCTTCATAAGGTGATCTTGAGGGCAGCGCAGCCCTTCCAATTGGCGTCTTCCTGATACCCAACAGCTCGTTCAATGATTTCAGCCGTCCCGATGAGTTTGGAGCCGTCGTATTATTATTACTATTACTACCAGGATGCGGAGCAAACGCTGATCGAGACGAGGCATCTGGCGAAAGCGCCTTTGATGGAGAGGAAGCAGACGCATGTTTCCTCTTATCCAGCAGCTCCGTCAAGTCCGTCTGAGTCTTCTCAACACACTCGCCCACCTGCACGAGGACCCCTCGCTCCAGCTCCAATTCATCACCGTCATTCAACTCCTCACCGTCGCGCCAATGTAGATCTCCAATGAAATTGTTCTGGGTATCATAGACCATAGCCCGCTTGTTGAAGGAATGAAACCGGAGGATGCCATCTTGCCACCGTTTTGCTTTGCGTCTGATGTCGTGGGAGAAGAGGCAACGGAACTTGCTGACGGGGGCGGAGGTTGGAGGGGTCGTGGTGGCGGAGGAATTCATGATGATGGGCGGACACATGCTATGATGGGGCGGACAGAGCCACGACCATACCCCAGCTGTGTCTAGCTTATTGGCTTCCTTCTCTGCTTATTCCAGCCCGTCTTCGTGTTTCAATCCATTGCATGTTTAGTATGATATCTGCTCTGACAATGAACTTATTCTTCAAATGTCGTCGCGACAGGGAAGACGCGACCCCGCTGACTCAGCTGGCAGCAACCTTTAGCCTATCTTGGCAAGGCGTACCAGTACCAGGGATAAATGCCAAGTTCGCCCTGCTAAGAAGTACCAGTACCTCATAAAAATGATCAAATACGCAAATTTCACGGTTGGCTCTTGTATAAAGAGACAAACGAGTATCAAAAACGAGATGTTTTCGGGCCATTGGGGGAGTATGTATTCCCTGGCTCAAACTGGTGACATTTTGAGTCCCCGGGCTGGCCGCCGTGGGTAATAGCAGCCTACTAGTACTCCATAGTTTTATATATTATTTCTATATAACGACAACCGTAAGTTAACGGCGATGTTTATAAAGTACATATACGTATACATATTGTACAGTACAGATATGATAAATGATTAAAGACGTTCATGAATACATATATATATACCTTTCAGTCTACTAGTAACCTATATATCTCGTTCAGCTCTCTCTCCTCCCCTCATTCCGCCTAGAAAGAAATATCCCACTGATCGCCGGGCAGCCCACGCCAAGATCCCTTCATCTCGTTTTGTCCTCGTTTCTGATGCAAAGTTTCTCCCAACAACAACGCACGCCTTTAAACTCCGCCTAGATACGCCTAACTCAAACACCTAAACTACAGACTACAATGAACTTGCATGCTAGCTAGCTTTTCTTATTTTATTGCTTTCTGATCTCTCTTCTGTCGTCGGTATTCGGTCAATCATTCTCATTCTCTCTCTCATTCTTTTATTTTTCTCGTTCGGCGTCTCAACTGAAACAATTCCAGCTGCAGGGATCTGCAACTGGTGACGCAGCCTTCAGACTCAGACTCAGACTCGGGCTCAGACTTCGGGTTCACCCTCACCTTCACTCTCGCTCTCGCTCCCACTCTCATTCCTACCCTCATCCTCCGTGCGCTGGGCTTATCACTTTTTTCGGCTGGGCTTCCATTCTTATCCATGCTTGTTTTGGCGACTTCCACTGCCCCCTTTGTCTCCTTTTCTCCTTTTCCCTCGTTGAGACACACCTCTAGCTCGCTGGGATACACCCAACGGCACCCCTCTCCTCGTATCAAAGTCGACAACCCGAATTGAACCACGTAACCTTTGCGCACCACCCCGTCCAACCACCATGAATTCGGTCCACAGGCAGTTTGGGAAGTTTATGAAGCGGTCCGCGGACGACAGCCAGGTGTCAGTTTTGTTGAAGGATTTTGACGATGCTGACAAATTGCTGGCAAGGGTATGGAAAAAGTTTTCCTCTTGTTATATCTTCCTGAGACGGATGCGTGGGGGAATAGGTTGCAAAGGATGGGGAAAACAAGCGGAAAGGAACAGGCAATGGGGATATATGAGGAGAAAATCAAGATGGAGGAAATTTTTGAAAAAAATATATAAAATAAAAATGAGGCTCTGACAATTTGTTTTGTTGGTATAGGTAATCGACTCGAGCAAAGCATGGCGCGATGCTTGGACGGCTATCCTCACTTACCAGTCCCGTCTGGTCCAGGAATTCGAATCCCTTTATAACCCTATAGTGGGTTCCTCAGAGCCCTCCACCCCTCGCCCCCCTGCCGAAACACCAGAGGCTACGCTTGCACGGACAGCTCGACTGCACGAGGCGTACGAGGAACTGAGGGCGGAGCTTCTGACGGAAATCAGCAGCGTGGATGAGAGAATGATTAAACCTGCAATGGACGCGAAGGATTACCTACAGCCGTTTAAAAAGATCATTAAGAAACGTGATGATAAAAAGGTCTGTGGCGCGCATATCTCATATCTCTAAATGCCCTTTTAAATAAAACATGTTCGTTTTCCTTTGTTGTTTCAAACAACACTAATGGATTTTACGATCTAGCTTGATTTTGAGCGGTATCAAAATCGTGTGGACACATCACGGAAGAAGACGAAGCGATCAGATAGAGATAATTTAGCATTGGCAAAGGCTGAGGTAGACTTGAGCAGAGCAAAGGATGTCCGTGCCCATAGTTCCACCTTCAAGTATACATTCCCGAATCTGAAGCACTAAATACTATAACAGGAATATAATGCGGCAGACGACCATCTTCGCGCCCATCTTCCGCCGTTAATCACCGCCACATTCTCCATCCTCCCTCACCTGCTAGCTGCGCAGATCGATATCCAAAACACCCTTCTCGCCCTCTATTACACAACCCTCCACAATTACTGCGAACAAGAAAATTTCCCCTCCCCACCCCCCGCAATGGACCTGGTAATCCAAACCTGGGAACGAGATATCTCTCCCGCCCAACGAGAAGTGGAAGCCATCAGCTGCCTCGCCCACCGCAAAACCTCCCGACAACCCAGAACATCAGACGAACACAGAAACGGCTCGTTTCCAAACGGCCTGGGCACCCGTCGCACCAGCAGCAACCAATCAACCATGCGCAAACCATCCGTCTCCCCCATCCGCAACCTCCGCGCTCCATCCCCCGTCTTCGAATCAAAACCTCGACCAAACGGCGGCGCCAACGGCCACTCGCCATCCCATAGCCACACAACAATCCCTTCCTCCACGAAACCTAGATACTCCCCAGAGATCCCAGATTACTCCTCCCACCCAGCAGCCCCAAGCCTTACTCCAACGGGCTACGCCCCCGCAGGGCCGCGCATGGACTACTTCAGCCGTGAGCGGCAACCTTCGTCTTCAGGGTACAGTTCTGCTGGTACTGGAGCATCTCTAGGCATGACGCATATAGCTGCAGCAGCAGCAAAGAAGAAGCCTCCACCCCCACCCCCGCGCGCAGCATCCAGCCATGCCATTTTCGTGACGGCGCTCTATGACTTTCCTGGCCAGGGAGCTGGAGATCTTGCCTTTCGAGAAGGCGATCGCATACGGGTGCTTAAGAAGACTGATAGTACGGATGATTGGTGGGAAGGGGAACTGAAGGGTGTAAGAGGGAGCTTCCCAGCGAATTATTGCGAATGATTTTGATGAAGCGAGGGTGTTTGATATTTGGAACCCTCGCGGCCGGTCGAACACTCCTCTTCTCTCCCGTTTTCAAAGATTTCAAAAACCCGACACGAAAATTTATTATTCACATTTTTTTCATGTTTTTTTCATTCCTTTCCTTTCTTTCTATTTTTACTTTTCTTTTGCTTTACCATTTCTTCGTCCCCTTTCTTTAAATAATAAACCATTTCTCTTGTGTTGGAACATTAATTGGGCTAATTTTTATCTCATCATTTTTGCGCCTGTTCCATTTTTGGTGTGCTATGTATTGAAAATAGGTGATCACCGTTTTCTTCTCATTCTCGCTCTCTTGGTGGCCCCCTCCCCAAAATTATTTGTTTTCTCCCATTATCTTGTTAATTAGATTCGGGATACTATTACCATGTACCTACTGCGTACATGTATCCAGCACGCGGGTGAGAAATAAAATGGAGGGGAAGGAAGGAAAGATTATTTAAATTAATGTATCACGGAGCAAGTTTTTTGTGTTTTTTGATGAAAATAAGAAAAAAATAAAGGGGTATTTAGTTTTTCTGTTATATCCCATTTTACTGTTGCGCCTTTTTTCTTTTCTTTTCTTTTCTTCTTTTCTTCCATCAGCTGTATGACACGGAAATATTTCTTCGTATTTCCTTCTCCTTGTTTCCTTGTTTCTTTTTCGCCTGTTTTCATATGGATGGTTGGAAACGGGCCTTTCTTCTCGTATTTTAATGATTAATTAGCTTCGTCTTCCCTATTTTCATACGCCAATGGAACTCTTCAGTGATCACCATACGATACGCATTCACAACCTCCTTTCCTCACGTTCAGAGTAACATGGACAGGGACCGTGGACATTGACCCTTCATCGTCATATATGTTGTCACAGATTTAGGACAGGGAAAGAGTGAAGATAAGTTTTATTCTCTTCTCCCTGCCCTCTTTTCTTCCATATGTATCCGACTATATTCCCGATAATAATCGTTCTTTATATCTACTATACTACATTCTCTTTTCTACATGTATATTTTCTCTCCCTCCCTTCAACCTACTCCATTGTCATATCCAATTTGCATACCCATCTCCGAATCCACATTTCCTCCGTCCACCCTTGACAGCTCAGCCGCATGATGGTCTGGCGGCGCGTTGCGATACCTTTTTTACCCATATTCCCCCTCCCCCTCCCCCTCCCCCTCCCCCTCCCCCCAGGTACCTCAGTCGTAGGCACGATAGTGTTTTACTTATCCACTGTGGGAGGGATGCTGTACAGATTCGTTTACCACCCGGCCTTCCCTCAGCTTGACTATTAGCGAGAAGCAGGGAGCTTCAAAAGCTCCACTCAGCCCAGCCCAGCCCAGCCCCACGTTTTTAGCCGCCTGGTCCATAACTAGTTCAAGGGCAGCAGAGCCTCATCCTTTCCTGCCTTGCGAGATGCCTTTTTTTCTTCTTCTTTTTTCTTCTTCTTTTTCTTTTTCTTTTTTTTTTTTTTGTATCACTTTTTGGCTGACTAGGTTTATTAGCATCTGATGAGCCGTTGTCAACTTGTCAGGACTACTACTCATAGTACACGAGCATTTTTCAAGAATATAGGCCTGGAATGAATTGTGACAGATCAGCCAATATTTTGCATCCTGTTCCCCGCAAGTGAAATCAATTTTCGAGCCTGGCATTGATGGAGAGAGATAGGTTTTTTGTTTTGGGTAGCAAAAGACTGCGCAGAAAGACCTCAAGCATGCTAATGAGGGAACTTAAAAATCACAAATACATTAAGGACGCTTGAGCGTCGTATCCAAAACAGATGATGATGATACATGTATGTACTAGGTTTAGTGAACTAACCTATGCAGTTTCTCCTTGAGAGAAGAGGTGCCCTTGATGCCACCTGGTACATTTCTCCAGAAAAATTGATATGTAAGATTCCCTTATATTTTACATCCTTACGCTCTATTTCTCAGTCAACAGAGGGTAAAGCTTTGAGCCACACCTTACACTCCTCATTCCTCCTAGCCTCACGGTTCAAAATCTTTTCGGTTGCCCTGAGCCAACCTTACATCCCTCACGACCCACCCAACCATCCCAATGATTATAACCTCCAGTGTCGCCAGCAAAGTCATCCATGATCTTCATGCTTTGAGACCATAGCTCCGCATCGTGTTCCTGTTGCTCTTCCTCGATGGGGAAAGCGGCACGGGCACGGCGCCATGGGAAAGCCATTAGAGTCCTCCTCCAGTAATCTCTGGCCACTCTTTCTCGGCATCCCTTTTTAGGTTTATTCAGCAGCGGTTCGTAATGCAATAGTGTCCAACCTAATATATAGAACTAACTCGGTGGCGGAGAGGTTTTTTTTGGCCCAGTATGACCTCAAACGCTGTGGTTTTGACCTTGACAAGATGGGGCAAAGTAGAGATTATGCAGTGACTGCGCCAGATACCACTCCTTGGCTTTTTGCTGCTCATCCGGGGCCATGGTATCAAAGTTGAAGGGCGGCCTAACCCGACCAAGGCCCTCAGGAATCGGGCCCTTGTAATTCAGGAATTAGATGCGGATGACTCGCATTACAAGTGGACAAGTACTAACAGATTGCCAGTAAACTATGTGCACAATTTGGGTTGGACGCTCAGGATCAACAGCCATTGTTTCCAAAGCCAAATCACTCTGCCATAAAGCTGATGCACGTGTTGCTTTATTTTCTGGCTAGACATAAGAAGCAATCTTTGGGTAGTTGCATAATGCTGAAATTTTTGGATGCACTCAGTTAGAATTGCCCAGGCCCATAGTAAAACCCTTCAGGCATTGCTGGGTATCTCAAACCTGCAGTAACAGTGGCAATCTATCTGTAAGCAATGGCTAGTAGGTACTCTGCGAGTGCGGACCCTAGAATCGAGCAGTCAGTATAAAGATTAGAGTAAAATAATGACCGTAAAATTAAAACGAAAACTTTATAAAAACTTCCCATGGTCCGTAATAAATGACTAGTTTTCCGATCCCAAGATCAAAGAACGAAAGATCGTTGTTGGCTCGATCCCAAATTCCGCACTGTATACCTCATTCCAGTCCCGTCGATACACAATCGCGTGCCGCAAACAGATGAGTGTAGATCGTGCCTGTAGTACAGGCCCGGTACTATTTGAATTTTGCTGAAGCAAGGCCTTTCCAATATCCACAATTTGCTTAACGATCTTGACTTTCCGTATCCTTTCCATGTTTTGCCATGTATCACTTAGCATTTTCCCGCCCGCCTTTTCCAGGATAATGTACTCTGCTCCAACAGGGTTGTCAAACACCCTGGAGCTCCACGCATAGACCTTGGGAACTGGGAGATGAAGTGCATTCCTCGGCAAACGCACTCAGTATAGATGTGCTTTATAGATGGGAGTAGGGGGTAGGGGGGGGGGATCAAGGAAAGGTGCAGTACAAAATCCATGATCACAACTTTGCTAGCCATGATGACGTGTGTTTGCCCTGCCTTAGGGTTGGCAACTCTGCAATGACCTCCTCTCAACTGTCATTCATCAGAAGCAATAACACCTTGTTATGCTGGCTTTCATAAATTTTAACAATGCGAGTGCATGATTCTGGCCCAAGGTAGTAACCGCAAGCTTTACAAGCTGTGTGAAGTCAGATTTGACGTAGCGGGCTGCAGAAACTGCAGACGTCCGCCCTGGAGCCATCAGCCAGAGGTAAGTTGATTGAGGGCGTGTTAATCATGTTTTGTATCTATGAAACGACCAAACAGGCTTATCAGCACAGAGTTGGATGATTCGGGCTGCAGATGGACCCGTATTGCTTTCTTTGAGGCCCCATGGGCTTTGGTCCATCCTGGAAGCACTGAAACTGAAGCAACGCCTTAGAGCCCAGTTCCAATGAGAAAGAAACTGTGTCCTGAGCAGATTGCTTAAGACAGCCCTGCGGAAGGTCATCATGCCACATACTATCTACCTTGGTAGGTAACTGATTACCGGGTGAGTTCAGGATAGTAGTTGCTAGTTTGTCCTATGTTGAATACCATAATGGAAATTAGATTTCATTGAAATGCCATTAGTTCCCATACGAACTAGGTGGATTAGATGGGATGGAGATGTAGGTCTGGGCGTTGGCAGAAGATTGGTGATATATATCAACATTGCTTCCTTCTACATTGTATGTACTGGACGTAGACCAGATAGCTCAGTTGGTAGATCTTAGTCTAGGAATCAATAGAAACAAGACCAAGATTTGAATCACTGTAAAGTCGCCCCGATCAAATTGCAGAAATAGAAGTAGAAGATATAGAGTACTACTAGTATATAGCGCAGAGTCGAGCAGATGAAGAGGAATAAAAAAGCAAGGGAATGAAAATACAGCCTAATACCTGTTATTCTGTTTTAGAACTGCGTATTACCTATACGGAGGAGGTAGTTCCTTCCGCTGTATACCATTAAAATACCGAGGTCATATGCTACACTAAACATACTTAATTTCAGTGCAATAATTTTGCTCTTCAGTCGTTATGTTACAGTTAATCATGGTCAACAAATGTAGTTTAGTTAAGCACTGCCTAGCAGTGTTAGTCAATTGACTCAACCGCCATTTTCACACCAACAATCTCCAGCCCTATTGCGACTAATGTTCAATGGCCTCATCCACTGTATGAACAAGGCACAACACCATGTGAATATCTATACCATCCCTTCACTCGATACTATTATGGGGCCTAATTCAGCTGACACGGCCGCACCCACAAAATCTCGAAGAGTCAACCTACTGCGTCCCCGTGAGTTACCATGAATGACAATCCCATGGTTTCATTTGCTGGGTTGTTGGATCCACCAATCGTGAAACCAAGGTATCAAAACCAAAGAAGCGGCTGGACATCTCCAGGGAGCTGACTGCGCCTTGGGCCAGACCGACTAGCGCTAACTATATCTCTGCCGTCTCTGATATGATATTTCCTCCTCCTGCTGGCTTTCAGGTGGTTCCAGTCTCATTCACAGCGGGGTCTCTTGGGGAAGCCTCCAACAGAAGAAATGCATTCTACAGGCATGATTTGGAAGAATAAATGAGAAGGAAAAGAAAAAAAAAACCCCCAAGAATACAATTTAAATAAAATATGTTAAGGAGACAGAAACATCTAAATCCGGAGACGTAGTTTTTTAACACGTGGCTGGCCGCGTACCTGACTGCCAGGGACTGCAGGGCTCGCTCCTATTTATTTACCCAATTCCGGTAAATCTGCGATGCCGAGAAAAGAGAGGCGAGTGACAGGGGAGTTAGGAAATCGGGGGCTTTGTTGCTTAGGATATTGGAATATCCGGAAGACGTCTGTCAGAAGGGAAGTGAGAAGGGTAAATGAGCTGATTTTACACCTTATAATACATGGATACGGAGTTGAGCCTGACTTAACGTTGTTGTGTTATTTTACGACCATAAACTGCCTGCCACGGGAGGGAGGGATGACCCCTTCGTATTGAAGTTTTTCCTTTCTTCCTTATCATCCCAGGGCATGGAAGACAACCCTTGAGTCTGTCCCAGATGCATCGCCCCACTGTCACTAGTAACATGCATGGGGAAACGCTGAGAAAACCACTGGCCCAAGAGAATCAATCCTTTGGGGCCTCCAGGGTTCTGGGCGTCCAAGGATAAATAAGGATATCTGACAGACAGAAACACACTAATTTTGCGGCTAAGTTGATTCTAGACTGTGTACTAAAATGTTCCATGAGAAATCTTCGGACCTTTTTCCAACGCTTGACGTATTTCTCATACGCTGAACGCTGAACGAGAGCCGGCTGGATTTTAGACTCGAAGATTACCACCCGCGGCACCGAGGAATCAGGAAGAAAGTAGCAAATCGCGTATGATGGGAAGCACCCCGTTGGCGACGACAAGCGGTCAGAGGGACACGTTCATCCCGTATCTATCTGTTAGCACCCTCTAGTTCGCTTGTTTAAAAGTACTATCATACAGGACGCATCTGTGGGTATCCTTGGATATATGCTGCAAAGCCTTTCGGCAAGGCAACTAAAGGATAAACGACCATGAGGCAGACAAAACGATATCTGCATGGAGAGGAGAATAACTCAGGCTACATCCGAATATGTATGAAGTGCAGCTGCTTGCCTACCGAGAATTTTATAAATACACCGCAAATCTCGGAAAGGAGGCAACCGCGACAGTGAGAGCATACATGATGGCAAGTAGGTGTTCCAATCATGCACCGAGAAGTAACTAGTTGCTGTGATATCTTTCTTTGTAGTGTATGTCGTGCTAGCTGCCTCATTCACAGTTCTCACAGCGGAAACGCAATAACAAAATAAGTGAAGATGGCTCTTAGAATAATTGTAAGCGTACAGCCGGCCAGGCAACTGAATTAATTTGAATGCAGGCTGAGTGCTGAAATAAATCCCTGTAAGGCTTACACCAGCAACGAATAATTTCTGTACTGTTCTAAGAGTTAAACACCCGTGGGATTTCCAAATCGCAATTCCAACCCAAAAAAAAAAATGTCATGAGCCATAAATAATTGGAAAATCATTTCGGGATTTTTAGTTTTAAGGCATGAGTTATGAACATTCTTAAACCAACACAAAGCAGATTCAAACCCATTCCTATTCGTCCACATGCACTCTGAGCCGTTGTGTGATTTTCGGCCGGCGCGAACTGCGGGCGCAATGCAGGAGATCATCATGATCAAGATACCATGCTGCACGAAGGCTCCGATCACACTAGAGAAATATCTGGGTTTGCGCAAAAAAGCAAAAGGCAAAAAAGAGGCTCCAGCTGTTCAGGTAAATGTGTAACCCCCTAGCATTTCAAATTCATGCTGATGTGATCAATGAAAGAGAGCCAAAGTCAAAGATCACTCCTGCTGGTGGCGTTAATATTATGTCTTGCTTTTCAGCTAAAGTTTGTTAGTTTACTTTTACTCATGCAGGACAGAAGCAGGCTTCTTAGTAATTTGATAACTGCGGACTACATAAACACCGATTTAATTATCTTCGGAAGTTGGCCTGCAAGCAAATTACATTTTCGGAGGCATTAGTTGTCAAGGAAAAATCATTGCCACCGTTTGGTGTGCCCTGTCGCACATATGGAAGTAGAAGTGGCTAATGCAAAACAGGGGTAGAGCGACATTTTTAAATTCAGAAGAGAATTAATCATCAATAACTGAAACTAGATCCCTCAGATACGGGTGGATATGCGGTTGAGACAGGATTCGTGCGGTATGACCCGTCGAACTATGCGAGGATAGAGAGCCCCTTTTTTTTATTATTCGTTCGACGTGTGTTTGCGTTGTGCGGGTTGTGGCTGTTCAGTCGAACCGCAACATGTAGTGATGCGGTATAATCACACGAAACGGAAACAGCAGATGCATAACATATAGAAACAGCACTCAATCAAGTTAGTTTTCGACAGATAATAGAGGAGCATCTCACGGATTACAACCGATTGCTTGTTATGAGGTCAGTCAACATAAATAAACGGCAGCCAGGTTGGCGTTGACTGACTGGACGACTCAACCGACAGGAAAAGGACGAGGAATATTTGCCTGTTTCAATCTGGCCCTGTCCAGGAATAAGTTGGCAGGAAGGCGATGCTGTCGAGCGCATTCGGCAAAAACTTTCTTATTCCTCAAAATCCAGACCCGGCTGGACTTCTTTTTGCCGAACGATCCGCCCCGGCCATCGGGTCGCTTTTGAACATTCTTGTCCTATATCCCTGGCTGGCTGGGTTGGAGCTGGTTCGATTTTCGAGGAAGTTGCAGAACGGTCGTAGGATACTATCCACTGGGTCCTAACATGTAATGATCATCGGGAATCGCGAAATCGGTTCATTATGAGCCAGCCAGGTAATAAGCTACCTAGATAGAATAAGCACCATAATTTTATTGTCGTCATCGGGAAATTATTTTGTATAAAAAGTGTGGTGGAAAGACGTCGACCTCAAAAGTGGCTCCTCGGGTTGACCCCAAATCAGCTCGACACCGCTCTTGTAAAATCTAAATTTCTCCATTTAGGCACCGACAGGGCATGTGTCAGGCAGGAAAAATGACGACAATGAGATGTTCTGACCCAAAGCTGCGTGGATCTGGGGAAGCTAGTTCAGGCTGGAAGTGAACAGAAGAAGGTTTCACGTCAGATTGATGGCTGAGGTTTGTTTAGACACACACGTTGGCCAGACGTTTGGCGACTATAATTATAATATCTTTAGTATTTTTTGTTATTATTTGCCGTTTCGGTGTTGGTTAATTAATTTCTACAGGGCGCAATTGTGAGGTTTGATAGAGAGAAACGCACTTGTGATTTTTATTTAAATTTTTTTACAGAGGTTAGGAAGCTCAGCCCGAACCAATGCGGGCAATGCTATAAGAAGGATTAAGGAGAGAAAAAAGGTTGACAGAGGTTGGACAAGAAAAGAGGGAGAGTGTCTCACCGTCTCTGTGATTGCATGCTTATCATGTGGTCTGGTTAACAGGAATCCCGCAGATGGTAAAAAAAAAAAGAAAGAAAAAAGAATAGAAATAGAAAGCAACATAAAATTTAGGGGACCGGCTTTGGAGTAAATTTCAATGTTTGCTTCAGGCTTCGGCCCCGACCGAATCATCATAACTTGAAATTATTATCAACTTCCCGCGCAGATTCATGACCCGAAATTGCTAGAGTGTACAGACAGATTATACCGTCAGCAGTAATAAGTAATTTATGTGCATCCTCAAGAATATTATTAACAGCCAGTGAGTGTGTTTGACCAAAGCCCACCGAACCAGCAATACCCTAAGCAGATCGGAATTAAGGCGAAGTAGTTAGTCGTTGTTGACCTGAAAATGGGGGCCCTAAAGACTGGTTTATGCCAGCGTTGGTCTCAACACCCCACAAGACCCCCGAGAGAGCTAAGGGCGTGATGAGGCAATAAGATAATAATGCCCCAGAATAACCGGCAAATAGAAAAATAAAATAAATAATCGTCGATTTCCGCCTCAGCTCTATATAAAGCCGTAGCCCCCTTCCATTCCGCTTTCCCACCATTGTTGCTTTTCTTTGCTCTTGACATAGCTCTTTTTACTTCTGCGCCGCCTCTCTTCCTTTCTAGCTTTGCCTACTACATACTTTCCTTTAATCCTTCTCCATCTTAGCATCTATACTTATCTACTATACTCTATCCTTCTTCAAGATACCCTCTATTCTCGCCCTAGTTGGCCAAATAAATAGTTTTTGCTTCACACGGAACGTCCCGTAAAACAAACTTACACATATACAAAACCCATTCTAATACGTCCGCCTTTTACTCTCGAAACCTCTTCTGCTGGCCTCAATTCGACAACTAAATTGCGACTATCTCCAGCTACTCCTTGCTTCTGTCGCATACCTTGAACTCCCGTCCCGCCTGAACCGAAAGGACTTCATTTCAAACATGTACTCTTGCGCAAATTACTCTCGTGGCTGCCGGGGCCGTGTGAATGTCCCGGGAAGCAAATGCTCCACTTGTGTTGTATGTGAAAGCGGTGCCTTGTTAATTTAATTTACTTTATTCTATTTTTTTCCTTTCTAATAAAGCTGACCACTTCCAGGCATCAAACCTTCGACGTCCAGCTTCGTCTTCGCCTTTCTCTCCCCTGCGCGGACAACAAAACTACAGACGCGCTTGGGACATTGAGAAACCCACGGAGCCCAAGGATCAGGAGAGATTCTAAAGGAATTCCAAAGAGAAAGGCTACTAAGTTGAGCTCGATGCTTGACTTTATGTCATCTTCTTATCCGCCTCTCCTTCTAACAACATACCTATATCAACGTTCCCAAAATAAAATTAAGGAAGGAAAACAAAATAAAAAGAAATCCCAAAATATTACAGTCCAGGAGACCTTAAATCAAAATACGATCATATGGAAAAACAAAACGAAGAAAGAAAAGAGACGTGCCGGTTATTTCTTTTAACTCAGCTTTTTCGCCCTCGAAAAATTTCTCCCACCCTACACAGCACTTCAGTTCCCATTCTCGCTATCTTTTATTTCCTCATTTCTATTCTACCCTTTCCCTTCTCTGAAAATTATATTTTTCTTCCGGTTTTGTATTTCGCAGACACTGTTCAGGGCAGGCCTATTTTGTCTCTTTTTTTTTATATTTATTTTTTTTATTCCCGATTCTAGCACATGTGCCTTTGTTCCCTCCCTTTTTTGCAATTTCCTTTGTTTTATGTTTCTCTGGCCCCTCCCTCGCGAATAATCTTATACACCATACTGTTTGTATTTCATCGCATTTGGAGGTATTCTGCTCATTTAGTCTACACAGACGAATATACAAGCGACGGCGTTATCTGCTTTAAGCCTTTTTCCATTGATTTTGATGTAACTGTTTCTTGTACGCTCGTTATACACTGCCACTGAAATCCACCCCATCGATCTCCTCATCTCTCCACCTTTTTGCGTTCTACAACTACTCCAGCTTCGTTGAACATATAATACATCTTGATTTTGCCTTTAAGAACTGATTATATTTTTAGTATTGTTCCTGCATAGCCTTTAAATCTGAAATCTACTGCCGTGAATGGCAAAAAGAAAACGACCCAACGATTTGAAGTGAGAAAAAGAAAAGAAAAAATGCACATATCCCTGCCTAGTGCGAAAATCTAAAAAGCTAAAGTTGCAACTAATTCAAGTCTGAAACAGAAGGTTACTTTGAAGAATTTTCGCGACCAAGTGCAACAACACGCATATTTTTTTTCTCTTTTATTTGCAGCATATTCTTCGAATGAACGAATCAGGAAATTTGGGAAAAAAGACTCCATAAATAAAAATCTAACTCAGGGGGTGGCGACAAATTCAGAATGAACCGCACGTCCAGCCCAGCAAGAAAAGAGAAAAGAAAAAAAAAAATTTCAAGTTTGCTTGGGGTGAAACTTTTTTTTCTTTCGTTTCTTTTCCTCATTCGTATTTCCACTGTCGCGGATATTTTAGCCTGGAATTTAATTGTGGTTCTCGTTCCCCTGAAATTATTGCGTCTTTCTTTTCTCGCATTCTCCCTGACGCTGGTTTTTGGCAGAGTGGAAACGTGCAAAAAACTAGGGTAGAATGAAAAGGGAGAAAGAAGGCCGGGTGGTTTTGCCTAAAAATAAAGGCCCAGTAGGTAAGGGGAAGGGAGATCAATTCTTTACCCCTTAGTTTCCAGCATGTCAATGATAATGGTGATATTTTCAGTTCGTTCCAAGGTTTATTGTAAAGTATTGGGAAATCGCCTAGGTAGAACGTAGTGAGTTGACCTACTTGTTTTGTGATATACATGTATTTCGTTTCGCATATTATTTGTTTTACGGTTTCTTTTTTAAGTTAAAGAATGTCCCCGTATTATTTACCACAATGACATATATCGCGCTGCACATCATGCATATCAACAGCCCGATAATCATACCCCTTAAAAAACCAGGGTTGGCCTTGAAGATCTCTTTCTGCATGCACCGCATGTTGAAGAGGCGGCAGACCAAAATGATCTAAAAATGAAATATATATATATATTTTTTTTTGAGAAGTTGCTGTGGTATTTTGCTTCGCCAACAAAAGAAGCAAAAGAAGAAACGGTCCTCCACAATCGCGAAAGACTGTGGGGAACAACTCACAGCAATTATGACATAGCCAGGCTTGATCTTGCGCCACTACACTTCTCTAAAATCTCAAGCCCGTTTGTTGCGTCCGTTTAGTGGGTAAGAGTCATTCTTTGTTCCTTGGCATGCAATATGGCCTGACAGGCCAGTACGTACCCCACTATATTTGTATTGCTGTTCGGAAACTCCTGTTGTTTCCCTCGCCTTTTACTCCCCACACCTCCAGTCACCCCCTTTATACGCTGAGTGGCCATGTGGTCCGGGCAGCGAAGGAACAGCAGGCCGCCCAAGGGGGGTGTGGGAATGGTTGATTGGTGCCGGGTCAGCCATGTCGATCATGATCAGGTGTGCTCCTGAGCTGTCTTTTGGGTATTACCAGGGATTAGGATGGGACGCGGAAAGGGGGGAAGGAAAGGAAGAAAGGGAACGGAGCGGGATGGACCACGGTTAGCTAGGGGAGTACCCGAAGCTTCGAGCTTGGAGTCACGTAGTTCTGTGACAGAAATACGGAGCTCCCCATCCTGGAAAAAAGGGATGGATCCGGGGGGGCAACATTGTTTGACATCCGTAGAAAATGGGCGAAAAGGTGAAAGAGGGAATGCTGACAAGGGGAGGGAGTTGAGAAGTGCTTATGACATCATGAGCAGTCCTGATCGATTTGTTTCTTGGGAGGTGTGTTGGTTCTTTTCTTTTCTTTTTTTATGTTTGCTTTTTTCGATGTCCCGAAAAAATCCTTCCTCTTATCCGGCCTAAACTGGCCATTTATTTCCTTTTGTTGTTTCCCCCACTCTGGTTCACCCAGTAGTGTGGTTTCAGGTTATCTCCACTGCATGATTTAGCGCGTCGGCGTTTTGTTGGCGTGCGGACTCAGTAACAGTAGCTCAATTTTCCTTTCCCTTTTTTTTATTAATTTTTTGTTTGTTTTGCATTTTGGCCGTTGACCGATGGTGAGGTTGCGGATAACTCCGCGCTGACGTCCAAGGGATTTCCTTGTTTTAGAGTTCGAGTATGGTTTTCCATGGCAGAATATTAGCCCAAGGAATCCTCTTCGGAATATTCTGGCAAAACATCTATATGGGGTGCATTTAAGATAGAAATCCGCAAAATAAATATATTGGGTGCTTCGATCAAAAATCTAAAACCCCACCCAGTTGAGCTAGTCCCATCCGTTGTTCAACAAATATGGACCATTAACTTCAATACCCACAGAAAAAAGTGCGCCTTACAGCTATCCACTGAACAGCGCTGAAGTCTTAAACGACAGGTACGCTTTGAAATCGAGAAAAATATGCGATGTCAAGGCCAATTGGACAAAGAGTAGCTCTGTTGGTAGGTCGGAATTTGGTTTGGAGACAGTGCTTGACAAACCCGCTCCGTTATTTTGTCATCAGGCCCGCAAAGCCCCCTTGCTCTCGTCATATCCAGTCATAGCCTCAATTGCAGACAATGGCATCTTCGATGTGCTTGCTGGATGCCCTTGTATGCAGCAAGACTGGGTGTGACATCTCACCCGCCAAGCTTGTTTCGAGGACAATCAAGCAGCGCCTGGGTACCATGTGACCACCATCGCAACCCAGCCTTTCCGGGTGCAGTACACCGCCATGCATTTACCAGCCACAGATGACAGACAAAGCACCCCTTGGGGCAACAAGTTACTGATGGCAGATTGGGGTTCGGAGACATGGTCAAGTTTACGAGAATCGTTTCCGCCTGGCTACCCTTTGGCTGCTGCTCGTTAAATTTCTGTCTCAAAATGGAGCTTAAATCCTGGCAGGCCACAGGAAAAGGCGCAGAGCCCAACCCAGACAACGAACACGACCACTGTTCAATTCCAAGCTAGCTTAAGGCGGAATGACAGCGATGAAGGTGTCAGGGTATCCATCCATACTTCCAAGGCCCTGAATTGGCCACGTGCGCAACATATGCGGTGTCCAGAAGTTGGATCTGAACTGCGCAGCGGTGTTATGAATATCACCCCGGACAGACACAGGCCGCAAGCAGTCATTATCCCCTCAAAGCTGCTACTGTCCATTGATCGTTACTGCGCCTAGAATCACTTTTTCGTGCTTGTCAGTACAATATTGAAAATCACCTTCAATTTTTTTCTCACTCCGATTTGGAGAACTCGCCCAGTTGCTATCCGCATTTTTTCACATGTCTCAGTTGTGCTCACCGAAAATACAACTAAATATCGTCATGTTATCTTCACTACGTTCTGTCAGCTTTGCAGCGAATCACTACTGCAAATGTTCATTCAATGAATTCTCTTGACACCCATATTTCGAAACTATTTTCCGTTAACCCACGGCCAAAAATTCACTAGTTTGAATCATGCATAGTGAATACACAGTCTTACATACAAAAATACCCACAGTGTCAAGCATCAATTATGCTTCTCTCATCAATAAAACCTTCAACTGTTAGAGAAGCTTTACCATATTGCAGCTCTCTACATACTGACACATACACACATATTAGATTGAGAGCTCTGTCTGCTTAAAAATCTTCATCAATCTCTATTATAGGGACAGCTCTCTTTGTTTACAAGATCTTCAGCTCATCTCTATTTTATTGAGAGGTACATTCTAGATCTGAACTGCAGAGAGTAGATAGTACTTAAATATTTTGAATTTATCATGATGAATACATCAATACTGCACTATTTTTGTATGTGGGGACATGTGTACACTCACTATCTGATTCAAAATAGTGAGCCTTGGCCGTGTGTTTATGTCTCAATCTTTCTGTTTGGGTTCACGCTTAACTGCGACTACCATACAAGACAATGGAAGCTGTCCCCAGTTGGAAAACTTATCAGGCACAAACGGGGAGTTCACTCATATTGGTCGACGACGTCATTGAGCCGTGAGAAACGTGCTGGCGAAGATGCCACCAATCGGTTCGCTAGAGTTCTAAAAAAACAATTTAAAAAATAAATAAAAAAAACGTTTGAAGACGCCAAGGATAGCTACCCAATGGTCTACAAATGACAGGCACAGTACCCTGTTGTCAGCAGCAATTTGAAGATGGAATGAATGTCTTAAACCCCCCTGGGTTGTGCACGAATTACACTACTCACATTAGCGTGGGAGAGGGAGGCCACGGCAAATCTTTTTCCTCATATTTTTTCTGGCCTCCGGAAAAGCAGAGAAATTCCTCTGCGGCCTAATCATAGTTGTTCTCCTCTCTTATCAACTCGTCGAGGGAGCCCAGAAACGGGACATTACCCCTAATGGCTGCACGAGTACCAAACGTTCCTGCAAGGAAAAATAAGGCAGAGCACAATCTAGACGAGGGATTCGGCTTTTTTGAGAAATATGCCGAGCATGCTTCCCTACTTGCAACAACCAACTAATGCTCAACATATCACATGTATTGATATATTCAGCAGCGAGCAGAACCTATTATCAATTTCAATTGCGTCAGACACTGGCCCGGGCCCGGGTGCCATGTTCAATTTCCCCCTAAAACTTAGCTGCCAACCAAAAATTACACCACTGATACCCAAGGTCAGGTCTCATTATCCGTATTTAAAGTTCCACCGATATTTTCACCTCTCTTTGACAATAATATATTGATATCTATCATACTTATATTGTGAATGTACAGCTTTAATATACAGACTAAGTGTATGAATTGAATGACACTGATACATCTACCATTTGAGATAGTATTCCTGATCTTTGTATATTAATTATTGAAAATCAATTACCATGCTATATCCCATATTATTTGTGGTAGTGTGGGTGGATGTATAAATTTCTCTCGCGTATATCATAAAA
Source organism: Emergomyces orientalis (assembly GCA_002110485.1). Classification (NCBI taxonomy): domain Eukaryota; kingdom Fungi; phylum Ascomycota; class Eurotiomycetes; order Onygenales; family Ajellomycetaceae; genus Emergomyces; species Emergomyces orientalis. The sequence continues at coordinate 3,389,409 of MOWL01000067.1, forward strand.
TTATCTTGAGGATGAACCATTTGCTAACTTTAGTTCTCTCCCATGGCACAAGAATACCTCAGATATTTCCTTAGGCCATCCTTTCATTATGGCTTGGAGTGTCTCGTGTTTGCCTTTGTTCTTCCTGCTGTTTCTTGTTTCTTTTGATTGACTCGCTTTGAAAAACCTACTCTGCCGCCCGCCAACCCATTTCTATCTAACCCCACCATATGGTATTCCGATTCTTTAACTTAATATGAAAACAAGGTTCTTCAATATCGCCCGAGCTTCAGGTTATTTGATAATTCGGAGCAAAAGGGGGCGAGAAAAGTGAAGGTGGAAAGTCTAAATTGATTCGAGTAACATCTTAGTAGCAGGTGCAACAATTCTTATTTCCTTTGAAATTTCAGATCGGGCATCTCTTTGAAACTAAAAACTAACCTTGTAAGTAAGAATCATATTTAAAAAAATGAATAATATATGTTTTTTCAGCTGGCCCCCTCATTAAACGTGGCAAGAGCTCGTTTACCTTTGGAACATAGAGCACCAAATATACACCGACATTCCTATATATATATAAAAACGAAGAACAATCTAGCATTTGAAAACTCCTTAGCTCAACGTGCTAACTATCTATTAATAAATATTGGTCTACTCCTTATCTCCATTCATCACTTCGGTTTGTCTGTCCGACAGATCTGGCAAGATACATTTTTAACCCCACTTGCTTGAAATCACTACGTACGTGAGTACGTACGCGTACACGCAAACAAAGCGCCGAACTTCTAATAATAATGAATATAAAAAGATATCTCATCATTGAGGCCGCTTCTCATCGGGGTCATCCCTGCTAAGGCTCCGTTTTTTTTTAAAGTACACGCATTTATTCTCATAGATAAGATCATCCCGTGCATACGTATGCTTCGGCAACATGCCGCTGCAATTTGTATTTCTCAAGCAATATGGGGGAGAAATCTAGTTGAATGGTTGGCCATCTAAAAAAATTATAGCAACATTGTAACACTACCGATGAAGAGGATGAATAAAATGTCGATAAATAGTTTGAAAAACAAGAGAGTTTGGTTCGGGTATATACCGGGAGGGGAGCGGATCGCGGGGAAACTGGGGAAAGGTCGAAAATGCTTATTTATTATTAGACATAATCATATTCGCTAGAATTGAATGTTAAGCCGGTTAATGTTTGCCTTTCCAGTATTCTTTTTCTTGCCTATTTGTTTGCTTGCTTGCTTATTTTTACTTATCATACTCTTGTTTGGAATGGCGACTGCGCAATGGGAATTAGATCAAGAACGGCTACTCCGTGGTGTGTAACTGGCAGTCAACCCCTCTGCCACCTCTTCTCTGCTGCGGGGCTATGAGTTGCTTACTATCATTACTTGGAATATGCACAATTGCGTCAGAGTCTGCATGTCATCCGCATCCCGTTTAGTTGTCAAAGTCAATAATTACTATGCAGCGTATATTCCTTAGGCGGAAGGAGGGGTAATGTAGAGCATGAGGGGTAGGGCAGTGGCGGGGTAGTGAACAGTAATAATCCGTCCAGCAATGATTCCGCAGAAAGTTTATTGTTGCGTTTTTCAATAATCACAGGATGGTTATACATAGTACTGTTCAATCCTATCTAATCTCATATTGCCCAACTTTTCCTGGCGATTTAACAAAACTGGGGCTGTTCGCGGCTCGGTTTAATTCGTCATCCATCGATGTTTTTAAGCTTTTTGGTAACTATTAAACGTTAGCTTTCAGGCTTCTTAGATCGATCTATTTTGGGACCTACAACCCTCCCATCCCTCTTTTTTTCTTTACCCACGCGGGGTGAAGTTGCATGTCAGAATGTCTTTCTTTTACCCAACCCCCAGACATGGCTAGAGATAAGTAGCCCATGTTATGCTGCATGGGTGCCCAATATATCTCCAAGATCTCTCTCATTGTATGGGAGGAAATGTTTTATTGGGTCTCGGGCAAAAGCTGGGTTTTTTGAAATGTCGTCACAGTATCGTGAGATTTCCGGGCCACTTGTTTAAGCATGTGCATTCTCCTCCCCATTGAATACCAAACTCAGCCACGTCGAACCTTTGCATTCTCTAAAATCCAGCACTGGATATATCAGACCGTCAACCGTTGTGCCAACTTAGAACCCTGGGTTAGGGCGTCCATTCTACCCAAGTTGTCAAGTCTCTTGCAGAGGGTTGTCTATCCTAAATCTCAAGGAACAGTTGGTGATGGAAATCGCTACTCCTTTTTGTCCGCCACCTGAAGTTAGAATTAGCGCCAAAAGAAGCAAAGAGTGGGGTGATATATTCTTTTGGCCAGATTGTTAAAAAAAACCGTAAACTGCACAGCAGCGAGCAACATACAATAAATCCCTTGGCTCGCAAAAAATGTCAACCATAGGATAATAGGAAGAAAATCCGGAAATTATTCTGAGTGATGCTTGCTTAATCTCTAGCTCATTTTGGGGAATATCGTGGGCATGCCTTTTCTCTCACACGTTGATATTGTCCAGCTATGCAAGGCACCAAAACGGAATAGGCATGCCCCAAGTATTTGACGCAGCAACGAGATATAACCAGATGGCTGGGGTATTCGACGTGACATCAGGTCAGGCACAATGTTCATAACACTTTCATATCATTCTGGGTGCTGGTGTCAATAATGCAGATATCAAAGTATTTGAAACGTCTGAATAAAATTGAGAATTAGAAGACTGAAGGCAATGAATCTTGATTGATGTTTCGATTCTTGTCGCAAAAAGCTCGGTTTCATACCTAGCCATAACAACTGTAGTATCTAACTTTTCGGCAACAGTTCTCCCGAGCTTGTTTTACTTCATTGTATGAAGTTTTATATAGGATAGGCTCTATATCGATGCTCAACTGCAATCCTGAGTACTTCAAGGTTCTCACTGTTTGGTGCCAGAAGATTATATAATCAGTTTCTAACATGTGAGTAGTAGTATGTTGAGATACATAGTATCCGGGCAAAGTTATGATCCCAAGCTTCAGTGATAACCGCAGGGACAGATACTTTGAAAAGCGCCGTAGGTATTTTGTTAGTATGAACTTCCCTGTACAATATGGGCTCTTTGAGCGTATTATATCGTTCTACCCCAACACCTGGTGCTCGACCCCTAGGGTGTATTCCAGACCATAAGTTGAAGGATAGACTCGTCGATGCCTTTTCATCATCATTATATAAAAGAGGATTCGGCTATTCAGCGGCCTTTACTCCCTTTATCACAGCCAAACATGCCCCTGGCCATTCTTGCACGTATTAGTTACATACGTACAGCCTGGCACACTTGAAGGGAAATGGCTCCCCGCCGTCAAAGGTTGTGCTTTCCGGCTCCTCATCTGAGGTTGCCAGATATGCGTCCAGCCTCAATATCTAGACAACACTCTGTGTCGAGCCTGTTTTTTGTTGACGAGCATATATTCTCTCACCATACTCCTATCCCCAGATCACGATACAGGTTTTAACCTCAGCATAAACAGCAACAGCATAAACACAGCAAGATTTCATATCTCATTTCAATTATCGATCGAGTATGGTTTCAAGATCGTCCAGTAGCGCCGTTAACCCCCTGAAGAGAGCCAAATCCGCTTCCTCTCTTAAATTGTGCCGTCGCATCCCTCCTGTCCCAGAACTTATAAACCCCCAAGCCGTGCATTACCATGCAATGGCGGCTGCCTCAATCGCCATGCAGCGCTCCAACCAACGAAGCTCCATGGATTTAAGAGGGTCTTGCAACGCATCACATAGTGGTGACAGCGAGGCGGACGGCTTTTCCTTCCGGTCTTCCAAAGCTCGAAGTATACACTTCACCCCTGGTGATAACGGTGGTGCCCAGAACCAACGACATTTCATCCAGTGTCCAAGTTCTATAACTTCTCCAAGTAGCGATGGGACTGCTAGAGATGATCCCGCATTTAATACTGTGGCTGAAGAGCTCACCCCGCGGATGAACGAGGTTTCTGGAATTGGAGACAGCATTTCATCAGCTCCATCCTCCTATCGCAAACTCCGCAAGGCCAAATCCATGTTCTCCACCAGGAAACGTGCGATGAAATCGTCGGATTCGCCTTATTCGCCTTTTAGATCCTATACCTATTCGGATAGCCCTGGAATGGGCCACCTTTCTCGAGCTACACTGCGACGATCGAAGTCTTTTTTTGGCGCAGAAACGGCTCAGCAGCCAGAAGACGCAAAGCGGACACAAAGCCAGAATGCAGCAGTCCAGTTAGCCCGCGAACAATATCTACAGGAGCTACAACTGCCGAAGCAAAATGATGGGTCAGAATATGTTCTTAGCAGGAGACGACGACACCAATCAAGGCCCTTCAGAAAATCCCTTCGATTTTCTAGCGGCTGGGATGCCGAAAATGGAAGCCCATCTGATACTCAGCCTATGGACACTGGCTTAATTCACTCAACTAAAAATCTTCGAAGCTCAAAGTCAAGAGTTTTCTCAGTGTCGATCAAAAATGGCCTAAAGAGGATATTTGGGCGAGGTTCGATAGCGCAAGAGGGAAAATATGTGTCCACGGGGCAGCACAAGCATCGATTAGGATTCGGCGATTATATCAGTTCGGATTCTACAGGTATATTATATTTCGACTTCTGGATCCGTTGCACTTTCTGATTGAATCCTAACTTGCACACAGAACCAACGAGCATTGGCAACCGGCCAGCTAGTATCAGGACGATGAGAAGCTCAGACAGTTTCGGTACATTCAGCTCCCGCGCAACCAGTTGGACACATTCAACGACTACCAATACGGTGGCTGCTAGAGACGCTGTATCCGAGAGAAATCGACTTTCTAGTATTCAAGAAAATGGCGGTCCACCTGAGCCCATCCCTTCCCCTTCGTCCTTCCATTATAACGACGGATACTCTGTTTTCAGAAAGCCTCTTTATCTGGGACGCAGTTATAATAACACTTATGATGTAGTGGACAGTCAGCGGGTGTACTCTGCTCTAGTGAGACATATTGATGAATCGCACCACCACGATGAAGGTGACATTACCCCAACAGCAGGATCTGTCCGGCGTTCGATATATAGCCCTTCATCGTCAGTATACTCAAATCAAACAAGCAATACCATTCGCCATATACCTAGCGAGGCGTCAATGAGAACCATCAAGGTTTTGCCTATGGTGCGGAGTGAATCTCCAAGTTCACGAAGTCAGATATCGGTTGGTTCGAACTATCATAGAGAAGCATTTGCTGTTACGCCCCAAGAAATTGCTCAGCGTAACGAAAACATGAACCGCCATCGTTCTATGCGATCGCTCCATCAGTCAAGATCGTTCCGTTTTCAACCTAGCCGTCAAATGCGATCCGAGATTTCGAACCCGTTGGTTCCGGCTCGACTTTCCTCCTATGAACAAGTGATGGGCTCGGACGATGACACTGAAAGTGTGATCATCTCACGGCCAGATGTCAGTGAACGATCTGCTGTCTCGCCAAGTGTGTATTCAAGGACGACAAGCGGGGATACTCCGAGACAATATGGAAGTAGGAGAGATTTGAGTGTTTTGGAATCAAGCGATGAGCGAGGTACGGCTACCATCCTTACCAGCGAGAGATTACCATATAAACCAAAAGACACCAGCGGCTATGTGTGCAGCGATAGGCAAATCAAGGGTAGTGCTGAGTGGAAATCGTGGATGAGTTCGCAAATGGACCTTCTCGATACCACACCTGACAACTTTGAAATGACCCAATACGACAAGTTTCCTAACACTCATTACCGGGAAAAGACAGAAATCCATGATGAGTCGAAAGACCGAAACCAAGAAGCATCACACATCACTTCCAAAGCTACCGAAATTTCTGCGGAATCTCCTCAAGGACCATCCTCACTCCATATTGACCAAAGACTGCCGCTAGTGGAATTAAAGTCATTTACACAGAATAATTTTTCGCGCCCGCTCCGCCTGTCCCCCGATATACCTATCTCCATTTCTAGCACGGAGGTTCAAAAGCCATCGGTTGTTGCTCGGTCGGAATCTCCCCATAGTGTTCATATAACTCCAGCCGCCAATCTTGAGCCTTCTACACCAGGCGAGTCCATTCTTCCTGGAAGCACCTCCAGAAGCCCAAGTGCTTCTCCATTGGTTTACGAGAAATCCAGGTTCCCCAACCTTGCTGCAGCGCCAGTTACCCCCACAAGAGCCCCAAAGGCTGCGCAGAGCACTATTTCTCTTCGCAATCAAAGTGAAAAAGATAGCTCAACCAGGCGAATAAGCGAACCTAGAAAATTGGCACCAACCGTCAATTTTAGCTCTGTTCGCAACAGGAGAGACGATGGCCGAGTGACTAATGAGAATTCAAGAGGGAATAGGCTAAATACAAAGAGCGACTTACCAGCGTTAGGGGATATTCATTCGACAATTAGTAGCAAACGCATGGTGGACATATTCTTAAGTCAGAGGCGGCGTCAAATGGGCGGAGCAGAGAAAGCCACGGAGAACGCTTTCATCTAGCCCTAGTCCGCCTTCGCAATTTCAAGCCGGTAGACGGCCTTCCCCTATTGAAGATTAGTCGCTGGACGGCTGTCTGCCCAATTGTCCGCGCGTTTGATGGGGGATTGCGAACTGGAATAATGTTTGTGCCTGCTTCTGGAACCTCGCGTCACACTCTGCCATTCATATCTGCCTATATTATCCTTTCTTACCCCTTTTGCTGTGTTTTTATCCCTCAACCGGGAATATGAATAATTCATGGACCTCTTTATTCTTTGTTTTGTTTCTCTTTTATCGCATGTTGGCGGTATCGCACTCCTTTCCTCCCCGTGTTCCCGATTGACCCAATTAGTGTATGTAAGTTACCACGTTTATCGCAGTGTTTAGGGTATCAAAATCTTTTTTTTATAAGGCGTTATCAGGTCGTAGTGCCTGTGTATACAACTAGAATTAGGTTACAGATATTTTACCACTGACTATTCTTCTTATTTTGCATATTTTCTCTCGACCCCCTTTTCCAGCTCCTCACCCTTGACGTCAATTTTCTACTTTGCAGAGGGTTAAAGGCTTACTTAGTCAGCAAGTTTTCCCCAACCCGAAAGTTTTTGGGGAATTTTGGAACCTCCAACTTTTCTCCCGCTCACGAACCAAGGATCAAATGAGAGCAGAATGCAAAAGTGCGGCTGGTTATTTTCGCTTTTTATTTCTTCTTTAACTTCCAGGCCCATCCCATATGGGAGCTTTTAGCAGCCTGGTTTATCGATGAAGTACGGTAGCCGCCAGTATGTGATTCGTGTTTGACATGCTACAGGGTCGAACGAGACAGTGCGTGCTCTGGGAGCTGTACTTACTTTACTTCCTACCAGCTGGGTAAAAACTAGTACCTTTGTATAGGTTCCGCTCAACCATTTGTTGGTCTTTGCAAAGGATGCTTTTCAGGCCGTTTTTCTATCGTCGTGAACGTTAACTTTATATTTCAATATGACGTTAAATTCTCATTCTGACTTTAATTCCCCGCGTGCCTTTGGGGGATGTTTTTATTCGCACCATGTTCCCTCCTTTCGGTCTTTTTATATTTCTCCCCTTACTACACCTCAAATGCTTTCTCTGCCAAGTAACGATTAGCTTGATACCTGCTTAAACTAGCAGCTCCTTCCCATCGTCACAGCTTCGAATCTACACTTCGAGTGCTCTTTACTCATATAGTTTTTTTTATTATCAGCTTATTGGGTCCCCTTCAATCTTTACAAACAAATCCAGCCCAGAATCTGGAAACCCGCAACTACTTCAGAAGCAGCTGCAACGAGTAATAATTCACCGACAAAAGAGAAAGAAGAAAAAAGGAAAGCTCGTGTCCGCTCGTCCAGCTTGGTCACCATGGGTAGGGTCCTTCCCAGTCTTTGAGATATCTCGGGTGGTAATAACCATGTCCCAAACAGGAAGCGCAACCATGTGGTTTCTGTTATGGCCCGTCATTTTCTGGGCAGTCGCTGTTGTCCTTACCGGCTCATTATCTTATATCCGACGCAGGCTTGAAATGCCCCGGACCGAGTGTATTTTGGGCGTCACTTTTGCACTTCTGAACTCTGTCGTGATTACGCTACTTGGCTACCAATGGGTCTCTTACGAGCTTGACTTCTACGAACTCAACAAGCAACATCCCCATATCATCCATGTCCAGTGCATCGTCTCGCATGTTTTATTCTTCTCGTTCATTGGACTTTCTATCACCTGTTGGGGCGGCTACCTCCTCGCAAAAAGGACGCCCTTCTACCACAGCCGCCAGGTCGATAACAATAGAGTCCAACTACTCTTCTGCGCTTTTGCTGTGGGCGGTGCTTGGATGATCACCTACCCTTCCTCTCAAGCAAAAGACGGTCAAGCTTATTTCAGAGACTTGCTCGAGATCGGAAAATATCAGGAATTACATGCCAGCCTTCGTGGTATCGCTAATCTCCACATTGCCCTTATGATCTTCGCATGGCCTTTGTTTTATGCGGGCCTGTACGCGTTTGCTCGAGGGCTGTATACATTGCAATCCCATATAGGGGACTACCTTTATCATCGCCCTTATCGCTTTCAAGACAGAATGTCCGCTCCCGTTTATTCGCCAAACCCTACCCCCAGGTCTGAATTTGGCGATCTCGGAGCGGAATTTTTCAGCGATAGAGCCCTTGTGGAGCTGAAAGCGTTTGACCAGCACCCTCTGGTCCGTCCGGACGCAAATGCTGCACCTCCTGCCTCGAGGCCCCGCCGAGCATCCCTAGGTGCGGTTTCGGACCTAAGGCTGCCTCCTCCAGCTTTCCTAGGCGAGGAGACGCTGTCGCCAAGCGTAGTCTCCATAGACACCTTCAACGTAGAAGCACCACAGACAATTCCATGTTCGAGTGTATACCGTGCTTGAGATCAGGTTGCTGTTCAGTTACCTGGCTGGGGATAGTGCGTGGATATATAACATGTGGTATTTGTATGGGGCAATTCGTTCGATTTTAGTCTTCTTTCATAGCTTGGATCTTCTAAAGAATGAATTTTGAATGATTGATTCCATTTCACACATGCCATAGCAGAATTTTATTGTATAATCAAATTCGAATCTTCAGAAAACAATTTAAAAGACAAAACCCGTCGTTGAAAGGAAAATAGAAAAAAAAAAAAAAGAAGGATTAACAGAAAGACAGGATTTAATCATTTTGAAGAAAACATATCAAGGGCTTCATTCAGCCGAACAACTCGTCCTCCAAACGAAAACCAAATACAAGATAAGGTCAGGTAATATCTCGCTCTAGCTCTCGCCTCACTTTTCGTTGTTGCTCGGGGTGTTAGGTGGATAAAACGAAGGCCAGGGCCGCCAGAGTCGAACTTTGAGAAGGCGCCTTGCGCCAGATCTAGTTTTCACCAAGGAGTTAACCAACTTTTGAACTTTTTCCTTGATGACGTTCATTGTCACGATTGTCGTTCTGCTAGGGTCAGTCATTAGAGGAGCACGTAAAAATAAAAACTGTAATGCATGGGGTCAGGAAGCGTAATACCTTGCGGAAACCAGGGGTTTTTGCAAAATGCGAATGACTTAAGCCAGGGTTAGCTCTGAGTCACCTCGAGTTGCCTGAAACTTTCACTTGGGGAATCCGGCCTTCTTTTTTGGATGTGCGATAAGAGATTCTAGTCAGAGCTGAGGGTGAATGCGTCTTGACTCTGATGTCGGGGTTTCGTCGTCCACAGTTGGTTGGCTTTGCTAGTCTCATTGTGATGTAGAAGGAAAGCTCGAGGGAGCAGTTGCGATCTCCCAGACGTGTTCGTCATTGTCATTGCCAATTCGCTCATATCCTCCCAAAATGCCACACAATCATATCCCTTAGATGTGAAAGGACATGTGGGCCTTATAATGTTAATAATAAAATATGAGTCCTGCCCTTCAAAGTTGTTTGCGATTTGATATCAAGGGATTACCGTTTCGTTCGAGGGCTAGTGGCACGCACAGGGTTTCATGATAAACAGCCTCCCGCGAACGCTCACCCTGCACGAAATGACTGCAGGGCAAAGTAGCTACTGATTAAAACGAGACTAGTGCCCAAAAGTAGCCCATTTCCTTCCCATGTGAGGCCTAAATAGGCCGCTACACCCACGACGACCTCCTTGCGCCTTGCAGCGAGTCTTTTGCTCTCCCAGTTCGAATCGATTTCAAAGGGTGGCAAGAAAATGGTAGGAGCCGAGACAGGCTTGAGCGGCACGGAGGCGGAAAGTGCAACAGCACGGTGGTCTGATGTTTGAAATATCGGTAACGCATCGTATCCTTGAACCTCAATGCTGCCCTGTCCCGTCGATGCGGTTGAAGAGAAGTCTCGATAGAGCACGCGGTCGCACCAACTCGGCCAGCGCTTCTTCGCCCACGTCCATGTTCCAAGTTGGCCTTCAGGTGCTGCCTGATGGGTTGTAAAAGAAAATTTATACGTGGGCAAAAACTTGATGGGCGCTTCGGATAAATCCTGTAGCGTCCTTTGCTCCCGGAGCTCTTGGGTTAATTGATCTTTCGCGAGTAAATGCGAGTAGTGGCGAGGGCAGCTAATATCTTCCGTCGGCTGAGGGAACTTGCTGTAATCTTGTGGCCCCGGCCGGGTTAATGATGTCCGATAATTCAAGTCTCCGGCGACAAAAAGATACGATCTGGGTGAATATAGGCCAGTATCTCCTTTTGCGTCCGACGATTGAGTTTGGAGAAGTGGAACATCTTCTTCATTTTCCCCATCACGAGCCTGCGTTCTTTCACCACTATTGTTCACCCTCGAAAATACAAGTTTTTGGGCGATGTTCTTCCAGTCTTCATTCCTCTTCTCTACGGCCCACTCGTCTGGGGCAAGATGCGCAGCAACAAAAGTTAGGTCAACCGTGTCTTCTCTAATTTGGTAGCCAATCCGTGCCCCAGCAGCTCCTTTATTCCCAGCTTCTTGTACCCCAACCCCAACTTCTGCAGTCTCGGTCCAAGAAATATTCTCAGCGACATCTCCACGAACGAAAACCATTACTGCAGTCATTCCCACATTTTTTGTTACGATATTCTCGTAGTGCTGGTCACCGGCTGCAACGCTCACAGAACGACGAAAGGCATCAAAGTACGGGTCCAAGAACGAGTCTCCGAGAAATGCATAGGCGATAGGCGCAATTTCCTGCAGCGATAAGACTAGAATTTCGGGCAGATCGGTGGACTGAGGTCCCGATTTGGGGAGGACGTCAAAAAGGTGGGACGCAAATGAATCGTGCTGGATCAAATTCCGAGCGCAGTTGAATGTGAGGACGTATACGCCCAGCCACGCCATTCTAATCGACACTACGAGGGCTGGTAGGCAACCCTGTCCGAGTTGGTTTCATGAGCTTCGAAGTGTTGTTTGACAGCTTCAGTCTTGGAGGTTGAGCGCGCTGGAACGAAGGTACAGTTAGCCAGTCACGTGGCACCAGGGAACAGTGTGAGAGACAGCGAAATTTCGCTTTGTATTTCTGTCACCTTCATGTATACTACTAATTAGAGAGGAGCACCCCAAAGAGCTAGGGGCCATTTCTGCGAAACCTGGTAGTATTATATAATAATAGTCAAGATTTACACCCTCACTCCGAGGATTTGCTCACAAACCCACATTGCTGTGAGGGTATGCAAGCTTTGACCCTGTTCCTCGGTTTCGTCACCGGATTTGCGGCTCTCCCCATCTTCGCCCAGTTCTCCTAAGGCTTGAAAAACCACAATCTGGTCTCTCATGAAGGTGTCGAAACAACCTTTAGTCCCCTTCTTTGGGACACCTTTCAGGTCTGCATAACTCATGGTAGGAAACTCTCCCATAAAACCAGCTACACATTCATTTACCATCCCCTGGAGCAAGGTCTCCATGTTTTTCTCCGGTTTGGTACCACGGCGTTTTTCATTCTTTTCTTTGGATTGATATTCGGAATACAACTTCCCCCCGCCAAGTCTAAAACCTGTCGATGTGTGGGCGACAAGAAGAATATAGATATGCGAGGGATCGAATGTTGGCTCCGTGGTGTGTATTTTCACAACAGGTGTTTCATCTGGTGAGGGTTGCTTTGTGGCTCTGGGATTATTATCGGAGAACACTCTAAGGGCTCGGGTTACCGATTTTATTGCAGCATCCTCTAGAAAAGCACGTATTGGTTGAGACCCGGGGGAGTCATACAGCTCCCTGGCCCCAGAAGGCGAAGGCTCCAGTAATTCAGATTCTTCCACATAAATTTCTGGCTCAAGCAGCGTGGTTCGCTTATAATGATTATTCTCAAATTGTTTCGCGCCGTGCTGCCCATGCTTTCCATTCTTGCGCGTCCGTTGATGGGCCCCTTTGGAATGTTTTAATGCTGCGGCTTGGAGAAGAGTGGTGTCGGGCGCTAGGACTGTGATATCGACCCTGGTTATGTATCCAGCGTCCAAATTTTCCAAACTGATGCGGGGAAACCTAGGAGGAAAAACAGGAGAAAGTTCTGCTTGTCTTGAGCTGTCGGATTCGGGATCTCTAGTACCTTTCCCCTGCTTTAGGTAACCTATTCCATATTGGCCAGCTTCTTTCGTATCCGATTGTTCTGCCGTAACTTCTCTCACGCTTGAGATAACAAAGGGTTCAATTTCAAATGACACCGCGCCAATTTGGACCGCCCCGGTACTCCAACCGCGGCGGTTTAATCTAACAGAGAGCCTGGGTAGGCCCAATCTTGCGAAATTAGGGATGAGCACCTGAGATACGTAATCGTACGATGGAGAGAATGATATATTTGTGCCACCGGTGATGTTCAACTTGATAGCCTGGCTAGTAGAACTACCGCCCACAATTTCGTCTTTGCTATGCAAACTTGCCCCAGCAAACAGAAGGTATGGATATAACGCCTGAAAGATGAGAAATATAGAACCAGGAGTTGTAAGGCGGATGTTGTATTCAGATTGGATTGGCGACGCCAAAAGGAGGGGCTGTAACCGCGGCCTCCTCTGTAGCACAGATGGGAACTCATCCTCTCCCACTCCACAATTTGGCAACGCATCTCCAGTATTTCGGGGGTGGAATGTAAGTTCAGAAGATCCCACTGTAGCTCCATCAATGCGCCCACCACAAATTTCAGCGAGGAACTGTATAGCGGCGGTATGCGACCGTCTTAAACCCCGCGGTCCATTCCTCTTCCCGCGTATGTTGTTGATCGTCACTGGTCTTCCGGTCAATGCGGAGAGAGCGAGCGCATTACGGACTAGCTGGCCGCCTCCCTCCAAAGTGCTGCCATCCAAATATAACATATTTCAAACCCTTATCCTGCCCGGCTTGGATTCGACTTTGCAATGGGGACTTTGTCTCTGTGCGTGTGGTCATTGCGCAGCTTTACCAGCAGCTCTGGCATGATATTGGACAGGATATCGCATAGATATAATCCATCGTAGTACTCATCACTACCTGAACGCCAAGAAAACCCGGACAGCAGGCCAAAGGTGCGCCCAACATGGGATTTGAAATCCGAACGGGTTAGTGTGATGGTGAGTCATGGTGACTCAGTGAAAAATAAGTGGCTGAGTGATATGCGTGTGAAAAAAGTTAGCAGCATCTCAAACTGATGCATCTTTTAGATTAAATTCGCATGATATATTTGATTTTCGTATTCTGGAATGCAGTAGGTAAGTGTGAGTGTGATAAAATCATCATTATTATTCATGCAGGCATGAGAAGAATGAAAAATAATGAGTGAAAATAATACCTTATAAGCATTGAATTTAACGCAGAATTCTGCTTTCTTGACCTTTTCTGTATTCGAGAATTATTTCATCTTATACCAACAATGACTGCTCTCTGTTAAAATAATGATAGAGAGACAATACCAGTGTTCAACAATCTGAGACAATTGAGCTGCAGCAGTCAAATTGAACGTCTATAGATACAACTGTCTGTCGTACATATAAAAATAAATGAATGATTAAAGACTGCTCAGTTTATAAGTTTAAGTTGGGGAAAAAATACATTAAAAGCACGTTTCTGTTCGAGCGATTAGAGGCTGTGTGGTTTTAAGTTTGCAGGGGTTATTGAGGGTAAAGAGGTGTGCCATCGCCGAAGGTAATTTCCACATGGAAAACTCGCGGAGGGAGTCCAAACTATGAACTAATGTCATCGAGGCTATTAGAACCTTCATGCGATTTCTCAGGGATTTCCGCATATCAGAAGTCGGACAAATCTGCGTATACGTCCATTGAATTTCATCTAGCAGCAGTACACACATGAATGATATGGGCGCCGCTGGAGAAAGCCAACATTGATCTTGGAAATAGAGAGTTCCTGCTATTGGATAAAAGGGACCGAAGCAGATTGCTTATGCATAAATCATGAAACATCCCTGCTGAAAGAATGGCCGACGGGTTCTAGCGTTGGTGATATAATATACCTAGAATGTTCGTGCAAGTGTTGTTTGCCTCACCAAACAGGACGAATTTCTGGCCCCGGTAGCTCATGTCTCTATTTTCCAATCAGCCTGAGTAGTGGATATAGTTCATGAAAGAACAGGCTATCAAACACCCATGGAGATTTTATGGTGGAGGGACACTGAAACCAAACCAAAGTGTGAAATAATGTTGGCCTTGGTGGTTGCATCACGGCTCCTCAGACATCCCGTTTGCTGATGATGAATCATAAGGTATGCCCAAAATGTGTAGAAAGCACTGAAGGGTAGCTTTCAAAGTTCATAATCGTTTCATTATCAACCAAATTTGCGGGGCTCGAATCGCCTGCTATCCTTCATCCAGGTCTCAAAGAATGTCCGCTGAGGGATGAGCCGCCCTCACTAGTTTCCTTTAGAAGTCATCTGAATGGCCCACCCGAGCATTCGGCAGTATATGACATGGTTTGGTGAAACCTAGACACTTGCAGCACTGAGGAGGATCATGCCGAATATATCAAATGAGTGCCATGTCGTTCGTCGCCGCGGAACATTACAAGAGTTCAAAGATAACACCTCCCGGGTGAGCGTTAACTTAAACTTTTCTCTTTTTCGAGCGTCGCTCACTGCCGTCATATACGAGGTTTCCTTCCTCTCCAATCCTTGAAATGTCCCAACGCTCATGGTCCATTGGTGTCTTTCCGACCCCCAGATGCTGAACTTTCCACCCCTGTGTTACTAATATATCTGCAATCATCCGTCGATGGCATCGCCACCAGACAGTCTCGCTGCACATAACTGCTAGGTATCCATCGTCAGAAGCTTGCAAGTTCTCTGCTAGGCTCTTTAGCTCGGCCAAACCGTCCTTGAAGAATGACGTGCACATATACCCTGCATAATTTCGGAATGCGGCGACGCGGATTGTAGCGTGTTGCTCAAGATTCGGTTGTTTTGCATCACGGCGGCCACCGAGTGAGGGTCCAGACCACACATAGTTGATCCGAGCACTATGTAATTCTGCAGATCGTTGGAGGGTATCATGATTAAATTGAGGATTTGTGAATGACCGTGGAATAGAGCGGATGTCTACAAGTTTTGTGACATGGGCAGATTGGAGGAGCCCGATAAGCTCAAGTAGTGTACGTGTTCCATGGCCGACCGTAAAAATTAGCGGATGGCATTGTTCTGATGGAGTTGATTGTTGAAAAGCATGATGCTGTTGTATGGATTGTAGTCTGCTGCTGCGGCGCACTTTAGACCCCATGTTTTTCTCGGCAATACTGACGTCATGTCTCTCTTTCGCAGGGGAGCCCGTCGGCCTCCTTGGAAACGTAACCATATTCACTGGCAAGTTTCTCAGATTACAATGTTTATTTGGTTGGAATCCTATTTAAATGTCAATGATTTGGCTTTCAAGACGGGAAACGTACAACTGTGAGACACATTGTTCTCCGGCAATTAAAACCCTATAACTCTAGAGCTGGCTGCTTCATAATGGTACGGAGTATTCGCGAAACCAAAATAAAGAAAAAGAAGGACATAGGGAGTGAAAAGGTTCTGTGACAGATTGTTAAAACTTACATTCAACTTTGATCATGTCCAGGCCAGCCCGATCGTTGCACGTAAAGCTCTGCTTCGGCTAACTAATGATGACATCAATCTAGGATAGACAACTTGAGATTGTGGCCGCAACCTGGAGAGTGACCTATTAGCTCTAATTACCAGGAGACTTTTGATATATTATTGAGTCAAGAAGTCGAACATAGCCTTCAATGACAAATTTTCCGAACTTTCCGGAGTATCGCCCTTTTATTGCAAAAGCAACGAGTGCATTGTCTAGTATTTTGCGTCTGGCGTGTGCCGAACACCCCGAAATAAGAAATAGGCCGCTAAGATGCCACTTATTGGGTTAGTTGCCGAATGGCCAATGTGGGTCGTTGCGATAAGGTTGTTATGCAACCAGCCCGATCCATGGGTTTGGAAGAGCCGCTAAAAGCTCATGGTGTGGCTGGGTTCTCTTCTCGTAATGACAAGGTATTGGGGCTTCGCTCTGATGTGCGCAGCTATTATGTGGAATGTTGTCGTTGACAACGAGGGTTTATCACCGCCCCCATTTTTTATATTTTTTTTATATATTATTTTATTTTATTTTAGTTGCATGTCATGCTAGTATTGGTACTTTGAGGACCAGGTTCGAATGCCATCGGCTAAGTGCTAGCTTGGATTCTGATAACTGATATCCCCATGGCCTGAGCTCAGAGTAGTCCTGCTCACCGTTTTGGTAGTGATACGACTGTACCTGGCTCCCGGGTTACGCAATCGGGCTCATGATTAATTTAAGCTTCAGCCAACATTTGGCTGGCGCCTCCTGCATTTACTCATCTAGGGAGGGGTTCATCACGAATACCTTACTGTACTTATCAGTCCCAAAGCCATATTCAAAACATTTATCGCCTCGAGGCTGCCAGGCTTTTCATTGTCATCCTCAGGCGAAAGGGACACCTTCTTCTATCCGAATATGTCCAAACCGGCACACATCACCCTGGCGATGTTTTCCAGATTGCTTAGCGTTAGGAACCATTATAGCTGCCTGCCTGGCAGATACAAGTATGGAAATGTACATTTGTGCTCAGGTAACTTTTCAACTGAAAAGTTGTGAGGTCCTGCTGTCATTCGCATTGGGAACTAGTGTACCCGAAGGAGATTTGGGGAAGAGCCAAAGCTAACGGTCCGGAATCCAAGGAGATGCGCATCTATAGGGTAGGTTTTTGTTGATTGGTTTTGAGGGCGTCTAAGGTAAGAGGTACGTAGCTATGTACATGTACATCATATCGTATGCGGGATGTTTTGAACAGATTCTTTATATACCAAAGGAGACAGAGTATGAAGAAGGAAAAATAAAATAAAATAAAATAAAACAAGTTACGCCGACAGGAAGCCGAGATATACGCAGACACTAATGGCGAGGGCAGTGCCCGCGGCACTGGACGGAAAGAGGATTTGAATTTTTTATAGAGCACCCAGCTCTTTCAGTTTGGCGATCATTCCATCAACGTCCTCTACCTTTCCGCCTCCTTGTCGGGCAGGGGGTTCTATTGAAGAATAAGTTAGCTTTATCCAACAGAAAATCCAATGCGCACAATAAACACAATAAACAGAAAGGAGGGACAAAAACACGCTCACATACCCATGACTTTCAAAGTCTTCAACCTCTTTGTATCCTCAATCTCAAAGTCTGCTAACGTCTTCTTCTCCAACGGTTTCCTCTTCGCCTTCATAATGTTCGGCAAACTAGCATAGCGGGGCTCATTCAACCGTAGATCCGTCGTAATAACCATGGGCAACTTGGCCTTGAGCGTCTCCACGCCACCGTCCACCTCCCTGGTGACCTCCACGTTACCCGCATCATCCTTTACAACAACCTTACTCGCCTGCGTCGCTTGTGACCAACCCAGGAGGCCAGCCAGCATCTGGCCCGTCTGCCCCTGGTCACCATCAATAGCCTGTTTGCCTAGCAGCACCATGTTGATATTTTCCTTCAGGACCACGTTCTTCAGCAGCTTAGCCACGGTCAACGGTTCTAAGCCCGCCTGGTCTGGTTTCTCGGGCACGTCGACGAGGATTGATCGATCAGCTCCCATAGCCATAGCGGTGCGAAGGGTGTCGGCGCATTTAGGCCCGCCGGCAGAGATAGCCAGGATGTCGGAGACAGACAAGGGGCCTTTGCGTTCGCGTAGGCGGACGGCTTCTTCTATGGAGAGCTCATCGAATGGGTTGAGGGAGTGCTTGACGCCGGCCGTTTCGACGCCTGTTTGGGCTTTGTTGATGCGGGGTTTTATCTATACGTGTTAAATTGGGGCGAGTTAGTGGTACAGCCAGCATTGGATAGAGCCTATGAGTATCTGTGTCTCTGGGGGGACGCTGTGGTAGACCGCAGCTCAATTGAAATAAAGAGGCGACAGGAACACATGAAGCAGAGAAAGATTTTCCCCAATTGTAGTATTGTGCAAGGCACCAAGGTAGGGAACGGGCTGAGGAGAGGTAAAACCACGTACCGCGAAGTCAATAACCCTCTTCACGGGCACCAAAATCCGGAGAGCATTCGCGGCCATTATAGAAAGCTGTAAACGTAAACCGACAGCTCAGAGGGCCTGATTCGTCGATAAATGGTCCTTGTCAACTCGAGTTGGTAAAACAACGGCTGAAGCTCTGTGGTGGTGGCTACGAGTGTTGGTGTTGCACGTTTTGAGGTCTGTGTAGTGGCTCGAAAACGTCGATGTTGTCGGCGTTGCTGAACTTCCGAATCTACCCTCACCCAAATCGCCGCACTCGGAACCTTCTCGGCAACCGAGGTTGCCCGACAAACCGGATATCCACGTCACATGACTTTGAGCTTCCCCTTTTCTATCTGTTCCAAGCTTGCTGTTCAGCCTGATATTGTTCTCAACTATAGAGCATACAGCGATGCATTTGAACCATACCCAGCTATCCAGATGAGAGTTAGTTTCATGTTGATGAATAGATAAGGTTGTTTAAGGGATTGATGTCCGTTGGTTTGAGACATCCTATCAATACTAGGGCATCGTCCATCCAACTTCACGGGGATGTAAAGGATGAACGATAAATTTGGAAATTCTGGGTGATATACTAGCCACTCCCGCTTTCATTGTTCTGTCTAGTTGCTTTTGCGAACCTGACTATTGTACTGCGGGCCCGTCGACAAATTATTCCATCCGCTCACTATATACGTTGGCCCAAAAAACTGGATATCACAATTATCGAGGTCTATCTGATTGCATTACATTATCTATAGATCAGGCTCCTTTCTCTGGCCTTGCTTTAACCCGCTACATCTCACCAAGTCTCTTGTTTATACCGCCCCATCTTCTCCATATCCATCAAATACTTCTCTGCCTCCTCTCGACTATACCCCTTCCCTTCACCGTAATCACTTTCACTCTTCCCAAACTCCTGAAAACCTTCAATAAGAGCCTCCCTAATCGCCTGAGGCATTTTACCTGACGACCCACAAATATATACTGTGCCACCCAAATCATGCAATATCCTAAAAAACAACCCCGCATGCTCACGGATGCGGTCCTGCACGTATATTTTCTGTTTCTGGTCCCTTGAAAACGCCGTCAATACTGTGAGATCAAGCACCTTTTTCAACTCCTCCCATTCCTCTTCGAAAAAGAAATCTGCTCTCCTATTCCGCCCGCCATACAGCAGGATAATAGGACCCAAAGGCACAGGCACGTTAAGGCCATGCTTTTGTCGAAAGGTAGTCGCCATGGCCGCTTTTTCCCATAGCATTGAGCGTAGTGGTGCAACCCCTGTTCCAGGCCCGATCAGTACTGTAGGCTCCAAGAGCTGTCTCATTGAAGAATTGAGTCCTCCTTTTTGCACTTGCACCTTTAACGTGCTACCCGGTCGAAGCACTGCGAGGTAGCGCGTACACACGCCCTCACGCGTCTTTTTGATTACTGTTTGGTATTTGACGATGGCGACGAGGAGATCAACGCGGGTTCCAGTACCGGGAGCATTTCTACCGGGTAAACTTGCAGGGCTTTTCAGTTTCCCACCGCTGGCGAGGCTGAATTGCCGTCCGCGGAGAACAGGGAATACAGTACAAACGTGCTGCCAAGGGATCTTCACAGATTCAAATTCGTGCAGAACTTCGAGGATTGACCGACGGGGTCGCGAGGTGTAGTCGTAAAACTCGTCTATGTATTCTGGATTGGTAAATTCTAGGAGTCGCTCTCTATGCATGGTGTCATTAGTGAAGTGGGCAATGTTAGAAAAGAAGGACCGCCGTGGTATTGCCATTATGTCTAAATAGTCCGTGAGTAGGTTTCTGAGGGTGAAGCCAGGCGAATTCAGTAGAAATGGGATCTCGGGAGAGGATATGTTAGAGGCTGAAACATATTTAGCGTTGGGAACAAAACGTAGGGGCATGTCGGCGTCATTTTCCCAGCCCATCATGGATATCAGTGAGTTCACATCAACGGCGAAATTCCGGGGCGTTATGTAGAGGATATCGCCTGGTACATATCGAATGGACTCGGGAATCGTTAGAATAAGGTGTCGGACATCTTGCCAGTGGGTTTGTGGTGTGAGCCGATCGTTCACTGCTAGTGTCGCAGAAACTGTATTCGGAATGGGCCTTGGGTCATGAGAAAAGTTCGAAGGGATGCTGACATCTCCTAATTGTCCTCCAGGTCGGGCTTTTGCTAGCGCTACGCCAGGATAGGTAGTGGTGCCTTCCATTGGACTCGAGTCTCGGTGTGTGAGCACCCATTTTGGTGGTAACTGGACGTCATCGGGGATGGGGTATTGGTCAGGCGCCAGCGGAAATTTGTCCAGTAGATGCTTTCGTAAGTCCAGCGACCACGGAACGAAGGTCCCCTCGAGGCTAAGATTACCCGTTAGTAGGGAAAGCCAAAGTTGAGAGTCATCATGAAATGTGTACCCCTCTGGATGTTGTTCATCTGCTTCACCGCATGGGTAGAGTTCATTTGCACCAAGCTGCAATAATCTCTTGTAAAGTTTCCGAGACGCCCAGTTGAACCTAAGCCCCGCACCAGAACGGTTAGTAATTTGATACGTGTATACTGAGCAATCCGTAGTCCTACTTTGGGTACGAACTATCCCCCAAACCAAACAGTGCAAAGTTCACACAACAGAGGAACGTTGGCGGAAGCTTCTTTAACAGCAATGACTTCCAGAAAACGCGAGCGTTGGCAGGGAAATCGCCCTGCCCAGTGGTCGAGACCGCGAATACCGCCACGTCATATTCGTTAAGAGATTCCTGCATTAAATGTGAGCTTCAATTCCGCCAAATTCCGGTATGCACCCTTTTCGCACCGCTTTAATCGCGTTTAGTTCGCAAACATGGGCCGAAAAGTGCAGCCTCTCCGTGAGGCGCCCAAGTTCATCAGCAACGTCTTGGGAATTTCCAGTTTCTGAACCATACAAAATTATAGCAGTTCTAACGGAGGCATGTTCCGAGTTGTTGAAGTTGGCGCTAGCCATTGAATCTGCATCGCGGGGTCGATCTGATAATGGATTTGATTTGAGGTTGGTGATTCTTAGTAGGTTAATTACCGAGAAAAATAGTTAGCTAGGGTTGGCGATGAGGTCATCGCCAGAAAGTTTATTTCAATCGCAAGTTGGCTCGCAGCAATCAGATCTGAAAATATATACTAGTATGTAGTCTGAGGTGGGAAACAGGTCATTCAATTTTTCCTTCCAGAGAGGAATTTACGTACCTGAAGGACCATGTTTCTTGATGATTAACTTAGCCGTGACTGCTGAAGAATAGGTGGTTTTGATAGCCCCTTGTATATCTGTGCACTATTCCTATGGTATGGGCAAAAGCTGGATAGAATAGGCACTGTGCTACGACTAGTATAAAGCATCGAAAATCTACTTAGGTAATATGCTGCATACTGCATATTCTTTGCAGAAATACCAGAACTATTCTGCAGATTGTGGAAGTCAAAAATGAATTATCCAAACTGGTAACAATGATCGAGCCTGGTCGATTCCATCTCATATAAAAACTACTAAACCCAACATAATCAACTAAATTCCATGAAAATGGGTATCAAATATCAAGAAAATAGAAAAGAGACAACTAGAAAAAGGAGAACCATCATCCATGGCCAGGGGGGGGGAACAAGCACTTATTAATACGTATCGTTATCACCCTCCCCTCCCCCCGCATCATATCCATCCCCATCATCATCCCCACCATCGAAATATTGTTCCGCATTATAATCCCCGCCCATATCTTCCTCATCATCCTCGAAATCATCATCCACAATTTCCTCTTCGCCTTCATCTTCATCCTCATCCAACATATCCTCACCCCCTCCTCCGGCCCTCCGTTTCCGTTTCTCACCTGTCTCGGATCCTTCGTCATCCTCTTCACCACCAGCTTCTCTTCTTTTCCGGGATGGGCCGACTTCTTCATCATCGTCTTCCTCTTCATCTTCAAAGCCGCGTTTTTGTCCCCCTCGTAGAAGCGAGCCAAATCCGTTGGCGCCAGCAGCCCGTAAACCGACGTACTTGGGGTCGAGGGTCGACCAAAGCTCTTTCGGAAAAAAGTTCATAACTGTAAATGCAAAGCACGATACACCAGTGTTTGCATCAGCCTGTGTAGTGACATCGAACCAAAGTACGGAAGAAAATATGGGAAGAGGGGAAGAGGGGAAGCAAAAATTTAAATAGAGGGTATACATACCATACGGCCTTCCCCCAAGTTTCGGCAATGTCCTAGTTTTCTTCAAATACCTTTGCCCATACGTCGCCATGCCCTGGAACGGATTGAACTGCGCTTTTCGAGCAGCCACCAATCCCCCCTTTTGTGACGAAGGCGGCGCGCTCAACACTGTATAATACGGTCCATCATGTATCATATCTCGTAGCCGTCTGTAATAATCGACTTGGCTGCGCTCCTCCTCCGTAAGGGATCTCGCGATGGGTACTGAGTATTTCTGGAAGGAGAATTAGCAACGGGAACCTTGGTTTTTCTTTACTTCATTTTAGCCCGTAAAGTCAAGTTTGAGAAAAATGGCACTAGCAACGAGGAGGTTGAAACAAGTAAAATGACAGAGACTCATTATAACTCACTGGAAACAATGGCGTAGGTGCGGTATCTGGCTCTCCCCCGCCTTCTGTATCCCACGAGAACTCAGCACCGGGTAGCTTTTTGCCTCGGTTTGCGCCGAAACGTGACATATTTTCTTTCCCTTTTTCCCAGCTGTCCCAGTTTCCACTGTCCTTCTCTCTATCTATTCAAGTAAGGTATAAAACGGATATGGTATCAGCGGGCGGAGCGGTGGAGGTTCTTTAGGGAAACGACTTGAATGGCAATCTTACAGTCCGAAATGGAGGTTTATGAGGCGGAGTAAGCTAATATTTATTTTCTCTGGAACATAGTCTTAGTTGAAATACTGCTCTCGACGGACGTTGTATTGGTTTATTTTTTTTTCTTCTTAAACCTTTAGGTGGGTCATGTCAGAAAATAAATATATTGCCGAATCTGACCGCTTTTCAACCAGCTCCATGGTATTTCTAGCTCCTCAAATGGAAGATTTAACTTCTGTGCAGGTTAGTAATTTACACGTTCATTTTCTGTCGATTGCTGTCAAAATACCCAATGTAAATCCCGTAACTTACACCACTAAATTAGTTGGTCATTTTAAACGAACGTTCATTCCTAGGCAAGACGTACTAACTTAACTACTAGTATTTGTTCAGATGAATAGATCATTTGCAGGCCAAGAACAATGGTTTCCTATCTTGTTTTACATGCTTGGCATTTGGGAGAGCTCAATGTGGGTACTCGAAAATCCATAAATGCATATTATTACGACACGCGAGTAAATTCCTCACAACTCCAGCGCATCTACCCGGCTGCCAACTTGGTTCGGCGGACCCCATGGACCCTCTGCAACGCGCCTATTAAGCGTTCGGATAATCTCGTCAAACCCCTCAAAACCACCATCGACCTTCTTCACTTCCGCCTGTAGCGCAACAAGAGCATCGAACTTGGCCGTTGCAACTCTCCAGACAGCGCTTTCCGTGTCCCCAGCCCCACCAGCGACAAAGTTATCATATGTCTGCGGGGCTTTGAAAAGGTATGGCAGGACCTCTGTTAAGGCGGGAGGTACGAAAAGTGCCCACAGTCCAGAGGCAGGGAGCTTGCCTTGTGTTGATGGGCCAAGCCGGGAAATCTGGTCTTCGGCGGGTAATCCGAATCGGCGGTTAGTCAGGGGGGCTGAGCTACTATCATTTGGTGGAATCACAACCCAATTTGCTGTCAGTACCGATTTAATGAACGCGATGGCTGCAAGGGCTGTGTCTTTCATGGCAAGTATATCAGCAGCTGCAACAACGTTTGCCCATAGATCTGGATGCTCATTCAAATATCGAAGATATAGGACACGAGAAGCTGCGGCTTCTGCTCGGGGGCTTGTTGGGTTTTGATCAAGTGGGTCTGAGGACCCATTGGAGGGGTCGTCAAGAGTTGGCGGTCCTTTGAATATTCGGCCCAGAGCATCCAGCGCGTGATTGTTGACAGGCTTAGAGGGTATCGACTGTACTGGGTTGATCCACCTGTTTCCCGCCTCCACGAGCATTACTCGGGGCAAAGAAGCAAGAATGTCAAGATCGCTAGTCGGAACTGGACCCTGCGCCCATTTAACAGGTTCGAAGTCTAAAGCATCCGATATTCGCGAAAGAATCTTATCCAGAAAAGGTTGCGGCTGCTGGAGTAGATGATTTGGGTATAGTATTGCATACTGAGAAATATAACCCATAACCGGCCCAGAGAGAATCGGTGCGAATGCAGGGTCAAGGATCGAGGGGTCCAAATAGTAGTTCATTATCTTGGCGTGGAGGCCACAAGAAGTTAGGTATTCGAGGGACGGTGAAGAAAATAGGGGGGATGAATGACACTGGACTCTAGCACGTTGACGGAGGCCTGGAGCTCCAATTAGAAGCAGCTCACGGAGAAAATGGATATGTGTCATGTGCAATAGTATATCGTCCGGATCAACCATTTGGGAGGCCGCAAAGCTCAACAAGCTAGAGCTTCGAAATTTAGATTCGATGTCAGGGAAATGCGATGCCGCGATAGCATGCCAATCCAGGGATCCAGCCTTAATAACTAAATCCATCAGTCTGCCCTGAGCTACTGACTTGTCTCGTCTGCTTATGCGTCCAGGGGATTCTGCGCTGTCATTGCTGCAGATGGAGAAGAGACGTTCGTAAACGTCTCTATCATTGAATATTCTCCTCCACATCAGTCCCTGGCCCCCTATCTTATTTTTCTTTTCCCCATTTACTAAAATATCGCTTTCGTAGTCGTGAGCATAGTCGACTTCTAGGAGAGCCCATAAAACATCAAAAGCAGCCTGCGAAACCGCTGTTTCCGAGATCGTAAGCCATAGTTCCACTAGGGCGATCACGAGAGCCGGGTTCCCAGAAATACTCGCTGCATCAGCGCTTGAATTACTGGCCTTTCCTAACAGAGATAAAGTAAGGAGATTGACTGGGGGAGAGGGGGCCTTTATCCCAGCAAGTAAATTTAAGGGTGGGTCAATGGATTGGAGTTGGGTGAAAGTAAGGTATGAAGCGGCTTTGGTGGCTAAGCTTGTTAAAGGAGACAGGTCTTCTTGCAATATAGGGAGAACCTGTGAGACCTGAGTGAGAATAGTAGAGAAAACGCTCTGGTTGGTATTGGCGATGAGTTCAGCTGTGAGCTTGTCCAGAGCGGCGGCATCTAGCGGGGTGGATGGATCCTGGATGACCTGGTCGAGATGGTCCTTCACAACGTTAAAAGAAGGAGGAGTCTCCATGGTTTCCTCTTGACCCCGTAGACACGATGCAAAGGCGTCCAAGACGAAACCTAGGCTGGTCCTCGCTCGCGAATGATGTAAGTTGTCTGGTGCTGTCCCCAGGTCGTCCTGGATGGGGATGACCCGATGATCTGGGCCAAATGTTGCCCCACATGCAAACAGAGCAAACAAACCAAACAGATCAATCAGCTCTAGTATGTTGGCTAGAGCTTCATCAGCGACTTAACTACCCCATAGTATTGTATATGCAGAAGCAAACCTGCGCCGAACAGCTACTACATAAAAACTGACGGTAAATACCCACAATTACACAGTCAATTTCTGATTCTTTTTGAAATCGGAGGGCAACTCAACAAGGGCTCCCGAACTATGGCGGAGTCTAATCCCCTAATTTCCCTGAAGTCATCTGACTCTGGCCTCCAAATCCTACTCCATCCCCTCGTCCTCCTCAATATCTCAGATCACGTCACTAGGCACATTGCAAGACAGCAAAGGGGACCAATTGCCGGGGCACTAATAGGACAGCAAAAGGGTCGGACTATTAGCCTCGAGCATGTATTTGAATGCAATGTCGTAACCGCCTCAAACGGAGACCGTACGCTACACGAGTCATGGTTTGAAGAGAGACTACAACAATGTCCGGCCCCACTCTACACCTAATCGTTTTTCAAGCAGTGTTACTGACTCGTATGCCTTTCCCTATAGTTAGAGATGTGCATAAAGAGCCTCCGTTAGATCTTGTTGGATGGTTCACCCTCACCCCACCTACTGGACCAACCGCTGCCCAGTTACCCATACACCAACATATTCTCCAGAAGTATAACGAGACAGCAGTACTACTTGCGTTTGATCCTTCCGGACTTGAAAACAACACTTCTCACACTACAGGAAAACTTCCTCTCGCCATTTACGAGTCGACATACGAAGAAGACAACAATGTGGCTGATGGAGATAAATCGATGCAGGTCGATGGACAGCAGCCGAGCTTGGCACTACGGTTCCGAGAACTGCCGTATTCTGTAGAGACTGGGGAGGCGGAAATGATCAGCGTCGATTTTGTTGCAAGAGGTGGAGGCAATGCCACTGCTATTCAAGCGAAGGATGCCACTCCAAAACCCCAGACAGGTGACAAGAAGAAACCTGCCGCCAGTGAGAAGGGGAAAGGTACCGGGAAAAGCCAGGGAAAACCTCCTGCTGCAGATGAAGTTTCTGCGCTCTCTAAGGAAGACGAGGACCGTAAGTAGATGACCTCAAGATATACTAAGGAAAATACCCATGAATACGAATTAACCTGCCATATAATAGTAATCGCCAATCTCAACACCCGTCTCACCGCCGTCAAAACCCTCGAGTCACGCCTGCACCTCATAAAGGGCTATCTCTCCAGCATCTCCTCCCAACAACCAGACAACCAAATACAATCCACATCAACCTCTTCCCCGCTGATCTCCCACTCCCTCCTGCGCAATATCCACTCCCTAATGTCCCACCTATCTCTCCTAACCCCGCAACAATCAGATACATTCTCTACCGAATCCCTTGCGCAAGCCAACGATGTTGCTTTAGTCGCATTACTCGGTCAGCTAGGCCAGAGCGCGCAGGGCATGCGCGAGTTGGGTAAAAAGTTCGCGGTTGTTGATACGGCGCGGCAATATGCTGAATCGAAGAAGGCAGTGGGTGGCATGCATACGAGGATGGATGATGAGTTGTACCTTCGATAGGCGATTGGTAGAAATTGGTTAACTTCTATGGAAAGAGGCACGACAAAGTGCATGTATTGTACATGTACAGTACATACAACGTGTTCATATGTTGCTTTAATGACGCCGGGATGTCCATTTCCATTTTCTTTTTTAGATTTTTTTGTGCGAGCCCCAACAGCAAATTTGATGATGTTGTTTACGTGCCATTGGCGATCTGTAGATATCTTTGGTGAAATATCAATCGTTTGGTAATGTCTTTGAGTGGCTTTTTATAGGTATCAAATGTAGTGGTTGCTCGGCACGAATCTCCTCAATATTACAGATGGTTGAGGTAAAGCAAGAGATTCAATCAAAAACGCTTCAAAATTTTTTTTAACTCTGTTGGAATTTGGTTCCACATTCCATTTTCGTCCAGCCTTACCAGGAAAATAGGAAAAAAGGGCGGAAAAAAAAGAAGAAGAGGAAAGGATAGAAAAGGGAACAAAATAAACTCCTTGGCGCAAAGAAAAATATAGAGCTCAAATGCCGCATGCCAGCCGCCGTAATGATTTTTTTCATGTTGAGGCTCGCCGATCAAAGAATAGCCGGGGGGAGCGATTGTGACAAGTGATCAATAGAAAAAAGGGGAAAGAAAAAGTAATACATCAGGGAAGTAAAGATCGTTATACAAATGTGAAGTGACAACACATCACAATAAGTGTATTTTTACGCGCGGGGAGAAATGTATGAAGGGGAATTAAAAATAATAACCAAACTGCCAATGCCCCTGTAGCCTTGACCCAAACCAATCCATATCTAGTTGCAGTCGAATGAGACAGAGGGAACACATTTCAAAACCTGTGAGGAAGTGGAAGACAAGGAACATAAGAAAAGGTGTAAAACAGGAAGTAAACACCCATGAATGGAAAGAAGTTAGAGTACAGGCAGGGAGATGGTTGGATGGAGGGTTGCTGATCCATTATCTTTTGCTGGAAAACCCTTTGCTCCTCTTGTTCAAAATCAACCATCTATCGCCGCCAACTATCTCTGAAGTCTCCACGGTCCCTGAACCGAGCACCCCTGCCGCCTCTCCGTCGTCCACGACTTCCATACTCCGGACCCTTGTCCACGAAAAAATCCGTGTCTTCAAAGGTGTATTTGTGCATTTCATCGCCTCCGCGTCGAGGTTTAGGCCCAGCGCGGTAAAGGTCGGCAAATCGCTCAAGCCGCTTCCCCGATATCTCTTGAGCGACAGGCTGATAGTATAGTTTCGGCTTCGCAGAAGTGGATAGAAATCTGTCATCAAGAGCCTTGAAACCTTCACCTCCATACCGCGTGGGCGCGGCGGGTGGTGCAGCAGGTTGGCTGTCTCGACGCATGGGACCGTGCGTTGCGCGGGGACCCAACGGCGGCTCCCGACCTAGGTTTTGATTGGGATCGCGATTATTGCGGGCAGGAATTTGGTTTGTTGGACCGGCTTCCTGGAGAGAAGCTGTAACACCCTGGTCAGTCTCATCAAAGACCACTTCCCAGCGCGGTGCGCCTCTCGCACCACTGCCGGAATCCTGCTCAATCGCAATCCATTCTTTGACTTTCTCTTCTGGGACGAAATCTACCCAGAGCGGCTTCCGCGTTCGCTCATCTGGCCAAATCGTTCCATGGAGTGCCGAACGCACCCTAGAGGCTGCGGAAACATTCGTAAACGTAACAAAGGAATGTGTTTTAATGGAATCCAAAAAGAAATCGAGAATGATATCAGGGTCCACGGATGACGCCGGCGGAGTTGCAAGGGTCACAAGGTGCTTTTTGAGACTGGCTGGCTGTAAAGGTCGCATGAAATTCCGTATATACAAAGATGTTGTTGCTGGATGGAGGGCTGGTGACACTATACGGTCCGCATCGCCTTCACCAGCCAACCCCTTGGGCGAAAGGGAGAGCGCCCGGCCACCATTTGCGACTGGGAACAAGCTTTTGAAACGTGCATCGCCAGATGTGTGCTTGCTAACGTGTGGCTCTTCTGGCTTCTCGACTCCGGGTTCAACCCGGGGTACCGAAGGGCCGTCGGTGGCGTGGTCACCTTTCTTGTGTGCCTCCTGTATGGCAGTAGGTTTGGGTTGGGGTGTCGGTTCCGGCTCCTGGAGCCCTCTTTCAGTCTTTTCCGGGCCCGTTCCTTCCATCTCAGTGTCGTCAGGTGCAGCAGCATCGGGAATCGGCGTTGCAGCAATATTTGCCGACGGCACAATTGTCTCTGCTGGGACATCGTCTTTCAATACCGCCCGCGGAAGTCCATCCTCAGCTTTAGCCCTCTTCAAAGCCGCAGTTTTAGGAGAAGGGGGTGGACTCTGGCTTCGCCGTTTTCTTTTTCTGGAGTCATCTATGGATTCCTCTCTCGAGCCGATTCTCTCCTCGGCAGGCGACACGGTTGCAGATTCTGGTTCCTGAGGAGTTGAGGGAACAGATGGAACGGTCATGATCTTTGCTGGCTCCTGCACGACTTCCTGCGACTGTGTTGGCTCTTCTATCTTGGGCTCCTGAATATGTTCCTTTGCCTGGGCTGACGAGTCTTGAGTAATCGCCACTGATAGATCGACGTCTGTGCCTGCTCCCTTATCCTTCGTAACGACATTTTCAGTCGGGCCACGCGACAGCGATTCTGGTACCCCTGCGACAGGTAGATCATTCAATTCAGCAGAGGCCGGGCCCGGTTCCGGTGCGCCAGGCAGCTTTTGGTCGCTAGCGCCCACACGTTGGCTTAACCGTTCAGGTACCTCCGGCGGGTGTGCTTCGGGGACATTGCTTGGTGGAGGGGCTTCTGCGGAAGGCTCAGGTTGCGCTTCAGAGTCTGCCTGGAGTAGTCGATCAATGAAATTTTGCTTGACCCTGAGGCCGGTCTGAGGAATGCCGCGTCGCTTCAGCTCGGCCTTCAAATCGGTAACCTTCCAACTTGAGTAGTCCGTCATCGTGACGAGTTGTGAACAAGAGATAGTGTCGAGATTGTACGTAATTAAAAGGTATGTGACGTTTTCGCAGCATATTAAATCGAACGATAAACGGTTAACGGGCCATGGCTGGTAACTCGAGAGTATCCAGCGCGTGTTGTTGCAACCAGGTCTGTCGTTGGTGATGATGGCGAGAAGAAGACATTACGGCCGGGGAAATTTACTGGAATAGGCCAAGGAGTGATTTTGGGATGATGTAATCAAGGAATCTCTGACGCTAGTGCCACACTGGGAATAGTGGCTATTGCCCGGTGCTGTGATTTTAAGCCGCACCTTATAAATGTCTCAGGAGAAAATGTTCTGACGCCCCCTTGAAACGGAGTTTATAAGGATTTCATTCATCCATCGTACTATTACAGGATATTTCATTTACTCTAAGTTCTAAGATGAGGGACGATAAAACCAGCAAAACAAAACAACGCCGGCGCTAATCAATCGCTCAGTTACAAAATGAAAAAAAAAATTGCTGCCAAAGAACACCTTCCGACGATCAAATACCTAACCCCCAGCACATCATGAGGGGAGAGAGACTGCGCTAATACCCATAGACAGATGCTTTATTGGACAGAAACGTTCAAGGGCGAATTGTCCCGTCAGTCCTGGATGTGCAATCCAACCCTGGCAATTGTGCTGAACCAAGAGGAGTAGCCGTCAAGGGAGGTGGAAATAGTGGTTGATTCTCCTCCGTCCTTGTCATATCGACTCTCAAAGATGATGAGCGATTTCGATGGCTTGGTAATCCCGCTGGCGCCATGACCTGTTTCACAGGAATCGTGTTATACGGACTGGAGCCTGTTGGTTCTCCTTTACTTGTGCCATCAACTGTAAGGTCGCTTCGTTGGCTCTGTGCTATGGGCTCCTCGACTTTTCCGTGATTTCGGCAGGAATCTATCCGGGCCTTTATTTCATTTTGTCCCCTTATGGCGTTCTCAGATCCCCGCATCTTGCCGCTTTCGACTTTGTTCTCTTCCTCATCTTTATATTCCGCTGAAGGCCAACTCGGTCTTAAGAAACCTGGTGGTGGTATGGGCTTACGCCCCGTGCGACCAACGATCAGTGCTTCCTCTCCTGGAGTTAAAAAAATACCGTCTGGTAAGAGAGCTGATCGTCTATGTTTGTGGGAGTGCGGGTGTTCTGTCCAACTCATCACCGACGGCTCCGCAAAGTGCTGAGCGAAGGAACTGGGGAAGCTAGGAATTCGACTTTGAGATTATAGTGAGAAATGAAGTGGCTCTGTGTCTTGAGGAGAATAACAAACAGAAAAAGAAAAAAAAAAATTCCGTGAAAAGTTGAATTCTAGTTTTAATTTTCAACCCTTTTTATTCAGTTCCTTACCTCCAAGATCTGAACCAATGGATATAAAGAGCCAATGACGTCGCGCACGTGCACGTCATATCAGATTCCATGGTTCCCAAGAAAGCAACTCACTGGTGGCCTACTAGGCCACATCACACGAGCAGGAATAAAACTCGACGGCGGCAAACACCCAATACAGATAGGCTTTCCTGGCGACAAGAAGGTAAAACAAATACTGCTAGCGAAATGTTTCAAGGTATCAAAATCCAAAACATAATATAATACGAACACTAGTGGCTGCAAACACTTAATTTTGTCAACAATGTCATGTGGCTGGGATACGCCATCGGTCGTATGTGGGTTGATTCTTCTTCAACATCCAAGTCATGTTACGAGAGGAAGAGGGCGAGGCTTTTTGCAGGCTTCTATCCTGATGGCAAATTTACTTTTCCCCCACAATCCTCCTGATATATCTCTGGAAGCCATAGGCAAACGGTATAGGAATTTGCACCTCGATGAGCTTAGATCTCGAGAGTGCTCAGATTCATCTTCTCTCGCTTTTGACAGAGGAGAGAATTATCCAACACCAAAGATCCTTGGGCCGTCGAAGGCTGGACTCTATGTTGAGCGTGATCATCATTTATCAATTCCTAAGAGAGATGGTCAATGCTAGAGTGGGTCAATGCTAGAGTGGGATTCGACTCCGGTTACTCAAGTCGCGCACTTCAACTGAGATCCTTGCCAATTTGGAACCTCGTTGCCATGTTTATATTGCTTCACTTACGTTCCTGCATCGAAAACTGCCACACAAAACAGGTGGAACACATTAAGGGCTAGGCACCTTTTCAAAAGCTTACTTTTGTGATCCCAATAGGCGCATTTGCCATGGTCATGGCCCATGGCATGACGTTGTCACTCTCGTACTTTCTTGATTAATATCGCAGCGCAGCCCACTATCTGTGCTGTCTCTTGTACATCTCTTGGCGCCATTGATTTGCCATTGTTGGTTGTGTCCTTCCTAATAATAAGGACAGTGCGGGATATTTCCACAGTGTTGCCTTCCGTTCCCTTGAGAAGCCGGCGGCAAAAACTGGTCACAATACCCGATTTGTTCTCTCTCTCAATCTCTTTCATTTTTTCTTCTCCCTAATGGACATTTTCTCGCCGCAGGGCACCAGTGTCCCAACACGGGGTATGAGATAAGCATCTTTCCCCGATAAGCTGATAGTCTGAAGCTGTATCGCAATAGTTGGCCAGGCTATCACGAACTGGCAAAGTAGTACCAAACCGTTACCGCGTTTTTTGTTGAGAGTTAGTCTGGTCTCCCTATCTTTCCTACTTGCAATGATGGCTGGGGAAAGACGTAACTCGCGCCGTAGGGTTTATATGTGGACTCATGTTTATATGTACGTATTTTCTTTCCTTTCCTGCCAATCAATATCATAAAACTTCACGCTCAGGAGGGCTTTATTTATTCCAAGCCACTTCAACAGCCTCTCCGTAAGCTCTTGACCGGACTGGTCCTCACCAAAACGCCTTTCTCATACGTTTACCTCTTCATTCTGCTTGCATATTCTTTATTTGGTTTGTTATTTTCTCTCATTTAAACAATACTAGCTAACTACAACACTGCCTTCAATAGTAGCATTACACAGAGTAATATGACATTTAATAATCCATGAGATAAAAGGTCAAGAAGTGAGGACTTCACCCATTTGTATCATGGGGTAACGAAAGGGAAAAAAGAAGAGTAAGAAAGTTTCCAAAGGTTGCAGTAAATATATAACAGCTGGGGTTTGGAGGATTGAAAAGTGTGCTCCGCCTCTTGAAGCAGTTGGCTAGAAGAATAAACTCTTACCAGAGCGAACAGTAATCCTCCAGACACGTGATGGAGTAAGCCCAACCGTTTGCATCGTAGGACTCTGCGCCTCTGAAATGGTTTAACTTAGATTCCTTCCCCGGACCAATGCATGTTGAAATGGCTTTGACCATCATATCAGCACAGAGCTTGTCACTGACTGTGCCAGCTTTTCTGCGAGAATTGACGATTTGGATGGTGACTGGGACAGAAGAGAAGCGAAAGTTTTTCAATGCATTTCTGAACCAGTAACGCTTTCCAGTCCACTCCCGGGGCATTGTAGTAAATTTATGGCCATTAGTCTCACGGCAAAATTTCCGCGCAACATCGTAAATGTTCTTGCCCTTTAGATTTCCCTTCTTGCCAACCTCCTGGACGGGTTGTAGCCCATTGGCTGCCCACTTCCCATAACGGGAGTCAGGGCAAAACACCTTGCGTGAAGCGCGGGGGCTGAGGGTGTGCCCAGTTGCATTGATGGAGGGAATGATTTCGTCGACATCAATTTCTGCTTGTGAAATGGAGGCTTCTGGGTTTGGCAGAGGGCTGGAGACCGGAATGTTAGAAAGAAGAGAGCCGAACAAATGTGAGAAAAAAGGAGAAATAGCACATACTTGGGCAAAGCAACGGTGCTGGTAAGCATCCCAGCAAGGGTGACCAAAGCGAGAGATAGAAACTAAGAAAAAGGATGATCAGCTTTGAGTTGTCGAAAATCTAAGTTATGTATTATTTCCATTATTCACATACCTTCATTGTGACTTTCAATTACTAACAATTTGAAATCTAAAAGAATGAATAGCTGTTTGATCACTTGGTGGGAAAAGAGAGATCAACCACTGCAAGTTTCAAAAGCTGAAGATAAAATTTGAAAAAGTAAAATAAGAAACGAACAATATTGAAGAAACGAAGAAATGAGAGTTGGCCGTCATCCAATTTATGCTATCACATTCCTCTTTCTTTTTTCTCCTTTTATTTTGCATCATCCTGCCCGGCACTAATGATCCTGAATGTTTTTAAACTACAGCCCGCCATTTTCAGATAACAAAAATTAGCATTGGTGGCATTCATTAGTTACTACTAGTATGCTTAGAAAATCTTGTATGAATTTAACTGATTTGAGGGATGATAATACACTGTAGCACTGATCAATACTGCTACTATTCTTTAGCAGAAGTAAAATATACTTTTACACACTGTTCGCATTATCAATAATATAAGGTCCGATTTGATAATTGCAATATGCTTCCAGTTAATCTGTACTCAGTACCAAGATCATATAAAACAAAGCTATCCCTTTTCTCTCTGGCTTATTCTTTTAGACTTGTAGATAGTGATGAAGCATTCCATGCCACGGAGCAGAGCTATATTCTCACTGTCTTGACACGTGCTAAGCTAAATTGAAGGAAGTTATTTCAGGTAGATCTCTGCTCCTTCGCGGCTTGGACATTCAAGTATCCATGTACCCCGAACTTACAGTGTCTTGCCATAAATTTGAAACTTATTCGCTAGTCAGTTTGTCGGTTACTAAACTAGGCCATTTTGACCGCGAAAAAGTTTCAACTTATTGGCGAGGCACCATAGTTGTAGAGTGAGAATGCCAAGGTAACAACTGTAGGCAATACAGAGTGCAGAGCAGCAGGACCTTGAGAAACAACATAAAGATTTTATGTAACTGGGTTGATTCAGAATAAAGATTTCTGAGCATTGTCATGACTGAGGTATGGAGACGGGATAATTATTAACTCTGGAGCTGGAATCAAACCCTACTACAGTTTTGACGCTCCATGTTCCAAAGCTTAGTTGACTCTTCGAACCGCCACACAGCAAGCAGCAGCTGTGTGCAGCCGAGACCACCAACTAGCACCGCACTAGGGCCACAAGTTAGATTACCTTAAATTCTGACAAATGTGCCCTTGGTTTCACAATCCCTCATACGGCGGCGCATCTTTTATCTCTTTTGGATTTAGGTTCGTGCAAAGCCATACACTAGCAGCTCTCGAACTTCTCAATCGTGAGTTAAAGAGTCGCTGAACAGTTTCTCTGCTTAGTGTTCAGCAAAGAGAGTATGCACTTTGAATACGACATACTTGGAATGGCCTGACCCGGAATGCTTGTGAAAAGCTCTTTGGCTTCGCTCAGCTGCTCGCCATCATCCCTCATGTCTACCCCTGATTTCAGCTGCAATAGAACGAACAGTCATTGGAATTGCTACCTAGCGTAGCTCCGCGGTACCGTGCAATCACAAAATGACAAGGGAGTACGGGGCACAATGTTCTGCCTCAAGCATTGAATCTCACTCACTCCTCTACACTTATCATTGACGCGTTGTGTCAAGCTGATGGCAAAGATTTGCATTCAATTTCTGGCTCTCAAAACTATTGGAAAGCTGGTCTAACACCCGAGATTCGAGAAGTAGCTGAAGTTTGTCCCCCGAATGTAAAGATACTCACACTTTATCCTCCGCCCTCAATTGCAGAGAATCAACTACAGGGTTGAGTTTCAGCCCAAATAACACGTCGGCTGCATCGTATGCGCGCTGCACAAGATGCCAAAGAACATCGGCTTTATTTCATATGTTTTATTTTCTGGTACATTTCGAGGCTTGAGTTGCTATCAGGGTGTGCTACGTTTTGTTCTGGTGAATCGTCGTCGTCGTAGCTGAGGTTGTTGTTCTGGTGATGTTGGCCCAAGACATGAAGCTGGCCTTGCCACATTTAACATCAGCTTGTTTGTTCCAGCTTGAAGCTCCCCAAATATGAGCCAACCGTGCAAGCATGAATTATACATTCTTACATACGGTGCCAGTCTAGGTTTTATCCTCGCAATGGGAAATTCTGGCTCCTACCTCCAACATACCCAATAGTGACAATTTGCGTTAAGACGCTGGGTCACGGAAAGCCGCAACCGCCATGGATGCAGGACTTGCGTTAGTCATTGCTACGTGGTTGCTGCCGGAATCACTTCAACCTCCTACATTACATGGACATGGGCGTGGGGCAATGTCCTACTATATTTACTCTCGCATGTCAATGGTCACAAGTGAATTTATAGAGCCAATACTGACAAGCTTACACAGTCTGCCCCCCATTACCAAACCCCTGACGCCGTAACTTGTGACTTCTCATACTTCTAGTGCTTCTCACATTGGTACTACTGTCACTACTGCTATCAGCGCTTTCACTGCTCTGTCCTTGTTCGGCCTCTAGAGTTCCTACACCATTGTAATTGACGTTACCCTACACGCATACTTCATTTTGGTGCTCGCGAATAGCCCCAATGTCCCAGGTTGTATTAGCTGCTATCCCACGTGGCGGAACGACTACAGTTTGCCAGCCAATATCTATCCCGAATTATCGAGAGCATACCTGGCTATTTCTATCATTACATCAAAATATGTATCCGTTTAGCCCAGTGGTTTCCGGATGGATTCCTAACTCTCTCTAGGGGACCAGTACGGATATGAACTAAGCATCCTATGCCAACTGCATCATTAGTATAGTGGTTTACAAGGGATAATTCCAATAGCCACGCAGGAAACATCGTTCCTGATAATCGCGTGGAAGTAGAGCAATAAGTGGGAGGTGAGTTTGGCTAATTGTAAACAGCTTGATCATCATATTGAGGTGCATGTCAATCCAGAAACGTCAAGGCAGTTAGATGGTTAACAAACCTCAGATCTTGTATTTGCCTATCTGGGGCATTAGCAGAGACAAGCCACGAAGTATATTCTGCATCTTTAACACCAGATTATTCCTGTTAATATGTCGATAATAGTTTATTATTGCGGTTTAAGGTGAGATTTTGTAAGTTTGAGGGATATTGGTTTTCTAAACTCTCTACTTTTGTGGGTGCAAGCAGGTTTCTTGCAGGCTCTGGCAGTCCAAAAAGACACAAGGAAAAGAATTCCACTGGAAATTGAAACTGACACCTCGCTTGAGTTGCTCACAACTTTTGGCATCAACGCCCCACCAAAAATTTCATTCCAATTTGTGCAGCAGATTATTTAGTTGAATCTAACCCCGCGGCTAGCTATGACATCCGAAGAGTTTCCCTCAGTTTTCAGAGTAGGGTTGGGTCAAATGAACTCTAAGGTAGTAACAGATAATCAAGTTTACACATCCCTTTATCAGTAGCAAAATACTTACCAGCAATGCCCTATTTAGCCTCTCGACCCAACTTATAATTTCAGCCTCGCAGTCGCTCATATCCGGGATGCAGCGTCCCAAGGCGCTTCTCTCGTGGTCCTGCCAGAGTACCACCTAACAGGCTGGGTGCCCGATGCTCCCAAGTTTGCTTCCCTTGCTTCAACAGCGTGGGATTACATCCTTAAATATCAAGAGACTGCCAAAGAATTGAACATCAACATTGTCCCTGGCACAATCGTCACGACGGACCCAAACTCAACGTCTCCGGAAACGGCAGGTGAAATACCGAGACCTGATATAGATGACTTCACTACTCCCATAGGGGGAGCCCCGTTATTCAACGTTGCGCCTTTTATATCTCACACAGGCGAATTGCTAGGCTTATATACAAAGTCAAACTTATGGCTGCCAGAGCGTGAATATCTGACAGCCCATCCCCCTATTTCTCCGCCGGGGGCTGTTACTGGGAGAAGACCAGCAGCTCGTGAGCCGCACACCAACAGCCGCCACACTGTCATCCAAACGCCCTTGGGTCCAGTGGGAATTTTAACATGTTGGGACCTCGCATTTCCCGAAGCATTCCGTGCTCTGATCCGGCAGGGGGCACGTATGATCATCATACCCAGTTTCTGGTTGAACACCGACATACCAATCGAAGCACGGAAATATAGCGAAGACACCGAATCTACATTTCTCAAGGCGACACTTGTTTCCCGAGCGTTTGAAAATACCTGCGCCATCGTATTTTGCAACGCCGGGGGTCCAGCGGAAGAAGATTATATCGGTTTGAGCCAGGTGGCACTGCCGTTACTTGGCGTTGTTCCAGGTAGTTTTGAAGGTCCCGAGACTGGAATGCGGATTGTGGAGGTCGATATGAATACTGTGAACATTGCTGAGAAGGCTTATGGGGTTAGAGCAGATATTGCGAATCCTGGTTGGCATTATATGGACCATTCCGTTATGTCATGACTAAATGGAATATCCGAACCACCAACAATTCTGCATACAAGATTCTCGTTATGCTAGGGCTGGATTGAACAATATAGCTGAAAAATATATGCTTATTATCTCTACATGGCGCTGCAATATCATGCCCATATTCCCAGCACACTGCAAAGTCTATATCGGCTATATCGGGAAAGTAGGCATCTGAGACAAAATTTATCCATTTCGGGGTGCTGTCTGCGTGTTATCATGAAGCCGTAGTAAATATGGTATGGTAACAATTATTATCGGCCCTCATATTTGTCATTTTGATGTTTTTACCCTCCTCCTACAACAACTTAGCCATGTAAGCATCTTACGTAGGTACCTGAGCAGGCATATTATTCAACTGGTAGCCCTCTTTCCCACAAAAACACTCTTTTTGAAAGGAAGCTTCTTGACGACAAATACAGTTCCCTTTCATATCCAAATTTTATTACACATATGTCCATAAAGAGGCTGAAAACGGAGCTCCTCGCTTGGCACAGTTCGTCTCCCAAGTCACAGAGGTGGCATTTCCATGGCTGAAGGGCGACGGACTAAGGTAGATTGTTGCCAAAGCATTCTCATTCATATGTGCATTCTCATTCATATGTAAGTACAAATTGAAGTGGTCCTTGAAAGCAACCCCTGCCCATAATCTCTCCGTTTTGAGGGACCTGAATCAACCAGCCAGCCTCCAATTCATTTCCAGATATACGCAGAACAAGGCTTTCTGGGAAAACCTGTGAGTATCCGCTACCACCATAGACACATATCAATACTTCAGTACATTGTTTGGGCTTATTGAGCCTAGAACCCCCGCGAATCGCTTGCCGTCATCAGGCCAAGTCAATGCTTTGGCCAGAGAGAAAGGTCTTGACGCTAGCATTTGAGACCAGGTTAAGCCAATAATGATTCAGTTGTCGTTCCCCTACCAGCTGACTGTTCAGGTATCTCGAGCTTAGTGCAAAGCCCTCAACACATGTACCCCGCTACCAACTTTCCCCCGCGAAACGCCACCCAATCCATACCCAATCGATGTCCAAATTCCCCAGGCTTCTAGGCATCCGAGCTTTCCACACGGTGGTGTTTTTTGCGCCTCAGGGTGTTGGCACTTTCGCTTCCCACAAATAGTGATCTCCTGTGCAGCACTCTCCGCGTTAGTGCCCTCTTGTTAGCTCAAGTGGAGAATTGCCAAGCGGTCGGCTTTTGCCATCTAGGCTTGGACCAAGCCATCTGGAGAGATTGATGGTCATACAGACAAAAATACTGCAGCGCCTTGTAGCACAGCTTGAGTAGGGAGAGATCATACCGCAGATGGCCCTGAACATATTCAGGGGTATTTATCTTGATTAATTAAAACTATTGCTGATAATGTACCGTTTACTCGCCCATAGAATAGAGGATTTATAGAGATCTCGGGAATGAAGAAAGCTTTTTATACAATAACGATTTAATAGATGTATTAATCAATGGTTTATGCTTCGATGATAATAAAACTCATGACATCAATAGAAGATGTTTAAAAAGTAGGAGGCTACTAGCTGCTTCGCTCTCAAATCTCCATTCTATAGAGAGCACTAGCTGCTCATGAGATCTCTATCTCAATCTCTACTATGAAGGAGCTATTATAGTGACAGAGCTTCTCTACAATTGCAAATCTTGATCGAGAAGAAAGAGCATGGGCGATACTTGGCTCCAATGGTATTTTTGAGTGTAAAGCTATGTATCACTAGTTGAGTCTTGGCTGGGTGCAAAATAGTAAAATATCCCAGGTTGGGTTGTTTGCAGATGGTATCAATATCAGCGCTGGACTCATGCAAACTCAATCCGCAATCGAGTCAGCTGCCAGAAAAACACAGAAAATGCACAGTTGCTAACTTTGCCAATTTATCGCTTGCTGCACACGAGACTCGTGACACAATTGGGGATTCTGGCATCACTGCTCAGGGCCAGCCAGCTCCGCCTTCTGTTCGTTCGGCCCAGGGAAATAATCGTGTATGTTTCTGTAATAAGTATACCGGTTTCACAAGACCCAGACTTTCTACACAATGAGTTGTTGATGTAGAAAAAGAGAAGCCGACACACCACAATTCCCATGTTGTGCTCATTCACATGGATCGCCCTTTTTTTCCACACAGACAGAGATTTGTGTCGCCTGACCAACTAACTTTGCCTGAGAGGCGCTTTTTAGTCTTTGGCCCGAGGCAATCGATTGGGTGGCCAAGCTCTGCTGCTGGCCAGGTACTCACTCACCAAGGGAAAAAGCAGCCGAATGCTTGGGGATATGGGGCTTGTCCGACAACCTGGTTGAATGGCCATTCGCCTGTTTCAGCAACATGCAGAAACCAGATCATGGTGCGGGTTCAAAGCGACGGCTCAACAAGGATTTGCCGCTGACAAACCCCACCGAGGCGTGAAATATGGGGCCCGGCGGGCTAAAACGAGATTAACTGGCGCAGTTGGACCTCATGCCCCCGTTGTTGTTGTTGTTGAGGGAAAGTCTTTGCGGTTTTGGGCTGCCACTTACATCTTGCTTGTGCATGGGTCAAATAAGGATAATCTGCAAGTCATTCCATCCCTCCAATTATATTCCACGCTATTCCAAGAACATCTCAACCCGCCCCATCTAAAACATTTTATTGGTGGCATTGGACTCCCGTCAAGGGTCAGATGAAACTGCCGGGGACGACCCTTTGTCCATACAGACGCCATTACTCAATGGTTACGCCGCCCACTCTTCTTAGCAAGCCCCCAGGTTTTTGACCCTTTAAGCAGCCATCCCGCCACTTCCACTCTGCGAACCTCTTTCTCCAGGTTTCAAATGGTCTAACCAAGTTTCCGTCGCACACTTTCCAAATGGACTTTGCTGACGGAATGATCAGTTGATGACTCTCTCTGTGTCAGGTCATACCAAGATGTAACTGAACAGGTTGACTGCTTTTCTGACGTCTTGTTTCTGTTTCGGGAACTGGTCGGGTTTGATACAATAAATATACTTCCTTCACCTCCCATTGTGTGTTCGGCCAAGGAAAGACCTCCCTGAGTCATATCAACAGAGAAAATAATAAAATAAATAATAAATAATTGGCAACTCGACTCGGCCTCCGCTTGAGTTGCTTCGACCGCGACAAACTCGCCAAGTTCAGTGTTAGACAGCATCGTCGACTTCCTGTGCCCATCCCTCATCATGATACGACGACTTTCCACTTTGATCAGTCCCGTAGGTTTTTTTCTTTTTCGTTTTCTTCTCCTCCCTATCGACCTACTATGGGGCACAACTCTATACCCGACTATTTCTACCTTGCAGACTCCCCTTATTAACATACCGTAGAAGCGAGCCCCACAGAGAACTCGCGAAAATGTAGAGGAGAGGAGCTGGTATTATGATGTCGACAATGTGGTTGCCAGCTCACGACCATGGTCTCCTTTAGTCGATCGACAGTGCCTGTCCGCTATAACAGAAAGACAGTTACAGAATGCATGCCTGTTTCTCTCTCGGAAAATTGAATTTCCAGACAGATGGAATGAGTATGATACATATGCAGACCTGGCGGATGCTAGCCCCTCAAGCTCCCACTTCCCCGATTTGAAGATCTCATCATTTACAATTCCGGATCATATCGCGTCGGGTGTTGATGGTGACCCCGCTCGTGGTTCAGACGTTTTGTCGCATGAGAATGGCATCTCAGATGCGGAGGACAAACGCGAATTCGGTGTGACCGTAGACTTAAAAGGGAAGCAAAAATTGACCCATGACTACTTCGTGGATGCCTTCGGATCAGAACAATCAGTCACACCGCCTGCTGCAGAAGAGGCTAGCAAGTGTTCACCATCCATAGAAGAATCAAAATGCCGGAGTCATTTCCGTAATGAACAAAAGCCTTTACATGAAACTTTCACCAACCCGCCAGCAGGAAATTGGAAAGATTCGAGGTTCAATAGAAGCAGGAATGCTCCAGATGGTATATCATCCGCAAATGACATGGCGACGGACATTTGGACGATTGAGGAGTGCATGACGAGTGAAATGGAGCAGGGAGATACGAGGCTACCGAGCTCAATTCCACCGCAACCAGTCGATGAAGATACTCGACCTCTAGCTTCCCCAAAAGAACGGAACATGTCACCTACCGAACAGCAGATATTGCAAAACTCTCACCTAGAAGCGTCCGACAGCTTTTCTAGTCCGGTACTGGAAAGTAACCCGTTAGATACTTATCTCAAGTGTCAGACGGAAATTGACGCCAAACAAAAACTCAGAATTGATACCAACCTATCCCCAATCTCTGACGATCACGCTCTTACCCATACACAATCTTGGAGCTCGCGATCCACGGGCGGCAAGATAATAATCGACGCCAATGGGCTGGAGAAAGTGATGACTGCGGACGAAGAAAGGCAACGCCGTTTAGGCCTGCAACGAGCAGTTATGGAAAAAATGTCTGGCGGCCGTAGCGCTACAACACCGATCACAAATAAAGTTGCAACCCTTCACTCAAATCCTCCAACCCAGCCAACGTCGCCAGCTTACGGCGATAGAGCTAGTGCCAAAGGACAATCAAATAAGTCCCCAGATTCCAGGCTAGACGAGCAGACGAAAAATACACTTGTGCGGAAGTTATCCAGACTAACCCTTGGGAAAAAGAAGTCTATCGCAAAAATGACCAATGTGCTTGGCTATAGTGCTGTCGTCGAGGCGAGGTAGCTGCTGAGGAGGGCGTTGTGTCTAGATATGTCCCCGAGGTTTCCTTTTGTTCTCTTCCTTTCTCTATTCCTTTCCTTCTCGCTTCCTCTGGATGAAACCAGGTTGCAAACTCCTTTTTCGCCATGACATTGACAACATGTTATATTTTTTTACTCTTGCACTTATATACCCCCACATTTATTTACTACGATCTGTTTTTTATATTCCTCTTTTTGACAAAGAACGCCTTTCATGGCATTTCCGCTTCTTATCTTGATTTCTGAAATGTATATATATATAGGAATTTTTTAACATTTGGTTTTTTCATAACCCCTTTATTCTGGCATCTACTGTGACAACATATGTTTTCATTTTCATTTTATTGTGGCTGCTTCACATTTTCGCAACTTTGCATGAACATATAGACATATTAGCATGTGGAATTCACGAGGCTCATATAAAGTGCAGCACATAATTTCAACTTCTCTAATATATCGGGCGAATTAGAATTATATATGGTTTTGTCTACCCTTGTACAGCAAGTACATTTATATTTAGAAAGTAGATGTTTTTGAATTTTATATCTAATCAGAACACTGTTTTTATTTGAAAGGCTAGTTCCAGCAGAGGTGGTTGGGAGAGAAAGATTCCGAAAAATTTATTGTGATTTCGCTACTTTCACCCCTACCGAAGCTTTGGGTGTTGACACAGTTAAGGCTAGCTGGTGGGTTTGGGGGATAGGGTGCTACGTACACACCTAAGCTATTCTTTCTCGAATATTAAAACTACCACGCAATACATCCACGTAGGGAGTCAAGGCAAAATGTTGCTGTTAGGGAGGTACCCATCGGGCAGCTTTTCACCCGAATTCTGATACATAAATATCAGAAGCGGTCAAGAAGAAGAATACTAAATATGGAAGGCTAAGAGGGAAGATATATTGTTTAGATGACTAGAGCAGATGGTAATAATTTAAACGGAAAGAAAATGATGCTTTATCTCCGTAGTGCAAGTTACAGGAATAGGGGAAAACACTGACACGCATGCGGATGAGAATAATTAAAGGGAGCAAGCACCATACAACTCAGATCCAACAAACCAACAAACAACAAAAATTTGCTAATGTTCAATACACCCCATTCTAATGCCGCCTGCTATGTCTCCGAGAAAAAGATTTTGGATGGCTTCAATCCCTGAATAGGAGCTGAAAAAGTGACAAAGGGAAGGGCGATAAAAGTATACAAAGGAAAGAAAAAACTGCCGGTTAACGAAATAATACAGTCAGACGCACACTTCAAACATACACAAAATCGATCAATGCCCACGCCTGGGTCTCTTATTTTCACCTCCGTTCCTCGCGGAGCCGGCAGCGCTAGGTCGGTCATCTACGTTGCCGCCAGTGGGTCTTCCGCGTTTCCGTGGCCAAGTGCCTCCTCCTCCATTGCTGTTGCCATTGCCACCAGCATCACCATTACCTCCACGGGCGTTACCCACATCTCTGCGCTCTCGATCACGTTCGCGTTCACGCTCTCGCTCACGGTCACGGTCCCGGTCACGATCTCTATTGC
The DNA here is from genome assembly GCA_002110485.1 of Emergomyces orientalis. Lineage (NCBI taxonomy): Eukaryota > Fungi > Ascomycota > Eurotiomycetes > Onygenales > Ajellomycetaceae > Emergomyces > Emergomyces orientalis. The sequence continues at coordinate 3,434,341 of MOWL01000067.1, forward strand.
GATCGTCGCCTCGACCCCCACTACTCCATCTTCGACCTTCCGGATCGTTTGTTGGTGGAGGAGGCGGCGGTGGCGGCGGCGGCGGCGGAGGGGTAAGGTCAGGTTTACCGCCACGGCTTTGACTCTCCTGGGCACCTGCGTCACGCTCTCGCTTGTCCCTTCGCCTGCTAGCGGAGACTGGCTCTCTGTTTGCGCTCGAGCTCTGTGCGCCTCGTCGTGATGAGGATTCTCGTGAGCCACGAGCTTGGTCCCGACTAATGGCTTCTGTTGCGCGACCTCGATCACGGTCACGATCCCCATCTCGATGGCGTTCTCGAAACTCTTCCCGTTTCGTGATGGGCTTTACGTGGTCTTCTTCGCCTCTACGATTGGCATCGCGCTCGCGGTCTCGATCTCGGTGTTCCCGGTCTTTATCTCTTTCGCGTTCTCTATCACGGTCGCGCTCACGATCTCTTTCCCGATCTCTTTCCCGATCCGGAGTGCGAGTACCGCTCGAGTGGCGAGGAGATCGTCGTGACTCTGTTGCAGCCTCCTCTATAATTTCACTTCTCCGACCGGCTCGACCAGGTCCACGAGATTCTTCCTGTGGCGGCGGCAGTACGGCGTCAGAGCGACTAGGAAATAACTCCGGCCTTTCCATTCCTGAGGGAGGCGCGGAGCCAGAATAAGTATCAGCCTTCCCTCCAACGGGAGTTTGTGGTCGGGTAGATTGAGGCGACGGAGCGTTTAGTGAATTTCCCCCAGCGCGATTCGCACCTCTTCCCCTTATCGAAGTGCCCATCCCCGGTTTATCTGCCGGGCTGCCAAACTGCTGAAGCATATTGTTCAGGCCTGCGAAACGCTTATCTCCCCGGCCTCTCTCCCCTGAAAACGCAGATCCAGGGGGTCCTCGAGTGGTTGGCGAAGGGCCAGAAGGCGGATGGCCACCACTCCGCGGGCCAGAAGGAGGTAAGGCTGTTGTAGGTGAAGATGATTGCGTTCCATCATGTCTGGGAGATTGAATTGCTTTTAGGCGATCAGGATGAATACCAGACGTGTCAATTTTGTCCAGGGAAGCAGGTGCAGAAGACGAGGTGGTCGCAAGTTGCTGGTCTTGGTGGGGAGGATTCCGTGTGGGTGGCCGGTTCGATGGCCCTGTTGGTGGCTGGCGGTGAGATGGTTGGGGTGGAATCGGAAGAGGTTGCGACGGGGGAGGGTTTCTACCACCGCGCTGAGAGGCATTCCTCCTTGGGCCTGACGGGATGTCTTGTGGCCTATCAAACGGCTCGTGCGGGCGTGAGGGAAATCTCGAATCTTGATTTAACCTCCCATACGACGAGTCTGTTGTTGATGATTGATACGTCGATCGCGAGTCTTGGCCATGGCGGTTATCACCAGCTGCGGGATGACTAGCTCTGTCCCCTCTCGGCCCCGTAGGGAGATCCTCTGAACGTGATGGTGGTTGAGAGTTGAAACTTGTAGGTTTCCTCTCATCACGCTCATCTCGTCTATCAGGTCTATTTGGAGGGCGGGAATCGTCAGCTTTTGGAGGGCTCGAGGGTCGAGAGCCACGACTTCTTCTATCGTCCCTTTCAGGTCTGGGAGGTTCATGTCGCTGGAGAGAGGGGGTTTCAGTGTGAGATAGGCGGGAAGGATGGTCTCGATCATGAGACTCAGGAACATTAGTAGGTCGATATTGATGGATATCACCATCTCTGAACGAGCGCTCCGATTCTTGCCGAGCTTGGAAGGCATCTGCTTGGGGCATTCTTCCTCTGCTCATCCTGTCAGACCATTCCTGATCCCTCGGAGGTGGGCGCGGGTCTCTGTAGGTTGGACGCCCAAAGTGATCTTCGGGGGGCCGTAGAGGGAAGTCTCTATCTATCCGAGGGCCTTCAAGCCTATCCCTATCTGCGAGCCTGTCATTTGGTCGACCGTGGCCTCGAGGGTCAGTAGGCAAGGGGTGTTCAAACGGTCTTTCGCGATCCTGTCCACTAAATCGTCCAGTGCGATCGGGATGTCTGTTGTCTCGAGCATCTCTTCGATCTTCGGGCATGTTAGGTGGTCTCATGGCCGTACGGTCATCAGAATGCCTAAAGGGTCGAGGAGGTTCCGGTCGATTTGGGAGGTTGGGTTGGGGGCGGACAGGAGGGCTAGGCTGAGGAGGGTATCGATCGACATCCGGGCGTTTTGGGATGCTCGATGGATGGGAAGTTTCCGAAGGTGGCTTACTAGCTACTCGTGGTGGGGCAGGGGATGATGAGCCACGACCTGAAGTAGGGGTTTGTGCATCTGCTTGAGGGGGCAGATTGGTCAAGGGGGGCTGCGAAGGGGATTGTGGCAAGGCCGTTGTAGGTTCCGCAGGCCTCGCTGGCTGCGTTTCTTGTGTCAGTTCGCGCGTTTTACCCTGCTCCACCCTGTCCGCTTTATTCGGAAGAGCGGGTTCTCCAGTACCAGAGCTATCAGATACCTGCTGGGGTTGGGCATCACGTTTCGTCACTTCTGGTTTGGTGACTGCGTCATTCATTTTCGCCTCCACCATCTTCGCGTCTTCGATCTCGCCATCTTCAACTTCTAATTTTCCAGGCCCTTGGGGACGCGCACCATTTACCCTAAGTTTAATCAGAAAAAGTGTCCCATTTCGTCGAAGGGGGCAAGGTTTTGTATCGACTCACGTGGTTGACGTCCCAGATGGTTTGAAGTCATGGGCTGAAGCATTCAATGGTTTGGGAGTTGTTGACTGGGGCTGCGGCGTGCGTGCTTTCGCCTTGTCACTCGGTAATGATTCGTTCTTTGGCGAATTAGCTCCGCCTTCCATAGTGTTCACAGGTAGACTCACAATCATGAACGCTTGTGGAAGTAACCACTTTTTCTCCCTTCTATTTAAATCTCCAATCAACGAGGCAGCTGGAATTTTGACATCGTCACGTGGATCCATGGTTTTCAGGTTGTTAACGCAAGTGTGCATGTCTCGGCCAATCCAGTTAACGGCAGGGAAATGTTGGACCACGGCCTTCAACACGCTGATGGCATTACGGATATGCATATACTCGCCTCCTGAAAGGCAAGTCTTTAAGCAAGCGCCAAAAATGCGATGCCACTTATAGAAAATTCTGCGGAAGTCTTCATAATCCAAAAATGATTTCGGCTTCCCCTCCTGGTCCACAGCCATAGCAAATCCCGGGAGGTCCCTTTTAGTCCCGTACGCTTCCTTCTCGTACACGGCCTTGTCGGAATGCCATCGGGTTAAATCACGTAGTACCTCGTTGAGGAAACGACCAAAATTGTCAGCTTCCTTAGAAGTGCAATGGAAAATTATAGCAGTCAGCCGCTGCTCGCGGAACAATTGGTCAAGGAACCCCACAGTTCGGAAATTGGGTGTCCCTGATGAATGTAGATACTTGAGCATCTTGAAACTGTAGAAAGCGTCAATGGGGGAGAGGAGTAAGCGAGGTAAGAGACATTGTTCCATGACCGCGATGTTAAGAGCTTCATGTTTCCCTCTCAATCCAACAAACCAGCGGTCCTTTTCTTTCTGTAACCGTGCACGACTTAAACCGTAACATCTGAGATGCGCCTTGTTTTCTGCTAAAATTCGATCGTGGAGGTCGTTAATGTGTTTTTTCTCCTTCTCCTTTTTCAAAGTGCCAGCCACGCTAACATCGGAGCGGTCTTGGGAAATAGCCTGGATCCTTTTCTTAAGGCGTTCGAGTTCCTCTTCGTAAGCTCGTTGTGGAACGTGAATATCATATAGCGAGAGCTGCCAAAAAGTTACAAAGAACGGAAGGCCAACAACTTCCCACGTGCTTTGTGGCATTGCGATTTTGATCTTCTCCATCAGGCCTTCGAGTACCGGATGCCATGGTACATTTTCAGGGCTCGATTTAGCGCGTAGTGGGGTATTGGGAGTATTTGACTGTGCTTCACTCTGGGTATCATTGGATGTAGGAGCAGATTCTTCGGTAGACATGACCACATCTTCAGATGGGTCTTCCCCTTTCACAGCTTCGCCATCATCTGCCATTCCCACATCGCCATCGGGGCTTTTTGAAGCAACAACGGCAGGGATAATAGATTCACTTTCCGTTTTCTTTGCGGCCTCCTCCCGCTTCTTCGCGTCGATTTCCGCAATCTGATGTGCAACACTAGGACGGGTAATCCAGAATGCAACCTCTGGCTGCAATCCAAAGTCGCCAATTAGACTTGCAACGTCCGGCACGAAAGCGTCAAATTCCTCAACCGTGAAATTGCTCCGAAGTAGATCGATATATTGAGTCAAAACACGATGGATCTCGTCAAAGATATTGCCAAGTAATTTTAGCTCGTCATCAGCCTCTGATTCCTTGAATATACAGGTGGCCCGTTCCTGCGCGACGGCTATGAGAAGCTGTCCCGCAAGTTTGGAATCCGCTAGAGACTTCATAAGTCGCCGGGAAGTTATCTTTGATTCGTGGCGCTTGTCAAGAAGCTGTAACATGGTCTGAGACTGTAGTAGTTCACCGCCTGCCATTGCTTGAATTTGGGAATCGTTAAAATTTGTGTCGGTCACAATTCCTGCCATCGAACTTATAAGTTGTTCCAGAATGACGAGATCAGTGGAGTTGTTCTGTCGAAGCTGCTCGCCGACGTATTGGAGGACAGGAACAGGATCCATGATGGTAGAATATCGCTTAAATACCCTACCAACAAAGGATGCAAGGGCGTTGAGCCATCTGCTAGTTAGTAGCCCTCCGTCTTGAACTCGACTCCTTCCCTTCTGCCCAAGAGAGTTGATCAGTGACCAGGTTAGAATGTCGTATCCTAGGTAGGTGAAATATCTCGCACATTCCACCACAACTTCAATGAGATTCTCATATGCTTCGATCTGGTTTATGGCGACGCTGATGACGATTCCCGGATTAGCGTACGCGATTTTGGCCAAGGTTCTAGCCATCGGTTTGATGTTGGTTTTGCTTAATCTTTTAAGAGCGTCCTTCGTTTCTGCCCGTGCTTGATCGAACGCAGATTTGATATCGGGAAGTCGGGATGTTTGACCAGAATACCATTCAGCATAAATGGAATACCTCACTTCTCTCGGGAAGTGGCTCAAAAGCGCAAAAACTTCGTTTACAACTCCGGGGTTCGCTTTCGTTAAGCTCAAAGCGGGGACTAAGAGGCGTTTGCAAAGATCTCGCCATCGCGTACGATTTGAGTCCGACGAATCACTGTGTAGGCTTTCGTTCCCAAGCCTAGCTAATTTCGCCAACAGGGTAGGATCTTGTCCGATTTTAACCCCGGATAGATTTAAAAACGTTCCACAAAGGGCGAATACGTCATCCATTGTCTGGCAAATGGGTATATTATCAGTCCAATCGTCCCAATAAAATCGATAGTCGGTTCCATCGTTGGTATCCTCTTTATCTAGTAATGCCCAGCGAAGGACACGGCGAGGGGGCGCATCAGTCAGACGGATATTTCCCTTTGGAATGCTTGCTTGGTCAGAACTAATGATCTTCTTTTGATCCTTAATGTCATCCCTTGACGACATTGGCCGCGATGAACCGCAGAGTTTGCTCAGAGAATAGTGTATTATACGGTGAATATATTCTGGGAGTTCGGGATACGCATCCAGCAGCCAGGGAAATCGACCAAGGATGTACAGAGATTCCGGTAAGGCACCAATAGCAAGCAGACTCTTCAACAATAGCACCTTTTGGTCAGCCGGTTCCGGTAATGCTTCTTTGTTCTCGTCGACTTTCGGTTGGGCCGGCTTGTCCCCATCTTGATCCTTGGCAGGGGTTGGTGCGCGTGTATCAGCATCTCGAGGTCTAGGACCTGGTATCGGTATCGTGTCGTCACTCAAGGCACCAGCCATCATCAAAGCATTCATTGCTCCAGCACCTGGTCTAGCGGCCAGTTCTCTCTGCTCCTTTTCTTTCATTTTCTCCTCCTTGAGCTCTTCCATAGACTCATCGGGTCGCCAAAGGTGGGGGTAGAGGTCCCGCAAAGATATAAAACCAACTTTGATAAGTAGAGCGGCTAGATATATGAGATTGTCGGGTAGAACGTCAGACGGGTTTCGAGCATTGGAAGAGTAAAACCGTAGCTTGAATCCAAGGAGTTGCGCTGCAACCCTATTTCCCTTTGGTGGGAGGGTTCCCGTTTGCTCGATCCACTTCTGAGTCTCGTTGTCATCATCTGGAGCGATATTCCTGAGTTCGGATATGGATTTTAATTCGTCTGGGCCTAATGACTGGGTTCGGCCTATTTCGAAAAACGCACGGATGCCAACGTCTCGAGCTCTCTCCCAGAAAAGTTGATCTCGTTTCTCATTCACAAGAAGAGTTTCTTCCCGGTCCTCTTCCGTTGTAGACCAGCCGGTAGAACCAGGTAGAGCCCATTTAGGTAAGCCAGATTCCGAAATTACGCCATATCGACGAAGGAAATTTTCGTCTTTCGGCCACCAAGAGCTGACGCGGAGGAACTTAACAAAGAATCGATATTGCTTCACGAGAACTGCTGCGAACACATCTAGCGTAACGTCGAGGACCCTTCCAACATCCATGTCAAATGCTCCAATCATGGCTTTGACCCTTTCAAAAGTATCTTCAACAACTTCGGCAGAGGGGGGCCCATTGTTGCTAGTGGTAAATAATTCTGTTAGCAACTTGGAATATCCTTCCGACTCTTCTCGTAGTAAGTTATAATTTGACTGTCGATAAAGGAGGTTCGTTTGCTTGCGAATACCCATACGAGCAAAGGTGTCACGGATCAGGCCAAGGGACTGTAGTAGAGGGGTTTCGAGCTGCTGTCGCATCAGGGTGGACGAGATGCCTGTCGAAAACACAAAAGTACGAAGGCTAGGATGTGAGGTGTCCGCATCTGTTATAATAGAGAGAGTATCGAGGAAAAGAGAACGTGCATCGAAAGTTGGAATGACAGGGCTGCTAGGTTCAACGACGTCGGTCATTTCATCAGCAGCGACGTCTTCGCCTATAATCTCCTTCACACACGCCCCTCCATCAACAGCAGATATTCGGCCATCAAAAACTGACTGAATAATCTCCTGGAAGACGGATGCGATAACTGCAGAGTCTTCCATCTTCCGAGAGGTGATCCCAACTTCGATGACATGTTTCTTTCCGGTCGACATCCAGCTCTCAATGCACTCCTGTGTAACATAATCGTAGGAATAGGGCGTCGCTTGAGGCTTAGAAACGGATTTAGGTACTGGTGTCGACGGCGTCCTACTCGGCTGAGATGGTTCGGGGGGCTCTCTGGGTGATGGCATGACGGATCTTGATGTTGGGGAGTTTTCTTTTTGATGGGAGCTGTGACTGTCACTCCCTCTCCGCACAGGTGTACCATTCCGATTACCGCCTCTACTTGCTCTTCTGCCTCCCCGGCCACGGCCATCCTGCGAATCCCGACCTTGGCCATGGAACTGGCTTTGTTGTTGCTGCTGGGCCAAATTGAGATTTCCTGGACGATGGGGAGAGGGTCGTGGACTATCGTTTGCCGCATCCCCTGACCACGACCTATCGCCGCGTTTACGCTTCCCACCAGCCTGAGGAGCCATAATGGATTCTTTGGGGCGCGTCGCCGCTCAGGCGAGTAAAATGGCTGCGTCAAGGGAGCGATTCATGGGGCCTTTAACGGTTATGCTGTGAGGAGAGAAATGATTGAGTGAGCGCGAGGTCAGGTAGCAAAGAAGATGAAGGAGGAGCGGGATTACCATCCATGGACTATCCATATGAAATATGAAACAAGGAGGCACACAGGCCTATCACAACTTTCAGTTTCAACGGTGAATCTTGTTTGCGTTTGGGTGAATCGCCCTTTGTCAGTTGGATCCTAGCCGTTTGGTTGTCTGGAGGCTTCTGAATTTGGTTTAGCCACCTGGAAGGAGGACGAGAAGCACCAGTTTTGCGCGCTAAGCGAGTCGGGACAAGCGTGCGTCTAACCAGCCAACCACAGAACTCTCCGGATCGCTGCTGCGTACGTGGTCAGAATTTTAAGAGAATTAACCAAAAACTACCCTCCCCGTAGCATATGATAATGTCATAGGCCTGGCATTTGCGTCGCTCACTGATTTTTGTGTTTTACAACTACATTTGTCCGATGGGGGTTAACAGACGAAGAATAAAAAGAAATCCTACAAGTTAGTATACACAGTGGCATTAAAAACATGGCATTGTACAGTACAAATTGCTCTGCAAGGGACAATTTGAGGCAGAAGTCTGTCAGTTTATATTAACTACATCAAAGGCTGTAAGTGTGGTTGGAATGTTCTTGAGTTGAGCCCCAGGATCTGCATCTGGATCTGGAGGTTGCGATATATGCATGTTACTCGAAGCTTTACCTGTTTGAGTTGAACTGTCCTTTATCAGTGTCAAATAATTTTCCGTTCCTTGCGCACTCCTAGGTGCAGACCGCGTCATAAGTTTTTTATGCAGTTGAGCAAGAGTTCGAGCCCCTACTTCAGCCATGTTACTGACCTCCGCCAGCATCTGCAGGCGACTGAGGGCGTCGCTAACCGCTTGCATACACTCCTCTCGCTTCAAGCTTCCCATGCCAGCCCCAAGAGGATCCACCTTGATCGGACTAAGGCCCTGAGTTTCATCCTGTCTAGGAAAATCGGGATCCATACAGAGGTTCATCAGGAGCACTGCGGCTTCAAATGTGGGTAGGATGATGCGTGGGAACCGCGTTTGGGAATTTCCCAGCAGAGCATGCAGGGTGGAAGTTCCTTTCAGAACAAGGTGGGCAGCCACGGCCAGAGCCTTTCGCTGAGACGATAGCAAAGCTTGCTTATACTTGGGGAAACGTCGCACCTCGCTTGAGTCCTGTAGGAGGACTGATCGAAAGTTGTAACAAAGAGACTCAAATATAGTTATGTGCAACACTTCCCTTTGTTGCGGAAGCATCGGAAGACACCCATCCCACTCTTTGTCGGGTTGTAGCGCGAAGGTAGAGGGAAGTATGGCCAAGAAATCACTGCACAACTTTTCATACCGCTCCTCGGCCAAAACGATGTCATATTCGGAACCCAAGTTGGAACCGTTGCTCTTCCAAAAGTTTGCCAGACGAGCCTGGAGGATACGCTCTGTAAATCCTTCGAGCCCTTGCGTGTCATCGATTTCAGGACCAAGGAGCATGCGGGGTATCTTTTCGGGACTCAAGCAGCTACATAGGGTGGCAGGGCGGTCCAATTGTCGTGACACAAAGCTGCGGCTGGTAAGCAGAAATGTAACTCTTTGGGAGCGATCATCCTCATACCTATCCCATATGTACAAGTTACAGAATATCCTACGTCGCATTTCTTTCTCTATTTCATCCATGTCCAGCATTGACGTGGTGTTATCTCTGTCAAGTCCAATTCTTTGCGCCGCGTGAATCGCACGTCTTAGCTTATCCTGGAAATCGTTGGTCCGCCCTTCACACCAGAACTTTAGTCCGGCAAATGCCAGGTGTTGTACCCGGAGTAGACCGCCTCTCGGGTTGAAATGGGCGCAAATCAAGGCAAGACTGTCGGCAACATCATCGCACACTTTGCGAATATTCCCTAGGGGCATACCCCGAATGCTTTCGATAGTATGGGACGGAGAAGGAAGAAATTGAGATGCGTAGGAACACATTCTCAGAAGTAGAGTCGCAAACTCAACCCAAAAGGCGGAAGATAGCCTTTTGACGGTCCACCACTGTTGGTATTGCTCTAGAAACCAAGGAACGTGGACCAGTTGATCCATCCTAAATACCCAAAATATTGACCGGTCAGGTAAAAAATATTTCCCCAGAGGTGGGGATCCTAACGTTGGGAAAATAAAGAAATCGTCCTGAGCACTGACCAATTCACCTCATCCACAAAGTAACTCACTAGGAAATCTAGGATTGCACGGTCCGGCATCCTGTCCAAGTTATGTTGGATCTTGAGGACGGTTTCAGGCGATAAATCCTGCCCTTTGACACTTTGGTGCTCTTCCTCTTCATACAGGTCTATCTGTTGAGAATAAATATTACTATTTGAAATGGCCTGTTAACCCCCTCCCCCCTTCTTCCACAGGCCCCCTTTGTATTATCGAAAATCAACTCACTCGCCGTAATAGAGCCATGGTGTTCGTTTGACTGTCCTCGGAATAGCCAAACACCTCCGGGAGCGATGATGACCACGAATTGCTCGTCGGGCTCTCGATGGTCGCCAAGTCCGATCGTATGTCCAAGGATATGGGACCAGCACCGCTACCAGTTCGCTGGCGGCTACAGTTTTGTTCGGGTTGCTCGCAAGTCTGCAGCGACGGGATCTCGGGTTGGATCGTTCCCGATGGATAATAGGCACATTCTTCTGGCCGTCGACGGCGGGCGCAGTTATTACACGGGTATTTGCGGTCACACTGCGCGTTTAGTCAACTGCGGGTTCTCCTGTTTATTCTGAAGTTCCAAGCAAACACCACGCGCCTTCGTATTAATACCTTTTGCTTCTTGGTATAGCAAGGTATGCATGAAGAAACCTTGCGTTTTCGCGAGATGGTCTGCATGATAAGACGCCAGCTCACATTGCACGGAAATAAAGCACTTTTCGATCTCGATAGCTTACACAATGAAGTAAGAACCTCGATGAACGAACTGAACATTTTAAATGTGAGCTTGTCGTCACTTTCGATGGTGTTATCGATTAAGCTGAATGCTGACTAGGGTGGAAAATAGTGACTCCGAGCTCCGTAGCCCGGCGAGTTCTATTATTAATTTCATGAACTTCATTACAACTTCGAAGTCTGAGCGACATGGACCAGGTAAATCGGACCAAAATTTTCTAAAAGCATTTATTGATATTTTATTATTCAAAATCTTAACGGACTAGCTGGCTTATCGTAATTTTACAGCAATATTAATCTTTCTTTTGATGCCAAAATTCACTCCATCCAGAGTCAACTAAAAGCCATACACAAACTCTACGCAATACATCCCCTATTTTTGATACTCAAACTGCAAACTTAGTCTCAGGTGTGAAAGGTGACTCATATGTCAAACACCCTTGAAGAAAACGGAAAGGAAAAGAAAAAGGAAACCTCAAAGCTCCTCCCCATTGTCAGGCCATCGAGCAAGCTGCAGCAAAAAGAATTTAAAAAAAGAAGGAAAGGAAGAAAGGCAACGGCCATCTCAACCCCCAGCAGCAACACCCGCGGTCGCAATAAATAGTTTCTCGCGGCGCATCACAAGACTTGACACCGTTACGAGCGCACCTCCCGCGAGGACTAGCACGTAGGTCTTGTCAATGGCACTAACGATGGCATCGAGAACCTGTGCCCTGAGGCCCGGAGGGAGGTTCTGCACGAGACCCGAGCGAGCTCCCAGGATGGCGGCTTGAATATCCGCCGCCGCAACATCCGGCAGAATCTGTTGGATCTGGTTCTGACTGGCGTTGAGGAGGATGGCGTTGGCAATGGCAAGCGCAGTAGTAATTCCCACGAACTGCGCTAACGTGACGAAGGCGATGGCCGATGCGACATTATCCGGGTCAACCACAGCCTGTGTGACGGAAAAGGAAGCCTGGAGGAACATCCCTACGCCGGCGCCAATCAATACGGTGTACCCATACACGCGGCTCTCGGGGGTGTCTTGCTCTACCGTGTACATGAGGGCGGACCCTGCCACAGTGAGCAGGCCTCCCACCAGGTACCACGGCATGTAATATCCCAGTTTAGCCATTAGGGCACCATTGACAATGACAAACACAACCATTACTACTACCAATGGGAGCAGCCGCACGCCAGCATCCAGCGGGCCATCGCCACGCGTGAACTGGAAGAAAAGGGGAACCATGTAGATTGTAATGAATGCGCATGCGGCGGAAGCCGCTGCAGCACCGAACAGGAGGAGAACCGTACGGGAGCGGAAGAATTGCACGGGAATAACCCGACGCGCCAGACTGGTACCGATGGTCCAGACCTGTTGGACGCCCAACATGAGAAAAAGCACGCCAGACACGACAAACAGAGCTATGATGCGCGCTGAGTTCCACGGGTACGTGAGGCCGCCCAAGCTGATCGCCAGAATGAACGCCGTCAGCGCGCCACCCTGCAGCACGATTCCCGGGTAATCCAGCTCTGCCAAACGTTCCCGGATGGCCGCTCCCGGGCGCGGGTCCTTGCTGGGGATTAGGAAAATATAAAAAGGGCGCAGAGAGCGCCGATGAAAAGGTTGATATAAAAGGCCCATCGCCAACCCACTGAGGACTCGCTAAAAACGCCCCCGACTACGGGACCGAGCACGAGTCCAACCCCCCAGGTCAAGCCGGAGCTGGAGATATACACGGGCCGCTCCGCGATGGTGGTGGCAGTGGCGATAAGCGTCATGCACCCGACGTACATGCCCGACCCGCCCATGCCTGCGATGGCACGACCAAGGATCAAAACATTGATGGACGGGGCGGCGCCGCAGATGGCCGAGCCGACCTCAAATATGCAGACGTGAAAGATGTAGAGCCATTTGGCGTTAATCTGGCCATAAAGCCGACCCCAGGCCAAGTTGGTTGCAGTCCCGCATAGCAGGAAAGCGACGCTCAGCCATGACAAGCTCTGGATGCCACCGAGCTCATCAACGATGATGGCCTGCAGGTCAGCCACCACGGTTGCGTCGAGGGCTTAGAGGAAGGTTGAGACTAGGATCGACGCCAGGGTCAGGTACCATTTCCATCCATCGATGTCGCGCGGAGGAATATTGGGTGCGGACCCGCCATTCGTTTGGTGATTCTCGTCATCAGTGTTCGTCGAGTCCTCTGCGCGACTGGTTGAGCTTTCGGCATCGATTTTCTCGGTGGCCATAATGGAACAGACAGACCTTAGATGGAAAATGGATACGTTGCGCTTCCAGCTGATAAACGCCAGTGCTATGGCAGACAATGGTCAATTAAAGCGGATTCTTCTGAATTCTCATATTTGCGCAGCCAGCGACGGTGTTAAGTATATACATGTAGTTTACTCGATAGGCCTCTTGACCTACTCCTTACCTGCTAGGTTGATTTGTCATGTGTGTCTTGATCCATAATTGACTTATTGATGCTCATATGTATTTGTAATGTTGCTATCCAGTAACTCTTGTTTCTACAATGATGGATATAGCCGTGCCTGTCAGCTTGCTTTCGACCGTTGATAATTAGTATATGCCGCCGAGTGATTGTCGGCTTTCAGGAGGTTCGACCGAGATTTATCGGCCCAAAGTTTGTCAGCCACCACTCACTGACATAATCTCTGTGCTTGGGGTAACTATTGAAGATCAGCAGGGGTGTCATGCTTGAAATAAACTACAGGAAGATTTTGTTGCTCAACCATTGATGGCTTTCAGACCTTTGCAGCATTACACTTGTGTAGTTGCAACCCAGAGCAGGAAATTAAGCATGAAATGGTTTGGTACAAAGGCACCAGTCGCTGTGTACCATCTTATCTATATAAACCCACAACTGCAATACTAATTTGAAATGCAGGCTACCTTGGTACAACTATATTTACACATCTTCACATTAAATTCATTGTTGTATGAACACTACAACAGCAGGCTTTGAACTAGCTTGAAGCTACGGGCAGGGTTTGCTAGATGGTAGCAAGGTTGGTAAAAAATGATTTGAACTAGGTTGGGTCTACAGGCCGTAAGGGGCGGACTTTGGTAGGTGATTATGGAATTAATAATAAAAAATCCAGCGTTCACTAGGCTAGTTACTGGACATAAGGAGAAACATGCCCCGGACATAGGGGTTAACAGTTTCAGACAAGACCCAGAGCCTTCGCTTCAAGATCAACAATGTCAGGCAAAAGTTCACTCGCAGAGGGTCGGTGCGGGTTCCAACCAAGAAGTTTCTTCGCCCGAATCGCATGGGCTCTCGAATTCGTTCCCCATGAAAAAGGCCCAAAGGCAAATAAATCTGCAGTCTGCTTGCCATCCAGGATCTCCACCTCCGGGGAGGAAATCAGTCCCTTTTCAAAAGCAATCTTCGCTACCGCCTTTTCCACGTCACCCCAGACAAACGATCCATTTTCCACGAAATAGTATCCATCCTTGCCCCAGGTCGCCTTCCCGCCGCCAGCGGCCGCAGCCTCACCGAGGAGCAGGAATAGGTCACTCAAATCATGAACATGGATTTCATGCCAGACGTTCTCGCCCTTGCCCACTTGAAGACCCTTCTTTCTCTTCAGAACATACTTGGCCAGGTTATATATCTGGGCACTTCGAGTATTTCCTGGGCCTCGCCCGGGGCCATATATTGTGGGGGGACAGACGATCGCTGTTTTGACCCTATCGGCAGCAATCTCACCGACATCCAGGACGATTTTGTCGACGTCTCGATGGAAGGCTTCGTCAGGAAGAGATGTCACATCGCCAATGCCATCCCAGTCGTCGTATTCCTTTGGACGAAGATCTCCGTAGGTCGAATTGCCTAAATCTTCGAATGTGAGGATACCGGTCCCTGAAGTGTGAATCCAATAACCCGGACGATCGGGTGTATGAGCAGCTATGCCTTTAGCAATTGCTTGTGAAGAGGCAACATGATCACAGTCCGCAAAGTCTGTTCAAACAGACAATGAATAAACAGTTGTGTTAGCCAGCCATCCTCAAAAGGGTAAACATATACTTCACAATGCGCGAGAATGAATTATATCTTGCACGGCAGGTCATACGGTAAACAATATCCGCCTTCTTTGCCTCCTCTTCAAGAAGCGCAGCGGAGTCAAGATCCCCGTACACAAGCTTAGTGTTTGGGTACTTGCTAGTAACCAACGCTCCTTTCTCCTGGCTGCGGACGAGGGCAGTGAACTCCCATTCTGGATGAGCTTGGTTGATACGGAAGAAAGCATCTCCCCCGATAAATCCTGTAGCTCCGGTTCTGAAACTTGGTCAGAATGCCTCTTGGAATGCTCGGATGAGGGCTGAACGGACCCCCTACTCACACGAATACTTTAGGAGGGGCCATTTTGCCAGTGCGGGGAGGTTTAATTTAGTCGATAACAGGCTCCCGAAGGTATGGAGGGGCAAGTTGGACGATGTGAGTCAGTATTGCGGATGGGCAGAGGCGTCCTTGGAGGCTTTCAACAAACAGATTATGTGGACGATAGTAGGTGATAGTTTGAGAACAACTGCTGCGATCTCTTTTATACCTGTATAACCGAAGTTCTTCTTATTAAGTCTCCATCCATCCTTCGCCTACCAACGGGGTGTCTGAATCCCCCTGTTGATGGTGACATTTTGGCAGTAGTGGGGTACAACCTTGGAACATCCCCCCATTCTTGGACGATCCAGGCTTGTTTGCAGCGATGATGTCATCGACCAGCTGTGGAGCTGGGTACCTTAAAGCTTGATATCTGAATGTTAAAACAGCTCTTTGATTCTATAACTTGCCCTGGGGACTCAATTCAGCCAGGTTTGACAGGCACATTTGGGCAATGTGTCATGCGTTGGTTTTATGATAGGTTTTGCTCTGCCTGAAGCTCTTTTTGACCAGCTTACAAATAGGCCTGAGCACGCTATGCCTGATTAATCATTGATATTCGGCTCAGGTGTGATATGCATACATCGTCACACCCCCATTCTCTTGACCTCAGTCAAACAACTGAACTCCAATACAAAAGGAAGAATGGCCCATGGTCATTGATGCTGGGTTGTATTATGAGCTTCCGCTTGTTCTCTATCAGGGTTAGACATGCAGTCCTTCAGTTTCGTAGCCCTTTTGCTGCCTTCCAAGCCAACCTAGCCTTGACGTTTGCACCCGCCCCCCTGGCTTACCATGCCCTGCTTACGTCTGTTAATAACTACGCTGACAGACGCTGGCTATGGAACGAGTCAGAGCAGCTAAGCCAACGTTCAGGTGCCATTCGACGTCAACGGGCTTATGCAAATTACGGCCCACGCGTTGAGGTCTGCAACATGCATTGAAATCGAAAAGTTTGCCGAAGGTAATTTCAACAAGACATATCTTTTGGCCATGAACAAGGGAAAACAAGCTGTCGCTCAACTTCCCAATCCAAATGCTGGCTAATCCCATTTCTCCATCGCCAGTGAGGTGGCAACCATGGACTCTGTAAGGGCATTTTGCAACTATAGATTTACTGATATGTATCTAACGCTGATGAATTTCTTCACAGGTACGGAACATTCGGGACATCTGCCCTTAAAATACGCCATGGCCCTCGCCCTTCACGAGATTGCTTGCATTAAAGAAATTTCCAAAATTTCCGCGTCTACAAAGCATGCATGGCGGGCCTCGACAATACCAGCCATCAGCGGAAAAGAAACTTGCTGTTTTCAATGACTACTTACGGGTTGCCCCGTACCTACTTCCCGAGGACCCGGCTCTCCATGCTTCCGTCATGTGGCAGAGCGACCTCCATCCGGACAATATTTTTCGTAGACCCCAACGACCCGGTGAAGATCGTCAGATTCATCGATTGGCAGTCCCATCGATTGGTAGTCCATACATCTGAGTCCATTGTTCCTCCAAGCCCGTACCTCTGCCCTTTTAGATTTCGAAGGACCAGTCCCAGAGTTCTTTTGAGATTAATCTCCCAGCAGATTTTGACACCCTCACCCCCGAGGAAGTAAAAGCCCAAAAGCTATGATCTATGCAACTACTGCACAAACTCTACGAACTGGCATGCTTTACATCCAACCATGATGTTCATCAAGCTGTACAAGCACACAGGACTGTCAGGACCGAAATCACGGGACTTGTAGGGTCGTGATTTAGCGACGGTGAACCGTACGTTCAGAGCCTCCTCGAGGTGGTCCAAGATAATTGGGAAAAGGTCGTTCAAGGGACCAGTCATGATAACGTGCCGTGTACCCCAAGCTACCATTCTGATTCACGGGAGATGCAAAGGGTCGAGCGGAAAAATGGGCGCGCCGTGTTGAGCTTATGGAAGGGGTCTTGCAGGGTATAGGGGCGTATGGTGGGTGGGATGGTTGGGTCTGCCATGCTGATTACAATGCCACGAAATCGCAACTACATGATGCGCGGGAGCAGTTTTTGTCAAGATTTCCTTTTCAAGATGATTGATTAACTTATACCGTGCCATGTTTCACAAGAAAGGGGATTCATAATTTTTGTCACCCAACTTGGTGTTGTACTCTAGAGTTCACAACATGATTGCATATATGTGTGTGTTGAAATATGTCAGTTCATAGAATCCGTATAGTAATTGTACAGGACAATGATCTCTTTGTTGTTTTCATTTTTTCATTTTTTTTATTTTTAAAGCCGTAGTTACTTATGATATAGGTCAGTTCTGTTGCTGATTTTTCTCAGATGTAATTCATGCTGCTGCCAACTCGAGAGTAAGAGAGCTAAAAAGAGCGGAATGAGTGCCGGCAGTGGACATCATTATCATTATCATTATCATCTGCCATTGTTGGCTCGCCCTAACAGCGGACTTGTAAAAAATTTACGACACGACAATCGCAGTGCTTTTTGGATGGGGCGACTCGATTCCTAACAGCGCAGTTGACATTGTGGGTTAGGCCCACAAACACGCGGGACGGCAGCATTTCGCAAAGTGGGGTTTGTTTGTTCAATTCCGCAGCGATGTCTTGGAAACTCCATACAAACATACTTTGAAATGGGGCCTTTGTTGTTCTCAGCTTTAATTACTCTGCCAGAGTGGAGAGAATCATCTGTTCAGCTTCTTTGATGATTATTATGCAACAGCAATGTCCTCAATTGTTGCTATCGGTTTGGCAATATAGGTAATTAGTTACCAATGAATGCAGCTCTGAACCGTATTACAAACCGTTTTTTCGTCGGATACTTGCTGTGTGCTTCAAGTTTAGCACAAGAGATTTATCAATACGGAGTACGGAGTACATGCGCTTGATATATTTGCATAAAAGTTTCGGATTTCCAAGCAGCTTAATAATACCCGAAATTGATTCCAAAATTTCTGTCCATCCGCTCCTAAATTTGGACAGTCCATGGTTCTGGTGCCCCTCCCGCAACCTCGTATTCCACTGGGTGATGACACGCCTTGTTGCAAATCGCGGAGGTGGAAATACCCCGCGTTCAACAAAACTTGAAGCCAAAATGTGAGATTTTTCTAATATATATTAAATTCTATTCCACCGTCACATATCACATTCCGGAGCTTTAACTTCTTTTACATGGCTACCGCATACGGGCTCCAAAGCAACCGAAAACAAAACCGAAAGCCCAGTTTCACTTTCTAAATCAAGCAAAAAATATAACATACATATATTATTCATTCCGTTCCTAACAGGACAAGCCTAAAATAAAAAAAAATTTAATTCCAAAGTTAAAAACATAAAGAACGAAACAATAATGTCCGGAACCACACCAACAACCACAGACACAGCTCCGGTCCTCGTGGGCGGCTGCGCATGTTCCTACATCCGCTACACCTCCACCGTCCTTCCTTCCCACCTAACACATTGTTTCTGCGTCGAATGCCGCAAGTCCGCAGGTGGACCGTTCCAATCCTACGTCCGCTTCCCCACGGCAGCCATAACTTGGTTAAACGGGCGGCAGCCCAAATACTTTTCAGCTAGCACTTTCGCCCGCCGCGGGTTCTGCGACAAGTGTGGCTCCAGTTTGGTGTTCCAGGCGAATGAGCAACCGGAGAGGATTTCGCTGGCCGGGGGTTCGATTGATGATTGGGATGTGAAGTGGGGGCGGGATGAAAAGGTGGAGGCAGAAGGGGGAGCAGAAGGGGATGCGAAAGTGAAAAAAACTGGATGGGATGAGTTGAATAAGTCAGCGTTGTATTATTGGGTGAGAGAGAAGCCGTCATGGTATAAGGTGCCGAATGATGGGTTGGTGAAGTATTTTACAGATCCGGATGTCGAAGAGCAGCCACCAGGATGGAGGGGGGAGGAGGGCGGCCCTTTTGGCCCGGCGGCACGCACATAAAAGTAGGTGCTGGAGATTTTGATATCTCGCACCAGTTAGTGGGGATTAGCTGTAAGGGAGAAACGGGGCATAGTCCTTGTCCATACCACATCTTTCATTATGGGATTTGGTCTAAAGGTTTGTCAGATATATGTAATGGTAGGGTATTCCATTGAAATGCAGGGCACAGATTGTTGTAGTTATTGTTTCTTTTCACCTTATTGTCCAGACAGAGAATGAAACTGTGCACATCCCTATCTCAAGCAGTTCAGGGCATGTTTTTCCACGTGATCTCTCTTAAAGGGGCTTCAACAACACAATCACACAACACTCATCATAAAAGAAAGACTCAAAATAACATTCTTCTTCCTCTTTCATTCTTCATGAGTCTTTTTCTGTGATCACGTCTTTATCTGCTCTGACATTCTTTTCTTGGACTCCAATCTTTCTTCTCTTCCCATCTTCATATCCATGTTCACTGCTCCCCCTTTTCTTCCGGTTCTCCATCTTGGAATCCGCAAAGCATCTTTCTACCGCCTCTTTTTTCTTTAGAAGCAGCGATCTCCAACGTCAGGGCCGGTATACTGAGAGGTTTCTTGGTGTCAACGCAGCTAGGACATACCCCTGTCTACCTAGCAAAGAGCTATCCATTCCCTCAATATTTGTCGGCCTTAGGAATTCGCAAGCAAAGAGGCCCACTCACTTTGTCAATATCTTTTCAATCTTTTAGTCTTTCCGTCACCTTGATCGGACCTCATTTTGGCTTATAGCTAGGCCCTTTCTTCGTCCCCTCCCCCCGAGGCAGAGAGTCCCATTTTTGGTCAAGAAAAGCGCCCTTTTCCCAGGAACTGGCTGGATCTGTTCGCTCTTTTCAGCTTTTCAAACTCTTTTTTTTTTTTTTTTGGAAAGGATCCTTTCGTGTTTAATTGTTTTCCATTTCTTGAACCTTGAGACAGGCCTTCTTATAGCAACGCCGGGAACGCAATCGAACTTGCATAGCATTGCAAGTTTCAGCGAGAATACCCAGCTCCAAGGTCATTTCATCAAGCCATCGCAGAACACCCAAGGTTGTTTGCAAAGAGAATCAACCATACATCGGTTTTATATTTCATAATATCCCGTTCTGAGAAATTTCATTTCAAGACCTGGTTTTTGAAAACCCTTTTGGATTTTGGATAAGGCACCAGTTGCAACGTTCCGTCGTATTTCTGAAGGACGCAGTGTCAATTTCTCCGGCTCTCTCGTGGTTGAAAGGAGCATGGCTGAATGGGGTCGTTCCTTTCCCTATTCCGGAATGCTTGACAGGCTGGATAGCCCTGGACCGATTCCGGAGGAGTATTCTCGACAGTACCAGTCTCCGAACCAAGACACAGTAGAAACGGGTAGGCTAGAAATTCAACACCCGACAACAATAACATGGCGTCCCGAAGTTCAAACAAGTCGGGCAGGAACAGTATATCTCGCCAGTAGGGAGTTCCATCCGACACTAGGTCTACCAAATCTCCCTCAGCCAATATCACACAATACCCAAGGATCACTTTTCCGAGGCTTGCAGGGAGGTCTGTCAATTAGACACGCCTATGGAATGGCGGGCGCAACGCGATGGACTCAGCAGGAAGAAAATAGACCCTTGCAGCCTCCAAAACAAAGAGTAGAGACGCAGCAAGTGCATAACACTGGAAACCAGTTTCTTCAAGGAGGACCTCTTTTATCGTTCACCATTGAACAGCAATCCCAAGCACAGCAAATATATCAGGCATCTCAGGTCCAGCCTCAGCCACCAGTTCATTCAGCAGGTCAAACTCAGCAAGGAAATACTCCACAGCGGAGTTTGCAGCCATCTGACTCAAGACCAAGCACCTCTGGTTCAAGAAAAGAAAGACCTTCAGTTAAGCATTTAACCTGCTGGTGGTGGAATGAGAAGGGCCAGTGTAGATACAGTGTGGATGAATGTCTCTATGCACATCATAAAACAGGCAGGGTTGCCGATGCCCCAAGACAAGTGAAGCCGGGCGGTATGTCTCTTCTTTGATCCCTTTGTCATGGTGAAGAAATCAGACTCGCTTCACTCTACCCTACCCTTTTCCTTATTCCCTCCCACAATGTTTTGAATGTTTTGTTGGATTAGTCAGACTATCACTTCCAATTTGTCTCCTTTTTAATCCCTCCTGCGTTGATAAACCCACCACACATACACCCACCACACGCGCCCCGTTCCGCTTCTCTTACTACCTACCTACGTGGCATATTGCCCACGAGGGCCCAATCCCTCATGTAAAAGCCACGCTGGCTCTCATCTCCTCCGGAAATCTCAGGAGGTCAACACCACTCGCTCTTGCGTTCCCTCATCGGCAACACCTCCACTCATAAACAAACGTGATTCCATTCATAATGCTGACACTAATTTTTTTTACAGAACCCCCAGTAGCGGGCAAGAAGCTCATGAGAGCCCTGCAGGAGGAGGCAGACGAGAGGGCGCAGATGGGCCCCGAGCGGGAGTTGGGTAGTAAGTCATACTCATTCGCACTGTAACAGAAATTTCGAACGCGTCCATACTCCCCTGCTCATTTAATCTCAAACCCCCATTAAGGACATGAAAACAACAACTAACACCATTAATTCCCTTGCAGTCCTCCAAGCCCAAAACAAAGCCCTTCGCGAGGCATACGCCGCTCTCAGCTCGACAACCTCGCAATCCCTCTCGACAATCTCCACTTTGCGACAGTCCGTCACAAGACTGACCGCAGAAGTGATGAAGGTCGAGAGGGACCGTGCGAGTCATTACCAGCACTCCGCCACCCCTGTAAATGGCATATATCAAGTAGACGCGCAGCTGGTGCGCGCCCTGCAAGCCGTCGAGGACCAGAGTCTGCTTGCGGGGGTAGTGGAGGGGCAGACGCGGGCGCAGGTAGCGCGGGTGGAGGAGTTGTTGGTTGGGGAGGGGTTGGGGGAGGTGGTTCAGGGGGGGAAAAGGAAGGCGGTGGTCAAGAGATGCAGTGAAGGGGGAGAGGGGGGGATGCAGTGAGGGGGGAGGGGGGTTGGAGGAGGACGGGTGGAAAGGGAGAGCCGATTTTGATTTTGTATTATAAATTATTTTTTTTGATCTGTTTGTTCTGAGATGGTGAAAGGGGTATGTATGATTATGAATCATAAATTCGAATTTTTTTTTTTTTTAAAAAAAAAAGGTGAATTTCGACCAGAAAAATAACGTACGGAGCCAGTATAATATGGATAAGAAAGAAAAATGGGGTAAAAGGCCCAAGGCATGTCATGAGCAGCGGCGGCCAGATGCAAAAGAAAAGCAGCAAAGAAGAGGAAATGATAGTATCTCGTCATAATTTACATATCATCATGTCATTCTTAAAATGTACTGGTAGCCAAGCGGCTTGCCGCATTCTTAGCGTCCACTCGATCATCGTCCTCTTCCTCGGGCACACCAATCATTCCAGACCCACTAAGGGAGCGGTTACGCGTGCTACCTCCATTAGCCTCACCTTCGTCCTCGCGAATCGGCGAGACAAAACTTCCACTGATGCTCCGACTCAAACTGTCACCACGGCGCGGTACACCACTCCACGCATCGCCCTTGGGACCCTGGCTTGCTGCCAGGCTGGCCCGACGAGCTGCAGGATGGGATTCGCGACCCAGCCTGCTCAGGCCGCCAGAAGCATCGATCGCACGGATATCTGGCCGTATGCTTTCAAGGGTACTAAGAGTGCGGCGTTCAGCTTCTATTTCCCGGAGGGTGTATTCGCGGATGCTGAGGAGCATATCAGATGTCGTACGCTTGAACCAGCGGCGCTTTTCTTGCAGGAGGTTGGTGGTTACGCGTTGGGTTTTCTTGGTTAAGTATTCCTCGTGGGCTTGCGCGTCCTCGAGGGAACTTATGGCTTCGTCAACTTTGTCGGACCGAACGGAAGTGCTTCCCTTTAATCTGTCAGCCGCGGCGCGCTTGCTTCGCGCAGTCTGTTGGGCTTGGATCAGCTCCCGGAGCAGAATGTGTCGGTTTGTCAGTGTCTCTTTGACGATGAGGGCATCAGATGAGTGATAGTTTAGAGGGTCGCCAAAGGTGGTGGCCTCTGCAGTTCCTTGTGCAGCATGGTAATCGCCCACTGCTTGAATCACTTTTCCGAGCTTGCGGTATGCGTTAGCGAGGCCTGGGTGCGTTTCTTGGACGTGCAATTGGCCCATTTTTACGCCGAGATCTGATTCCGCGAGTGCAAGACCTGTAACCAACGAGTTAAACACTGTCGTCATCGTATGGGCCATACTGCTTACCTCTTCTTGCTCTCACAACACGGTCGACCTTCTGGCCCGTATCCATGGTGCCCAAATAGAATAGCTTAACGACAGGGCGAGCATCTTGTAGTTCTGGTGTATCATCCGGCGGAGGAGCAAATTGTTTCAGAACCTTTCTCCGAACTCCAGTAGCTGGCTGCTTCATTCTAACGACAGGGCTGTAACCGAAATCGCTCTCAACGAAAAGTATCATCTCATCATCCTGCATCAGGATATCATTTGAACAGACATAGTTGAGCCATCTTTGCATTGAAGCTTTCACACGAATCTCATCCTCATCCGTCCCAGCGCCGGCTGGAGTCAATGGAGGAGGTACGGCTGGAACGATTGCCTCAGGGTTGGAGGATATCAAATGATCAGCAAGCTTGACAAACTCGGAATGGGTTCGACGAACGTCGCGGAATTGTGTGGTTCGAAACTTTGGTATGTTCGTCTATCACAACAGTAAGATTCAGCAAAAGAGCAAGGTGTTGCCTTGAAAATGGGTTAGACATACGTGGACGTCAAATCGCAAGATAGGATCCTTCTTTCCAGTCCTCTCCAATCCCGTAATCTTAGCCTGTAGCTTGTACTGGGGAGCACTTGGCCGTGCTTTGTTTCTTGCTCCGGTTTGATATCTGGCTGAAACTTGTGCGCGTTGCTGAGGTTGTTGCTCTGAATTGGCAGGTGGGTGGGGGTGATGTTCTCCATGGTCTTGATCTTCGATCTGAGAACCCTGAAGTCGTTCAGACAGATCTTGAGCAGCAGACTCTTCGTCTGGTTGTTGCTCACGGTCTGCGCCATATGGTGATTGATGGGGAGGTAATGGAGATGGAGGAACGTCCGATGCGGGGAATGTCCGATCAGTTCGAGGTGAAGTCGAACCCCACGGGGATGAGCCGACGGGATGTTCCGGGTCGTGTGGAAGGGATGAATAGTCCATGGCCGCCGTACCTGATTTTATTATATTTCCAGGGGAATATCACTGCCAGAAAGAGGGGACTGCAGGCTCATAATAGGGCGTTCAGATCTGGCACTAGGCACCAGGTCGGTCGCGGTGTTCGCCCGAGCGAGTCCCAGGATCCAACCACAGAGTTAGCAAATCGCCGTACTTAGGTTGCAGAGTTTGATGATCGAAAGGATACAATAGCTTAGAAGATACTTAAAGGGCCTGACGTTAATGTCAAAGGTGGAGGCAGTCGAGTATATGCCATTGTGTCGTCGGAGGCTGAGTGGATGCGGATGGCGCTAATGGCGCTTGCGCTCACCCTTAGCGCCTGGTTTTTATACTTTGGGGATTAAATTTTGGCTGCAGACAGTATAAACTTGATCCAAAGCACGACAGACACAAACCATTGCTCAACTCTGCAATTTTCTAGCTAGCAGGGGTATTGTTATACCTCAATTGGTTGTCCAATATTGGGTCATTTTCGATATCAAAGTCCCAATGTCAAATTAATATCCATTGTGGCCTCTGCTCTCCTTAATACCAAATATGATTCCATTTTGTTTATCCTCAAGATGGATCTGTTTACGGTGCATCCGGAATACCAAGATATTGCCAGCAGTATCATCGCGATATTTGCAATCAGTTCTGCGTCGATATTCAACTGATGGCCGCCTGTCTCCAGAGATTACAGTAGACCTAGACAGAACTCGAAATATCGGGATTATTGCTCATATCGATGCTGGTAAAACAACGACAACAGAGCGTATGCTTTATTATAGTGGTGTTACCAGGAGAATTGGAGATGTCGATGATGGATCCACAGTGACCGACTTTCTTCCCGCCGAAAGAGCTCGAGGGATAACAATTCAATCGGCGGCAATCACTTTCGATTGGCCCCCTAGACCAGCGGGACAGCATACAATCCCAACACTTGAGGAGCTAAAAGCTAAAGGACTTCCCAGATCGGCAGCTCCACATACCGTCAATCTCATCGACACACCTGGACATGCGGACTTTACCTTTGAAGTTTTACGTTCTCTTCGGATCCTTGACGGTGCAGTCTGTGTTTTAGATGGGGTGGCAGGTGTTGAGGCACAAACAGAGAAAGTCTGGAACCAGGCTTCAACATACCATATTCCCCGTATTGTGTATATTAATAAACTAGATCGCGATGGAGCTGCTTTTGGGCGAACTGTTCAAGAGGTGGGATCGAAGCTAGGCAGCTGGCCTGCCGTATGCCAAATCCCGTGGTTTGAATCCGCGTATGGCCGGTTCCAGGGTGTTGGTGACGCGATCTCTCTTCAAGGCCTCCTTTGGGAAGAAGGCGGTGATGGCAAGAAGGTCAAAGTGTCAAGTCTGGCTACGCTGGAGGAAACCGGTGAGATATTTGCGAGCGAATTGAAGAAAGCGCGCGTCGCACTTGTTGAGCTTCTGAGCGAATATGATGAGGCTATGGTTGAAAGTTTCTTGGAACATAACGAGGACCATCTGGCAGTCAAACCAATTGAGATCCTGGAGAGCCTCCGAAGGTGCCTCCTTGGCCCGGAGAAGACAAGGGTCATTCCCGTTTTTGCCGGAGCCAGCTTCCGGAATATTGGCGTTCAACCTCTGCTTGACCAGGTACTGAACCTGCTTCCAAGTCCTAACGAACGCCCAGATCCAGAAATTAGTATTGGCTCAGTTAAAGGGGGCTTGCAGAGCCTATTAAAGGGGGACCTCATTGTGCAAGAAAATAAGAAACTTGCAACGGAAAAGAAGAGGAAGAAGAGTGTTTCTCCCTCCTCGGTAACCCAAACAGCCCTTGAAAAGCTTGAGGGATGTGCTCTTGCTTTCAAGGTAGTCAGCGATGCCAAGAGGGGCGTCTTGGTTTATGTTCGGGTATATTCTGGGTCAATCAACCGAAACGCATCTCTGTTCAACACACACCTTAGCCTATCAGAACGAGCTCCCCGTCTGCTGAAAATGTATGCTTCGGAGGCGGTGGAAGTAGAATCTATCCCAGCGGGGCATATCGGCGTGATAGTTGGACTGAAGTATGCACGGACTGGTGATACATTACTTTCATATCCAGGAAACAAGACCGTTCCTCCAGAGCCGCTCAATACGTTGCAACTACGCCCGATAGATGTTCCACCACCGGTATTCTTTGCGAGCCTTGAACCGCACAGTCTAAGCGACGAAAAAAATCTTCATGAAACCCTGGCATTGCTTCTACGAGAAGACCCCAGCCTCCATGTCACAATTGATGAAGACTCCGGGCAAACTCTATTGAGCGGGATGGGTGAACTGCATCTTGAAATTGCCAGGGACAGACTAGTTAATGACTTCAAAGCCAAAGCTACTATGGGTCAAATCGAAATCGGTTATCGGGAATGCATATCCGGAACCTCGTCTGCAATCACCAGAGTTTTCGACAAAGAAATTGCCGGCCGGAAGGGAAAGGCAGGCTGCACAGCACTGGTTGAACCCTTCAATCCTGACGAATACGATGGAGAACACATTGAGTCACCCGAAAGCCTTATTCTTGACGGAAATCGCGACGGAAATCGCATCACGATCCTTGCTCCAGGTCTTATCTCCAACAACGATAGTTACAAAAAGCCTAAAATATCCGAAGATCTCCTTCCCAGCCACCTTAATCTCAACGTGATCAAAACGTCCCTATACAACGGCTGCCTCGCTGCGCTAGCCCGCGGCCCCAAAAACTCCTTCCCCCTACACAATACACATGTAACGGTCACATTTGATATAAACGCCGATCTGTTCGGAACTGAAACTACCCCATCCGCTCTGTCCGCCGCCGCACGCCTCGCGACTCAATCTGCCCTGAAGGAGGTAGCATCAACATCCGTGCTCATGGAACCCGTGATGCATGTAACCATCAGCGTTCCAGAAGCTAGTATGGGCGCAGTAGTACATGATATATCATCGTCTCGGGGTGGACACATTTTATCACTCGACGATGACCGCGAGGCGTCTTCTTCATCAACGACGACGAATAATGATGACCTACCCCCGATTGATGTATCCAAGATCTACGCGCCTCCTGACCAATTTGGAACATCATCGATAGCTGCCAGTAACAATAGCTTGAATCAAATGCGGACAATAACTGCTAAAGTGCCACTAAAGGAGATGGTAGGGTATCTGAAGCATTTGCGGAGCTTGACGGGAGGGAGGGGAACATTTGTTATGAGCGTTGATAGGTTTGAGAAGATGGGGGGCCAGAGGGAGAAAGCAGTTTTGGCGGCTTTGAGAGGGATGTAAGAGTATGTACAATATGGGTTTTTATGGTTTTCTTTTTATTGTATTTTATTTCATCCGGGTTGGCTTGTTGAAATTTTTTACTTCGCATTGTGCACTATGTGCACAATGAGGTGAAAGCATGATAGCTGCAATGTCAGTTCAGCTCCGTAGTAGTAAATCTGGCGACTGGCAGCAAAAATTGATAAAAGGAGTTGCAATGACATTTTGAGAACAGAGGAGGGAAACAAACGGGCCCCTAGGCAATTTCCATGTTTAAAGTGCAGTACACATAATTTCCTTTGCCTTTCTATTCCGGTCCTCTTTTTAAGTGACACGATTAATCACAACTGAAGGACGTATGTTCAAGTTTGCTGCAACTCTTATACAACCGGCAAAAAATAAAAATAAAAATAAAAATAACTACAGCTTTGGTAAATCCAGGCCATTTCTTACATGACGCTGGACATCGGCCAGCGTGAAATATTCCTGAATGCCAGCTAAGCTTACTAGATATTAGCAACGCTTTAAAGCGTCGACAGTCTCTAAACAATATGTTACATCCTTGGCGTAGCTTTTCTCTTCTTGCCCAAGTCATGTTTAATAGTTAGTATCCGGTCTCGGGGTCAAGGAAACTGTGTAACTGATTTCGCTGTCAGAAATTGCTAGGATGAAGGAGGACGACCCCAAACAACAATTGTTAAGCTAGCAGAACTTGGCGGAACTTTCAATTTTGATATTCTTTTATGGAATGTCTAGATGGAACCATGTATGCTTCTAGGCGTGGTGCGAAGTCGTCAGTAAGATACTGAAGAGGAGCTTGTTAGGGCGACAGGGTCATGTGATTGTCAGAGGAAGGCCAAAACAAGAGAGCGGGAAATAGTTAAGGGGTTTATTCGAAGCGCAATAGCGATACTGATCGGTGTTGGTTCGGAAAATAGTCAACGAAAACATCCCCAGCATGTGGATGGGGGTAAACAACGAAACGTATTCTTTATGTGCATGTATTTGGATATCAAGAGCCACCCAAGCACTTCAAGTCTAATTAAAAGAGATTAAAAAGGTTTGGGAACCAGAGAATATGATAACTCTCGTTTTATAAATAGAGAAGAAAGAAGAAAGAAGGGCTCGAGATTAAGAGGGAAGCCTGAAACCAACCACATCTGCAAAAAAAAAAAGGGGGGGGGGGAAGAGAGATCCCATTGAACTCACCAATTCCAGTCTCAAGCAAGAAGAAAGGAAGGGAAAGGACGCAAATCTACCAATTATCATCCCAACCGCCGCCCCCATCATCCTTCCCTTTCGTGCCCGTCCCACCACCACCAGTACCAGCACCAGCACCAGAACCAACGCCAGAGGGAGGTCCTCCCCCACCACCACCACCACCACCACCTCCACCTCCTCCTACTCCTCCTCCCTCTCCCCCTCCCCCTCGCATCGCCGTCGTCCCAATAGCCCCAGAACTCCTCTTCTCCTCACCCAACGCCGCAAAATCATCCCAAAAGTCCTTTCTCTCGGGCTCGAACGTTCTTCTTTGAGATCCAGAGCCAAAACCAGGTCCACCCGACCTTGCTCTTTCTGAAGGGGGTCCCTCAACGAACCGGCTGAGTGCGTCTGCAGCGCCGCGCGTACCTGTTTGGACATTTCGTGTCACTTCTGTGGCGGCGAGGCGGGCTTGTGCGGCTAGGTCGGTTTCTGCGAGCTGTTTTGTCTTGTTTGTTAGTATTTTTATGTATATTTTATTGGTCTCCTTTACATTAGGTACAGTAGGGATAATGCAAATCAGATATATGGGCATAGAGCTGCGGGTGTGGAAAAAGAATACACACCGTCTTCGCCGCAGGTTGTAAATACGACTCATTAACCGTCTTCGCCCCCTTACCCACAGTAGTTGCAAACCAGCCGAAACCCTTCGTCAACGCCGCAACGGGGTCATTTTGAAAATCATTTAAGCCGGGTATCACACCACCATTACCATCCTGTTCGCCCCGTGTAGAAGGCGGTGACATCCCACCCCCGAACCCCGTAAACCTCCCACCCTGCGAGGGTGCCACATTTTCCGGCCTGTTCGCATTATCTGCCCCCAGGGATGCAAAATATGCGTCATTTCGCTCTTTCTTCCCCGCACCCAGTACCTCCTGCTGCTTCGCAGGTGATATCGACCTGGAAGGCGTTATCCCCCTCCCGCCAACACCAACACCACCACCAGAAACTGACGGTGTACTCGCTCTCGACACTTGCAGTTTCTTCTCCTCGCCAAGCACATACTCCCTCCCCTCAACCTTCGCCGTCAACCTTGCCTTCCACTCCTCCCCGACATCCCCCTCATAGCGCTCTTTAATAGTCGAGTCCTCAAACGTACGGCCCTCCGCGACATTCATGGTATGTTCGTCGAAAAAGAGCTTCCAGACATCATTGCCGCCGTGTTCCATGCGCTGAATCTCAGCGAGCTTGAAGGCGTCCATTGTTATACTGCGGACGAAGGAGATGTGCACGCCCAGGCCGCGGTGGGTGCCGGCGCAGTTTAGGCAGATGAACGTGCCGAATTTGGGGGAAGCCTGATGCGAGCGCAATACAATAGGTAGATGGTTAGATGTGTGTGAATATGTCGCAGAGGTGTAGGCATCTGAAAAAATAAAATATATAGAAAGAAAGAAAAAAAGAAAACAAACTTACCCATTGAGGCGACGGCGCGCCGCAATCACAACATCGATCATTGCCTTTGGTCTTCTGGATCAGTAGAAGCTATAATGCGCGCTGTCAGCGAATCAAAATGCTATGACTAAAGCTAGATGCTCTGTACCGCACCGCACCACCCCCAGGCCCCCGGGTCGAGCAACAAGATAAATAAATAACGAGGACAAATAACAAAATATATAGAGAGGAAAAAACAGCATACCTTACTCCTCGTCTCCGGATCCACCTCCCACATCTTCGACGACATCTCTGCTCGTCTCTCTTCCTTCCTCTCTCTCTCTCTTCTCGCTCTTTGTTCGGTCTCACTCTAGACAAGAGACCCCCCGCCTGGTAGGCGAATGTATCCCAGCTCCGCAGTATATATATATGTATATCGTCTAGACGGCCGGGGCCCTCCGTCAATTTTCCCACCAGGTTACCAAAAAGCCCCGTTATGAATAAATTTTCTCTTCCCAATCCGTCCTACACACCCACACCTCGAAGGGTTCTCAACACGGACACGAAGGGTTATATTACGGGGATTCTGGCGAGTCAAGTTGAGTGGAATCGAGGCGCGGAGTGGAAGCGGGAACCGGAAACGGGAAGCGGACGCGGTGGCGGTAGTGGGGGAGCGGGCGGGGGAGTGGGGAGTTGTCCCGCCAAAATCGAAAAAAAATAAAAATTATGAATGTGAGGTAAACAAGAAAATAGGGATGAGGGATGGATTAATCGAGGTCCTGTCCCTTCAGGTCCCTTGGATTCGGTTCAAGTTCAGGCCGTTGAATGCGTGGGGTCGTACTGTACATATATGTACAGTACATACATACATACATATGCGATGTTGATGTGTGCGTAACTAGCTGCGTTGACACTTTCCCGCTTCTCTCGTCTCGTTCTCTTAACTTTCCCCGCCCCCAACACAACACAGCACAGCGTGGGTGTAGGTAAAAGTTAAGTTGTTTTATTTTTCTTCCTTGCACTCCTGTAACTGTAGGTACTGTATGGTAGCCCTCTAGGTCTCTTGCATCCCTCGCCCGCCCTTCCCTTTGCCCCGTTCTGTCTTTGTGGGTGTGTCTGGTTGGATTTCTGAAGGGTGGCTTGAAACCTGTGACCCCCAATTTTCTTTAGTCTTTCCCTCCTAAATAAACAAAGTAAGGAAGATGAGAGAAAAAAAGTAATAGATTGTAAGGCAGTCGTTTAGGGGTTTCGTCTGGTCTGACCAAAATGTAAGATGCGAATTATGTCGAGGGCTCTTCCTTGTGGTTCAGCTTGTGACATTTTGATTGGGTTTCCATTGCCCCGCCAAGCCCGCGGTTCTGAACAAATGGCCGATCCACATCTGCCCAAAGAACCTAAGCGGAGATGAATGTTCAGTATACGGAGGAGTATACACCTAAGGGTTCTGAGGGGATAGATATGATATATTCTGTTGTGCTGTGCTGTGCTGTATTATTGTATTTATTGTTGTTATTATTATTAGATTCTTGCCTGGTCTAGCGTACAGTAGTAGAATGTTACCCTCGTCTGTTCAGCAATATATATTACATATACCATGAGAATAAAGCATCAATTCAGAGTTATCATAAAACCTGCAATTTTTCTCATCATCTATCATCGCTGGGAAACCACATAATAAAAATAAAGAAAGAATACAAATTCATAATTTGATTGAATATATCTAAGATACATCATAAGAAGCGGGCCAAAAGGCCGGAATTTGGGAAATGTGTGCAATTAGCGCTTTTTCCTCCTTGTCGATTGTATGTCTGGGGGTTTTTTGTCTTTTTTTTTTCTTTTTTTTCGTTTGCATTTTTGAAATGGATACTTTTCTGTTCGCTTTTTTGGTCCTTGTTGGACATCCATCCCAATGCTCCGTGCCTTCCCCCAGCGAAATGAACACAGGGAGGACAGCTGAGAGGGGCCCAAGTAAGAAATGGCAAAAACAGCTCCAGAGTTTTTTTTTTTAAACCGCTATTTCACCATTCAAACAATTTCATACAGCCCGTTAATAGAATACTCATCAATATACCTTAATTAATTGTCATATGCGTTGCTGTGGACCTTTTCCAATCCCCCTTGTTCATCTGCTTGGGTTGGGCTACGGTGTCTTTTGATTTAAGCGGCGACAGGAGCGTCAGTGGTGGCTTCAGCAGTAGCCTGTTCTTCACCAGACACGTCGTCTTCCTTGCCTGGGCTGTCGATGGCAACCTTGACTGCGATCTCACGGCCTTCGATTTCCTTGCCGTGCATCTCCTCAACAGCCTTGGCCTGGAGAGCCTCGGAGCCCAGGGTGACAAAACCGAAACCACGACCCTTACGGGGCTCACCACGGGCGAGGAGCTTCTTGACCATAAAGCGTGGGATGGGGCGAAGTGCAATTTTGGCGGAGACGGGTTCGTAGGCGGCGAAAAGTTCCTTCAGCTGTAGAGTGATGATGGTTAATATCTCTAGCTGCCTAATAGTTTAGTTTTCGGGGATGTCGAAACATACCTTCTCCTCGCTAAGGTCGTAGGGAAGGTTGGCAACCATGACCTTAGTCTTGGATGGGATACCATCTTCTGGTGGGCCACGCTGCTTGTGAACACGAGGACGACCCTTGGCGTCTTTGGAAGCATCACCAGTCTCGTTTGTCACATCGGCCAAGGGTGTTCCCTCAGCGGTTCCTTCTTCAGCGTTCTCTCCATTCTGCTCCTTTGGCTGCATGCACCTCGTGTCAGTTTAGGTAATATGTAAAAATGTGGAGTGCGAAAAACGTTGGCATAAATGAGGGAAACCATTGATGCCACCGTGGCCCGTGGGTAGAACATGGATAAAGAGGGGGAAAGGTGGTTACGTACGGAACGGCCACCACGGCCGAATCTGCCACCACGGCCACGTCCACGTCCACGGCCGCGACCAGAGCCTCTCTTGCGGCCCTCACCTCCACTAGCGCCCTCACCACCGCTAACAGCCTCGCCCTTGTTCTCAGCAGGTTCGGGCTTGCGGGCAAGTTGGACAGATACCTTGCGCTCCAGGATTTCCTTGCCAGAGAGCTCAGCAATGGCAGCCTGGGCCTCGTGCGCGGTAGCAAGATCAACGAAGGCGTATCCAACTGGGCGGTTGGTACGGGGGTTCACAGGGATGGAGGTGTTTTCACTGTAAGAATAACAGATATGTTAGTCAGATAGGTCACAATCAGATGATGTTGTGACAAAATGTCGTTGTTCTGTGTGCACTAAACAAAACTGCATTCTGCATTTATCCTAGATGCCCCCAAACAGAATAAAAATAAGTTGTGATGGTTATTATCACGACTCTTTGTTCTTGTTCTTGTTCTTGAATTTGTTATTGGAATAATAACATTTGTGCAGCGCAGCACAGAACACATATATTTTTCTTTCACAAAAGATGCAAAAAATTGAAATGCAAAAAATTGTAAAAAAAGGAAGAAGTAAGAAGAAAAAAAGTGAATACTAACATGGTGTAAGCCTTGAAGAAGTCCTTGAGTTCCCCCTCTGTGGTCGCATATGCGAGATTCCCAATGTACAAGCGACGTCCCTCATCGGCACTGGCTGCAGTGGCATCGGTCTGAGCAGCAGCTGCAGGAGCAGCACCATTGGTAGAGTCGTTGATGGAGACAGAGGCCAGATTATCGGCCAGTTCGTTGGCAGTCGACATGATGTTGGAGAGCTGAGTGTTTTTGGTAACGGGGAACACGGGGTAGTTGATTGAAAAAGGGGTGTTGTACCGCTGCGAGATTGAACTCAGGAAGCTGAGCTGCCTTGGGGGACTTGAGGGGAGGGGGTAGAAGGGTAGCTTAGTGCCCTAGATACTGGAGAAGATGATGAAGATGGGGAGGAGTTGAGCTTGATCGTATGGTGATGGTTGTCGACGTGGTGAGAGGGAGGAAGAAGAAAAGAAAGAAGAAGAAGAAGAAGCGGAGGCAAAGGGCAAAAGGACAAAAGGGGGAAGGCCAAGACCAACTGCAGGCCAAAAGGGAGGAAAAATCTCCCAAACAGGCAAGGCGTGGCCTGGGGGGAGCTTACCTCAGCCACAGTTTAGCCACAGCCAATCTCTACCAGTACGGTACAGTACAATATAAATACCACTCCTGGTAATAATTGTTGCTGAATTCTGGCTGGTGAGACAACTGCCAAGGCCATTCGATCGCTGTATTGCTGGTAATACCGGATACAGCATCTCCACCTAACCCACCTGCAGATCTGCCACCAGCCGCCGGTTGATACTTCTTCCAACCCACCATCATTATTTATTATTATTATTGTTTGTTGTTGTTTATCTCACCGCATTTCTTCCTTCATTATACCTGCATTTTCGTCTTTGCGGGGGAGGATTTAAGTATTGGCACCGCATAATTGGTATAATGCGTATAGCATAGCTAGGTACCGCTACCTAGGTAGGTAGGTATCTACACTATGATCCCAACTTAAGGCGGCTGCCATGATCCCTCGTCTTCACCTGAATCTCCACGAGTTGGTCACACTTCAACGCCAAAGTCTTTCGAAGGTGGCTTCTTCAACGTGTGAGAAAGGTAATATGATAATTAGATGTCTTACTTGTCTGCCTTATATACGTCGTATATTGAGAATTGAGAGAAAAAAAAACTTGATTATGGAGAGGAAGAACTGTATTCAGAGTGTAACCCAGCTAAATCTCTGAATAGCTTCACAGTCTCTTCCCCTGAAGCGCTGAAAGTGGGTTAGATTTGATTTTTAAGAATATTTCCTATATACAGTATCTCTTGTCCTTTGGATGCTACCTAGGCACCAAGGTAGCTTATGAGATGCCGTTCTCATGAAATAGGCGATCTCTCCCGATGCTTCATCTCAAAATCAAGCCCCTTAATCAACCAAGCTCTTTTCTTATAGATCTTCAATATGGTCCACATGTCCCCCCTTCAAACGCTGTGCATATCGCTAAATCATACGTGTCTCCATGTTTGAGAGAACGTTTGAGGGACGTGGATGGGCGACATGCTAAAAATGTGGCCAGTGGGTGGTGCTGTAGGTGTACCGTACCATAGGATGTTCTGTTTGCAAAACTTAAAAAGATTGCCTGCTCTCTTCTGTCCTGTTGATCGTGATTTTTGCCCGCGCAACAGGGCATTGGAAGCAATTCAATTAACACACCTCACTCCCACAGAACATCTGCTGCTGAGTGAATTTGTGAATCAAGCTGTTGATCCTGATCGAGTCGTTCAGTACGTCCTGCACCAGATTGAAAACTCTTGTCAAACGACAGAGGCGACCCTACGGAACTTAAAAAATGATACCCGATGTGGGTTTGCCAATTCTTCATTCCAGGTATTTCCCTCTGCTTACCAAGTTTC
Organism: Emergomyces orientalis; assembly: GCA_002110485.1. Taxonomy (NCBI): domain Eukaryota; kingdom Fungi; phylum Ascomycota; class Eurotiomycetes; order Onygenales; family Ajellomycetaceae; genus Emergomyces; species Emergomyces orientalis. Next base: position 3,469,657 of record MOWL01000067.1, read on the forward strand.
AGTCGCTATTATTGGTGAAGTGCCACTTTGCATGAAAGCCTTTGCCCACCATCGCGATGGCCCATACTGTAGTATAGGGCAAGAAAAGGCTCAAGGTGTTCCAACAGCTCAAGTAGAGGCAGCTCATATGATCCCGCCCACAGTGCTTGACACCCCAGATCTAGAGAGGGGTGTAAGATTTATTATCTCTTATACACTTCTAACTACATATTTGTCTCTCATACAAAATACACGTCTGATATTCCTCCGGTACGGTCAGCTTCTACCGCTCTTGGAAGCTTTTTTAACCTCATTCAAACTTTCTGAGCTGCGGGATCTGCTACAAGACGATAGCAGCCAGGGAATGCTGAAAAATCTTTGGATATTGTCGCCTAGTTTCCATGTAGCTTTTCGACTGGTCGTGACCAGATTATTCCGCAACGATCCAACCTTGATTGGAATAACGAGCTCGAAGCCGATGGTGGAAATGAGACTTGAGGCAATGGTTCGGTTTCCGCTGCAACGGTTTCTTTTGATTACAGTCTGCTTAATGACCAGCAAAGTATGTCGCAACTACTCCTGAGCCGGAAACCCCCGATGGACTTACATTTGGCGGCAGTTCAAAACTTGGCTCACCTGTACACCTGCTTACGATAACCACGAAAGACCCTGTGGTTTACTGTTTACCAAGTCGAGTTTTACTACGTATGCATTGCAGATTGGCTAAATCGTTTCATTTATTCTACATTGAAGGTCGGATTGCGGAAGGCTGGCTATCACCTCCCCTGAGTACGCCCTCAACCTATCGTCTTTCCCAGTGAGTGTTCCCCTGGCTGATTGGTATTATCCCAATAGTTACTTCGAATAGCCGACGCAGACAATGCTCCGTATCTTGTGGCATATTGTCCGAAAATATATCTGCATCAATATGTATCACCTTCTTTCGAGAATAGGAAAGCGCAATTATGGTGGCAACATTTCTCCCTCTGTTCAAAAACTTCCATTCGGCCTTACCTAAAGAAGTGCTTACGTTCTCAATTAAATGAAGGGAATGTGCTAAAACTAATCGAAAAGTACACCAGTGTGCCAGCGTCCTTTCTTGTGGACCGGTTTGAGGAAGGCAAAGAAGAGAAGCAGGGCACGAAAACTTTTATCGTCATGACAAGACTACGGGGAGAGATGTTACATGCTACTTTTCAAAGAATGTTTTACCCAGACCGCAAGCAATTGTCCGTCGACCTGAGAGCAGTGGTTGATCAACTCCACCGCATCCCAAACCGCGCCCCATATCATTTCGCAAGTACGACAGGAGAGCATCACCACCTGAGATCCTGCGGTCCCTTCAGTATAGAAGCCGAATTCAATGACCACCTTATTCACAAATATGTCGGCCCTAGTACGCGCGCCCTCGCTGCACCTGCACATGTGATCCAGCACTGATCTTGCTCTACTCACTCGGACTTGCACCCTACGACCATTCTGATTGAGGGAGGGGTGCTTGTCCGGAATCATGGACTGGGCGTGCGCAGCGTATCAGCCTGAACATTGGGAGTTTATCAAGGCGATGTATGGGGTTTGTAATGGTGAGGCGATGGAGGGTCGTTTGGTATTTTGTACCATTTTTCTTTTATTTCCCCTTCGTCCCAGATGGCTTTTGATGATGAGAACTGAGCTTTCTTTCCTTTTTCTTTCTTTCTCTTTCTGCTATAATTATTATTATTTGGTGGGAATTGGATATTAAACTCTAGCGGTCTAATCCTAGTTTTGCAGGATCTTCCGAATCCAGGGTCGATTAGCTGGTTATGGTATACTAAGAACACCGTTGCTCCTTCTATTGATCGGTATTGATCTGCCAGCGACCTTCGAGTCGTTTTTCGTGATTAAGGGTAACTAATAGAGCAACGACAGGCAGATATTGTTCTGTCTACGTTGCACGTACATATTATTCCAGCAGCACGGATATCTTGCCTCGTACTGCAAGCGGCTGCCACGGCTCGATTTGAGTTTTAACTTTCCAGCGTCTTGGTCTCTCTCCATCTCCTGCTCTCCATTCTAGATACAATCTGCAACTTCTAGCTTCTTCGCTGCTAAAACCACAAGTGCTGTTAAGCCATAGAATGTGAATTTGGGACTCAAATCGACCTAGCAGGCATTTCTGTTCAAATTGAAACGTCTCCGTGGTTCGTGTCAACGCCATACGCGATCCAAATTTTGTTTTTTGAATTCAGTCTATGTGCTTTCATCAGTATTACCCGATATGGGCAGTACTGCTTAATTTCCGCTTAATTTCCTCTTTCACTTTCCTTCTGCATAATTTCGCTGAGGCACTTTGTTTCGCTGTATGCAGGTGCTTGAAGGTAACCTGCATAAACGCCTAAAAGATCAAAAACGACCTATCTACTTGATTATATCAAAGTTGGCCAAGTGCCATTCAGATGACGAAATTTGACCAGTAAATCAAGCTCATACAACTTAATTTTGATCAATATATTTTTATAATTCATTTCTATACCTGTTGGATAACAATGAAGAGACTGAGAGATACATAAGCAACAGAATGACAGCGTTATATATCAAACTTGTGTGGATATTCATTCACACACATTTGCTCATTCTTTGTTAAAATGTGTTCATTCATTGACCAATTCTTTTGTGTTCTACTCTCATATTTCTCTCTGTCATTATTTCTGCGATTGTCTGTCTGGCTGTTTTCTCTGCGTCTATATCATCTCTTGCTTGCACTGAGCTTCCAAATTTCTTCATAGCAATACCCAAACTTGTGAAGAAGTTTTGATCATGAGCAAACAAATTCCCCTCATCATTCTTGATGATGATGATGAAGATGAGCTTCAGATTACTGGTGTTGTTGTGTGTGCTAATCACAACATCAATTCAGCACCAGGATACGCTGAGAGAGTTTCAACCCCCAGCAGCAGCCAGCAAACAGGTAGGGGAAACGTATCTCCTACTTCCTCGGTTTTGCAAGGCCTTACCTTACCAAATATTAGGCAATTCTTCCACTGGGCCTGGCAACGACGGCCAGCGAGGAGTAGCAACTGGACGGATTGACGAAGTCGCCCATTCAATCTCGGCCAACCATGTAGAATGGCTTCAGCCTGCCATTCCCGTCGAGCGCAACCCTAACTTTCCACCTCCATTGCCATCCCTAACAAATTCCCTTTCAGCTTTAGGCAATACTAGCAAACAGAATCACGCAGCTTCGCCGCATCCAGATAATGCCCTCGCAGAATTGACTGCATCCCCTGGACAAGAAACAAGAGCTAAACATGCTGGGTCCAATTTGCCGTTCGCGAGCCAATTCTTTACGGATATGGCAGATACCATCGCACATATCTTTCCCTATGAGGAATTGGCGCTCAAATACAAATGCAGCGTTGACCAGATGAATCGTGCTTTAATTGCCGTTGTCCTTGACCCGTTGATGAAGAGAAATAATGGGCGGGATAGTTACGAAAATCGCAACGAGGAAGAGGGCCACGGGCCGGCTTCTGCGGGAAAAGAAAGGGTGACCCCCAATTTGCTGATAAACATAAACAAGTGGAACAAACAATATCAGAAAGTGGTGTGTGAGCTGCAGAGAGAAAGTGAGGGGAAGGGTCTGCCTATGGAACTCGAGCAGGTTCTCGTTGCGGCATCAGGAAATGCGGAAACTTATTGGAAGGAAGGGAATGCTGCTTTTGATGCATACAAGGTCTTTCAGGGTGCAAGGAAGAATGAGAGGGCTGAAGGAAGGCCTGCAATGCGGGAAGCGGAATATAAAAATCTTCAACAGCAGCTAGAGGAAATACCGGAAGCAGCGGATCAGGAACATTCATTGTCTGATGCCGAGACGGCGAAGGCAGCGGCTACTCCGCTGCATGTAAAAGAGGCCAAAAAAGATGGATCTGCCACTTCGAGTCGTAAGCGTGCAAGAAGTTCGTCAGAAACTGTCGACGGAAAGGATATCAGTGGGAGGGATGGCAGCAAATCAGCACCCCCATCCCCAGCTACAGCGACATCACTTGCGCTTTACCAACTGTCCTCACCTCCACCATCGAAGAGAGCAAAGACAATAGTCCACCCGTCGACTCCTTCTCAGACAAGTACAGCAGAATCCATTACCCTGACGCCTGGCCTGTACCATCCCAATCCTAAACATCCAGTCGCCACTGACGGGTCTTCTGACATTTATACGCTCAACCACTTCTTCAATTGCCGGGGCAAGAATACTGACAATCATCCAAGCCCTTCCCCATCCTCATCCACCTCCTCATTTAGATCGTCATCTCCAACTACCCAGACGCCAACACGCCTTCCGAGATCCAGATCCCTCCCTAACACAACCAATCTAATCCCCAATCCCAACAACTCACATCCCCGCTCCTCCCCGCCCGCATCCTACTTCACCCGCTCCACCCGCCGCCACCCAGTCACCATCGATAAATTCGGGAACTACCAGCACGTAAAACAGAACCAAGCCAAACATAAATACCCAGCCTTAACTTCTCATAATAATAATAATAATACCAACAACGACACAGTTCTCCTGCCCCGCTTCAATGGCCTAGTTCGCAGACGTGTCAGGGATCAGCGGGAAGCTACGGACAGCGGTGACGAATGTGATTTCCATGACCCGTACTGTAACGCGGGGGTTGACCGAACGACAAGGGTCTTTACGGAGGGGTTGTGGGGGGAGTTGTTTAGGGGGATTAGGGAGGAGGGAGCAGGGCAGGAGCTGGTGGGATTGGAATTTGGGCTGGAGCAGATAGAGTTGAGCGGGAAAGGGAAGGGAAAAGGCAAAGGGAGGATTATAGGAGATTACAGTGGGGATGTGAATGGAAAGGGGACTGGGGAGGGAGAAGAGAGTGAAGATGATGCTGGTGGTGTGGGGTTGAATGGTGGATATTGTAGTGATGGAATGCGTGAGACGGAAGATGGGGAGGGAGAGGTTGAAGGTTTGTACTAAGGGAGTTTGGTTTAAAAGGCTGAGGGAAAATTTGGCGATAGTGGGTGTATGTTTGAAAGCACCTGTTTATGTGTTTCTTTGATCAATGAGTGAGATTGGGGTGTAAATGTTGTAGATGTGCTCGTCAGTGCTTTGGAGGTTTCGGAAGGGAGATACGACATTGTTCATTTGGCTTGGTTTTGCATAGGCGGATCTAGATGGTGGGAGAGTAAGGAATGGCGACATTTATGTACGCTGCTCCCTATTCCGCGATTTGAGCTGTTGTTTTTTGTGTATGGGGCCTGGAGTGGATGTGTCTCTGGACTTGAGGCTATTCACATGTCTGTAGGAAAATAGGGGTGTTAAGAATTGATCGAGCTAGGGGCTACAAAGTGGTATCAGGTCAATAAAGCAACATCGAATTTTTTTTTTGGTTTTTTTGTCTGTCCTTTTTATCTATGGCTTTTGGATATTTAGATTCTTTTTATCCCTTTTAGGCCGTTTTCATTAATTTTTCATCAACATAGAGATGACAATTTTTATATTATAACGGAAATAGCAAGGTAGCCTGACCATCCTCCGAGAAAGAAACAGAACAGTACTAGATTTTATATACATACATTGCATGGGAACAGGACTAGGTATATGTCGACCAAAATTGGATCGCAAAGCGAACATGAAGATAACTCAAGGCAATTAATTTCCTTCCGCGCTTCCCTCCAATTTTTTCCAGTAAATATCAGATGTTAGAAAATTGAACCATTAAAATGAAAAAAAAAAAAAAAAAAAAACTTTGCGCCTCAAATGTTATCCGTTAACACGTACGTGAGAAAACTGAACACGATATTCCACGTGGGTACTCGTATAATATACTAAAAAGGAGAACAGATGTGACAAAACAGAGAGCACCTGCAACATAAAATGGCCAAAAGTAATTATTCTATATTTATCATATCAATTCACATCGATCAATCGATCAATCGCTCACTCTACCGGTCTGCATACCGATCATGAAAAGTTCCCGACGCCTGTGACTGGTTACCCGCCCCATACGCACCACTATAACTGGTATCATAATCATGCAAATAGCTAGTAGCATCGCCAGAGCCCGGCAGCGGCGTGCTATTCGCAGCATTGTCCTTCGTCGGATCATACAAGGGCGGGGGCGCAGCTGCTCCATGTGGGCCTCCCAAATCATCAGCGTCGTTGTTATGTAGCAGCGCGTACTCATCGTCTGGGTCCCCGCGATATCCAAGAGAAGACGGTCCGCCGCTGGCTTCTGTTGAGCGCCGACCGGAGCGGAATTCCGCGTCCCGGTCGTCTTCTTCGTCGAAGTCGTGGGCTGGGTTGGAGGAGAAGGCGGCTTTGGAGTGCGCAGCGAAGGTGGGGTCGGAGCCTTCGTAGGGCATCGTGCCGCTGCGGCGGTATTCTATTAGGTTGCGGATAGACATGTACGAAGTACCGACGAAAAGAAGACTTGGGAAAAGCGCCGCGTTAGTTTTTGAGTGTATTTGACGGAGCAGTTTTTTTTTATTTTACAAAAAAACTATAACTAGGGCCGGAAAGGAACTTACAATATCACCACGCCTAAAACAGCAGTCCCCGTGCTTAAGTTGCACTTTGCAGGGGTACCGAATCTGAATGCATCGCAGCCACTCTTGCCTTTCTTCTTCTCGTCGTCATCATCATCATTTTTACCTCCACTTTTGCCTGCGACCACATATGATGTAACAGCGATCCAGGAAGCAAACCAGAGGATACTGAATAGCACATCGATTGCGGCGAAAGCATACGCATTGCCGAATCTTCGGGTTCGTGGCCATAGAGGCACTGCGGCTAGGTAGATGAGGGCGGGGGCGGTGAACCAGCACTACAGAGCACGAAAAAAGCAGAGAGTTAGCAGTTGGGTTCTTTTGAAATTAGAGAAACCTATGGCTGTGCCTCTCCTTTCAGTTTCCCCCCTCCCGGTTTACAAAGAAAGATATCACATACCAGAGCGAAATAATACGCTGTCCGACCATCTGTGCCTCCCCCTTGTGTGAACACGGCGATTGTAAGAGCCCAGCTTAGAAAAACGACGAAGCTTTGAAAGGCATGAAGAAGCATCTTCACCCTGGGGAACTGAAGCGACCCAAACATAATGAAGGGCTGCTTTTATGTTGTTGTAATTGTATATAGTATGCCCGCGCAGGCTTCCCAACTCGCTTCTTGAAATACACTGGGTATATCCACCCTTTTGCTCACCCCGAATTCGCTCGTTTCGGTATGTCCGTAGCAGGTAAACGATAGCTGTGTTTATATAAATGGCAATACTATATGGGGTTAGGTACTTTAGGTAACCGTCAAAGTCAATGAATGTATGAAAGTAATGCGCTTTGCTTGCGTAATGGGATTGGGTGAAAATGAGGCAGAAAGATATCAAATGGACAACCAGGAATAGAGGTAACGGTGAAAAGAGGAATAACAATGCCAAAGTCAATCAATAGCTCATCACATCAGCAGAATGAAGGGATAGCAAGAGAGAGAGAACAGGAGAGAACTGAAATGCCTGGTGGTTTTGTCCGTCTGTCTGGTGGGTGAGGCTGAGCTTGTTGCTTGAATGAATGTTTGTTTAGGGCTGGCAGCGGGTTGTTTAGTCAGGCAGAGCTGAATCCATAGATCCAATGGATTCGTAACTTGTATCTATCTTCGTACACCACGCTGGGATCTGCTCCACAAACTAGAAACTAGGCAATTATATTCTCTTTTATTCCTCTGAGTGCTCTTCCAGGATTGGGTTTGGCCAAGATACGCTGGAGGTGAAACACAGCGTTGTTTGGTTGAATTCATACTGACTTTCCCGCATTTTTCAACCGCTCGCCACGGCAACCAACCATGCTAAATATGGAAAAGTAACAAACTGCACAGAGCATTTCCAACAGTTTCCATCTACTTTCTACACCTTTTTCAATCAACTTAAAGTCTTTCTAAGCGCTGACATGAGCATTCAGAAAGCCATCAGCTAATACAACTTTGAACCTTTTGGAAGGAAATTTCCGCAGCAGGAAGCATTCCAAGGTTGAATTTTATTTTTATTTTTCTTTCCCTTTCTTTTTTCTTGAAACAAGCATCGAAACCTTCACGGTCGCTGACCCCTGGTAGCCATGGCCAACCTGAGTAGTTTGTTTACACTGGCGCTTATGCTTAAAAAATTGTTAATATCGCTTAAGCTCGCCCTGCGCTGGTACAAAAAAATCCCCTAGAGTTCATGATGCTTTGTTTCCAACAACGAGGTATTCCAGTTCCTTGCCCTTAACTACCTGCCACAATGAGAATAAAATCCAATGCCTTGTGATGATAGCGCAACGAGGACGGTACGCTTGGAATTCCACGCATAGCCAGAAAATGAAACTGGACAAGAAAAAGTAAAATAAAAAAGTACTTCTGTGGCGCAATATGATCCACCTAAGTGGCCCACGATCTTGTCTATTAATAAACCTACCGAAACCATCCTTCAAACCCTCTGGCCAATTGCCTGGCACAGGGGCGTGTGAGCCGGTTGAAATGTTTGACGAAATTACCAATTCTACTCACACACCCAAAAGTTCCGCAGTGTTCCTGGCGCGGAACCTCGGAATCCGATCTTGGTCCCTGAACCTTCTTTACCATTCTCGCTCGTAACAACGTTTATTTGAACCACGGATAATTTGATGGTGAAGGAGGTATCCATCCACCATCAAACATTCAGTCACTCGCCCCACGGTCAAACGTTTCAAACGAAGCAAATCTTCATCGTGGAAAATGCAATCGCGCTGTTTCCGAGATCCCTTTTAACTGCTCATCCCCAGCCATGCCTAGGTCATTCTGCACAACTGAACCACAGGCTACGATTAGATCTTTCATATTGCGGGCAGTTTCTTTGAGCCTATGATTATATATATATTTTTTAATTTTTAATTTAGTGGTTTCTCCCATCCATTCATTACCTGAGCATTTAGCATATCTATCTCTGGAGTGGCGTGGCATGGAAACTGATTACCAGCTTCAAGTTCCAGACATTAAAAACGGCCAAAAACCAAACCCAGAGGGCCAGTTTTTGTGCTGACTTGCAAAATGCGATCAAATGGAACACTATTCTCAAGAGCCTGAATGAATTTTGAGCTGTTCTGTGAATTGTATTTTCGGAATTACCTGCCGCATCCGTACACATCCGGGTCCTGTACAAAACATATGCTTGTGCATCAGCTGCTTTTATCCCAAAACATTCAACCGCATATAATCACTAATTATAACAAACTGGCGAGGAAAAAAGAATGGCACATCTTTTATATGTGATGCTTCGAATATCACTGGAATGGGTTCTGCTCAGCAAAGCCTGGTCTTTGACAATCGCATCCAGCAGAAAATGCTACTGATAAGCTAGCTAGCTGCCTTTCGCAATACATTCGCCTAAAGGTGAAAAACAAACACCATGGAAAGAGCCTGAAAATGTTTCGATCGCGGGGAAACAAGGGCAAGAAAGAAATATATGACTGAGGGAATCAGATTTATAGAACCTGCTGTAGAGCTCAAGGTTACCTAGGTGCGACTGTCACAAACTTGAGCACAATAGGAAGGTGTCAACTTAGTATTCACCACCATAAAAGACTAGATGTAAAGTGGCGCACTTGGTGGAGCAGTATCAAGGGGTGAGATTGTATCAGGTAAATTCTTTTGCCAGGGAAAAGTTTTGTTATCCTTTCTCTTCAATAATGCCAATAATAGCATCGATATCTTAACTGGAATATTCAATGTTTTAGATAGGCCCACTCTGCTCAGATGCGCGCGGCAAAATGGAAGACGGACAACAGCGAGGCATAGATAGCTATTTGATGAGAGCCAACACTAGTGAGAAATGACATGACACAGAATCTGTGAGATTAAGGACCGAATAATGTATTCTTCCATCTAAACAGGGCTTTTATCTGGGGGGAAATAATTATCAATAGTTCTCTGTGGCATGCTTGTTCATTTCAGGTGAACAGTATAAGCTTTACTCCCCCTCGAACAGGAGATTTAAAAAGGAGCTGTTTCCACTCTTATTGTATCCATTCGCCAACTTTCAGATGAACAGACACATAACGAGCACCAGAGCGATTTGCCCTATGAGGGCTGGGAGCAACCAAGCACGCGGTACAGGTGCATAATGTTGTAACCACATGGTAATGGGTATGACCAAGAAAAGGATAATAAAGTAGCAGCCTTGCCTCCCAACCTTCATTTTCTGTTCAAAAGCGTGGCGTTGAGAGGATGTTACCAAACCTAGTAGTCAGAGAAATTCTTGGCTTCTAGGGAAGGAAAACTCAGAGGGTGCAGTGCTGTGTCATTATTTAGTTTCCTGGAAGATATGAGTAAACCCAATGATGGATTATTGGATAGAAAACGGAATCAACGAATTATCGTGAACTAAATATTAATTGCGGGAGCTATATAGATCATGGCAGGATTTATCCCACTGTCTGAAATGGGCCTCGATCATTCATGGCCAAATTTCCTTGTACAGGCACACGAGCAGGTTCTCTTTGGGTTGCAGAAGGAAGTGAACGAAAGCGGATTCTCGGGTGCGGGGGGTCTTTGAACGAGTCACAGCCACGCTAGGCTCCTTGCACTAACGGGGAATGACGGCAAGGGTTGGGACCATGAAGTTGCCCAATTTTCCCAGTTTTGTTCAATTTCTACCGAAGGGAGCAGGGTCAAAGAACTAAAGATCCCATATTTTGATTTTCCCTAAAAGTACAGCACCAATGCGAAAATCTCATGGCACATTTCCGCGGGCCCTTGTGTTGTCGCGATTTGGCCTCCACAGCTAACCTGTTGAATGCTTTTCACATTTTTTATATGGTTTGTGCCTTTTGGGTTGACTGTCGTGGGGTGCTATTGATAATGTAAGGTCTCATCAAATGGGAGTTGCCGCAATGAGCTACATGTTACCGACATGTGACCTCCCTAATGGCGCTATGCTCCGCCATATATTTTGCCGGTTGGCGACTTTTGTCAGATCAGAAATGCAGAATAATCAACGGTTTATCCCTTTCCGTTTTGCTGCTATCATTATTGGTTGTCCGGACACCAGCGGCGCCGTGAGTGTTTGGCTGATCTGACAAGGGGTTGGACCGTGAGCCACCAGTCTGACATCGTGATTTTATCATTGCCGTGTTTGTGAGGCCAGGCGCAGCCCAACGGCAGATCAGCCGCAGCGTACGTTGGTGGCTCAAGCCAAACTTTCCACCCTCCAAACGAGGTGTTACTCAGAGAGGCCCGATGGCTGTTCTATACTATACATTTTTGGGAGTGGTCAAATTAACATGTGCATCAGGATTTGGCAGTGGCTGCCAAGAATTAAAAGGTTTCAAAATAATTGGGGCTTCTTATTTTGTTGTCCTCATGATCTGCCATGCTTTGTTCCACGGTTTGCGCGCCGGCCTCCCAGCAGCGTTCCCTTCAGGTTTAAAAATTCAGTTGTTGGGTAGGCCGAGGATTGGTGAGTTAAAATTAGTAGCCTCTCCCCTCCTCCATCTTCTTAAAATGTGAACTGTGCGCTCCGCATAAGTGGTATCTGATTGGATCCCGGGCGACATTTGTTGCGGGAAAAATCAAGGGTGTCCTGATATATCACGTTTGTTTCTGCATATTGCCCAAAGATCGAAACAAACTGGAGGGCGGCTTCCCTCATTATTCCATACGATTGATCCTGGAGCCTCGGGCTGTGTGGAAGCTTTTGTAGACATTTATATGGAGCCATTTAAAGCGAGCATGAACACAAAGAAGCAGAAAAGGGGTTAAATTTCAATCGGCAATGAGTTGCTTAGTCATTTAACGGTGTGGATTCGCCTGTGAAGGCTCAATTCTACAACGGCGCTAAACTCCTCCTCAGGCCAACGTCAAATCTAGATATTAGCGAACATAACGATATCCGCACCCATGGTCTGGGCTCTCATGTTGTATCTGTCAGTCGCTCAATACGAGGTTTTCAAGGGTTCGAAGCTGGTGATTCGTGTTTTCGGTTCCCAATGCTGTATTCAGGATGTTACGTTTCAAATGCAGCCCGCCAAGTCTTCGGCATTCCTTGCAGGGGCGGGACGGTCACCCAGTGGTGCTGCAGCCCCCGCCCCTCCCTAAATTTTAATTCGTTCTACCAAGCCCGATCTGCACAAGTGTCAGGCTGAATACGAGCTCAAGCATGGAGCAGGATTATTAAATCCACTTAACCTCGCGACGGCGTGGATATCATCCATTTTTGCACCCGACCCCTTCGGATTGCATTCTTCCCTCAATTCTCTGCTGCTTCCTGCTTCATCTCTTCTCAACTCTCGATGTAGGTGAACATCACAGTTGGAACCGCTTTTGAGTATATCTCTGTCGATCCCATTCCTGCATGTGGTGATACCGCACGACTCTCCCAGAATTTCTATTTGAGGAATTCTTCTTCTTGATGAAGAATGCGGTTCTCAATTAGATCATGTCTTGCCCCGTTGCTCCTCGCCGCAGGATGCCATGCCGAGACGGCTCTTGCACCGCGGTCCGCGGGAGACCTCTGTGTTTTCACGGAAGGGAGAAGTAAGCCAGATTTGCACAATCCCTGAGCCTGATGAAGTGATGCTAACTGCTGCAACAGCTGTCCTCCTTGGTAACTTAGTATTTATGATGGCAGGGAAAGTGACTATTCAGGATGGACACAATGAAGCGTTTGGTATTTGAGATCTCGTCTACAACTGTCAAATTTATTCGTTACTAATGGATAGGTTTAAAGTGAACCAACTCTATTGGCTCGACCTCAACACAACATTTAATGTCGAAGGCGGTATCTCCCCAAATACTCTGCATAGGATTGATATTCCAAGCTCCGCGCCTCATGAATATTCCGGGGGTGCATTTTTGGCCGCTCAAAATTCCATATACATATATGCTGGCCTTGGGAGTTCAACAAGATATGATTGGATGTGGTCGTACAACGCAAAAGATGGAACGTGGAGTCGTGCAACAGTTTCTGGCGGCAAATTGAACCTACAAAAACGGTTTGCTGGGCTCTCTGCTATCGCCCCGGAATCCAACCTTTCTTTCTTTTCGGGAGGCTGGGATATCCCCATAACCGGAACTTTAGTCTTTAACGCGACGGATAGTGCCAACCTTCAATGGACAAACGTTACCAAGGTAGAGGGAGACGACGCAGTCGAAGCAGCTCGGATAGCGAATGGTGGAATGGATTATGTACGGCTAGGGAAAAGTGGAATTCTGGTTGCGTTCGGTGGTTATGATGTATGCACCATTTATTCTGCCACAGCAGGGGTTTTCTATGTGCCGGGCTAACGTTGTCGAAAGACATCGAAAAAAGGAACAAACACAACCGAAACAAGCCAAGATTTGAGGGCAATGGATAAGATCGGTGTGTATGATATCGACTCTAGTACCTGGTGCGTCTGTCTGCATTTAAATACTCCCATATTCATGTCCAGATCGTTGAAGCTAACTAGTTCAATAGGTACGAGATTGAAGCCACTGGCGAGATCCCGAAACCGAGAACCGCATTTTGCACAGCCGTCTCGTCCGCCCCGGACGACTCCTCGTTTCAGGTGCATATGTATGGTGGTCGGAGTCGTACACTAGAGAACGCAACCTCGTATAATGATCTTTATGTTTTGACGCTCCCATCCTTCCGTTGGATACGTGCCCCTACGACCGGCCTAGAACCGTGGGACGCAGATGGAATTGGTCGCGACAGCCATAAATGTATCACCTGGAAAGACGGAGAGATGGTGGTGATCGGAGGTACGACTCGGAAAGACGACAAACCGCAAAAGAGATGCAGTCGAAATTATCCACCTATCCGGGTGCTTGATACCAGCAAATTTCGATGGGAAAAGCAATTCGACCGCGAAACTAATTATACTGTTCCTCGTGTCGTCTCTGATGTAGTGGGCGGAGAGTATGTCTCTTTTTTGTCACCCCCTTATATACTTCATGATTGTTCTCCACGCTAACCGCTTTCCCATAAACAGTGGAACGGGAAAAGCTACACTAAAGGAGCCGGAGGGCGGATGGCCTAACAGCAAACTCCAAAGTATATTCTCTCAAACTGTAGCCAGGCGGCCCGAGATAACAGAGGAACCGTTACCGGCAGAGCCAACCGGAACTCCGCAACCGACAGCTCCCCTTTCAACCGAAAAGTCCTCTAACGCAGGGGCGATTGCCGGCGGAGTTGTTGGTGGTATCGGAGGAATTGCCGTCATCGCCGCCGCTATTTTCTTCCTTAGAAGGGGCAAACAAAAGAAGAACACCGGCGGTCCATTCAATGCCTCTTCAGCTGTTCCCACAGCACCCTCCGTCTATTATCCTGAACCGCCTCCGTCTCAGCCAGCTCCTACCGACAAGAAGGTGAGCCCATACATGCGAGTCCAACAAGAACCCAGAGAGCTGCCAACCCAAACTGCGCTACCCCCACGGTATGAGCTGGACTCGCCAGCCGAAGGACATCCCACCCCGATATTTGAGCTTGATTCGCCTGAGTCCCACCCGGCCGCCCCTACCCCACCACGTAAAGAGTAACCCAATTATTCTCTAGTATTCACATATATATATTTTCTCTTGTGGCATTAATACTCGGCCAACCATTTTCCGACTTTCTTGCATCCCCAATATCCTATATTTTCTTTAGCACATTATTTCCCATCTCCTTATACAACGCATCTTCATTCTACAGGGTAGTCAGCATTATCATGATCATCAAAAGCCTGACCCAGGATACCATTTTGTGATACCATATCTCAGCCCCAACACCCCAAAATGGACATTTTCTTGTATCTTTTATCACCCGATGTCATTGCTCTTTTTTTTTTTCCTTATGCATATGATTGATTGATATATATATATATATATATCCCCCAGTGACCAGGCGTTCATGGCCAGATAGGATACAAGTACAACATTGAAGTTAATACTTGATTTTTCTCTCGAAAGCTACCCCTCCATCCCCCAGACTTTTTTACTATTTAGGTCAAAGGAAGTGTAGTGTATTTATCAGAAATAAAACAAATTTTTAATATCTGTTGGAAGACTTACATGCAACTACTACTGCAAATTTCTACGGCCACATGTAGGGAACATAAGATATAGTAGTAGAGACAATCAACCCTAATATTGAAAACAAAGGATTTATATACACTCGTGTTACATCCTGCGTACTACCGTAACTAGCTAGCTATATACCTAGGTATTTATAAAGATGTGAGAGTGTTCCATCATCCCGGCGCGGAGAGCCTGCCCATCAGTACTATGTAAGCAGTCAATCTCCCGCCCATGCACTAAACAACCCCTGAGAGTTTTGGTTATGATGCTTAACTTCACTTAGTTCAGAGGGGCATTTGAACTTCCGTTGATTACGGAATATATCCGAACTGACTAGTTATGGGAACCGAGGAGGGGATTGATTATAAAGCCATCTCCGCATTCTACTATGTATGAGCAAGAATATCCAGCTTCGTACAAGTATTTATTATTAAGTACAGAGCCAGCTTGCTATTTTAGCGTTGTGAAATTCGCCACCCCTGGTTTCGGGAAATCTAAAAGCTGCTCTTGGCCTATTTCATGGTACTCGTTCAAGAAAGCAGGGTTTCCCTACACTGACAATAGAGAGAAGACGCGCTATCCAGGGGGTACCTGGGCCAGATATGCGGGCGCTCACACCCTCTCCGAGTTGAGTAGATTTCAAAAGATCGTTGTCAATTGCGCGCCCTGCCGAAGAGCTTTTCTCCACTTTTTCTTTCCGCTTTGTTCAACCTTGCTCAACCATGATGTGCTAAACATATCAACCATTACCAGCAGGAAACGGCATTTCGGCTTTGGCAGATACTGCGCCGTACATTAACCCCGCGGCAAGGACCAATTGCTTATTCTTCTTTTATCCTTCGCCCATTCGCGTTACTCGTGCAATTATTCGAAACAGAAAATCAGGCCTTTCTATATTATATGGCGGGGTATACGGTTGGTGTAACTGTGTTTAAACTAGTGTATATAAGAACACTTAGTATAGCAGCTCCATCGGTATTCTGAAGATGTTATAGCCACTGAGAGTCATGTAAATAGTGACAAGTACCCGATCAGGTTTTCTTCCAGAGGCACTAGGTCTTATGGTTTCCTGACCACACCGCATCCCACATATCCTCGCGATGAAGTGGTGTATAAATAAATAAATAAATAAATAAATAAATAGATGGAGGAGAACTTTGAAAAGCCTTTTTCTTCTACATGAGGGATATTTTTTCGTTGAATATAGTCGCTGAGGAGCTGGTTGATCATGCGGCAAGCACGTTTTAGATGGGAGGGCGTGTATGTAGTAGATGCGGTATGTTCGCTAGACTAATCGCGAAGTTACCTGCGTCGCAGGTTGCGTCGCAGGTTGGTGGCGAAGATATGGAAGAAAGGTAGATAAATTCGGAGTTAAAAAGGAGGGATAGGGCCAAAATTGAGCATGCGCATGGCCAGGAATATTTCCACCATGCCCATGTCGAAGCAAATTTGTTCCGGAGTTTTTGCCTCACTTGGTAGTTTGTTGTGTACCCTGAACCATGATTGGAATGACTCGCATATATGCGGAGCCGTTCTAAGTGCCCAGAGTGTGAGTCCGGAGCAAATATATAACGAAGGGGATCCCAGCATGCCCTTATTTGCATCGAAGCTAGGAGGGAATCCAAGCTTTATCCCCTCAATTCTGAAGAAAATATTCTATCCCCTGAAGGTGCCATTGCGGTGTTGCATACCTCCACCGAGATATAGACAACTGGGGGGAGAAAATTTGCTATATTAGCAGGTGGGCTCTCCTTGGGGTTAGTTTCCCGGGTATATAATGGGTTGTGATTGTTTGATGAACGCAGATATACCTTTTTTGTTCCAAGGAACGAAATCCTAACGAAGTACGCAGCCGGCTTTCAGAATGAGAGCTGTTGGTAAACCATATTTGCCTAAACCGGCGATTCATGTTAGTATGGCCCAAAATGAACATGGTCAATTCGCTAATATCCATCCAATGGGTGCAGGGCGATGATAGAAGGGAGATTGAATTGCTCCGTTATATATATAACCTACCAAATTTTGGAGAACTCCGAGGTTCTCCCTCAAAGGTCATAGACGCAATCGATCAATATGGAAGGCAGAAGAGTTACCTCATGAACATCGGCTCGGCTAAAGGGCTCATCGTCACCAACTTAATAGCTACAGTTAAACCTCAGGTAATGGTCGAGCTGGGCGGCTATGTAGGATATTCTGCCATTCTCTTTGGGGATGCAGTCCGCCGTGCGGGAGGGAAGAGATACTACAGTCTGGAGAGAAGCCCTGAATTTGGCGCAGTATCCAGGATGCTGTTGGACCTGGCTGGACTGGGTGATTTTGTCAAAATCGTTATTGGGCCCAGCGACGTCTCCCTTTGCAACCTGCATGGCAGTGGCAGTGTTAACCGCATCGACATGTTGTTTCTGGACCATTATAAGCCAGCATACGTGGCCGATTTAAAATTATGCGAGCAGCTTGGCATGATCGTGTCAGGGAGTGTCTTGGTAGCAGACAATGTCATATCACCAGGAAACCCACCATACCTGAAGTATGTGCGGAGCAGTGTCGAAGAAAAGAGAAAGGCAACATACCATCCGACCTCATTGAGAGGCTACGATCTTGCCGGTTTTTCGAACTCTACAGTCAACCGCTTCGGAAACTCGGGAAAAAAGCCATTGGCGGCAGTTGATATACTTGGTAATCCAAATTTGATCTATGAGAGTCGGCTGGTAAATAGCTTTGAGCCTACTGGTGAACCCGTGAGTGCTCATCCAACATGATCAAAACCCCCTCTTTGCGCTTGAGCAGAAAAATACTGCACTGCACATCGGGCATGAAATAGCTGATGTTAGCCTGTGTATAGGATGGAATGGAAATAACTCGATGCATTGGCGTTAGCAAAGGGCCTGACAGCAAATTATAAGGTGGTAGCAATAACCAGTGAGGGCCAGTGATGAAGTTACAGATTGTCAAATTTCATACCGCACTGTGAGACTTTCGAATGTGATATTGAGGACATCGCCAAGTATGTAATCTTTGTATACAAAATAGGATACAACTAGTAGTAACTAAACACGGTGCTGAATGTCACGTTATTTTACCCCTCCACTCTGAAACCTCATATTTTTGTGGGGCAGAGATCGTCATTGAAGGCTCCATCCTGAATAATCCAGTAACTATGTTCACCGAAGTTAATTCATTGCCTGGTGGTATGGATCTTGCGGAACTGATAGCGTAAACGTCCACATAGCTTTTTGACAAGCCCTCCAGGACACAAAAGCAGAATCCACATCTAAGCTGTACCCTGGCGAGATAAAAAGCGTTCAATTTCCCTTGCCTTGGATTTTTAAGCTCACTGGCAGTTATAATATAATCCCTCCCTTTTGCACCTAATGGCATCCAAAACTTACAATGTCGGCATCATCGGATATGGTTTGAGTGCCAAAATATTCCATATCCCGTTCATCAAGGCTGTTCCGGACTTCAATCTTTACGCTGTGGTGCAAAGAACTCTAAAACCAGAAGATGACGTCGAGAAGGATCATCCGGGCGTCAAAAGCTATCGGTCAGCGGAAGCAATGGTCAAAGATACTGGTGTCGATGTTGTGGTCGTGACCACCACTCCAGATTCTCATTTGGCCCTCGCTAGATTGGCATTGGAAGCTGGAAAGCATGGTACGTCGTCAGCGAGCTTCCTTCGTCTATATATGTGACAGATATGCTAATTTAATCCCACTTTTCTCCTCTCTCTTTCATAGTTATCGTGGAGAAGCCGTTTACGCCCACTCACCAAGAAGCAGATGAATTGGTGGCGCTATCAAAAAAGCAAAATCGCTTAATTTCTGTGTATCAAAGTAAGCATTGAGAGGCGTGACATGCACCCACGTATATCTTATATATCTATCACTTGGCACAAAATCAAACTCTAACTTGGACTTTCCATAGATCGTAGATGGGATGCCGACTTTGCTACTCTCTCGAAATTGGTAAAAACGGGTGCCCTTGGCCGAGTTGCCGAATTTGAGACTCACTTTGACCGCCATCGACCTGAGATGCCCACAACTGGTAGTTGGAAAACGAAAACGATACCTGGAAGTAGCGCCTTATATGACCTTGGGACTCATCTTATCGATCAAGTTGTCCTTTTGTTGGGTCTTCCAAAGAAAGTAACTGGCTTTATTGGCTCCCAACGGGAGAACAACGACACCGGGTACGAGGATTCATTCACATTGCTTCTGCACTATGATCATATTTTAGCTACTGTAAAGGGAGCGGTCATCAGCCCTGAAGAAAAGCAGTTAAGGTTCTGGGTTCGAGGGGACAAGGGTAGCTTTAAAAAGGTATGTTCATATCTCATAAGCCGTCGGCTAAATTGCCGATTGAAAGGACACTAGTGTAGCTCATTCAACACCAGTACTACCTCGACATCCAAGAAGAGCAACTGAAGGCCGGACTTAGGCCAGGCGACCAAGGTTATGGCGAAGAGCCTAGCGATAGATACGGTGAATATTCCAAACGGCGACATTGCCGTCTCTGATGACTACCAGACCACTAATTTTGGATTAATTGGGTAAAGGTGTACTTACAAGCTATAACAACGGTACACTAAGCCGCAAAACGTTTCCCACTGTTGCGCCTCCAACGTATGCAGAGTTCTACCACAAATTCGCAAAGGCACTGGCTGGTGAAGGCGATGTGCCAGTGAGCCCTTCACAAGCAAGCGACGTCATTCGGCTTATTGAACTCGCCAGGGAAAGTTCGAAGCTGGGTAAAACATTGGACGTTTGAGTTTATGTTCGATTGTCGTTGCGTGGGTTGCTGTTTGACATGTAATAATATAGGTAGGTGCCCGAATTCAAAATTGGACGCGGGGTCTAAACCCCTTGAGAGAGCCTAAAATACAAACCCTATCGAAAAGGTACCTACCTCCACATGTTATGCCTGCAGATTTAGTCACCCACCGCATTGTCAACAGCACTACTACCTTGGGACCTAGCGTTGATTTCTGGCTAAGATAAACTTTTGCGCTCCCGAATGGGGGCGATCACAAATTTGGACCCAAACTTAATGTGGTTGGGTACTGCCAGCTAAAAAGCGTTTGCAAGTTGTGGAGCCAATGCCCTTTGATATCCGGACAATGAAATATGACATATCAATTCCCGATCTACATTCTCCATTCAATCATCGGTTCAGCTCATGCAACTTACGTACGCATGTTTTCTCCCCAACCGGTTGCGCAATGGTCATTCCAGCTCAGCGTTTTCTCAAGATCCTGTCTGAAAATTTGCCCGGCCTTCCTCGTTTGCAGCCTTCCAATAATTTCTATTATATGCTGGTGAAAAGCGTAGCCGCAAGAAGGCGAAGTAGATTATGGACGCCCCAGCTAATGCTAGTACATCAATGGCTTTCACGTAGAAGCCTTTGGACTGTATGGCTCATTATCTTTCTTCTCACCATCTCTTTGTTCATATCCGTTTGATTGAATATTTGTCCATTTTCCATTTTCAGAAGCTGCACTCTACCCAAGGTTCTCTTGCACATTCACCAGGAAATGGATTGAAAGCTGCAGCACTCAGAAAACCTGCAATCGTTGCTGGATTCCACGTGGATTGTGGGATAATTTTTGCGACATGATTCTCGTCATTGGCTCAGCTGCTACTACCCTTGGGTTGGTTCAGAGAAGAACAAACAGCCACGTTCTGTGAAGAGGCCGGTTGGATGTCACACACTTTTCAGAACGCACTCCTCCCAATCTCTTTTCCACGTTCTGGGATAGACCCCATGGAAATGGAGATCCCTGATTAGCAGATGGAGAAAAGGATCTACATCAACAAAGGATTGTGGCTTTCCTTGCAGGGTGGTCACCGAAAACCGACAATCTCGGCCCACACTCCGATGAAGGCCAGATCGCGTGGGCCAAACGTTTTTAACAACCATTATTCTCATAAGGACTCCAAAGGAACGGCTAAATTCCTCGCCTTTTTCTTCTTTGAATAATTGCGAAAATGTTGCTTTACTCTTTCAAAAAAGGAACATTGCTTTGAGGATGTGGTATTCGAATATATAATGTCGTTATTAACATTCACGGGCGATCATGATGCCAGGGTAACTCATCCCTCACCGGAATATTCACCAGTGGATGATTGTCGTGTGCCTTTGATTTTGGGTGTGTCAGGGTGTCTCGCCGGGTTATCTATAGTTGTAGTGCTTTTACGATGTTACTGCCGAGGTCGGATTGAGAGGCATTTCTGGCATGATGACTATGTCATATTATTTGCCACAGTGAGACTCAAACCTATTTCTGCTCGATAAACATGCTGCTGTTTGGGTCGACTAGCTAATAACGTCTTCTAGATATGTTCCGCTATCGTCCTCGGTTGCTTCATAGGAGAGTCGTACAACGGTTTGGGACGTTATATCTCATTCCTGAGCTCCGGAAACCGCAAATATCTGGCAAAAATAGGATATGTCCATGAAATATTTGATCTTCTCGGAATCAACGCTGTCAAAATATCTTTCAGCCTTTATATACTCCGGACGACAAACAGAGTCAATATTCGAAATACAACTAAAATGATGATTAGTGAGTAATACAGCCTCAATAACTTCATGTGGGTAGATTACAAGGCCTTGCGTTTTCTGCAATGCTAATTTACTCGCCCGTTAAAGCATTTGTCCTGGTCTTTATGGTCCTTTCGGCAAGCATAATTATATTCCAATGCGTACCAGCTGCGGCTCTCTGGGACCCCAGTCTAAAACCTAGCTCTCGATGTCTTTCGCTTAAATCATACGTCACCATCGGCCTTGTCACTGATTGTATGTATTGTTCGAAAGAATCCTGCAACGCCATTTTCGGAACTAACACCGCAAACAGCTGTTAATGCTGCAGTTGACCTCATACTATCGACCTTACCTCTTCCTCTCTACTACGATTCTAACGCCAGCAAATATTCAAGAGTGGCGTTGATGGCAATTATGGCTCTGGCATATATGTATGTCATATATCGTCCTTTCAAGTGGCGTTACCCTCGGTATCTCCGGGGAACTGACACACTGGATGTAGAGCGTGCAGCGCCGCAGTTATAAAAATTGTTCGTCGAGCTAATGTGCTCACAATTCCCAATATGTGGCGGTAAGTTTATGCAATATGACCCTCCGATTTCCGAAGAAAAACATTTGCTGAAACGCCACTTATATAGCGAAAGCGATTACACTTTTTGGGCTAAGTATGGTTTGCCTTGCAGCATCGCACCCCAAAATTCCTAATTCCTGCTTCTTTCACAAATAATCTAAACGTATCGGACATTTGATCTAAGAACTATATTCTCCTTCCAGTATCGAACTTCAAATTGGAATACTAGCGGCCTCTCTTCCCACAATAAACCCAATATTCACAATTATCGTTGCCTCTATATACAAAACATTTAGGAATCCTAAATGGCCTACAAACAGCCCCGACACGCGGGATCACATTATATCCCGCAACCCTATTCGAATGGGCCTAACTTCCCTACGAAGACAAAGTCGATCAAACCTTCATCGTTACCACGCGAACAGCATCACTACCGAACACTCCGATCCCGAACAACAACATATCACTAGATATCCCTCAAGCCATTATAAAGTTGAAGTCAGCGCATCAAGTCTCTCCGGTTTTCAGAACGGTAGCAAGCCAGATGCTATCCTTGCAACTGGGCGGTCGGGGTTTCCAGCCATTATGAGAACTACGGATGTATATATACATACGGCGGATGGGACCAAAGGGGAGGATGGGGAAGACGCTGAGAGCGCCAATGTAGAGATTCAATCTATTAACACACAATGGAAGCTTCCTTAATAATGAGTTAACAATGTTTGAGAAGGGAATGGATCAGGGCCTGGGATTTGAAAGTATGGAGTTCTTATGTGATGATGGTATCAGTAACATGTTAAACCCTTCGTATTGTAGCTCTTTTTTGCTCTTTCTCTATCGAGACTTGCATATATGCTGTCTTTAGCGTATGCATTTATATCTGATGTATGTATGTATATGTACAGGTTTTATATATACCCTCGTTGTGCTTTTTCGGTCGCGTTTGTAAATCTTGATACCAAAGCTTCGGCTATTTATTTCCCCCTTCCTCACTTTAGTCCATTGTCACTTTTATAGGTTTAATCATACCATTTTTTCACTTTAAGGTAGAATAAGCCTATATTGACTCCTTACATTTAAGCATTGATTCGTGGATTCGTTTCGTTTTGGGTTTCAAGCATCCCCAGTAGTTAGTGGCTCTGGGGCGCTTAAATGCTGAATTGAAAGAGTGAGAAAAGGGTTATCAAATAGTCAACAGCTCTTGTAGGTGAATTATATGCTTACTTTCATTGTAAAAATTATTCCATTGCCACGAGTTCACGTCCTTGTTACCTAGGGAGCTTTTCAGGTGGGCCAAGGCTCAAATCCAGGATACTAGTTTACGGGATCTAAACTCTAACGAAGCTTAAAACTCAACATCAAAAAAAAAAAAGATGACCAATGGACTAACCGAATGACCAGCACAAATGTCCTGCACTGCGAAGCAGAACGCATATTGTTCACATACATTAACAATGCATATACAACTTTCTTTGTAAATAAAAGAATCGTTACTTCTCTTTTAACCTTAAACTTTTTTAATTTTTGTTTCTCAACCTTCATGGCTGGAGAGAATTGAGGTTCCTAAACCCGAAGGGCCAACTGGTCACAATAGTATCGCGACCACTCTCTTAAAGCTGGGATGGGATGTTCCCTTATTTATAGTTCAATAGGTAATACCACTAGCTCAGCTGATGAATAAAATGAAATTTTTGAATAATAGCCTGCGAGTGGGAACACTACAATACGCAACACTGTTATACAATTGGAAGCATAGAAATGGGTGGGCTTTCTACAATATTTCTGTATAGATAGTTAAGTTATTCCAGAAATACTTATGCAATAGTTTTATTATATGGATATCTAATTATCTACCATTCATCATGCATAATAGGCTCAAACGGCATTGCTTCAAATAAAATAAAGCAGAATGTAGCACACACCAGTACTCTCAATATAACTCCATCGTCCGCTCCAATGCTCTGGAAGAAAAAACAGCGCTAAAAACGGGATAGGGATAAACGGCATATACGCGTCGGGGCTTATAACGGTCTAGTGGCTGGATGTCAATTATTGACAAACGCTGAGGGCATAGGGCGTCCACGAATAGTTGCTCGGGGATTCGAAAGTGTACGTTGAATCTGATGAGGGGGAGGGAAATTGAAATCGAGCAACCTTAAATCGCGATCTTGCAGTCCCTAAACCCCGACGACTAATAATCACTCTTCAACACTCTGGATGTGACGCACGACGGGGTCGGGATTCCGCAGCAAGAGGCAGATATATAGAGCAAACATCTTGCTAGCCGCCGTCACCGCAGTCTGCACAAACACCCACACCGTAAGCTCAACAACCGTCACTGCCATTATCGACGTAAATATGAGGGTGCCAGCGACATAATAGATGCCCCAAGCCAGCTGGACAGGCCAAGCTTCATCCGCACCCTGCACCGCGGAGGCACTACCCGTTGACAACGAGTCAGATCCGCCCTTGCCCTGTCTTCGCTGCATCGCGAACATGGCATGTACCATTGCCGGAAACACACCAGCGAAACACCAAGAAATCGCAAACACAGGGTATACGCAACCTAGGGAGCTTCGCTTAGAAAATATTTCTATAAGCGCCAGCAACCCATACGACATCAATAGAGCCATAAAGCTCGCGCCCACGCGCAGAGTCGTCCAGATGCTCGAGCGCAACCCGACATTAGCGAACATAAACCCTTGCATCCACTGGATGTATCTCTGCACATGATCGCCATCAAGTTCACCTACGACCGTCGGCTCGAGCCCCAGAGCTCTGACGATAACCGCGGCGGCAAAGGGCAAAGGCGCGGACACGAGCGCAATTCGTCGCTCAGGCCAGGCGACGTCTTTGAGAGTCAACGGGATTAAACCCATGATCAGTGCAGTGGCGCCAAATTGCTGTTTGCGAGCTTCGTCTGCAAATTGAAGGGCGCAGATAGATGTGAGCCAGCAGAGTTGGTTACTGCCGCTATAGAAGTAGAACCATGGTTTGAATGGGGAATACACGATGGCTTCGTCAGCGGGGCAGGTTCTGTCATCTGTGATTTTGTCGGCAGCGGAGACGGTGAGGGATAGCAGGAGGACGAAGGAAAGAACGAGGAGCAGGTGCTTTTGGCGCATTGTTATTTTGTATCTTTTTTCTTTCTACCCTCCCCGAGCCTAGTTTTCCAGGAAATGAAAAATTTTGGATTGTGAGTTTTATAAGTCTGCGGGGAAATTTAAGAAGCTGCTTTCAGTAACAAAAAGAATTGCGGGAAGCTCAACCGTTCAGAACGGAGGAGGACCTCGCCTTTTAAAGAAGGGCGTCCTCTAGCCATATATCATAGGTTAGTCTGCGTGCGTAGCGCCATCATTAGGTCAACAAACAACTGGACCTCATGGATTATCGATCGCTAGTAGTCTTCGGCGACCTTGGTGTCTCCGTTGCTGTCAGAGCAGCTTGGCTTGGGGCCGAAAAAGCGGGAAAAGGGGGAGAAAAAAGAAGAACCAAGAGCCTTCAAGTCTACTATTTCTAAAAATGGAGGGATTTCGTATGCATAGCTGCGAGCTCTACTTCGCTAGCCATTTAATCAGTCGGTTCTAGATCCAATCCCAGGCCTCAAAGATCATCACTCACCCAGAAAATAGGCTCTCCCTTCTAAAATTCTTAACCTGCTTAAGCGCCTATACTGTTTTAAATAGGCAATTATTCTCGGTACATTATTTAAGGGCTTCACGGCGTCTCGATTTTCCAACGCCGTTCTTAAATATCGGCATTATTTGGAGCCATAGCGATGCCATAGAGTAATATGTGTTATTGCGTTGGTTGTTCTGGCTTCAGCCTCATCCCGTTGCGGATCCCCACCAACGGGGTTCGAAGGATCACTGCTAGTGATTTCCAAGCCCGGTCCCCTTGAAAGTGATGGAATACGAGGGAATTAAAGTTCTCACGCAGGGATGGAAAAACTCGCAGCGCCGAATCGCCGCCTGCAAGGCTTCCCTTGTGGGCTAGAAATTGGGGGCCACGGCTAGCTTAGCGGGGGGTTAGTGAAGGAACGATATGTGGTTCTTCAAAATCCTTCAGCAATCCTGGGCCTGAAAACGCTATCCTTCGTGCCACCAAATGGGCTTCCCAGCGGTTAATTGGTTCATTCGTTCTCATTTTTTCTTTTGATTGTGTGAGATGAAGCCGGAGTTAGTCCGTGCTTAGAAATATGGTTAGTGGGAGCATGCTCCATGGAATATTCGCCTAGTTGCCTGCCGTGGAGTCGCATTGCCATACATACAAAAAACCCATCACCAAAGGTTTCTCAGGTTATAGCACAATTCGATCGTTTATTAAATGATCAGATTGCTGTGATATGTAGGGAAGACAACACTGACCTTTACACTGAGGCCCAAAAATGCGACATGTTCTGTTCGTATAAACCTCTACACCCTTGCCCCTCACTATATTTGATAGATATCGGCGCACTCCATCAGTCCTCATATAGTATATAGTATGTATCTATGACAATACCATTGCAGTGAAGCCTTGGAGAAAGCTCATGTCTTAGAACTCGGAACTCTCAATCTTCATATTCCCGGCCAATGATGAACATATCATGTATTGCAGCAGTCAAGTTTTCTGCGTTGACAAGTCGAGTTTGTGGGTGCTGTGTGCCTCCTTGAGAACCCCCATATTATCGGCGCTCAACCGCTCTGGGTTAAGAAGAATTAGCTATGCAGGTCTTCAGAACGCGTACGACAATGGATAACTAATGGTTACATAGGTAATGATATTGCGTTGGAGGCGCACTGGTCAGCTGGAGGTTTATATATGTAATCAGCGGAGGACCAAACTATACTATCTTGACAGAAAAAAGTGGTGTGCGGACATGATCTTCCCCCCATCCTCCCAAACAATATGACAGATAAATTGGGAACTAACCACAGAGCAGAATTTTACGATGCGCGCCAGCTGTTGGCAGAACCAATGGTACTTACCTGGCTACGCTTTCCAAAAAATTCCATCCGGAGGTCTAGATATCTTTGTTCCAGAAACTGCCATGTGGCGATTTCGTAGTTTAAAACATAATTATGTCCTGCCAGAGAGAACATTGAGAGATGATGATAATTAACAACTGGGGACGAGCGCGCTTGCGCCATTGTTACAACTATTCAGTGTCGCATATGGATTCCAGGAGCGTGAATGACATTCTTCCGCTTGAGATTGGTATATATAACTCATGAGTTAACCTACCTATTGTGGGCAAAAGCATGCTCTGAGTAAACCATTGTATAACGTTC
Organism: Emergomyces orientalis; assembly: GCA_002110485.1. Classification (NCBI taxonomy): domain Eukaryota; kingdom Fungi; phylum Ascomycota; class Eurotiomycetes; order Onygenales; family Ajellomycetaceae; genus Emergomyces; species Emergomyces orientalis. Next base: position 3,497,045 of record MOWL01000067.1, read on the forward strand.
ATTTTCCAGCTTTCCTCCTCAGCTGCATCATCCGACCTCCGGTTTATCCCAAGTGTTAATGGCCAGTGAAACCACTATGTGAAGCAGGGGTGCGCAAGTTAACCGATGAATACAGTCACCGACAACGAAACATCTTTTATCCTGAAACCATAATACCTAAGATATAGGGCAAGCTAGAAGAGGTTGGATCAAATCTGCACTTGATTCAGTATCATTGTATCCATGGGTTTGATCCAGCAGCCAAGAGGGGGTTACTTTTATATCACGTGATCGATAGAAAAATTCATATATTATCTTATATATCCGAGAGAAAACCGGATCGAAGGCGAGATATTCGACGCTTTCTAAGCATTATTCTTTTTTGCAGCAGACCGCTATCGACAAGCATATGTGGCCGTGTGTAGTCCCCCACCCTGGTGCTTGTCCTTCCACTCCTATAGCATTGTCGGTATCTCCAAGGTAGACAAACCACGCCCGGAGTGTGACCTCGGGAGGTTGCCACGCCAAGGAAACTGGTCCAAACCATGCAGATGGGCTTACGTATCATGGGACGACACTAGGCCGCAAATAATATCAGAATTACACCACGAGAAACGGAATAATGTGGGAAAAAACCACGCCTGTTCCCAGAATTTAACTGTGCTGCAGACAACAACGCTAGGCTGTTTCCAGGCTTCAAATACCCGAACGAGGCCAGCAAAAGCGTTCTGGTTGGCTGATTTGAAGCAAATGCTGGCAATTTCATAGGTCACGGGACCCCCAGGCGAAGCCACCCGTCGAGCCTTGGCAGGCACGGCGGTTTTGGGCAATCTCGGGCGCCCAAAAAATAAAAATAAAAAAAGTAAAAAAAGATGGATCTCTTTTGCTTAGCATGTAACAAAAATATAGGCAATACAGGCGGGTCCCCTCCCTCTCCGCAAGCTCTTCCTTGCACTGCCGATGCACCGTGCTATCCGCGGAGAAGGATTAAGTGCTCCCGCTGTCGGCCGAAGACGTAAGTGGGGAGAACTTTTTCACCATCTATTATTTTTTGACTCGTATTAATCGACAAATTCGGCATGTCACAACCGTGAACACTGGCCTTAGATCAATCTGACTCAGCTCAAAAGTTCCGGACTTCGTTTTTTTCTACCGAAAGGGTTCTTTTTCTCGTTCTCATCTTCCCCTCCTCATAGCCTTTTATATAGAAACTGCTTGGCCCTTCCCCAAGAGTTGCATGGTGGTCCCGACCCAAGCCTCTTAGGGAATTTCAACTTTTTTTTTTCTTTTCTTTTTCCCTTAGTTTTTTGTCTTGTTTTATCCTCTTCCTGAAAATTCCTTCTGATATCTCTTTTTTAATTATTTCTCCACGCTTCCATTCATACTGAAGACTGAATCTGATGCCTTCTCCAAGCCTGTACGATTGTGACCTGGATATCGACAGGCTTCTCAATCGTTATGTTCCCTATCCCCGATGGCATCTGGTGCCCCGCCCAGTGGCCCACTTCCTAGGCCATAGGACGCAACCACCAAAAAAACCCGGAAATGTCCTGGTCATGCTCTGGTCGATCATAAGTGTATTCTGCGGGCTGTCGATTGTAGCTGCAGTAACAATGCATATTCCCCTTTTCCAAGCACATGGTCCCTTTACCATCATTAGCAGCTTCGTGAGTCGACAACCCGTCTGAATAACATTGAGAGTGCTTTTGCCCATTTTCAGTTCCTTTCCTTTTACTTATTTGTTCAGGCAAAAGCATATAGCATTCTGGTTTTTGTTTTTGTTTCTGCTATTGTTTTAGTCCGGTGGTTTTCTTCCCTGCTGGTCAATAGCGAAATATTAACCAGTTTATCAACAGGGTGCCGCCGCCGTGCTTGAATACTGCACTATAGATTCTCCCCTCGCGCAACCTCGAAATGCATTTCTGGGCCAAATAATCGCATCATTCATAGGAATCGGCATCGCAAAATTGTTTGCCTTGCATCCTCACGCAGAGTCTTGGTTCTGGATTGCTGGGCCGGTAGCATGTGCAGTCGCTGTTGCAGCGATGATATTCACCAAAACGATACACCCACCTGCCGGAGCCACTGCGTTGTTGGCATCTGTAGACCCGGGAACCAGACGCCTGGGATGGCAGCTGATTCCCCTTGTGATACTCAGTTCCTCGCTCATCTTGGCCACAGCCCTCCTGTTCAACAACATCCAAAGAAGATTCCCCGTATACTGGTGGACACCGGAAAGCCTTGAACCAACAGAGAGGCCTGGGAAGGATCTGGAAATGACATCTTCCGACGACGACGAGCGTACACCCACAGGGAGCACGATAATGAGAAGGCAGATGTCAAAAACGGACCAGATGATAATGATCCGGAGTGGGCGAGTGATGATATGGGATGGTCTTTCCCTTTCACCCGACGAAATTCAATGTTTAGACCGGTTGAGTAAACGGATATAGAAGAAAAGAATAACTAGAGCTTTCTGTCAACGGAAACTACATATATTAATAATGGAATGATTTACGGCCCTTGAAATTCTGGCCACCACTGTGGGGCACCCTAGGTATTCCTGATATCCCTGACGATGCAAATGATCCGAACTTGGAAGTATATTTTAAAACAGGCCATTAGCATGGCTAAGTCAAACCGCAATGGATATATGGATTCCTACCTGGTTTTGAATCAAGAGCAGCATAGTTTCCTGCACTCTCAATGCCCGCACGACGACAATAGTAAAGTGTATGCTTCCCCACCTCTGGCATTGTAATTGTTGGTATTGGATGCTCTACGGCTCCCTTCCTCGACAAGTCATCCAACTGTAGGAATCCCGCTCCGTTTTTCAATTCTCCTCCCGCCATCCATCCCGTCTTCAGGGCCGATTAAAAGATGCATCCGCCGCAGTCCACGTCAACCAGAGCCCCGAGCGCTGAAACCTTGAGTGGTATACGAAATCCACGTGACCAGAATTATCACATGATATTGTGTCTGTGGCTCAAAAGCGCCAAGCAGTGGCGCCTTACCTAATCCACGTCATTCTTATTTTGGCCTCCTGCAAAATTTCGACTTTTTCTCGTTTCGACCACTTCAACCTTCAACATCAAACATCAACGTTTAACTCCCCTGTCCCTTTTTCTTCTTTTCTTTTAACGAGTTTCCTATCGAACGTACAGAAACAGTCTCTCTTATGCTATCGAAGAGGCCGTCTCTTCCTGTTTTGCCAAAAAGTCATCTATATTTGTTTTTGTTAAAACTAGACTTTTCCGGGGGCTTGTTTGTTCATCCCACTATTAGGGCTTTTTTCTATCGATAAGGCCAAGACCCCGCTATGTGTGCAATCCCCCTCCCCATGGTTTTCCATTAAAAATATTTTTTTTCTCTCCTTTCCCGCCCCTTGTCAATATCGACATAGATTGTCATATATTTTTTAATTTCATCCCGTTCGATCGAGTATAATTACGCATATTTGCTAACGACATTGGCCACCATTTTTCTTTTTGAAGAGATATCAGGAAACATTAATACTTTGGTTTAATTCGAGTACAACGCAAAGAAGAAGCAAAAAAAAAAATCGCAAGAATGGTTTCCGCATCCAAGGCTGCTCGTCAGGCCAAGCGTGCTGCGGAGGGAAAGGACGACAAGAAGAAGTCCGCCACATCGAGACTGTCGTCCAAAGTCAACTCAAAAAATGCTTCTGAAGCTTCATCGGTGAACGGGGATGAAGAATATGTCCCCGAAGAGTCGGCAACCTCCGCCGCCAAGTTGTCTGATGTCAAGAAGTTGACTTCCCAGGTGGATAAATTTGGCTTGTCGGATCGTGTGACAACTGGTGTCCTTGCGTCTCTTGCCGCTAGCCGTGACGTAAAGATTAACTCTACCTCCCTCGTCTTCCACGGCCGGGTTCTTATTACAGATACTACTCTCGAACTCAACTACGGCCGACGATATGGCCTGTTGGGTGAGAACGGTTGCGGAAAGTCCACATTGCTGAAGGCTATTGATAAGCGGGAGTTCCCTATTCCCGAGCACGTCGACATTTATCTACTGAATGAGGGTGCGCCACCAAGTGACCTGGGAGCCCTCGAGTGGGTTGTCAGGGAGGCGGAGAATGAGATGAACAGATTGGATAAATTAGCAGAGGAAATCTTGGAAAGAGATGGACCGGAGAGCCCCATCCTCGAGGATCTGTATGAGGTGCGTAATTGTAACATCGCCACTTGCCTTTTTTCACTTTTCGGTGTATGAGTGCTAACTATCCCTTTTAGCGTATGGAAACCATGGACCCTTCGACTTTCCACACGAGAGCATCCCTTATATTAACTGGTCTGGGCTTCAATAAATATACCATTAAAAAGAAAACAAAGGATATGTCCGGTGGATGGAGAATGCGTGTGGCTTTGGGCAAGGCTCTTTTCGTCAAACCTTCTCTACTCCTCCTCGACGACCCCACAGCCCATCTGGACCTCGAAGCTTGCGTGTGGCTGGAAGAATACCTTAAAAAGTGGGACCGCACTCTCGTCCTCGTTTCCCACAGTATGGACTTCTTGAACGGAGTTTGCACCAACATGATTGACATGCGCCAGAACAAGCTGATCTACTATGGTGGTAATTATGATGTCTACCACAAGGTTCGCTCTGATCAGGAAGTCAACCAGATGAAAGCCTACCACAAGCAACAGGAAGAGATCGCTCACATCAAGAAATTCATCGCCTCCGCTGGTACCTATGCCAATCTTGTCCGACAGGCTAAATCCCGCCAGAAGATCCTCGACAAAATGGAAGCAGACGGCTTCATTCAACCTGTCACCCCGGATAAGGTCTTCACATTCCGTTTCGCAGATGTTGAGAAGCTTCCCCCCCCAGTCCTCTCCTTCGATGACGTCACATTCTCCTACAGCGGAAAGCCGGAAGACAACCTTTACGAGAACCTTGACTTTGGTGTAGATATGGACTCCAGAACCGCTCTTGTTGGGCCAAATGGTGTTGGCAAATCGACCCTGCTCCGCATTATGACTGGCAAACTCAGTCCCACCGGAGGCAGAGTCTCACGACACACCCACTTGAGGCTCGGAATGTACAGCCAGCACTCCGCAGAGCAACTCGACCTCACCAAATCCGCCCTTGAATTCGTCCGCGACAAATACCCAGAGAAGAGTCAGGATTACCAATATTGGCGCCAGCAGCTAGGCCGGTACGGATTGACTGGAGAAGCACAAACGGCCCTCATGGGAACCTTGTCGGAGGGCCAGAAGAGTAGAATTGTCTTCGCACTACTAGCCATTGATGGGCCGAACATGTTGCTCTTGGACGAACCGACAAACGGTCTCGATATTCCTACCATTGACAGTCTCGCTGATGCTATTAACGCATTCAGCGGTGGTGTTGTGGTTGTTTCCCACGATTTCAGGTTCGTATTTTCAAATATTCCTTCTACTACAGTTCCTTTTTTTGATCTTTAACCCTGCCCCCAAAACCCTTTGAAAAAGAAGAAGGACAAGAAGCAGAAAGAAACAAGATCACTAACATGCCTTCTATCATAGACTTCTCGACAAAATTGCCAAGGATATCATGGTCTGCGAAAACAAAACTGTTCGCCGATGGAATGGTTCAATCGGAGATTACAAGAACCATTTACGAAAAAAGATGTTGTCGGCGGGACAAGTTTAGATTTCTTTTCATGTTTGACTTGGTTGCTTTATAGCTAGTGGTTATCAATTACCAGTTTACTGGCTCTGGATTTACATGTTTCTATTTTTTTTTTCTTTTTTAAAAACAAACAACCCAAGCCTGTTGTTATTTACCAAACATGGGCAAACAACCACATGAAAAAGGGTCATATCATTTCCTTTTCTTAGTTCATTGGACCAAAAGAATACCTTTTTTTTTTTCAAAGTTAATTTCCCCGGCCTTGCTGTTTCCCTTCCTTACAGTAGGCTAGGTTTTTTCCCCCATCGCTACCTTCCTTGTCTTTTTTGCTTCCAAAGAAAATCTTCCTTGAGAAGAAAAATATACACATACTCCGCGGTTGAAATATTATTTACTTCACCTTTCTCGCCCACATTGTATCCCTTTCCCTCCTTCGTCATGTTTGACATTTAACGAAAATTTGCACGGTTAGAAAACGAGAGGAAACCATTAAACTAACTGCCTACGAATTTATGATATATTAATCAGAAGGGAAAGTCAGCCAGGGTTTACATAGGCAACTTGATATGAAGTTTCATAATATGGCATATTATTTTATCCAGGGTTAGAGTGTCTATAATATATCAGAATACGTTACATCATTTAAGTCACCGTACCCCTGGAAGAAAGATATATGGAATAGATTACGGCTATTTTCTTACATTCTTTTAGTCTATATTTTAATTTTCTGACAAACATATATTTAGAGCACCTATGAGCAGCCGTAATCTTGATATATTGGATAACAAACCAAAATATGGCATCTATAGATACTATTTGCCTGTCTTAATTTCTTTATTATCGAACGCCTCAAAGAGGGGGTTGTTAGCATGGGCTGGCGTCTGATTTGAAAATGTTGCTTCTGGTTGGAGTAGAATAGCCACAACAGGGCGGAAAACAACGAGCGGAAGAGATGGATATCCAGAGAGGAAAGTTGAATGAGTGGCATGGCGACATGTTTTCAGATACATTTGCTTTTAATTAGAGATACTGCGTGTTATGTCTTTCCATCCAAGGGGAGAGTTGAGAATCAACTTTTCGCGGGAAAAGGGGGGTTGGCGAAGGAAAAGAGGCTATGGGCCGGAGATAATGAGATATCGCCGAGGGGTTGGTTTCTGGAACGAGTCCTTGACGGAGAGACTCTGCCTGAAAGGAAACTTAGGAGCTATATTACTCCGCCATAGATGGATGCACGGGGGAAAAATGGAGTGCATTAAGAGTAAGCTGTCCAAAAAGGACGCCCACATCATGCCGCCACCCTCCACGGAAATTAAAAAACAATGAAGTGAATCTGTTTAAAGCCAGATTTTCATGGCATATTGGTTTTCCCAAGAAATTTTAAAAAGTACCCCATGGTATGGCATAGGACAGTAGATTTGCTCCCGTATTTGAGTGCTTCCAGGCCCTGAGCTGCATCCCAATAAATAAGTCATCTCCCCCATCAATCCACCCCAGCCCTCCTCTTCCTCTCCTCCACCAAATCCCCCCCAAAAAGCCTCGCTCCATCGCTCTCAAACCTCTCCCTCTCCAACTTCCGTTTCTTCGCCGCGCGCTGCAGTCCTGCCTCATCCTCACCAGCAGCATTAACACCTGTAGTCGCACTAGCGCCAGCGCCAGCGCCAGCTTCAGCTTCGGCTATGGCGGCGGGCGTCCCCATCCCAGCAGCAGCAGCAGAAGAACTTTCACGTTTCGCAGCACGGTTTAAACTTCGCAAATCTATCTTCTCCGGATTCTGGCAGTGGTAGAGCTTTCTGCCGATGCGTTTGAGGTTTTTCATCGTGGTGGGCGCGGTTGTTGAGGTGTGGCATGTTTGGTAAGTGGAGAGGGTTGTGGAGCAGGAGTTGAGGACGAGGGAAAGTTTCGTGCGGAGGGTGGTGAAGAGTTTTAGGGCTTGTGATGATGATGATGATGATGCCGATGCCGATGCTGAGGACTGGGGCGGTAGTGATGATGGGGCGAGTTTTGTGTCGATGTAGAATTCCGCGAGCGGTTTATCGGCTAGGAGGAGGGCGGAGAGCCATATTTGAGATGGGGTGTAGAGGAAATATACATCTGTCAGTTGTGCGGCGGAGCGGAGGATTTCGCGGGTGTTATGGTGTGCCTTGGCGATGCGGGAGGTTATGGAGCCACCGGGCTTGGGGTTTGGGTTTGCGGGGGATGGAGGCGGGGGTGGAAGTGATTGGATTGCTTGTTGCAGATTGGCTGCTAGTTGCTCTGGGTGGTGTGGTCCTGGAGTCCCTTCCCCCCGCGCAATGGCGTTTAGTTCCATGATTCCGCCTTCTAGGCTGCGGAAAGGGTGGCGGACGTCGAAGGTGAAGCGGAGGCCCTGCGTAAGGAGGAATTCGGGTGCGATGATATCTTCCGGCGTCGAGTTTGGGATGTGTTCTGCAAATGAACGCAGGGACATGTAGTAATTTTCTGTCTTCGTGGCGAGGAAGAGGGCGCAGGGCATGATGGACTTAGGGTGGTAGGTCATGGGCGAGTTGGTAAGGTAGAAGCGGCGGAGGTATTGGATTGCCGTAGCCTTCACGGATGTTATAGAAACCAGGCCATCAGCTACTAAATCATGAGACAAGGATGGTTCTCGAATGGTTCCACCAATTTTCAAGTAAAGAAGGTCATATATATCATATAAAACATACCCTAACAGCTGTCGGTAACGGCGGCTTATACTCATCCCCCAACTCCATCGTCTTCTCACAATAATACCTCACCAACTCCAGCTCCTCCTCCGTCGTCAAGCACTCAATCCCCTTCTCCTTCTCTATGCTCTGCTCACTATTACTCATCGTCTCTACCGTTTTATTATTATTAATATTATTATCATTATTCCCATCATCCGCATCGCCTGCCGCGTTTGGCGTCCCACTACCCGACCTCGTCATTGGTGTTACTGCTGGTGGTTGCTGCGATCGCACATCCTTTTTTGCCCGCTGTATTGCGGCTCTGACACGTTCACTGGCGACGGCATTGGTATTGGCCCGTATCGAGCGGAGGGACCCTTCAGTGAAGGACCAGAGGCGGTACTGTGACGAGCTGCGATAGATCTCGTCTTCGAGCATGGCGGTAGTGGGGAGGGAGGTTCAGGGTTCAACGGGGGTGAAGAGGTGTGGGTTCGGTGGTGGGTGTTGTACTGTACCAATGAAGCTTGGTTTGTGGTTTCATTTTATGTCATGGCATTGCTGATAACATGTCTGACATCTATGACATGGAGAAAAGATAGCCCTGAGCTTCGCAGGTGGTTATTGTTGCTATCGGTAATTTTGGTGGTGGGGGAAGTGTGAGGTTGGGCTGGACTGGGGAAAAAAGCTCCCAAGAACGAAAAAGGGCTAGCCGCTGGAAGTTTGATGTCATTTGCCTTGCAGCAGGAGTAGGCAACGTTTGGGCCTCAGCTTCGTGCACAACATACAAACTGCAAATAATACATGCATTAACACCTACGAATGTAGTATTTATTCCAAAACATATTGCTTCTTATTATATTGCCACATCCAAAAATGCTGATCTCAATTCAAACTTCCTCAATCGAATTAATCAAACCAAATCAATCAATAAGCACAAATAGGCAAAGTAATATAGAGATTTTCTTAAAAAATAAAATATAAAATATATAAAAAAAAATAGAGATGCGAGATTCTTTCGGTTTCCTTGCTCCAAACAAAGCCCATGATTAAAAAATAAGAAGAACATTCGCCAGGCACCGTGCGCTTCCCCCCTCCGCTCCATCAATCTGCTCCAAGTGTCATATTTCGGATGTTGATTTGGTAGAGAGGGATGAAAAATGGTAATAACAGTGAAAAGAAAAAAAAAGAAAACAGACGAGGGAAATTTGCGGCGCAGTAAAAAATATAGCAGGCAGGTAAAAAAGAAACGAAAAAGAAAGAAGGAAAAAGGAAAAAATCAATAAGGGTTAAAACATGCGTTAGAACAGAGATCTCTCGACAGATATCAAGAAAAAGGAGAACGAGAATTCCACAGGTGAACAAAAATAAAATAACAGTTATAGAACTTGGGATGGGTGGGAAATCGGTCCCTCCAAAATCTTTCTCCAAATATTTGATTCAAATGCAACATGCAACAAAGAAAGAAAAGAAAAGAAGAAAAGTGAAAATTATGGTTCGCCCAGTAGACGTGCCGTAACATCGCCCATATATGCTTCCTCCAACTCGTAATCCTCGCCGCCCATCCGGTCAATGCCAACATACTTGAAAGCTGACACTACCCGGGGCACATCGAATCCCATATGGCAGAAACGATCGACGAGGTCCTTGTTATAGCCGTCGTAACTGGTACAAACACATTAGTAGATAATTTCGAATATATCCCATACAAGTACAAGAGGCAGAAACTAGGGGAAGGATATCCATACGCAGCCAGTTGCTCCTTTTCCTCCTCCTCCTTCGTCTTCTGCTGCTGCTTCCGGATAGAGTCATCCGTGGCACCTCCGCTGCTCTCCCCAAGTTGCCGCTTAGGCGCGCCTGCATGGTCCACAGCCCACTGGCGCGCAACCCGGTCGAACTCCTTTGGGTTCCTCATGAGCATGTTGGCCACCTCCGCATCTTGAGGGTCTTTGGGTTCGGGCGTGCTGAGGAGGGATTGGAGGGAGAGCAGGGCGGATTTGATGGTGAGGACTGGAGACCAGGCTGTGGAGAGGGTGTCTAGACAAATGGCACCCTACATTGATTGATTGACGATGATAAAATATCCCGTCAGCAAATCTTTATATTCAGTCTCTCAATGAGAGAGTTACGAGGGCGTTGTGATCTCCTTTCGTTATGCTGTTTTCCCTATGACTTACAGTTTGACTACTGATATTCGGGTGCCAGACCTTGGTCACAAACTTCATCACAGGCGGCCGGAAGGGATATTCGGACGGTATTTTGATATCAATGTAGTACGTTCCGTCCTCATAGGGAGTACCGGGTGGTCCTCGAAAAGAGCCTCTCAAATGTGTCAAATCATCCCCGCCCCCAACCGGATCAACCAAGATTTGCGAATGTTGGTCTGCATGGATATCTGCGAGCTCTTTGGCGATACGGCGGGTACGGTTCGACGTCATGGTGAAGTGAGAGAGAGGGAAATCGGGGTATATAGAGCAGGAAGTCCTTTTTTGCGGGGAGTTTTGGCGGTAGGTAGGTGCTTTTGTGCTTGGAGCAGTGGTGTGTTCTGAGAGGTAGCGTGTTGTTGGAGGAGGGGGAGGAGATTGATGATGATGCTAGAGCTGATCAAAAAAGGAAATGGCGGGATGGTCGAGAGTCCCGTTTCAAGGCAGACACGCTAACTTCTACCATATAAAAAACACCGGGTGACGAAGGGGCAGGTGAAAGTTCAATTAGGTTACCCTGCATAGATTATGGGGAAGCCCCACAGGATCAGTCATCAAGTCATAAGAAAGTTATTCATAAAATAAAACAAGTTCAAAGGAGTGAAAGAGCTGGAAGAGGGTGTGAGAGTAACGAGGAGTGAAGGGAGGAGAGATGAGCGGGAATATATATATATATATAATATACTGGTCAAAAGGTAGTCATACCAAGGCAAGCTTTCTCGTTTCAGTAAGCAACCAAGAGAGCGGCTACGTTAGATTGTCGAGATAAAAGGCTCGGGGACAACGATTCGAGTGACGTTCAGACGGGCGTATCAATGACTGGAAGCCCAAGGCAAGCGGCAAAGTCGAGTCAGGGATCCACCTTGGCTGGGGTGATGAGCAGTGGTGTGATGACAGGGAGTGGAGGGAGACAAGACGACAAGACAAAGAGTTAGGCGTATTATTATGGGTGTCCTATAGACAAGAAGCAGAAGAAGAGGGAGAAGAGGAAGAGGGAATGTTGGCACGCGAGAGAAAATAAACCGAGTTAGATATATAGGCCGGTTGATGAGAATAAGCTGGCGGTGATATGGTGGAAGTTGATCGGTAGTTATTGTTTAGAAGAGGAGGGTGGAAGAAGACGAAGACGACAACGAAGAAGAAGAAAAGGCTGTTGGGGTAAATCCGAGTGTCGACTCAACTTGTTGGTGACAGGCAGCGGCTGGTTTAGTTCACGATTGCGGCGGTGCTAGCCAGCAGTCTGCATAGTTATGATTTTGCTAGGCTGCTCAAGAATAGATACTAGTATGATATAATATATAATATATTCATTTAAGAACTATTAAATTAAATAAAACCCCCAAGCCATACACCTTTTTTAACAGGCTGTATTTATTTATTCATATAGATACGGTATGACCTGGGCTTCGACAACATTGACGAAGTATAGGTAGGATACAGTATTGCGCGGATTAGATCTCTAACCACCAGCAAACATATGCAGGACATGACACGCTGGGCAGCAAGGATGAAGTGGCAGCCTTCTGTGTCAGTCGATGGAATTCCACGGGATATGCAAAGGGGACGAACAGTGGTCTAACTAAAGAGTTGTTGCCATTGATGCCTTGCCCTGGATTATGGCGGGTTGGGGCAGACACAACACAATGACTGGATGGCAGGGCCCGATCTGCAAACGATGGGGTGGTGTTCATGTTCCCGGAGATATAAATAAATCTCTGTGATAATTAACCCGCTGATACATATATCTCTCTGCATGGATGGTGATACCAGAGGCTGGGCTATCTATATTGGGTGTAGCTGCTAAAGGTAGATTAAATACCTGGGCATATAGAGAGAGTAAACTCAATTCTCATTGCCCACAGTCTGTCTCCTCAGTCCTCTTATCTCTCTCTCTCTCTCTCTCTCTCCTCAGTCCTGTCCTGCTCGGCCATTTCCTTCCTTTCCTCTGCGTCGGAAACAGGGCCCAGACTCCACTTGGAAACAGGCTGCGATGTCATGTGATATAAAGTCGCTTGGCAGCCTTGAGGCTGACTAAAGTACTTAGCTCGACAGCTGCGTAACTAACTGAAAGGAGACATCGGGAGGAAACCTTGGAAAGGAAGACAGCTAAACAACCACAACTCTTGTCTGCCTCTCAACCCTCCTCCTATCTTCATTTAGCTGCTCATCCCAGCTTGGATCTTCGGAGGCTAAATCAGGAATTTAAATTTCCTCATCTATTCTCAGTCATCACGTTTCTTTGCCCTCCCAAGGATACAGCAAGAACTGAACCACGCTTGGCCGCGTTCCCTTCGCTCCCCCAAAGCTTGCCACAATGGTATGTTTTATGTTTTGCCTGTCCTCGTCATTGCATAACTCTACTATCTGTCTATGTTTCCTAGTACTAACGTGGGGGGTATACAGGGAAATCAACAATCAAATATGGGTGGCGGTGGCCCTGGTGATGGGAAGGACGAAAAGGACAAGAAAGTAAGCTTCGTACCATTTATTAAACCCTTCTCCCAACTCTTTTCGCGCACGACCTATCTACAATCACTGTCTCATTATTATTTAATACTAACACCGCCGCAGAAGGATAAGCCAAAGTATGAGCCTCCCCCACAGCCCACCACCAGAATCGGCCGGAAGAAGCGCAAGCAGGCCGGCCCCAACGCCTCCGCAAAGCTCCCAGCCATCTACCCAACTTCCCGCTGCAAACTGAAGTATCTCCGCATGCAACGCATCCACGACCACCTGTTACTCGAAGAGGAATATGTAGAGAACCAAGAGCGCATCCGCAAGACAAAAGCTCAAGCTACCTCATCCCCCGCGACCAGCGGTGACCTCGAGTCCCTAGATCGAAATGCAGATGAACGAGGCCGTGTCGATGACATGCGAGGGAGCCCCATGGGCGTTGGTAACCTGGAAGAGATGATCGATGACGACCACGCCATCGTCTCCAGCGCGACTGGGCCTGAGTATTACGTCTCCATCATGTCCTTTGTCGACAAGGACCTCCTGGAACCTGGCGCGAGTATCCTACTGCATCACAAATCAGTCTCTGTCGTCGGGGTTTTAACGGACGATGCAGACCCGCTGGTCTCCGTCATGAAACTGGACAAGGCACCCACAGAATCCTACGCGGATATTGGTGGGCTAGAGTCCCAGATCCAAGAAGTTCGAGAAGCCGTTGAGTTACCGCTGCTACATCCAGAACTATACGAAGAAATGGGCATTAAACCACCCAAGGGTGTCATTCTCTACGGAGGCCCGGGGACAGGGAAGACATTGCTAGCAAAAGCCGTCGCGAATCAGACAAGCGCTACATTCCTACGAATTGTTGGAAGCGAATTGATACAGAAATACCTCGGCGACGGGCCACGATTAGTACGCCAGATCTTCCAAGTGGCAGCCGAACATGCCCCGGCCATCGTCTTCATCGATGAAATCGACGCTATCGGTACGAAACGATACGAGTCGACGTCAGGCGGTGAACGAGAGGTCCAACGAACCATGTTAGAACTTCTCAATCAGCTCGATGGCTTCGATGACCGTGGCGATGTCAAGGTCATCATGGCCACGAATAAGATCGAAACGCTTGACCCTGCACTGATCCGTCCTGGTCGTATTGATCGTAAGATCCTCTTTGAGAATCCTGATCGTAAGTTTTTATTTTAAGCTCTGCTTTCCTCCCCTCTCTAACCCCTCCCTCCCTTCCCCCGTATAAATATAACCATATATATAACCAAATTTACTAACGCAAAACCGTCCACAAACACAGAAAACACTAAGAAAAAGATCTTCACCCTACACACCTCCAAAATGTCCCTGAGCGATGACGTGGACCTGGACGAGTTCATCAACCAAAAGGATGACCTGTCCGGCGCTGATATCAAGGCCATATGCTCCGAGGCGGGCCTGATGGCGCTGCGCGAGCGGCGGATGCGGGTGCAGATGGCTGATTTCCGCGCTGCGAGGGAAAGGGTTATGAAGACGAAGAGTGAAGGGGAGCCAGAGGGGTTGTATTTGTAGGCTTTTTTCTTCCTTTTTGTAATAGTGTGTTTGTTTTCTAGGGGTGCGATTTTTGTTTGTTGATGTGGTGGTGGTGGTGGTTTCTTTTTTAATATTTTGTCTCGTCAATTCTATAACCACTGGCAATGGGCAAGAGAGGAATGAAACTGGAAAAGGAAATACTTTCGTGATTCCCCCATTTATTTAACTTTTTTATTCAATTCGTTTTATAGAAAGAGACAGAGACTTGGTGTTAAGAAAGGGAAAACAATATTCTTTTTCTAATTACTGTTTATGTCTTTCTTATTTCATTCCTGTGACCATGTCTTGAAACTGACTGGGGGTGTGGGTAAGTTCCCAGTCCTTCATAAAGAAACCCCCCTCCGTCCCCTTTCTCAGAGGGTTAAAATAATAAAATAAAAGCGTAACCATCCACCAGGTCTGTACCAGCAGCGCCCCAGCAGCGCCCCAGCAATCGCCCACCCGCCTGCTCCCTTCTTTCCCAGCGTTTAGTTGGTAATTCTAACCGTATTCGAACCCTCCATCCATAAAGTACAGTCTCTTGATCATGGTGAGGGATGTGGAATATTTTTAAACAATGGAAACAAACCACTACCCAATCACCACATGAGTGCCTTTCTTCTTTTCTTACTTTCTTTAATTTTCACTTTATCCAATAAAGAGAGCGGAACCGCATGGCACTGCATGCCCTTTTTTTTTTTCTTTTTTCTTCCAACTTTTTATCTCCTTCCTTTTGGAGATCAAGATGGTTTTTTGGGGCCTCCGAAACCGAAGGAGGAGGAAACAAGGCCCACCAAACCAAACCTCTCCCCGGGAGCTGCGCTTCATATTTTCTTGTCATCCTTTCTTGGTTTTTGACCGTTATGTAATTCTGAAGACAGGGGGTAGGAGGATGTCAAGCAGCCAGAGGAGGTAGGGCCAGGCCGCCCGGTGCCGGGGGGAGGCGGTAATGGGCCTATATATATATAGCCTGGAAGAGGTGTATCTGGTTGGGAAATCGCAAACCAACATGAGCTGAGAGAGAAATAGCTCATGGCACGGTAAGGTGATTCCAAGTATCTGCGGGGCCTACCTTTCACGTAGGGAAGGGTGGGGGGGGGGGTGAAAGTTAAGACTGAGCAAACAGAGAGAAAAAGCTAGCCTCGTGAAAGAGATCAGATAATGCCAGATTTCAAAATGGGCAATTAGCTGGTGGACAATGCAGTTTTGACCCACGGCATCACGCACACCGATATGGATGGTCTCTTGTGCTTCCAGCCAGTAGGTGGTTTGAGTCGCCCAACGGGAACATCAAGGGCAAAAGGACAAGTGCAAATTCTGTTCTCCTTGTTGACCAGGGGGATGAAATACCGGTGGCATCGAGTTCGTAATCCCGCTTTTGCTTGTATCAACATATAGGTCTTTTCTTTTTGGGGATGGGTTTCCGCATCGCTCATGCCAGTGGTGTTCGACGCTGGTGGGGGATTTCCAACAACTGACATGTCAGATAATGATATTGATCTGATGGGAGTATTGGAATCGGCATGTTTTTGAATCCGTAACAATGGCCCAATTGCGAATGCTGAGTTAACACGTTAAGATATCAATCCAGATCGGGCAATCGGTAGAGCACGGATAATGTCAAAGGCATTGATCAGTGTTTAGATCAGCCACGAACAAAGCCTTTAAATAAAAACGAATAATGTGTTGGTGCATTCAGAGTGCAACAGCCATGATTTCCGAACTTGAAAACCCTTCATGATATCCAGATACCATGCAATATCTGATGTACCAGGGACCGGGGTTAAGCATTCAGTCTTTTGTTTTTGATTCTTTTCTCTCTCTTGTTCCAATAATGGCTGTCATGCAATCAGCTTGCAGACAGTTTTTGAAATGGTGGTGTTTGGGTAGCTTTCTACATGCTAAGATCGAAGTTATGATGCCGAAATGTAAGATCTAAGTCGGCCTCGGCCCGCCGCTCTGTTTTCTGTTTTTAGTCCCCTGGTGAGTTACGAGTAAAAACACGAGGACTGGATGTGCTGGGGATATTATGCGGGGAATCAATCGATTCCCCTTTTTCTTGCCTGTCAATGGCTGGATTTCCTGCCATTTTTACCCCTAAACCTAAGGTGGGCTAGGGAGTCCCATGAGCTCACGACGCTAATATTTCCCCCACACAAATTGCCGGCTCCTCGGCTGCGGTTCTTGATAGCTTCTCTCCAACCAAGGCCCCATTGGCTTTGCCTTCCTTTCCCTCGGGCTTCTGTTCAGTTTCAGATCAGTTGTAATTTCGTCGAATTTGATGCATGAAAGCCACAGTCGAGATGTCCCCGCTCGTTTTTTCCCTTTCTTGCCGTGCTGCCATTGGACCAAATGGGGAACCAATGGCACCCGGCTTTATAGCACGCCTCTTGCGAGATTGGGGTGCCCTCCGCGGTTTGTCTGGATGCCGTTAACACTTGGATGCACAGTGGGACAGTGGGTCATTGACATGTAGCGCACGCAGAGATTCTGTATGGTTTGGCCACTCGTCCCAGTTCGTTATCATTGCCCTCCTTCGGGACATGCTAGCATCCAATAAATAGTTAAAGTGGTACTTCCTCTCGTCTCGAGCCTTTCCTTGCACCTGGAATTATTGCATGGTTACTCCCCCGCTCCAGAAAACTGTTCATTTTTATCTTGATGTTTAGGACAGTTCGTTGTGCCATTTTGTCATAAACTCGCCTGGCTTTGTTTCCCTAACCTTCGGTCCTAAATACCCTTTGTTGCTATAGTACAGCTGTCAAATTCGGAATTGCAGAGCTCGGCGCTTACCAGAGACTCTTTTCTTGGGCTATTAACTTATCTCCTTGATTTCTGGGGAGCTTCCTTTCTATCTCTCTGTTGGTTCTCTCATACCGGACATCAAGAAGAATATAAACCTCCTCTGGTTTCTCACAAGACTCGCAAACATGGAATATTTCAAGCCAGAGCAATACCTAGAGTTGCCATCCAGAGATATACTCTCTTGGATTTTCGACAGTCCTTCCTATGATCAAGATAGGCCGGTGAGCTGGGCTACGTCCTCCTATATTGCAATGACTGCCAATTGCTTTTGTCTGCATTGATAACGGCGATTAAGCTCCGAGGCGAAAAGCTAACCCAACCCGTGATACATTTCCTCTAGGTCTACATAGACGTTAGAGATCCCTCTAACTCGATTTCATGCAATCAAGCTAGAAAGATTATCCGCCAGCTCATTGCTGGACTGAGGGCTGCCGGATTCAAGAAGGGTGATTGCCTCAATATCCATTCCTTCAATGATGTATGTGGTTTATCTCCCCTCAAGGCCCCAAATTACAGTCCTGGCAAGTGCACTAGAACCAAAAAGGAGGAGAAAAAAAATTTAAATAAATACCAGGAATATTAAATTTATACGCCAATGCTAACAGCTACATTAGATCTATTATTCCATGATTTTTCTTGCCGCAATCGGCGCAGGTGGTGTTTTCGCGGGTACCAATCCGGGCTACACCCAATTCGAACTTGCCCATCATATCAAGACGGCGAAGGTATCTTTCTTGATCTCAGAACCAGAAATCTTAGACAATCTTGTTGCAGCAGCAAAAGACAACAATATCCCAACCTCAAACATCTGGGTATTCAATACTCAAGGTCGACCCTTACCGCCCGGTCAGAAATCATGGACTGAGCTTCTCAAGCACGGCGAGGAGGATTGGGTTCGTTTTGATGACCTGGAAACCTGCAAAACCACCACAGCTGCCCGGCTTTTCAGCAGTGGGACAACGGGCCTACCGAAAGCAGCAGTTATTAGCCATCTGAATTTGATCGGGCAGCATACTGTCGTGAATGAAAAAAGGCCGGTTGACTATCAGGTATGTTATTACCCAACCTATCGCAAGGACTGGAGACAAAATCCCTCCGGTGATGAATTCGTAGAAATGGCATATGTATGTATATCTAACACTTGTATAGATTTCCCGTGTCGTAGCAGTTCCATGTTTCCATGCCGCAGCTGTGCCATCAACTCACGTCAGCGCTCTCAAGGGTGGCCATACACTGTATATCATGCGTCGCTTTGAACTGCTACCATTCCTGGAAGCAATCGATAAATACAACGTCACGGATGTCTCCACGGTTCCCCCAATGGCTGTCGCCATCGTGAAATCGCCTTATGCCAAAAAGTCGTACTTGAAAAGGACAAGGAACGGCTCCGTTGGTGCTGCCCCGCTGGACAAGGGTGTCCAGGCTGCCTTTAGATCTATTATGGGTCCTGGTGCGAGTTATACGCAGGTCTGGGGTATGACTGAGACGACTTGCATTGCGACCATGTTCAACTACCCGGAAAACGACGAGACCGGATCTGTGGGGCGGCCAGTGGCATCGCTTGAGATGAAGTGGGTTTTCGATCCCTCCTCAGCCCTTCTTTCTCCCTTATTATTGTTCTAATTTTTCGGTTTGCTAATGATATTATCTAGATTAATTGACAACGACGGGAAAAATATCTCTGCCTACGGCGTGCGCGGCGAAATCTGCGTACGCGGCCCCACGGTTATCAAGGGCTATTTCGAAAACCCTGCCGCAAATGCCGAATCCTTCGACGGTGATTGGTTCAAGACCGGTGACATCGGCTATTGCGACGAGAAGACGAAGAAATGGTATATCGTCGACCGCAAGAAAGAGTTGATTAAAGTCCGTGGGTTCCAAGTTGCGCCTCCAGAACTTGAAGCGGTGCTACTCTCGCACCCGCTGATCATGGATGCCGCTGTCATTGGCGTGTCGTTTAAAGGGGATGAAAAGGAGAAGATTGAACACCCGCGTGCTTATGTGGTACGCCAGCATGTTCCAGCCAGTCAAAAGTTGACGGAGAAGGAGCTGCAGGAATTTACGGCGGCAAAGCTGGCCAAGTATAAGTATTTGAGTGGTGGTGTAAAATTCGTAGACGCGATTCCGAAGAATGCTAGTGGGAAGATTTTGAAGAGATTGCTCCGGGAAGAGGCGAAGAAGGAGATTGAGCAGGGGTTGGTTGCGAAGTTGTGATTTAAGGAAAGGCTGGGAGGGTGGTGTTCTTGCGTGTGTTCTTTCCCGGCTATTGCTGGCAAGTGTAAATTTGATATATCGAATTTGGTTCACTTGGTTTGCTTTCCATAGAATTCCAGAAATTTTATTGGGAGCATTAGAAACAGCCCAACGTTTCCTTAAAGTTTCTAGTTTTCACTCTTCCCGCAGCTCCCTTTCGCAAAATACGTGCACCACTTTATAGAGCCCCCCTTCTCTAAAAATGAGCCACTAACGTTCCTATTACTCCAGTGCAGGATACAGAGGCGCAACATTTCTCCTATTCAAACAGAATACGAAGCATGTTCTCTTCGTAAACACCTTCCTTGTGCCCATAACACACGCTATTCCCCCGAGAAGTGAAATAATACGGTACGAATATTGGTCCTAATCCAAGTATATCGGTATCGTTTTCACGCCAGGGAGCTTTGGCGTATAGTAAGGAGTAATGTGAGGTAATACAGAATCGAGTTGATCAAAGAATCGCTGTACACACAGAAATATCGCCTTCAAAAGCAGATTCCCACAAATCGTATTCCTCCATGAACCTTTGAAGTTCACAGTAAATTTCTTCCTCCTCTTCCTCTATTTCCAAACGGTCTTCTTCAGGGAATAACTAAACCTTGTCCCACACCAGATAGATACACGTATGGGTTAATCCAAGTCGGTTGAAAACTTCGCCAAAAACTAGATGGCGCCAAAGTTTTTTTGACGTAGTATTGGTCTCATCTAAGAAACTGACCATGGATTCGAAAGGCGTTTTTTGAGGTGGAAATTCTTGTTCCGTCTCAAAATAACCGTGACTGGGCTACACCCTTCCGGTGAACAAAGGCATGAGCATTTCACTGCCCTCGAGCCTTTGAAAGCAGCCTGGAGAAGCTTTCTTTCTTGCTCATTGCATGAGACCTCCTTCATCCAAGCCAGGATGCGTAGGTTGATGTCCACTAATAAATGGCCTGCAGTTATATTTGAGTACCTGTGGCTCTTTGCAATATCCACGCCGTGCCTTAATAGAAAGGAGATAAGCTCTGAGCTCGAATAACTGCATGCAAGCATAAGAGGAGTCATTCCGTTTTCGTCGTATTCATCCATTGTTTCGTGGAATCCGGCAGCTAGAAATTTATTTGCGAGGGTAGCTATGATGTCCCTGGAAGATTGATAGCAATCAAGTCGTGAAAGGAGATGATACGGCATGATTGCCATGGGCTGAGGGCTCCGTGGCCTGAGAGTTTTCACAAAAGCATCTTGAACGTTGGCGTCGAAAATCAATCGAGAATCATAGAGTTCATCTAGCATCTTTTCACCCTGGGGCTTACCGTTATATCCTAGGCATTTTAGGTAGTGTAAAATATCTCCAGACAAGAGAATCTCAACCGTCCATCAGCGTCCATCCCTTATTTATCAGCTCCGTGGGCAATTAAGAGCTCCACTGCCTCTGGCCAATTTGCCCCAGCAGCAAAATGAAGAGGAGTCCAACGCCTACCTGTGCTCTCATGCGGTTGCATACCCCTTGCAACAAATGCTTTGAGGTCATCCATCGACCTTCGGAAAATTATATCGCTGATGAACGGGTAACCCGGGTCTAGTAGATGTGATTGTCAGTTTTACTCCAAAGATTTACAGATTAAGAGTATCCCATTTCGTAGTTTTAACATAGTAACCATCATGCACCCATAATCTTTCATTCTCACATTGAATTGATTCTGGCCAAGAATATATGCACGCAGCGAAATATAGTAAGGAGATTGCATTGGGATTATTGCAAGATGACCACTCAATGATGGCTTAAGAGACTGGCCGCAAAATTGGGGCTTGCAAACCGGGAGAAGGATCATTTGAACAGTCCTAACATCTAGTCAGCATGAAATTATATAGTTTGATGAGGCAGAATATATTACTCCATCCTATCGTTAAGGGAATTCGGATCCACTCCCATTTCTACCAACGTGGAGATCATCAGAAAACAAAACGTGGAAACACTAGGGTGATACTGCTCGGCCAGCATCTACGCAGCGAACATACATATAAGCATAGGAACCTTTTCAAGAAACGATTTGCAGAGGCTTACATGTAGCAGAGTGTCCCCATATTTATCCACATCATCAGGAGAGGCACTGCCAGAGTTAAATATTTCTAACAGCTTCTTGCGCACGATGGAAACAAGAAGTTGTCGCTTGGAATCGCTAATAGGGAGGCGGGTCTGGGTCTGACAAAACCTCTGTATGAAAGATTCTAATGGTAGGTTCTTGACTCTTCGCGGGGTTCGCAGAGTACTTCCGATGGACCAGCCTTCTGAGGCAATTTGGATGAAGAAATTGAATTCGAGGACCCCAGATAAAAAATGCAAGTTCTGTCGATAACAGACACTTAAGGTAGAACTTCTGTGTTTATGTTGCTTTGTGCAAGATTCGCAACGAGTCGAGCGAGACTGCATAATGAGTTTGCTACTTGCAAAATTATAGATTTTAGCCCAGCCCAGTCGCCTGCCCAAGCACGAAAGTGGTCTAGAGCCGGTTAAACATCCCAGATGGACTACTGGTGTTTTTTTGAGCATGGTTTGACGCCGCAAATGCCGTTCCACTTCAGTAGTTTTGCCCGACGTTAAGGCTAAGCCTGGGCCTTTGGCAAGAGGGCTATCGGTATCCCGCTGCGTATGCCGGGGACGCACTGAATACCCCGAAGGAGAAGCACTGAAGGTTTTATACTGCGTGTCGATAGAATTGGCAAGTTTTCCAACTTCCATTCGCATTTCTTCATTTCATTTCTCTGTTTACATAATTAGAAGACCATTGCCCCATTTTATGGAGTAAAGAACAAACCAAAAGCAGAACCTCCCGACTGGCTGGGCATTCTGACATAGGCACTGGGTTTAACCAACCAACCTGCTGTCCACCTAGGAGGTTGCCTTGCAGGAGACATGTGTGTAGTTTTCGTATCTGGGAAGCCGAGCACTCAAGGGTCTCCTCGGTCACCATCTTCTGGAGGATCTGGTCCGTTTTAAGAATACTGGCCCCAATTTGGCCAATGTTATCGTTCATGGCGGTTATCCCATGTTGAAGTTGGGTTATCTGAAGCAAAGATTCTTGCCCCATATAAACTCCAAGTAAAGTTTTGTATCTTTCCAAATCGTTCAAAGCTTGGTCGATTTTCTTCAATCTTCCTACTGTCAACAGCTGCTTCCAGGTTCGGCGAATTCCCGTATTATCTAAATTTTGAGTATCGGTTCGAGCTGTTCATTTAAGACCTGAGCTTGTGCCGTACAACTTTTCCAGATGGTCTCTGCCAAATTATGGGGCGCGTCGACAGCCAGTGCATGTAGGTTTTGTGGGGGAGAATTTTCCGTCACTGGAGACCAGTTCTGATACAGGTCGCTGCCAGGCAGCTTTGGCAGCGGTCGAGTTTGCGACTTGGAGAAGTTGCTGGACTAGGTCAAGAGCCCGTCGAACACACTGTGGAGAATCCGAATACTTTTCGGACACAGACACTACTTGAACAACCATTTTAAACCCAATGTCAATAAACTGCACAGCTGCTCCGCCAGCTCCGACAAAGGCCAACGCTTCCGCCATTGATTCGCAGATCGCAAAAAGAGCAATGGAATATGATATGATGTGAAGGTTTGTAGTAGTTCATCGCCGAGCGTAGATTTTATTTCTGATATTTCTAACGATGTATTCTCGGGGGTTTAATCGCTGGATTTTAGGCATAATTGGATTCGACGACGAGGGCAACCCCCGCGGCCACACAGAAAGCCTTGCATATCTCCTTGTCCATGGCCTTGCATCTTCGCCTAATCCAAAATTGATCGGGCAATTTGTTCCGCGCCTAGGATTTGTTTGGCTTAGCTGCAGCTGATATTCTATTTATATGTTGACTGATCTTGAAGTTCGAACTCTGAGCGGAGCGGTTGTCATCCAATCCCCTTCCATGATATTGAATGATTCTTGCCTCACAGCATGGAAATAGGCCAGGATTGGAGGGGGTCGACTTTACTTCGAAGGAATTTGCACTTTTTTTAATAAAAAAAAAATTATAAAAAACACTTTACCGCTTTCTGGCGGCTTGGTTGGAAGGATTTTAAGTTCCTGCTCGGTGTTGGAGAATGCTTGATTGGACCAGATGTGTGAGCTTTGGTGATGTTTTGGCATCTTTGAACTCACATATTTGTTGCCTGCCCTATACAGGCCTACCTAGGTAGGCATTTTAACTGAAGAAATTTTTCCTATTTGGCCTGCATTTGACGAAAATTAAGAGCAGATTAGAGAGCGAAGTATTAGATGTATATAGTAAAAGAAGGGAGATAAATCGTACACATAGGTGGGATTGTCATGTAAATAATGAAGAATAAGAGCACGGAAGATACTCAGCAAATCGTAGAAAAGTAAAAAGAAAACGTCCCGTCATTCCCAGCTTGCTACCCTCTCAAGCCCGCATACCAGTTTCTTTAATTCCTTTCCCTCTCTTTCTCTCCCCACTGGGAGACTACTATACACACAACGAGTTTGTACAACAAAGGAAACAGATTGAAGAGTAAGATGGTTATGAAGAATTTTGGTCCCCGTCCAATAATGGGTGGTGGGTTGCAGCGTGTGTGTTCACATCCCAAAGAGCGGCATGTAGGAGCAATGGCGTCTCATAGACGTAGACCATCGAGTAGAGGAAGCCATGGGATTTTTTTTTTATATTTTTTTTTTTAGGAAGGATGGAGCCTTCATACCAAGCTTACCCATGCTACTACTCTATTCCACCAAAATATGCCATAGCGTCAGAATTGATTTAGGCACCTTCTCCCCAAATCCCAACCACACCCATGGAGAACCCCAAGCCAAGGATCCACATTCTCAGTTTTTGAAACTTGCGCTCCTGCTCCATCTGATTCTGGACAGCCTCACCATTGATATTCAACTCGTCTTCTGATTGCGTTGCCGCTGCGTTCGTGGCTGTGGCAGCAGCAGCGGATGAAGCTTCCTCATCGCCCACAATTTCAATCTCACTTCCATTCCCGTTGGAGTCGTCCTCCTCGCTTCTCACCGAGACGGAGCTCCCCGCGCTAGCATGAGCAGAACCACCCCATGAAATAACACCAAACCCGGATCGGTGACAAGAGTGAAAGCCAGCCAGACCACCTGATAGAGAGCACCATGTCATCGTGTCGCGATTGTACCACCATTCCAAACCTGCCCCGCCAATTAGGGAGGTAAGCGCCGTCCAGATCAGGTACGGGTGCCTTCTACGCGGAGACGACAGAGTGAAGGCCGTGAATAGGGTAATAGCAGTGATGTGGCTAAGCCTAAGAACATGCTTGCGGGTGCGCAGTTGCAGATCTTTGAGGTTTCGGGAAGCGGTGGAAGCGTTGGGAAGAGATTGGAGAGATGGTATGGCAATGATGGAGGCGGCATATGAAAGGCCCTATATTAGATTATTCGTATAGGTCAGTCCGTGGACTTAATTTCCATGTTCCTTTTTTTCGGGCGCATTTCCATTTCCATTCCCCGCCCCCCAGGCAGGGCTGTTCGTTTCTTAAGCAGAAGGAATCCTTCGGGTGGATCACATACAGTTAAAAGGCCCAGGGAGATGGTTCCCACAAACTTGGAAACTGTAATAGGACAAACCATGGCGGGCGATTGAAATCTATTACTGTGGCATACGATAGCCTAGAACTGGTAGAAGGAAATATTTGCGCTGAGGTGCTCAAGCTGGTTACTGGGTTTACCGTTACGTTCGCCACGCAATGGGATCACGGATCACGGATCGCAGGTGCTAATTGGATAGTGACAGCAACAATGGCTATCCCGCCAACGGAGGGATGCGGTAGTAGTTAAACCTGTGCACTGCAGTTGAGAATGTCCCCGAGACGATGTGGATAGAAATCAATTGAGGGAGGAGTTTGCTTGCTGTGATGTTGGAGAGCTGTGATGTCAACTTGTTGATTAAGACGGATCAGTCATCAACTAGCCTGGCCAATCAGAAGCGTCATATTTCCCCGCTCCCACTTGCTTCGGAGTGATCGCGACGATGAGCACCGATTAAACGATTGATTACATCCTCGCTTTAATTCCCCCAGAAAGTGAATCTGGCCAAATTTAAATCCGCATCCAATTCCTTTATTGCTATCGGTTCACTAAACACTCCGGACAGAGCACAGAGTAACGTATTTCACCACTAACACCACTAACTCCATCACTTTGTACCACCATACTAGTCTTCGTATGGACAAACAAGACAAACATAACTAAAATACCTTCCCATACTAGTTGTGGCGGTACAGATGTGAAATACGATACGTTAACGAGTCCCTACCTTGGTACCTAGGTACGTAGCTAGCCTAGGTGATTACGTCATTTTGCGATGCTGCTGAAGCAGAAGATCGAAAAGCCCAGGATAGACAAAAAGCAGAAGCAGAGCAAAAAGGTTGAATTTCAATGGGATACGGAACTCCCGCGCTAGGATATAGTTTCAGTGTTACAAGTTTACTACCCATGGACAAGTCTCCAAGTATTTTTAAGCATTAACAAGGTGTCTATAGCATATATGCTTGAACGAGCGGTAATAGATGGTTGCGCCGAGGTCTGGCGGCTGATCTGACCAACACACAGTGATAACTCCGGCCACACCATAGCCAGTAGACCTAGGTCCCCACACCTGCATAACTTTGCGTCGACGTCTCGACCTCCGAGCAAACTGAGATATGTCTTCCTTTCATTCAGGCGGTTAAGTATCTTGCGCACCAGCTTGTCAAGTCCTCTGAGATACCACCTGAACCAACACACCATCCCATATCGGTCCGCAAATACACCAATACTTTTTATCTGGGACTTCTTTTCAACATGTCTCTCCCCAAGTCTGCATATGTCAGTGAGGTGTGGAAGGATGGCATTTTCGGTATGTTCTTCTAGTTCTCTTCATAAATGCCATCATCCAACAACAGCTCCGCGATCCGGGCGAGACAACCGAACTAACCATCTCCCCAATGGAATAGATAACAAAGTCGTATTCTGTACCGGTGGTGCAGGCTCTATTTGCAGCGCCCAAGTGCGGGCGATGGTGTATCTAGGCGCCAATGCATTCATCCTCGGGAGGAATGTCGAGAAAACGGAGCGAATTGCGAAGGACATTGCTACAGCCCGCCCTGGCGCAAAAGTTATCGGGCAGGGGGGTATTGACGTCCGGAGCTTCGATAGCCTACAAAGTGCAGCTGAACGCTGTGTGACGGAGTTGGGTGCAATCGACTTCGTTATGTGTGTATACCCCGTCCATGTTTCCCCCATGTTCCCGTCTGCAGATAATTACCCTGGATGGGCTTCTGAAAACACCACAGATTCTCCCATTTTCAAGGATATAATGATGTGTACTAATCTGGATCTCTACCAAATTCAGTGCTGGTGCAGCTGGGAACTTCCTCGCCTCGATAGATCAGCTCTCCGTCAACGCCTTCAAGTCAGTCATGGACATCGATGTTTTGGGATCGTACAACACCCTAAAAGCCACAATCCCCTATCTCGTTGAATCTGCCGCGAAACACAAATCTGATGGAATTACTGGTGAGTTCCGGCATGTATTTACGTGCCCGTAACCGTAACTAATTTCCCAATTACCACATCACAGCCTCTCCCACAGGCACCGGCGGACGCATTATTTTCGTCAGCGCAACAATCCATTATACCGGAGTCCCTCTCCAGACGCATGTCGCAGTTGCCAAAGCCGGAGTAGACTCGCTGTCTAATAACGTGGCAATTGAATACGGCCCGCGGGGGGTCAATTCCAACATCATATCCCCTGGGCCAATCGGAGGCACCGAGGTACGTTGCCCCAGGCCGCATTTAGCTCATTCCTATTTTAGCCCAGCCCCAACTCCAACCCACCATGCACACCCCCTCTGATTGTAAACAACCTTATCTCTGACACTTGCCGCGAAATCACCAGGGAATGCATCGTCTTTCCCGCACGGGGGATGCAAAGGCTCGGATGTCCATAATTCCATCAGGAAGATGGGGTACGATCAAGGAAATAGCGGACGCCACCATCTACCTCTTCTCGGATGCCGGAAACTATGTCAATGGAGCAAATCTCGTCGGTACGTAATATTACATATATTTATCCCTCCCGACTCCAATCTACCATGGAATGGGAAGACCACGATACATCCCTGTAGAAAATCTCCAACTAACTTTCGTGTTTCTTTCTTTTTCT
Organism: Emergomyces orientalis; assembly: GCA_002110485.1. Lineage (NCBI taxonomy): Eukaryota > Fungi > Ascomycota > Eurotiomycetes > Onygenales > Ajellomycetaceae > Emergomyces > Emergomyces orientalis. The sequence continues at coordinate 3,524,763 of MOWL01000067.1, forward strand.
TCCACCACAATTAGTGGACGGTGCTGCTTGGCGTTTCCAGAACCAGGTCAACAAGCCCGGATTCAAGTATCCTGATTTCCTCCTCTCCGGCGACGAGGTGACGGGTGTGGCAGGATTGAAGCAACCGAAATCGAAAATTTAAAATGTATATATGAGTTTCAATTAGTTTGGAGTCTAAGAATGAGTCAGATTACCGGCGATTTTCTTTCCATTGACATTTTTTCGTTGACTATTTCTTTTTCTTTCGTTTCTTTCGATTCATTCAATTTGGCGGCGGGTCCTGATCGATTGCGCCTCTGTTTTCGCCCAACATTATATTTTTTGCCATTTACGTATTTTATAATCCATATATTAATCTTTTATGTTCACATTCATGAGCAAAAATATCCTTGCTCCCTATATCTATATCGTTCATTCGAATGGCTGTCGTCGATGGGAACTGGTTGTTTTCTGTCATGGCGGAAAATATATTACTCCACTCACTTATTTTGGAATACTGCAAAATAACTTGAGTGCTAGCCGGTCAGCACCAATAACGGGCCCTTGTAGCTCAGTCGTAGTAGCGCATGACTTGTATTAATGAGATCATGAGGTCCGCGGTTCAATCCCGCGCGGGGGCAAGGTTTTCTTTTTATTTTTTTTATTCTTCTCATCATTCATCAAAGCAAGTATGCTTCTCTTTTCGTTTAGTCACCTTAATTTTCGTATATATCTGGAGAGAAAATCGGGGGGGGTTTTTTTTTAAATTTTATTTTTATTTTTATTTTTATTTTTCGCTTAATTGGCCTCCGGTCCTGTGCCCTTTGTGACTTGATCGTATAAAATCTTCAGAAAGACATGATTCACTTCATATTTCATAATATTTCACACAGTTCTATACGATAAATCTATGAGTCAAAATTTCATATCTCTGCACTTGTCGTCGCAGCTGCATGTTTATACTCTCATCTTCACGCTTCATCTCTACTTTCTATAAGAGTATCTGAATGAGAACTAAATTGAAGTGCACAGTAGATCAGGCATTGATAATTCCAGCTACACACCGTGCAATGATAAAAATTACCATGTTATTTGAAAGCCTTACATTTTTGACATGGTGAAATTATAATATGCTGGACAAGCCGATCATTACCTATTTTGAATTTCATAGAGTCAAATTGAAAAGCTCAGCTAGATACACGACCAAATAGCCCATCAGGTCTTTTATGTATGTCTTTTGACGTAACGTCGGAAGGCTTGAGATGTGCTAAAAAAAAGCGTTTACTTTTCAGTCACATATTGCTTTGCGTCTACGCACTCCAAGTTCGTCTGTACAAAGAAGAATCTTTTTGTTTGTGGTGACGTTGGTAAGGCCTCTAGTGCCATATTTTTTGCTTTTCGCGTCGAGTTGGATGTGGTTCGAAAGGCTGTCTAAAAGACACCACGCTAGTAGTTCCACCATGGTTGGAACAAGGTGGGTGGCAACCCAAACATAACTTTTTCCGGCGTTTCTGAACTCAACAATCAGCGCGCATGGCTAAGTGGTTACGGCGTCCCGCTCGTAACGGGAAGATCGTCGGTTCGACTCCGACTGTGCGCATTTGTCTACTAATTTATACTTTCTTTTTTCGTTGTTACTTTTTTTACCCCTTTCATTGATATGAATGGAGCATCAGCTGTTCTTTTTATGACAACAACTTCTATTATATTTTTTTTGAAATCTTCGATAATTTCAAAAGAAAAGAACGTGCTCACTCGAAAATAAAACCTTTATTCACAACTTGTTCATAGTCCTCCTTTCCAGGTTTCATTTCAACCACATACAGTGGAAGAGGACTGTAAACAATTTATCAACTGCTGTTCATGAACTCATTTGAGGACACATTCTTTGTTGAGAATCGTACGATGAAACCAGCTTAAGGCTGAAATGTCTAAATGCCCTTTACCTTTGTCTCCTTGGCCTTGAAAAACAAAGTCTATGGTTATATTTTACTAGCAGTATCATAAAGTTTTCGGGGAACCACAATCAACTTCTCGGACATATATATATATACGTGAGAATCACAGAATAAAGAATAATAACACTGACTCGCTTTGCTTTTTGGTGTATGAACAATATACGACAGAGAGGCTCGATGGGGTCTGTCAGTCGAGACCTTGGCTTGGTAAGAAGGAATGGGTGTGTGTGTGGCTTAGAAGTCAAAGGGAAGAATTCATTCATTCATTGACGTTGGAATAAGCGAAGGGCGATGGAAGAAAGGGAGAAAGCGAGAAAGAAAGAAAGAAAAGAAATCAGAGACCGGGCTGAACCAGGACACACGCTATCAAAGAAGCTGAATGCTCTAGATGTACACACTCGTATGATACCATAGCATTTTGGCTTGGAGAGAGCTAAGTGTGGGATGCGGATGATGACTACTATGTCTATGTCATGTCATAATTTATATATATAGCCATTTTAGAATAACAAGAGAGTATGATATGCTGCTTGCTATTTAGGTACTTAGGTGCCGCCAAAAGCACCTCTGCCTGGTAGTAACGGTAGAGTGAAGAGAATGCGCCTAAGTAAAAGGGGTAATGTCCTCCTGGCTTCCGCCTGGTTGACTGTATTGTGTTGCACTGTGTCCTTGTCACATCCTACCCCGGTTGGTTTATCCAATGCCCAGCAAATATGTGTGAATAGGCACAGTGGGTTGACAGCCATTTCAATTGAATCATTCTATAAATGTGTTTTGAAATTGTTGGCAATGTCAGGGAATAACAGTGCAAGTGAGTGAATGGATGGATGAACATCCCCAACCCCTTTTTCGCGCCAGCTTCATTCACGTATATTACTCGAACACACACACACACAGGTTTCAATCTGGTTTCATCCCCTTCTCGCTCATCTGTTTCTTTCATCCATTTTCATTTCTCTAAGAATGAGAGAGCTGTTCTTGTCCAGTGAACAGTCCATCGACTTCATCTTACTTGATGTCTTTATTTCGAGCCAACCAGGCCTTTTTTATCGCTGAGAGAATTTCAAACCACCACCGTTTTTAATCCTTTGGGTGGTGCCCATCTTTGTCAATTCATCCAAGCAGCAACTGTGGAGTCTTGGTCCTCGTGTTACTATCGTTGTTTGCTGGTCGTCAAGTCAACTCTTCAGCCCTTTAAACCCATAGAAATTTGAGACTTGTGTGCCTCTTGTTCACCTAAGAGATCCAAAGAATAAACAAAGCAAGAGAAACATACCTCTAGTTTACCCAAAAATAGCGTCTCTTGTCCTCGATTTCGCTTCTAGAAGCGCTGGGTTGGATCCCTTTAGAGGCCAAATCCGCCCGAGTTACCCATTGCGTTGATAGTTCTGCCCCCAATCCGCCTCAATTAACCGCCTCAGATACCACAAAGCCTGGTCATGTTGCTTTAACTTTATTCAGCTTCATCTTCGAACTTCTGAACCACCTTGTCACTGGCCTAGTCATAGGTAGAACCGATTCTCATCACTTTCTCCTTCTCATGTCCCTCAGATTTAATCAGCGAACCGAAGATGGCTGGAAAGGAGATGATCGAGAACCGCCCTGCCAACGGTATCGGGCAGAGCTTTCAAGTCAAACCAGGGCAAGCATCTTCAGCCAGCCCAACTCAGTGGCATGTCAATTCCCCAAAGCCAAGCGAGAATACTACGCCGAAGAGCAAGAATACCAAGCAAGGAGCCCCTCCTGGGGGAGAGAGCCACGATGATCAGGCGTCAAAAATAAACGACCAAGATTCTGGTCCGAATACAGTGATCGAGAAAAGTGCCACGAACAGTAGAGAAAGTCAGGTGAGTGATCCGCCAACACTAGGCTCAAGGGGAAAAAAGAACCAAAGCCATGGGATGGGAAAAGAAAACGTTCCACCGTCAAGTGTTGAGGGCTTTACAGCTGCAAGGACAACGGCTTCCCCACCGAAACGACCGGCTGCGTTCGGTACACAGCAGTCAACTGGTGGAGAAAAGCCACCCGGTAAAAATATCATTACTAGCAAGAATGACCGACCAACAACACCCAGTCCAGCTCCAAGTAGCAAAAATGGCGACAAAACGAAGGGCAAAGCTAAAATTCAGGACCCAAGGCCTGGAAGTAAAATAGCAGATATGTCGACAAAGACCTGCCAAAGAGCCGTAGCCAACTTATATGCGCCATTGAACAGCAGACAATCATCACCCAGCAAGTCAACCATTGAACGAAATATTCAATCTGCTACAGGCTCCAGGTTAGCGGGTAGAAGCTCGAATACCGTCATGGAAGACGCTACCTCCGCATCTCGCGGAGCAAGGAAAAAGAAAAAGAAGGCTGGTAGAGGAAGGAGCAAGAGGAAATCTTCTACTATCGATCAAGAGTCTGCAGCGGATGGTGGCAGTTCTGCGTCCGACACGTCGAGCCGAACTAAGCAGCCCGTTCTATCTGCGTTTCTATCTGAGACAGCTGCTGGGAAACGCCCAGTCGCGACTGCAGATGCTAGTGTAAAACCTGTAGCTGCCACCAGAGTATTGGAGATAGATACCAAAGGGCAGTCGAACAAAGGGTACGGAGCAAGCAGCCGCGCCCCATCTCCAGCCAATGGAGATGAGAGTAAAGCCATCACGACCGACAATGTCTGCAGTGTCAAGGGCACAGCTCCAAAGAACGGGCAGCCTGCAAGGGGTGACTTTAGCACTGGAAATAATGGAGACGACCAAGCATTCACCCAAGCATTCACCGCCCTAGGTAGCGGACAAGGCCCAAGTTTTGCAAAGGCTATCAACAAAAGAAACAAGCCCCGGCCTAGCAAGGCAGAGAAACTACTAAAGATGCAAGCTGATGCCCAAGCTAATTCTCCAATTTTCGAGAACAAACCTCACGAAACATTAGAAGGTTCTGGATCTGAGGATGGCATAAACGACCATTCGATGATAAGCATCGCAGATGTACCTTCGGACGACGAACTTGGAGTTGAAAAAATAGAGGAGATATTTGGAAGACATGATGTGTCTGATTTAAGCAAGCTGGAATGCATCAAGGGCATAATGATCAAGCAAAATCAAATTATCGCGCGCAAAACTCAGTTGGTTAACAATTACCTCAAAGAAAATGAGGCGTTACAGGAAAGAGTTGAAGAATTTGACTCCAGCATCCTGACTCAGGAGGATGACATGAGTGAGCAACAGGTGCAAATCGACAAACTGAAAGCAGTAGTGGAAGAATTCCAGCGACAGATACAAAGTCAAGAGTCGTTCATCAAAACTGCCGAGCAGGACAAATTGCGACTCGAAGAGCTGCTCAAATCAAGCGCACTGTCACTCAAGAGTACGGAAAAAGATAAGAAAGCACTCAAAGAATCACTTTCCAAAATGGCGAAAGATGCGGCCGAAATGAAAAATGCTATAGACCAGCTAATAGGAGAGAAGAACGGTTGTCTCGCGACAATCAGCAAGTACGAATCAGAACGGGATATGCTGCTGTCTCAGTTACACCATGGCCCTACACAGTTGGAAAACATTCGCCTAGAGTCTGAGCTCTTGGAGAAAAGTACTGAGCTTGCTGTTGCAAATCAAAACCTAAAGGATTTCCAAAAAGAGTTTATTGCACTGAGGAAACTCGAGAAAAAGGAGCAAGGAAAGCGCACACCATCAGCATTGAGCACAGAGCTGTGGTTGGTTGGGGACGGAAAGGAGGATGAGTGGGAGCCCTCTATAGATCAGAGTGGCGTGGAAAGAAACCCCTTCGCCCCACTATCGTCTCCAGTCATGACACCCTCACCGTTCCAATTTGGCGAACCAACGCCCTTTGGGAACCGGGGGGCCAAGCAAGAGACAGAGTATCAAATTCCGATGACGTTTCGGCGCCAGCCGGAGGAGGTAACTAAGGGATTAAGTTCTGTCACATATCTGAATGCTGGCATTCAGACAGAGATCCCAGCGGGCATTTCATTCTCAATGCCAAAGAGCAGAGTAGAAGTGTTGGAAATTTCAACGCAAACACAAACACATCTCGAGCTTGGTATCCACAGCTCAACTCAGACAAACGGGGTGGCCACGTTGGAGGCCTCCGCACAGACAATCGCAGGGGCAGGCACTCATGTGTTCGAGATGTTTGAAGCATCCACGCAGACGATGGATGAGCTTGGTGTCTCGAGCGAAGACCAGACAATTAAATTGGACGTCATAGAAGGTTCCACACAGACAGAAACAGACGCGAGAATTCACGAGGTGAAGGTGTTGGAAGCTTCTACACAGACAGTGGTTGGAATTGATATCTCAACCACAACACAGACAGGCAAGGTAGAGTTGGTTGAGGCTTCCACGCAAACTGACATAGCAGCTGGCGCTCGCCAGATGAAAGACGTATTGGTGCAGACAAAGCCAGTCACCATTGTTCGTCGAAGGGGATTAGGACGGGGACTTAGAATCGCCTTAATGATGCTTGCATGGGCAGTCATTATACTCTGGGGCAATAAGGAGGACCAGCAACTCTGGCTTGATGCCAACGACGTGTCCCGGGCGGCATTTATAGGAATTAGAGACAGGTCGCTGGGGCCGTTTCCGTGGCTTGAGCAGTTGAGGTATGATCTCATTGTCTGGTTGCAGGTAGACCGAGTACTTCATGGGTGAGGGATGGGGTGTGTTGAGTTTTGTTGAGTCGGAGGTGGCTTGATACCATTGCACATACATGTATTTACATGCTTCTTCCACCAAATTGTGGCCCTGAGGAGATGTTGAGGTTTGTGGTCGTTTTCCGATTATATCATAGCGCTCTCTCCCATATGTCTTATTTTCTTTGCTTTCTTCTGTTTTCTACTTTTTTATCCAGCCTGTCCGCCACTAGGCAGGGTTTTGTGGTTTGGACTATAATTCCCTTGCCCGTAGGGAGACTGCGCCACCTTCTGAATTGGGGTGCAGAAGCCCAAATTTCCCTGTACATAACGCTTGAATGGATGATGAGCAGTAAATAGGGTTCTAGGCGTTCCGTTTACCTTACCATAGGCGCGGCTTTAAACGATGTCATGAAAGATTTAAGGGGCTAGCAAAAGTGGACTGATGATTTGTAACAAGAATTTTGCTGGCTCTTACCAAAACTGCAACACGACATATCCCTTGAATAATATCAGTAAACACAATATCACCATTCTCAGTACTGGGGTTATCCCGTTCACCCCAGTTCCCCAGTTCGCTCCCCTTGAAAGGGCTGGAGATGAGGTGATGTCCTGAGATCTACTCGACCTGTTTCTATTTTGGGAAACTTGTTAATGGCGGGCCGACAATACCCCGATGTGTTTGGCGCCATTCCTAAAGCAGCGATCCGTGACCCGTTGCGTCACCTGTTGATCCGCCCACTCCGCCCAGTGTACCGGTACATGGCAACCCACTATCAACCACATTGTTTCTGTTGTACCACTCAGCCTCCTTTGTTCCCCTCGTGTTGCAGGCGGCTTCTTATCTTCTTCTTCGCCATCAGCTTTGCTCTGCCTCCTCTTGATCGTTTAATTCATCTTCATCTTCCTATCCTCATCGGCCTCTTCTGAAGTGTGCTGTTGAAATACTCTCTGCCACGCTTTTTCTTAATTATCTGATTTTCCTTTAATGCTAGATATTTTCTCCTGCATTGTTTAGTTCGTTTAGGGATGATGCTCCGCTCTCTTTTGGCCGCCAGTGCCCTGGCATTGCCCGCTTCTTCCTTCTTGCTTACTGGTCCCGCGTTCCGCCAAATCAACGGCAAATCCCAGGCACTGGATCATACCAACTTCAATACAATCGAGCTGAATGTCAGATGTGTCGAGTGCCCATTCCCCAAGATCTCAAATGAGCCAAACCTTCTCTGGGACGATGCCGTTGATAGCTTGATGGTATGTTCTCCATTCTGCTTGCATACGTCGTTATTTTATCCAACCTTGAAAAGAAAACGTCCTGATTCCATTCCTGACTCCAGTCCCTTAACTTCACCACTGAAGGCAACCGCTTGTTCATAAACGAGAAACAAGTTTATCCCATGCTCACCCCCCCTGTTGCCCTCGAAACCGTTCTTCACCGTCAGTCAGACGACAAAATATCGTTCCCGTTGCCCGTCGGCTATGTGTTCGAAAGCTCGGCACCAACTCCCGTCGCTGATAATGGCGGTGCTGAGCTACTCGCCGTTAACTTCATGGTCATCGACGTTGCCGGATACCCGGTCCCCGTGGATGCTGTCAGCCTCCGCGTGATCAAGCTGCCGAATGGCGAGCTTGTCATGTTCGGTGCTGATATCGAAGAAACTTCCCCGAAGATGTCATGGCGCCAGTGCCGCAGGAAGCCCAGGTGCTTGAAGAATCTTATCATGGCTCGCATCCGGGCTATTATAGAATCAGCAAAGGCTAGAGCAATGAGTGCTGCTAAGAAAATCAAGGGATGCGATGGCAGGAAATCCATGACGGCCATGACGGCCTTAGCTGGAAGACCTCATCACGGTTCTAAGGACCGCTCATTTGCCCGGGTATTTGCTCGAACTCTTCACGTCTTTATCGTTCCTGCCCTCCTTGGCCTCTCGGCTGGCCTCTTTGCCTGCATTATTGGCATTGTTGTTGGCCAGGGAATTGCGGCTTTGTGGTCTCGTTATCGCCGCTCTGCAAGCAATTCTGTCAATGCCAATGCTCATGTTGAGAACGGTGATGACATCGAGAAGGAACCACTGTTCGTCCCTGAAGTTGATGAACTCCCACCACAATATGAAGATGAGGACCATGGAGACATTGCTCTACCCATGGCGAAGGAGTAAAAATATTAATGATCGAACTGGCCTGTATTGGCGTACCTGCAAGACACAGATGTTGATGGCCATCGAGAATTGAGTGTTGGTAGATTAAGGGGCTCGACTTTATTTCTTTCATTTATTGATTGGTACTTTTCGAGGGAGTTAGATCTGAAATTCGTTTTAAATTTTACCAACTACGGTCACTCTTTGGGCATTTCCGGTTTCCTTTTTCCTCCTTACTCTTATTTGCAAAATGCCTGTCGTAGTTATCTAGTCACATCCTGTTTCCTCTGTGTTTCCTTCTCCACTTCAATATTATGTCTAAACTTGAGAATAGGTAGCTGTTAGCTAGCCGCTTTATTATTTACGCAATGAATTTCGTTTTAACAATATCGAATCGTTCCGCAGTGTGCGGTTTACTGTTGATCAGAGCCATGATTATCAATAATTCTTATTAAACAGTGCAAATAGAGTGCGTAATCAGGATCCAGTTCATCTAAGCTGAATATTAGGATGCATGTAGGAAGGTAGGTAAGCAGTTAAGTAATTTCGTATACACCTTTAACTTTTAGCACCAAGCTCCTTTCTTTTTCTTTCTTTTGTGGCGTTTAGAATTTCTAGTGCGTTACAATCGAGGGCTTTTGCCATATATCGAGGAGGGTTTTGTGAAAGTTGGGCGCGTCTAATTACCGCCCTGCCGCCGGAAAGGAACAATATTGGGCCGGTTCCACCTAGCCTGAGCCGCATGTTGATCTAGACTCCACTTCAGCAGGCCATGGTCCGAACGATGGGATTCGGTATCCTGCTGCATACTGCCCATTATTGACCACAGGATAGCCTTCACCATTGTCAAAGGACGACCAAGTCTGTTATCTCCGCATCTCCTGCCGTGGATTGGAGACTGGATCTGTGGTATTGATCATGACTCCCAAGAGTAAAAGCTGCTCTCTCTAACCCCCTTACAAACCCCGAGGTTGCCCTTTATTGGCAACTCAAAAGTGAAACGGTTCACCAGAACAACGGTATAAAACGGCCCGTCGAGCAACGGAACGAAAGAAACAATTTGAAGTTTATTAACCTGTCAGCCGTGAGGGACCTTATCTTGAAAATTGCTTCCCAACCATGTTTCAACTGTCTTCGCTCGTACAAAAGGCTCAGTCCTTCATTGACCCGTCCAACTTTATGCTCCCTACTTCCTCTTCTGACCGGAATCCTTCCAAGGCATCTCTCTTCCGCCAGCAATTCCGCCTCCCGGACTCCCAGAATCCGCTCCAAGAAATAAGCGCTGAACTTGTTTTACCCATACCTTTTTCGACGCCCTCGCCTCCTACACAAGGCACCAAGGATCTGGAGCGACCAGGAAATCGATACGAGGGCAATCTGCATCTGAGCGAGCGGTTTTTATGTTTCTCGACTCAGCATACTAGTTTTCTGTCATCCGCTAGCTTTGGTGCTTCTTCAGCGTTCACAGGACAAACGCATGGGACGGGACCTTCTGGGAATGGGTTTACGTTACCGTTATGCGCGATTCGGAGGGTGGAACGTTTGAACAGTCTTGGCCATGTATTCTCACTCGCGCTGACGACGTGGAATGGGGCGCTGGTAAAAAATAGCGCGAAGGAAACTCCGGCGACACCACAACGGTTCACTTTGCATCTCATAGGGAGTAGACACGCATGTGAACGTTTCTGCGATGGGTTAAAGAGGGGTTTGAGAGAAGGTATGAAAGACGTGGATAATTTACGGATGGTCGTCGCAGAGTGCCATTCAGAGTACTTGCTCAGTGGCCGGTCGACTAAACCAAATGATGCCTCAGACCAGAACGCCCCTCCAAGGGAGCCGCCTGACACAGGCCTAGGTTTGGTGTTTAGGTATCCTGGGGATGCCCGGAAACTGAGAGACCGAAGTAAAATGAGGTTATGGGGAGAGTATTTTAGAGGTATGTCGAATTTATATTTACGTACATTTTGCTTGGATGGCTGTTGATTTCAAGTAGAAAACGGTCGTAACGCAACCTTAATTCGCCAACCGACCTTCCACAAATTAATTCGCGTTGGCCTTCCCAATCGCCTCCGAGGAGAGATATGGGAGCTGACATCCGGGTCGTTTTACGCACGCCTCCGATCTCCAAAGTTATACACTGAAACACTGTCGAAATTTTCTGGACGCGAGTCCCTTGCTATAGATGAGATCGAAAAAGATCTGAACCGTAGTCTTCCTGAATACCCGGGGTTTCAAAGTGAAGAAGGAATTGGGCGGTTGCGGAGAGTTTTAACCGCTTACAGTTGGATAAACGAAGAAATTGGTTATTGTCAAGCTATGAATATTGTTGTTGCAGCGTTACTAATGTAAGTTCAAAACATTTTGCTTCCTGAATATAAGTCAAGAAAAGAAACTAACTTTGCTGTACAGATATATGTCTGAAACACAAGCCTTTTTCTTGTTATCGGTCCTTTGTGACCGCCTTCTACCTGGTTACTATTCTACAACGATGTACGGAACACTGCTGGACCAGAAAGTTTTCGAATCGCTCGTAGAAAAGACGATGCCTGTTCTCTGGGAACATCTTGTTCGATCAGATGTTCAGCTTTCTGTTGTGTCTCTTCCGTGGTTTTTGTCTCTATATATCAACTCAATGCCTCTCGTGTTTGCATTTCGTGTTTTAGACGTATTTTTCCTCGAAGGACCAAAGGTCTTGTTTCAAATCGGGTTGGCCATATTGCGGATCAACGGCGAAGAGCTTCTTGATGTGGCCGATGATGGAACATTCATCTCGATTTTGAAATCGTATTTTTCGAGACTTGATGAATCAGCCCACCCTCGCTCGGAAAATCCTAAACTGAGGGCGATTACACGATTCCAAGAGTTAATGGTGGTTGCGTTTAAGGAGTTTTCTGGGATCACCCACAGCACCGTTATAGAGGAGAGAGATAAACACAAAGATGCGGTATTAGAAAGTATCGAGAGTTTTGCCAAACGGACATCGATCCGGAATTTAGGCCCAGAGAGTAAACGCCTAAGCGTGGATGACCTGGGAGCAATTTACGACCGTTTTTATGAGAGATTATATGACCATCAGCAAAGAGCACGGAAAGCTGAAGAAGAAAAAAGACGAAAGGAGAAAGAAAATCGCAAAACTATCGCCCGTTATTCCACCCTGATGCCTAACCCTGATGCCGAAATGGCAAGAGTCGGTCTTGGCCCCAGCCCTACCCTTATGGATTACGACTGTTTCCGAGAATTCCTGGCGGCTACTGCCAAATGGGCAACTACAGACTCTCCAGCGCCTCGAAAGAATTCCTCTACTGAGCGGGGCGCATATTCAAATTCAAATATTAGAGGACGCAGCAAATCCTGGGATTCTAGCACTGTCCCGCAGGCTGCTGACCATGAGTTCATGAGGCGATTGTTTCGCAACTGGGATGTCGACAATGTCCAAGGCCTAAGCCTTCAAAATGTTGTCAACGGGCTGGCTCGTATCAAAGGGACTAGGGATATTATGAACACCATCAACTACTTTTTCGAGCTTTACGACGACAGTGGGACAGGCCAGGTTGATAGGGAAGGCATCCTCAGAATGTCAGAAGCGTTACTGTTCCTATCGAGAAGAGGCTTCGATGGTGCTTTGGTTTCCAGTGACGCGGTAGTACCTGCTGAAAAGGGACTCGGGACCAGTACAACTTTAAGTCCCGACGAGAAATTCTTGGGAAGTGTAAGCGACTTTATACGACGGTGTTTTGAATATGCAGACCCTAGTCATCCCCGGAACCAGGATAAGACTACAAGCGAAATCGAGAGCAAGATGGATGCATTTGCTATAGGAGACGACGACGATGAAGACGGTAACCTTCTGGACCTAGATACGGACCCTGACACCAACAAAGAAAACGCCCACTCCAATAAGGTCACATCGTCGCCAAAATCTACCGCCCCTTCACAAACCAGCACGACAACAACCCCCAAAAAGGCATCAGAATCTGCGAATCTTGCCCTCGATCCCGCCCACCCACTTCACATCACGATCCCAACATTCCGCATGGTAATCCTCGCCGACGAACTTCTCGAACAATTCTTCGAAACATTTTTCCCTCAATCCTTCTGCCTTTCTGACACCCCTGACATCGCCTCCCTCCGCAACACCTCGCTTTCCTCCAACCTCACCACATTTACCAACCTCGGCGCCGGGCGCCATGGCACTGGTACAACATCAGCCGCAGGCGCTACCGTCGCCGGAGCTTCGGGCGGAATAGTTCCACCGGGCCACAAGGGCCTACGTGGAGTCCTGGACAATATCGTATCTGATGGGATGCGCATGGCAGCCGAAGTGCGCAAGAAGATGGATGAGGCGCAGCGGGAGATGGAGAAAAATGCGCTTGTGGGGCGGGCGGAGGATGATGATGAGGAAGACGAAGACGATGGGATGTATGATGATGGTAGAAGCGTACATGGCCCATCAATGCCTGGTGGTGGAAGAACCTCTGCGCGTGATGCGGATCGTGATTTGTTGGAAGGGGCTGAAGTCGTTAGTTTAAAGGGTAGAGATGAGGGTGATGAGGATGGGGGTGGAGCTCGGGGTAAACACTAAGACCCGGAACTTTGATCATCGGTCGCTCAAGGCTTTACTGGCGATATTGAGAAAAGAACGAAGATTTCTTTTCTTGTCTAGATTATTTTGTTGTGATGGTGAAATGCTACTTGCTGGTTCGCTCCTGTTGTCCCATGCGTGTTTTGTTTAGATATCAACCTTATCATAATTTCATATTTTTGTGACAAAATATGTCTCTAAATTAAATTTAAGAACCATCCTTTTCGAACATGACATTGTTTCATTTTTTTCAGATATGCATAATGTCGGCGCGGGTCGATCTGGTTTGAAACTTGGTAGGCTCAGGTATAAATGCAACCCCGATTTGCAAGAGTATATTTTTGCAGAATCGTCTATCTCTAGGATCGATGTCTAGGATATCGAAATAGACAAATAGTCGGGTTTCAGATAATTATTAGTTCCTGCGAGTGCGGGACTTAGGGGTAAACAACCGCGCGCCGCTTGGAGGGTAGCACATGGCTGTTAGAAAAGGGGCGGACTCGAATTTGATAAACTTGAGTAAGGAAGGTTATTGGAAATAGCTAGATAATTGACACTGGATCTGGGTTTCACATTTTGAGTTAAGTTATCAACGCAAGGGGCACACCCAGACCTGTCACCATGGGACCTGAAAAGTGTGGAACCTGAAACCTAAATTTAGGACTTCCGTGCGAACAGCTGCTTGTTCGATCGAGTAAACCTACAATATGACATGGTTGATCTTTATTATTCATACGGATTATTTCTAACTGAGTCCCTGATTCATCGCGATAAAAACTCTCCGGATGTTGGTGCGTGCCATGTCTGAGCTGAAAACCAGCTGAATATATCCCAGTCCCGTCCCGACCAGGAGTCCGTGGAGATGCGCGGTTGATTTTCGCTTAGATTTTTTGGATTAAATTTTCGGCGGTCGTGCAGGGTAAGTACAGTACAAAGGAAGCACATTTTCGTCAGGGAAGTATTTATGCCCCGTGCTGCATCTGTATATGATGACCTGACGCTCCTATTTAACCCTCAAAAGCTACGGCATCGAAAATGGTTGCTAGTACTGAGACCTCGAGCCTGTCCTTCCCCAGAATATTCTGTCCTGTAACCTTGGTAGTCAAGGCACCAAAGTGGGTTTTCGTCCCGGAGTGGCCGATTGCCTGAGCGTTCAACGGACCAACAGTCGCCGAGACTATGCTATTTTTTTTAATGCCCACCCCAGAAGAGGGGTTTCTTGGGAGTCGGGCAGGGAGGTAACGTAGCAATTGACTGGATATTTAATCGATCATCTGCAGCTCTGGGGAAGAGAAAAGGTCAATCAAATACATAGGAAAAAATCCAAGCGAGCAAGCATCGCGTGGGAAGCTGTCTCTCCCTGTCAGACTTGGTGTCCATCAGATCTCGTGTGTCCACACTGGCTCATTGCTCCTTCTCTCATGTAAGGCTGTAAATTAGTTAGTCAACAACTAGTAGTAGGTAGTTCACAATAATAACATTAATACTCACAATCTGTCGACCTCCTTTCTCAGACCTTGAAAACCAAGGACAAGTAAATATCTGAATATTCGCTCTGTCTTGCCGTTTATCTCAACGAGGGTTGCTATAGATATACATATACATACTAGGTATATCTCCCGTGTGTCCATGTGTGTGTGTGTGTGAGTGGTGTGTGTGTTGTTATCCCCATAGTGAGGCTCTGCTGGCGTGGTTCTTTGCGTCGCCCGCACTGCTGACTTAATCCCCCCAGAGTACGCCTTGCCCCGAGTAAGTCGAAGGTTGGACCCTCGATATCCACAACCTCAACGTCCTCAACTCCCCCCCTTTGCCGTACCTCATATCCCTTCTTCTCCTACCGGCCACTGTCGCTATTCTTTTATCGCCACTCTCTGCCTATCCCCTACTGATGACTGCCACACCCTAATTTGTCGCTGGCTTGGGTAAACGGGCCGACGGCTGTGCTTGTCGAGGCTTCCATGGTCTTATTTCCCCCCATTCAACCAGCCCTATCATCCCACATGTTCGTGGATTCGACCTCTCCGTTTAGCCAGGCCCCTCATTTTATCAACAGTTGCTTGCGGCCTAGCTCCTAGTCATTTCGCGGGCGGGATTGCAGGTTAAAATCTCGCTGTACTTCACAAAATGGCATACCAACAGAACGGCCAGCAACCTCAACAGTACCATGGCCTCCCAGCAACTCCTGCGCCGCAACACCACCATCCTCAGCAGCACCAACAGCAACATCCGCAGTCTCAACCCTTTCAACACCCTGCGCAGTATGCACGATCCCCCCCACTAGCTAACCAGCAGACCACAATTCCATTGCGACGGACGACAAGCTTCGACACTGGCGATGATCGGAACTACTTTGATGATAACCGTCAACACTCGAGTGCCAACCCTGGCTATCCAGGGCAAGCAGGCCATGGTGGTGGATATGCGAGTTATTCGAGCGGAGGCGTGAACAATAATGCGACGAATAATCTGGGATCAAGAAACTCACAGTTTTCTGTGGGGAGTTCACAACATTCCGTGGTCAGCCAGACTTCGTCGCACGGTTCGTCTGCTATGTCAGGGTATCAACATCAGTATCAACCGCCTGCTTCAACTTCCGCTACTCAAGCTGCCTATAACCCTGTACAGTTCGCATATCCCTCTCCGCCAGTAAATTCTCAACCGGGTTATAATCCACAGGCGTTCGCCCCCCCCACAGGCAGCTCTACAGGTACTACCAATACGGCATACAACAGCCAGGCCTACCAGCAATATAATCCCGCAGCATATCAGACACCACCTTCAGCCACTTATCAGACCTCTCCCACTCCCTCATGGCAATCTGCAACGCCCGGCCAGGCGTATGGCTTCTCTCCGCAGCCCCAATACCAGCTTTCTCAGCCTGCACCTCAGCAACCACAAGTACCACCCCCGCCCCCTCCACGAGGGAACGAGAACAATTACCTTGCCTATTCCACGCCTCAATACGCGGATTCCTCCCCACGTCCACCGTACGGCTATCCATCCAATATCTCCCAGCCAACCCCAACCACATCTCGCATCGCTTCCCAGCCAACATACTCTGCACCTCCATCATCCCAGGCTGTTTATAACGCGGATCCATACGCAGCGGACGGCACTGCGCCAGCTCTTTCAGGGAGGCATTACTCCCAGATCTCTTATCCTCCCTCCTCCTCCTCCTCCTCCTCTCCTCATCCGCCTCCACATAACACAATTTCACATGAATCGTCCCCTCAGCCATCCTTCTATGCATCTTTCGAGGACAGATCGCCTATAGTCCATCAGACAAGCAACGCGGTTCCGACTCCCCCTCTTCACCAGTCACACCAAACTTCGCCTAGGAGAACTGATACTTTAAATCGCCATCCACAATCGAGGCCATTACCCGGGCCGCCACCAGAAGCACAGCAAGCTGAGCCATCTGTGGCAGATGGCCGGGAGGGTTTTGACCCGAACCATGAAGATCTCATGAAGCAGGTTGAAGGCGCCGCTATAGAAAACCAACCAGCTGGCACACAACAAAATTCCCGAATCAGTTATCATAATATCCAATCGTCACAGGAGACTACCACTGGTCACCCTGCACCACTCTCCGCTTCGCCGCGGGCACTTGTGTCTCCAGACACTCACCACTCACACACGAATGGCCATGGACATATCACTAATGCAGGGCCCGGGTTTAATATTAACTACGATGCACATAGCGATGATGACGACGCCGAAGCTGCTGCCGGCTTGGCAGCACTACAAATGGCAGAGGAGGAAGATGCGCTCTTCAATGCTCGGCAAAGCGCAAATTCATCGGCAGTGAGCGGTTTCGGACTGCTATCTGGTCCACTGCCTCCTATTCCAACCCCGACCACCCGTATTGAATCAAGCAGTGACAGCGACTATGCTCATCATGACATGGGGCTCTACGGGGGAGGCTACGATGCTCATATGCACTATGGTGATAACAACCCGAGCATTAGCTCAGGTACTGAACAAGTTGCGACGACTTCTGGCTCATTACGAAGCTCAGATAGGTCCACAGATGACCAAGGAACACATTCAGATAGTTATGATTACCCCAGCATTGATCAAGACTCCATTCACCCGTTCCCATCCCATAGTACCCCAGTTCGAGTGGATGGTGTCGGTACTGGCGGCCTCTCAGAACCCTCTATTGAGAACAGGAGGATGAGCTTTGACCACGGCGATGAAGGCTCTATAAACCGCTCAGCCACCCGACCGATTTCGCTCAGCGACACTACTGATGAGGGCGAACCCCAGGATTTATTTTTCCACCCGGGAATGTCATCCCGGCCTCTACCTCCCGCACCTGTCCCTGCAGCGAGTAATAATCTCATCCCACATCTGATGCCTGCTGGTACTTATCGGAGCCGTGACCCCATTCCGCAACCATATAATAGGGTCTATTCACAACCTCCCTACTCATCCACTCCAGAAGAGTTTGTTTCACCCCCATCGGCGGTTCCACGATCGACATCTCTTTCGACTCATACGAATAGTCCTCGCGCTGATCCGATTATTAGGTCGAAAACGGATGCGGACCGGATTAGACTCAAGCAAGGTGCTTATGATACACCAACTTCGACACCTGTCACACTGGATCTGCCTACCATCCCTTCTGGAAGACGTAATAAGTTTAACCCCACGAAATTATCTACGGAACAATTCCGAAAGTGCACCGAACCCTGGGCTCTTAGCTCCATAGTCGCATGGATAAAAGAATTGAGCGAAGATGAAACCGACTTGAAGAGACAGGCTATTATAGATGCCATTGTCGCCTTATTTACCCATAAAGTTCCCACCATGAACACCATTGATGCAGAAATTTTGGGTGAGAGGGTAGTAAAAAATATGTTGAGCGAAGGTGTACTAATTAAGGATGAAGAATGGGTTAAGTTTGGTTCTGCGACGCTATCAGGTGTCCTCTGGCAAATCAGCGGTCAAGGTTGCTACTCCTCCCGTCTACACTTGCAGGAAGGCGAATCTGTTGGCCGCTGCTACTCACATCATTGCATGCGAACCTTGAAGAAGGTGAACCTTCAGGCACAGGCTATGGAACCGGAGAAAAAGGCTGAAGACTGGGCTACATTCTACAAAGTGGGCAAGGAAATATTCGACACTCATTCCAAGAAGGAAATCGATCGGCAGAACATCCTTCACGAGATTGTCACAACCGAAGATTCGTATATCGGACAGTTGGATGTTTTACGAACGTTGTATCGTGATCAGCTCGCGGAATTCGATCCACCAGTGATTAACCCGAAACGGCTGGACAAGTTCTTAGATGAGGTCTTTGGAAAGGTTGATGCTGTCAAGAAGGTCAATGAGGACCATCTACTTGCGCAATTAAAATATCGACAGAAAGAACAAGGGCCATTTATTGTTGGATTCAGTGACATTTTCCGCGAATGGATTCGACGAGCCAAGGCCGCTTATATTGATTACGCAGCGACCTTCCCGAATGCAAATTACCTCGTTCGGAGAGAGTCTGAAACAAACATGATGTTCAGGCAATTCTTAAACCAAGCCCGGGACAATAAGCTGTCAAACCGATTAAGTTGGGATACGTACTTGAAGTCTCCGATTACACGGATCCAACGATATGTCCTCCTCTTAAATACCGTATTAAAGAGCATGGACAAAGACTCTGAAGAGAAGTTCAATTTAATGCAGGCTATAGACGAAATAAAGGCCGTTGCCGCAGAGTGTGACACAAAAGTCGGAGATATGGCAAAGACCGTGACACTCAAAGAATTAGGATTGAAGCTTCAACTTAGGCCTGAACTGAAACGAGAATTCGAACTTAATCTTGAGCACCTGGAGATTATTTTCCAAGGCGATCTACAACGTCCGCGGACAAAGCGGTTTAATTGGGTTGATATACGTGCTATTTTGTTCGATCGATATCTAATTCTTGCGAAAATTGTCTTTACACGAGATGCGGCACGAAAGGAGGTTTACGATGTCTCCAAGCTTCCGATACCAATGGACCTTCTAACGCTTGAAAGCACCAATGATGACCCTGTGATGAAATCTTCGGTCAGGGGAATAACAGCCGTTTCAGCACCTGCTGGTAGGCTAGCTACTCCAGGTGATCGGGGTAGTCCTGGGCCTGGGACTCTGACTCATGTTTCCACCAGCTCCTCCGCTGCCTCTACCAATTCATCTGCATCCAACAAAACACTTGTTCCTGTTGCAGTACTTGAGAACCCTAGAGACGACAAAATCTTGTATCCGTTTAGAATCAAGCATCTCGGTCAGCCAGAGGTGTACACGCTCTATGCACCCACAGCACAAAACCGACAGGAATGGTGTGAGAAGATTATCGAGGCTAAAATAAAACATGCCAAATCTCTACATGCTCAGAACGCGGAGCCTTTCAAGCTTCGCGTTCTTTCGGACTCTGCGTTTGCATACCCAGAGCATGCAGTTGCACCTAAGACCGCCATAATTACAGGCACGCCGTTGGATCGAGCGATACGTGAAGTTGAAGCTAGATATGAAGGAAATCTGTCACGACCATTACCAGTCTGCAGAGCTTCTGTCAACTGCGCTACTGTATTTCAGCAACCACACGGGCGATTGATGTGTGCAATTGGAACAGACTACGGTGTATATATATCTGAGTACGACAACCCTAGGGGTTGGACTAAGGTGAGTAATGTTTCCCTAGCGTTTAACCAGACTTCATTATTTTGTGGCGTTAGCTAACATCCCGCCATCAAAGGCAATATCCACGACTCGTGTAACTCAGATCGCTGTTTTTGAAGAGTTCAACCTGTTCCTGCTCATTGCAGACAAATCTTTGATCGCTCACCACCTCGACGTAGTATGTCCACCAAGTGGAGTTCCTGCGCAAAGCGACTCGCAAAGGCGTGCGCCTCAAAAGCTATCGGGTAACCGAGAAGTTGGATTTTTTGTTGCTGGCCGGATGAAAGATAGGGCTCTTGTGATCTACAAGAAGCGCGATGGAATCACTTCCACTTTCAAGGTATTGCCATCCAAATTATCTCACAGAAGATATGTGTGTTTTTATGCGTGAAATAACCGGGTTCGCTAATCCTCGAAATATTTCATTTAGGCTCTGGAACCTGTTCTACAGAAATCATCTTCGACTCGTCCGCGATTCATACCTACGCGTCGTGGGCAAACGGAGTTTTTCCGGGACTATGACGAGTTCTACATACCAGCAGACAGCTATAGCATCAACCTTTTCCATTCTTCCCTCGCCATTTCGACTTCCCGAGGCGTCGAGGTACTCACGTTAGACAAAAAGCAGCCATGGTCTGTTCCAAACCTTCGCGCCTCATCCCCGGAAGCCCAACCGGCCCTCAACCAAATCGGCAACCGAATCAACAATCTCCGACCCCTGGGTATGTTCCGCCTCAGCGACAGCGACTTCCTCGTTGTCTTTGTTGACTGCGCCGTCTACGTCGACAAACATGGGGACGTTAGCCGTGCAGTAATTATGCAATTCCTCGGCCGCGCGCTGTCGGCCTGCCTATACGGAAAATTCCTCATCCTTGTTAACGAAGACTTTGTCGAAGTACGCAATGCCGTGAACGGGCGACTTAGGCAGGTCATTGCCGGTCGTAATGTGACGCTTCTTGACGATGGTGGGAACGGGTCTGGTGGTTTTGGTAACTCTTCACCAGCGAACTTTAACGAGGCAGCCGCGGCAAATCCATTGAGTGGGCAGAACGGGCTAGGCCTCTCGACTGCACTTTCAACTGCGGGTCGGACAGTGAAGATTTGCATGCAGCACCCTGAGCACGAGCGCAGTCAGATCGTTGTGGAGCTACTAGAAAATCACGGGTTAAAGGAGTGATATCGTGTTCATCTTCTTTTTCCTTTTTAACACTCTGGCTATTTTGTTGGCTTTTCCTTTAACTTTCTATTTACACTTTCGACTCTATACTCACTTTTACCTTCAAAATTTTTCACCTCTTCATTTTGGATTTTTGTTGGTCGGTTTTATAATCTGCTTTGCCATCTTTTTTCTTAGTATATCAACTTGACGAATCTTTTTGTTTTCGTATTCCCCATTTCAAAATGATGATTTACTCGCCTTCTGTTTTTATCTGCTATTCCCCCAGTTTCTTTTTTTCTTGTCCCCCTTTTGGTTGATTTTATGCCCCCAATCCCCTTTTTTTGCCTTTTTTCCAAAATCTCATTGTAAATTTTCTCCTCATGACTTGAATTTTCTATACTTCCATGTTTCTCGCCATTATTGCTCCACTTCTTACGGCGAACGTTTTTTCTCTTGGTTTTTCTTGTCTCACATTCCCCATGAGCAAATAGTTTAAAGATCAGGGTTATTTATTTATTTTATTATGTTTTAAAGTTTCGACATGTTGAGGGATACCTTTCAGCTCATGACCTTGATGTATTAGGTATCTTGATACTGGCTACTATATAGCTTTATGAGTACCTAAATGCATTCCATTTTGGAAGTATGACTTACAAATGACAACTGCTTTTTTTGCTTTTTTTTTGCTTTGGCTTTGGCTTTGGCTTTGGCCCCGGTTCATTTGGGGAAAGTAATTCGATCCTCCTGAGGTCACTTCCATGTTTGTGGAAGCCATATTTTCTTTCTATTCGCAGCACATACGTTCTCGACATCGGAAATATAGCCGAAGCGCGACCGCCTGAATTATCAGGGCGTCTGCGACTTGCAGGGTCGCTGTTTTACGGTAAAATGGGCAACCTCCGAAATTGCTACAGCTACTTACAACAGCAAAGTAACTGCTACCCCAATCTTTTTCGCATTTCAGTTCGTTAACCAGATGATGTCTACACCTCTGGTGTCTCATGGTGTCACCTGCTCATGTGGGCAAAGGTGAGGCAATAGCATAGCATGGGCATGTGTCCCTTTGTTCGCACAGTTTCTAGACGGATATAGGGAAGCGTTTAATATTCCTCGGTGAGAAATTATGTTTGAATATTAATGAGATGTTCAGAAAGCATTATATATATTCACCACTGCCAGTCTACTTTTTAACATCTAATCTCTACCCTTTGTGAACGACCTATACCTACAACCATAACAGGAAGTATGCATGAAATAATTCTGCATATTATGTCTTAGCCATTTTTCCTCTACCCATATATACCCAATTGCCCTGCAGTCGCATACGGCCTGTAGATTGCGAAAGAGAAATATAATTGAAAGCAGGGGAAGGGAGATGATTGCCTTGTATTGGCGTCTATATTTATATTTACGTGATGTGTGCGCTGAGCATACCTTGGAAAATGTCGTTGAGGTGCCCATCTCTAATGTAGGCAGGCCCTGAGGATTATTTACTCGTAGACAGCGAAATTATTTGACGAGGAATCAGACACTTTTTGTTATATATAATAGTACTTAAATATCTTTAGATCTCTAGGAATCTGAGCTATCAAAATTCTGGATGCTTCGAAATTTTTATCTCACATCAGTAAATAATCGTCATTGAAGATTTAGTTCAGTAGAGGATTGTGACATCAATCCGAGCAAGTCCTATTATGTTTTCAATGTTATTTGACAACGTCAAACCAAGTTTGGTTACACAAGAGCGCGAATCAGGTAATATCTGTGTAAGGTGGATATCTTAAATTGAAAACACGGGCAAAATCAGAACCTCTGAAGCACAACATACACAATCTCAGGTAGAAATGTCGGTTTCCTTTATCTTGGAATTGTACAGCATAGCAGCTGGGTTCACTTGAATCTGTAGTATAGAGCACCTACCTAGGTAGATAGCTGATGTATTTTCACTTGCGAACGCACACCGCACATCATTCCCATAGAACAAAGAATGGCGAGTAGAACCTTTAAGCTTGGGGACCGGATGGATAAAACTCATGGAGAATAAATGGGAATATAAAACTTCGGCTCCACATCTGCCGGGGCTTCTGGGACACCACATCGCAGCAGCCAGGGTTGATTCAGGCTCATTGATCCAGAACCGAAGCAGGAGGCACGTTCGCGGCCCTCAAAGTTGTATTATTCGTCTCTTATTTCACTGCTCCGGAAACATATATTACCTTTTGGCGCTTTCTTCCGTACTGGCAGCCGCCGTGCTCAGCTCTCCAACACGGTCAAAGGGATCATTAGCTACGGTAAGCTTAGAAGATCCATGAATTCGACTGAGGCCCTCGTAGGGCTTGCTTGCTAAAACTTAAAATGTTAAATTAATATTGGTCTCTTAGGTAGCCTCCTCCGTAGATCCTCCATATATGGCGAGAGCTCCTTGGATCGCCATTTCGAACAATTTGGCGTGTGGTGATCATAAGGATGGGGATGGGGTGAAAAGAAGGTCCACTCCGTGGTGCAATAATGAATCCAAGGGTGAAAAGCGACGGAGGACGGTGGCGCGTGGAAACTTGGATGATGGCGGTGGAAATAGAAAGACCTTGGCTTGCGGCGAGTATCCAGATTGGACGGAGGGTCAGAGAGCGATGTTCGAAGCGTTCAAGCGGATGCCTCCGTTACGGTGAGAGCGACAAGCACAATGCCGAACTCCTGCCTAAAACCCAGCACCTAGGGTGAATTTGAGAGTACAGGTCTGGCAAACAAAATCGCCAAAAGATATCTGAAAATTTGTTAGGAATTGGGTCAATGAAAGAGACAAACCGAGTCAAATAGCAGAATCTCCATCTCGTTATACCAAGCAGATCTTTCGATCTCGAGAATATATGAAAGTGTATATTGAAAAAGAAGTGTGAGAACAGAACGAGGATAAGAAGCATGGCTGGCATTTGAATGAAATTATGAAGGGGTGTCTTCGGTAGAGCAGCTAGCATAGGTTTATGACCACTGTGCTTGTACTGCGTATGAACACAAATAGTCATAGAAGCATCCAAAGAATGCAAAAGTGATTTACGAAACCAAGTTTTTATTGTCCTCGCAGTATTGTTCTCATCAACAGAATGTAACATATCCAACCCGTATGTCAATAGGATGATAATCTCTAATTATCTAGCGTAGCTAGTCCAGAATATAACAGCTTGGCCGATGAATTTAGCAGATACCGGTTGACTTAAAGATCAGTAAAAATAGGACAAGTAGAAAGAGCTCAAACACGTCGTCCAGTAGGTCGGTCTACCATCAGTTGTCCAAAAATTTGGCTCGACAAAAGGATCTCCATGGAGCAGGATTGTCAAAGCGCGATAGCTAACTACGCAGAAGAGAATGAGAGAGTGAAGAACGCGCGCGGAAATAACATGAGGTATTAGTATTAGCGCTGAACGACAGGTGAGATACTGGCTGAGGGGAGATAGGAAAGAATGTTCCGATGACAGGATGAAAAGTAGTGTTACTAAACGAAAACCTTATAATGACATATTCATATTTAATATCGTCATATATACTATCTGGATACCACAATTTTTTTCCAATAAAGTTCGCGGACCGTACCGATGACGGGTCAATAAAAAATATAGAAAGTTTAAGCTCTTCGAACCAACCGATTGCGGTAGATATCGAATTGCATTCGTATATGAAAGTCTGGAGACATAGTAGGAGGTGGGTCATTCAACAAGAATTAGATATATCGATAAAGATGTTATGTTTCTGCAACTGGTGAAATTGGCCGGTTTTGTGACGGAGGACCATCGCTCAAGGGCAGGAGATCGGTCGACGTTACCTCCACAAATTCGAACTCCCTTGATTCGGAGGGAGAAATGCTTCACCAGGCGCAGCATACCTGGGCGTCAAGTACGCGGAAATGCTCTCCCCAGGTTCAACATCAAATGGTGGATCCGATTCAAAAGCACGTTGCGGAGAGCCATCGGTCTCGCTGCCATGTTTGCAAAGACAATGAGGGAAGCCAAATGATAGTACCGCATTATCCGCCACGCAAAGAAACGCGATTAAATGTCCTCGTGGCATGGTCTCCTGCAAGAACGGCAGATTCGTCCTCAGTGCAAAAGCTAAACCTAAGCTCAGATGCAGAACAAAGTGGAGGGGCGAAGGATCATCTGGTAGGTTTGTTTAAGGTGTGGCGCTGGCAGGGATAAACAGGCTTGGCAACCTTATCTTGGCGATGGGGCAATCGAAACATTTCAAACCTCCGAATTATTGACGAGCAAAACTGGGATGAATTTTTCAAAGGCAGGGCAGGAGATAGGAGGCAGAAAATGAGAAATGAGAAACAAAGATGGATTCTTCAAACACAGGGGGGGCACAGTTTTCTGGACAGGCGGGTCAAGAAATTTTTATACGTGGTATTAGACCATTAAGCTGCTGTGCCAGCTTAGAATCCTTAAGCAACTAAAGGGTGTCGTTTTTTTGGCCGAGCGGATAAAGTCTCACACATGGGTATGCAAATGCGAAGAGAAGCTTTCAGCTAGTTGCATCATGTGAGTCCACTGCTTTATCCCCAGGCCACTTGGAAGACAAAGGCACAGGGAAGTCGTCCATACTGTATCAAGAATTTTCACTTAAAGGTGGTCTACAGAGGAGTATCCCTGCATATCAAAGTGAAAAGTTCTCATTCCAAGCCAATAGTCTTTTTCTGTACCATCTTTATGGGAAGTAGTGTCATTGAGAAGGACAAGAGAGACCAGGCCGTCCAAATGAAAAGCTCCACAGAAGAGGGGCATAAAATCCTGTAAATACAACTTCTTGAAGTTCACCAGTTCCGCTCAAATGAGCCACAACGCGAAGAAACAAAATGAGTGAAGACCCCTAAATTATATAACTGTGAGAAAATAGTAATAATTCAGAATAACTTCATGAGCATACATAGCAATTTGATGCGCCCCGTGTTTGCTACCGTAAAAGTAAGACAACTCCTCCGCAGTATCTTCATCTTGGGAGGAGAGAAGAAAATAAAGTTGAGTTTCATCTTTGTTCAAAGCCAGAATAGCTGGGGCTAATGCATCCTTCAGGCTATGTTGGAATCTAGTTTGTCGGGGTGTAAGGGTATCTTTTTGTCACATAACCCATACCCAACCATGGAATTCGAATATTCGGCCTTTATCCTGCATTCGCGCTTTAAACCAACAGAAATTGAGTAAGAGCACTATTTTCGAATTGACGTCTCTAGCTACCGTTATCCGTCTTTTCCTAATAATAGGCTAGGGAAAATTATAGATATGTATTCCACCGTTGCGGAAGTGCAGAAAATCTCATCGTAGCAAGAGCCTTCTGGGTGTAGCTACGTAGAGTTCGAGTTTCAGGTACCAATGCGGCTTTTGTTTGCTCCACGATCCTTGATTCATTGGAAATCGGAGATTTGTCGGACAGGGTTGGATGTTCAATACCTGTACAGAGTACGGATTACTCCCGGGTTAAACCCACATATCCCCTTTCCCGCTCCACATAATGCACACCAAGAGAGTCTAACCTACCGCGCTGATTCTGCTTGATGAGCTTCCAGCATCTTCCAACTCTCTTGCCAGTGAGTTACCCGAAGCTGGGCATCAGCGCGGGGGACTTTGTTCACAATATTGTAATGATTCATGCTTTTCATAGTACTACCGCCTTGCCATGTTTCTCCCCGTTTCAACGGGCGGGGGTGGACACGCGGGTACAGGTCTCCAAACCTAGTCGCACAATTTGCCCTACCATACTATTCACTGCAGAATTCGGCGTCAATGAAACCGAACCGTAGCTCTGGGTCTGGGGTCAAACTTGTATCGGTTTTTTACGTTTAGAATCTCAGCGCATCCGGCCATCCAGCTCCAAGAAACTCTCTCTTAGCGTCTTTCGTGTGGATTCGACTAGCCACACGGGGACTTTACGCTAGCAACCCCACATTTTGAGAAAGAAACTACCATCGCGCTACTGACCTTTTAACCACAGACCGACTAGTGACCACGGACCAGAGACCCCATTAATGGCCTGAAACGCGAGCGTTAACCGAGGAGCTCCTCGGAGCCCCCAAGCCTCAGCATCCGTCGGGGTTCACATTTGAGAACGCCTGCTCAAAACGGGAGATCTCAGGGCAGGTATCGAATCTACCAATTCTGCCTGCAAATCCTGTAACTAGTTCGAGGAATATTAAGTTATGTGAATGTTAAAATAGAAAACAATTCGTCATGTACACGAACGCAACGACCTATGGAAGCATGGACCAATTGACCACGGATAAAACTGCCCCGTGTCCAGGGGAAGAAGGTTTTGGCTACTTCACAAGCTCGATTGGCAATTTGGCCGAGGCGATGGCCAACGAGTTTGACGACGAAAACCGGTGCATCCCTTCTCCCCACATGACACATATCGCTGCCCGTCTGCATTTCTCTTCCTCATAATCTTCTCCTCACACACACTTCTCCAACGAAGAGTCGGACATTGGGAATTCACTATTGCAAATAACTAACTTCTACAATTTCAATATTGCCTTTTGCTTCATTTTTCATTTGCCTTCGTCCTCTAGCTCTTGTGTGATGGTCTTCACATCTCCAAAATGGGTTGGCCCATCCCCTAACTCCCCAGATAGCATCCCCATTTCTGAGTTCATGCTCAATGAACGCTATGGCCGCCATCCATTGGGATACTCACACAGCCCCTTCATTTGCGGCCTCAGCGGAAAATCCTACTCCGCCCTGGAGGTCGCAGAGCGCGTAGATGTCCTTGCGCGCTCTTTGTGCAAGGAATTTGGCTGGCATCCCAATCAAGGATCGGAATACAGCCGTGTTGCTTGTATCTACAGCGTGAACACGGTATGTAGGCGAACGACTTACTCTGCTCCCAGAAACAATATATAGTTTTTTGCAAGTAGGCGGCTATGCCGCATCATTTGGTGTGCCAACTTTGTACAAATTAATGCGTCACGATTGACTGCTAATAGCCACGAAAATTTGTGTATGTATATAGATCGATTACCTCACTCTCTGTTGGGCCATCCATCGATGTTCCGGCATTGCCTCTCCTGCGAACGCGACCTATTCCGCCTCCGAACTCACCCATCAGCTGGAAGACAGCGGATCGAAATCCCTGTTTACATGCGCCATAAATCTTCCAATAGCCCTAGAAGCTGCTGCCAATGTTGGCATCCCAAAAAGCCACATTTATCTTCTTGATCTGCCGCCCCAGCTTCCAGGAGGTGGAAAAGCGCCAAATGGCTTTAAAACAGTGGAGCAACTCATTAAGGAAGGTTGCTCGTTACCGAAATTGGAGAAGCTTAACTGGCAGTCGGGGCAGGGTGCAAAACAGACCGCGTTCCTCTGCTACTCGTCAGGAACCTCCGGATTACCGAAAGGGGTTATGATCTCTCATAGAAATGTGATCGCCAATGCATTGCAAATTAAGGCGTACGAAGCTCGGTTTAGAAACACCTTGAAAGCCCCTGGGGCCAAATCCGACCACAAAGATGTGATTCTAGGCCTTTTGCCCCAAAGTCATATATATTCGTTAGTGGTTATTTGCCATGCTGGCCCTTACCGTGGCGATCAAGTGGTCATCCTGCCGAAATTCGAATTTACACAATACCTCGATGCTATTGAGAAGTATAGAATCTCAACCCTTTACCTGGTACGAGTTATTTGTCGCTCCCCTAAAGTTATCATAAAAATGCCACTCCGCCCCAGTAGTCAGTTATTCCCTAATCCAGATTGCTAAGCTCAGTTCTCCAGGTTCCTCCCATCATTATCCTTATGTTGCGAAATAAAGTGGAATGCGACAAGCGCGACCTAAGCTCTGTTGCTGCCATCTTCACTGGAGCTGCGCCACTTGGCGCCGAAACGGCAGCTGATGTTGGGCTTTGGAGACCCTCATGGACAATTAGACAGGGTTACGGTACGTCATCATTCGCACAGTTCATGTTCACCATCTGTAATACCGTGGATCACAAATGCTAATGTGGACTCAGGCCTCACCGAGACATGTACTGTCGTATCTAGTACGACTAATAATGATGTCTTCCTTGGCTCTTCCGGGTCATTGCTCCCAGACGTTGAAGCACGCCTCGTATCCCCAGATGGCGAGGAGATAACAGGCTATGACCAGCCAGGCGAGCTCGTCGTCCGCTCCCCATCTGTAACACTCGGTTACCTGAACAATGACAAGGCGACCAAAGAAACGTTCCGAGATGGCTGGATGTACACGGGCGATGAAGCCGTTTTCCGCGTCTCGCCTCGTGGTAACGAGCACGTCTTTATCGTCGACCGGATAAAGGAACTCATCAAAGTCAAGGTATGCTATCCCTCCTTCCACGTCCCCTGTACCAAAGCTCAGAACTATTTATTTAAAACTTGTAACAGGGTTTGCAAGTCGCCCCGGCCGAACTGGAAGCGCACCTCCTCTCCCACCCTGCTGTTGCGGACTGCTCCGTTATTCCTGTCCCCGACTACGCTGCGGGAGAGTTACCAAAGGCATTCGTTGTGAAATCACCCTCCGCGGGTAACGACAATGCCGCCATCATCAGGTCAATTCAGAAACATGTGGAGGACCACAAAGCGCGCCATAAGTGGTTGAAGGGGGGTGTGGAATTTATTGACGCTATACCTAAGAGTCCTAGCGGGAAGATTCTAAGGCGGCTATTGAGAGATAAAGAGAGGGAGGCGAGAAGGAAGGCTGGGGTGAAGCTGTAAACCATTTCCTTCCTTGGCCTCTTCGTTTTGTTTTCCTGGTGGCTGGCTTTTTTTGTTGAGGGGATTTGGTGAACTGTAAGGACCAGGTACTCGGTCTGCTGGAACTATGGTTGGGAAACCACATATGCCACGCGATATTACTTGTGAGCGGTAAAGTGATATTAAACCTGGCCAATTATTGGAGATGGTGCCCTTAATCCTGTGATATACCTACATTAGATATTTTTGTGCTGCAGCGCACTGTAGAGTGAATCGTTGAATCATTGAAGCATTGTAAGTATCAATCCATATATATATATATAGAAGGTTAAATCGAGCGAAAAGCTAGTCGTCACTGCCCCCGCATCTACAGATGTATTCGGCACCGAAGAAAAATTACGGGTGCCGATTTCTAGAGTGAAGTTTACGCCCTTCATGGCTTGTCACCATAGCTAAACCAAATTAGGGATTCTTACCGACTAGCGAGCCATTACGGATATAGACAAGTTTAATAAAGTCAAGACTTGTGGAACTAATTCCATATCTCGGCCTTTCTTTTCCATCCTTAATCAACACATATTTCTACATATCCCCAGCCACGTACAATCTTCGAACTCCAACTTCGAACTTTCTTTTATGGATGAACGGGCAGAAAATATGACATCAAGTCACAATGCAATAGATGTCAGCAAAACCTGCAATAATATAATACGTGTGATATCAATGAATCGGCGGAACCAAACAAATCGCGCCAAGACACGCGTACTTTTCATGCAGTAATATCTAATCATGATATAACGTATAACTAATAATAATCACAATTCAACAACCCACCAGCCATTGCCTCAACCTACCCATCGATTTCATATTCAGCCTGAACCCCGACCTCAACTTCAACCTCAATCTCAGCTTGAATGCCAATGTCACTCACTGCCGCCACCTCCACCACGTACCTTTGAAAACCTAGAGATAGCTATAACATACGTCGAGACTTGGGCTCTAGCAAGCGGATATAGAATAGTCTCACCACGCAGCAAGCATCATGGTTCCAGTGAAAGCTCCATCCATATGGTGTGTGACGGGGCGAAGGAAAGCGATAATAATAATCCTAAAGGCGATGCATCTATACCCCTCGACAAAGACAGCATCCGAAAAGAAAAGCAACTGCACCATCCCAATCCCAAATCGCGCAGGATTGCATGCCCCTTTCGGCTTACTCTACAGCTGAAAATGGGGACCTGGCACGTGGATGTATCCGATCCTTCTCATGATCATGGCCGACTTCCAGAGCCCGCGAGTAGCGGGCGGCCAGGACGGAAAAGAGGCAGACCACCTGGCAGTAGTACTGCCCGTGGTGGTAGAAAGAAGTTTGTGCAATTGGACGGTGGTGGAGCAACGATTTCCTTCCGATTTGATAGCGACCGAGAAGCGAAAAAACGTGGCAAACCGCAGAACCGTGGCTAGATATCGGAAAGGAGGGAACGCAGCACGGGAAACACAATATGTGGCCATGTTTTGCTACGTTTTCCGCGCGCTACCGACAGGCTTGTGGTCATGGCCACGTGAGGACTCGGAGAAAATACGCGGTAAAAATACCACTCCTCTTTGGATGACGCCAGCCTGAGCCCTGGGATATTCAAACTCCGGAGAGAGCTAGGCGGCGCCACAGAAGTAACAAACAAGGGAAGATACGCTCGCCAAACCTTCAGAGAATTGACCCGCTATGCTAGGGAACTAGACACGGAATACGTAGGTGCGAAGGGATAGGTCATTCCCAGGCAGAAATCCTCAAAATGAATCGGCCGGCATCCCAACCAGACAAGGATGGCGATTAGTAGGAGGCACCAGGGGCCAGAGATTGAAGAGAGCAGCAGCTCCACGCCGAATAATACCAGCAAGCTGATTGCAGTAGAAGCACTGCTTCCAAGCCATCTGTTATTCTTAATGGTGCTAATATTCTTCTTGCTTCACCCTTCCTGAGGACCACATGAGGACTACATTTCGATGCCGGAGAGCGATATTCGAAATGTCAGCGCAGTCATTCAGTAGCGATATACATGCCCATTCTAGTCGCTTTTTTGATCAAATCAATATTTTCGTCTTCCCTCCATACTTCCTCTTTAAGAACAGCTCGCAGTGTTGAACGCAATGTCCATAAAGGCCCCCCTTTGCCATTTGATTCGGAGCCTTCATTCCTAATAATCGATAGAAACGGTATTATCCACATGAAAGGTTGAAAGCCTGCATGTTCTTTGGTAAAATATTTGCCCGTATTTGACAGATAGTATTGAAAATTGTCATATCTTCAAGGGAGGGCAGAATCAGCTTTTGTCTGGAGGATAACAATCATCGACTTTGAAAAGGCATAAGTCTCTCATATTTAGGACGGCATTGTTTATGAAGACTCCATTGAACCCTTGCAGTAGTATACTGATAAATGACGGAAAGCAGCAGCTAAATTGTTCATGATGTCAGACAATGGCAACAGATAGAAACATATTAAATGTCATTCAATGCATGACCCTCAATAGTAGTAGCTACGAACCTTATACGACGAAGGACTTAGTCTGAGAGCTCTGATCAATCACATGCTCAGCCCTGCCCTAATCAATCTCTCTAGGCCTTCCAGGGTTCGGTTTGGATTTCTAAGCCAGTGATAACCAACTCTTTTTTTTTTTTTTTTTTTTTTTGCGCTGATGATTGATGGAACAGGAGATCGATGACTTTCTCGTATCTTCTTTGCATAATCGAATGTAATAAGAAGGGCTTTCTACCTAGGTTTCTTAATGTTTCTATTCCCATAATCGCGGGATCTATTGGATATAGCTAACATAACATTACCGGCAAACCAAAAATTACATATCAATCAGACCCCGCCATATCAAACCTTCATCAGCTCTCCATTCCCCCTCCCTGCCCCCTTTGCCCCGATCACAACCCCTCCGAACTTAGCCTTTCTTAAACAATTACAAAATGTCCTCGTCTCACTCATCTCACCTCCCCCATCCCAATGAGGATCCCGACCACGAAAATGAAGAGGACCTCTTCCTTGATGCCGGTGACGCCGCTGAAGAAATCCCCGCCGACGATGACCAACCAATGGAGGACTTCTCCGACGACGGCGATGGCGGAGAAGAGATGTCCTTCCAAAACGACTCTACAGCCCATTTCGACCAGCACACAGACTCCATCTTCTGTATAGCCCAGCACCCCATCCACACTTCTATCACAATCACAGGTTCTGGCGACGATACTGCGTTCATATTCAATTCCGCTGCGGAGAGACCACTGCTTCCTAGGAGCTACGAGTCGAATCCACAATCTAAAGTGGAGCGCGAGTCATTACCCGTTATCGCAAAGTTGGACGGGCATACGGATTCAGTGAATGCGGTGGCTTTCACGGAACCGCGCGGGGAGTATGTGGTGACTGCGGGGTTGGACGGGAAGCTCCGTGCATGGCGCGATACAAGCCCCGGTAAAACCGGGCTGTCATGGAAATTTCTGGCAGAGGTACAAGAGGTGGAAGAGATAAATTGGGTGGCTACATGCCCTGTGAATGGGTCTGGTGGGGATGAGGATAATAAAAATCTCATCGCACTTGGTGCCAATAATGGGAGCGTATGGGTATATCGGATTGATGCGCAAGATGAGGCGGAGCCGATCTCTATGGTTGCTTGTTACTTTCAACATACAGAATCGTGTACGGCAGGTGCATGGACGCCTGATGGAAAGCTCCTGGCTACGGTTTCGGAAGATGCCTGCTTTTACGTTTACGATGTCTTTGGCGCCGCTGCGGCGGCAGGAGTGGCCTCGTCTGCTGGAACACAGGTAGTTGTTGGCCTAACCGCTCAAGATCAGCGATTTGCCGTCGAGGGAGGATTATATTCCATCACCATCGCGCCTACAGGCGCATTTGCTGCAGTCGGTGGCGCAGAGGGACATATTAAAGTTGTTGGACTTCCACGGATCTCGTCGTCAACCACATCTGGCGCGAGCAAATCGAAATCGAAATCGAAAGCGGGTGCTGCTGCTGCACCCGTCGCAGGTGGTGGCGCAGGTACTCTCCTTGCATCTCTCCAGGCTCAAACGGACTGTATTGAATCATTATCATTTTCCTCTCCGCCCCTGACGCTCCTTGCAGCCGGCTCCGTCGATGGATCCATTGCCCTTTTCGACACGGCCCACCGCTTTGCCGTACGACGCCATATACGATCTGCCCACGAGGACACCGCTGTTGTAAAAGTTGAGTTTGTCCATGATCAGACGGCGCCCGGTCAACAAACGCTCTCCGCTGCAACGAGCAATAGTAGATCATGGCTCCTGACGTCGGTAGGTATGGATGGAGTTGTCCGTCGGTGGGATACGCGGGGAGGTACTGCTGCAGCAGGTTATGGTCTGGTGAAAGAATGGCGAGGCCATCTAGGGATGACCGAGAATGAAGAGGGAGAGCAATCCGGT
Organism: Emergomyces orientalis; assembly: GCA_002110485.1. NCBI lineage: Eukaryota > Fungi > Ascomycota > Eurotiomycetes > Onygenales > Ajellomycetaceae > Emergomyces > Emergomyces orientalis. The sequence continues at coordinate 3,559,017 of MOWL01000067.1, forward strand.
GGCATCTTAGGGTTTGTACAGGGTAGTGAGGGTGGTAAGAGGATTGTTACGGCTGGGGATGACGGGGTTGCGTTGGTTTTTGACGAGTAGGGGGTTCGGGATTTATGAGTAATTATGAAGCAGTACGTATATAAATTCTGCTAGTCTGGAACTTGGACATAGAATAAATGAAGTCCATAGCTTTCATGGATGATGACATTGTAACTTGTTCTTCGGATTTATCTAAACGTAGTTCTAGAGTGTTTTTTCGTCCTCATTGAAGTTGACGGATTATGATGCCTCTGACACTGTAAAAGCAGTGAGAAAAGGGTTTGTTGTTTATACTCGCAGACTCATTTTCGCTACTTTTATGCTGTTCTACATATTCCTGTTGATCTGCCAAAGAAGTTATGCCAGTTGAAATTTTGATTAGTGCACACGCTGCATTATTGGTGCCTTGCACACATCGACACTCTGAAGAGTGGCCAAATTTTTTAAAAAACAACACTTCACTAGCAGTAAAATTGATATCTGCCACCGAGAAAAGCTTACAAACCTCTTTTAGTTTTATAGGAATGAATAAAAGTAAGCGGATAGATCACATAGAGGAAAGTAAAGAAAATCGATAAAGAAATAAACAGTAACGCCTCTTCCCAAATGTATCTATGTGTGTATGTACATGTTAAGCAGAATGTGTCCTCCACGGAATCCCAGTTTTCTTGAGCTCCGCGAAGGATACAATCCTGCCATTCTTTCATAAAAAGCCCACCGGCGAAAGTACATGCCAAAGAAACCGGAGAGCGCTCGCCGTGGACAATCCCCGCCCGGATATCGTGGTGAGAACAATCCTTCCCATAAATAGACGCTTCGGCTTGAATCGGTTCGCGCAATTCGCATAGATTCGAAATAGCAAAGTGGAATGGGTGGCACTAGTGGTGTCCTTCCTCGTGGTGCTGAGGTGTGAGGAACGCCCATTCGTAACCGCAGTATATAGCAAACGCAACAGTGGCTATTCCCAATCCAGGGAATCCAGTTTTAAATCGGTTCCATCGCGAAAATGGGCCTGTGTATCGCCATGCCTCACTGTGGTGTTGGGGAAGGGAGAGTTAGCTTCTGTATCATTTTGGTGTTTTGCATTGGCTTTCAGTCTAGCATTTGTTCCAAAGAAAGTCCATTGTGGATTGGCAGCTGGAATTTAATTGAAAGCTTACTATCGTGCCCATGGATCTTTTTTGGCCCAAGAAGATCGGGGATGTGCGGCGGCTTTGAAGGTCTTCATGTCGAAGCCAGTGGGGTTTACGGGAGCCATGGTGTGGTTGGCGTTTCGAAAAATCGTGACGGGGTTCGGAAATGGTATGAAGAAGAGGGGGATCAATCAAACCCGGTAGTAGCAAGATATGCTTCTCAATTGGTCCAATGCCTCCTTCGCGGAGAGTTCATGAGCAGTGTGATTGACGTGATATGAATTAATTGTGCTGGACGTTGAAGTTGTGTCGGGAAAGTTGATGATGATGCGAGTGAGCCGCAAAGCTAGCTAGCCGTATGCGGTTAGTCTGACTATAACAATTGCCCAGAGCTGGTTCAAAGTCTTGGCGCTTGCTCGATCGAACTTGGCCAGGAACTGACAATGTGATGAACAATACACATATCGAACAGTATCGGGCAAAAAAAAAAAAAAAAACCCCAGCAAAGCTGTTTCTCCACCTCATATCTGTCATTTAATCATCTGCTGCTCTCAGATACACCCTACAGCCACTTCATTGACAACTTCGGTGTTTCGATATCCCCCACTCCCACCAACCAACACTGGAACTGGCTGGGACAAGCAGCACCCAACCTAACTCCCGCCATCAAACCTTGTGAAAAACCAGGCCAGGCAGGCATCTTCATGCTTTATTCGACCTCGATTCTTCTCGTCATTGATCGACATCACAGAACACACTATGCCGCCGCCCGTCGGTAGATACGCGCCCTCGGGCCTTGCTGGCCCATTCTCTCATCTCCAGCAGAGCCACCTCCAACAGCAACAACATTCGCAACAGCACCACGCAACTCATGCACAGACTCCAAATACAGGCCTTCCTCCCCCTTCTCTAGGTGGCCATCCTGGGTTTGGACCTGCCAGTGCGAGCTCAAACATAAATCCGTTCGCCATACCCGGAGCTAATGGGATGGGCGTAGTGGGGTTCCCTGCTGGCCCTTCAACCGCCGGTATTCCTGATGGAGGTGGAACAGGTCTAGCGAGCCATGCAGCACAGATGGGGTTTGTGAGGGGGGCACAAATGCAGCAGCAGCAACAGCAACAGCAGCAACAGCAACAACAGCAACAACAGGCGCATCTGGGTCATGACAACCGTCTATCTGTGGATGGAAAAGGTGCTGGTGCAAACTCAAGGATACGAGACGTTTGGAAACACAACTTGGCACAGGAAATGCAGGTTCTAAGAACTTTGGTTGATAGATATCCTTATATTAGCATGGTTAGTTTTTCTTTTGCTAGAAACCGCAACCTATTCGCCGAAATTTCAGTGGAGCTAACTGGAGTTCTTTACTTAGGATACCGAATTCCCTGGCATTGTCGCGCGGCCGATGGGTAGTTTCACTACCAAAGCAGACTATCATTACCAAACTTTACGATGTAATGTCGATCTTTTGAAAATGATACAGTTGGGAATTACGCTATTTTCAGAAGATGGTGAAGTTCCTCCGGCGACACCGCTGGATGCCCATGCTCAATACGGTGCAAACCTCGTTCCAGCGCCATGTACTTGGCAATTCAACTTCCGCTTCTCCTTGGAAGGCGATATGTATGCGCAGGAGTCTACCAGTATGCTAGCTAAGGCCGGGATAGACTTTGCCATGCATGAGAAGAACGGCATTGATCCACATGATTTTGGTGCACTTCTCATGACCTCCGGATTAGTTCTCGTGGACGACGTACATTGGATTTCGTTTCATTCGGGCTACGATTTTGGGTACTTGATGAAGATTATGTTGTGCAAGCCATTACCTGACGATGAACAAGAATTCCACAAACTCCTCACCATCTTCTTCCCATCCGTCTACGACATTAAATACCTCATGAAACACGCTGGTCGCAACCAAACCGTTAACGGATCCCCCCTCACCCAAAGCGCAGCACAGATCATTGCAAATCTCGGTCAGAAGTCTGGTCTCCAGGATATTGCAGACGAGCTGGGTGTGAAACGGGTTGGTATTGCACATCAAGCTGGATCAGACTCACTCGTGACAGGCGAAATTTTCTGGAAAATGCGCCAGCTGGTATTCAATGGTTCTATTGATCAAGACAAATACTCGGGCCAAATCTGGGGGTTGAACGGGCAAATAACTGCCACGCCTTTCCACGGTGCCAACCAGGCCCAACAAACACCTAATCTCAACGGAGCTACAATCTACTCCAATGCAGGTACGCCAAGCACACCAAATACAGGCCACGCGGGACTAACAAACGCGCAAACGCCCGCAGCTCAAACACAACATGCTGCCGTTGGCCCATTAACGCCAGGCGGTGGTGGAGGAGTGTTCGGTACGTTCCAGTTTGGCAAATCGTGATTTATACTACGAGAAAAGGCTTTTTCCGCATATGATAAGGGAGGCTGAAAAATGGGTAACTGTTTACGGTTGGGACGGTTTAGGGACTGGGTATTCGTTTTCTTTTCCCTTCGCATGGTATGTGGTTATCGCATTTTCTATATTTTGCGGCTATTGTTACACCATCGGCCTAGTTTTTACTGCTGCTCTTAGTCACCGATATTTTGATGTGTATAGTGTGTCTGGCGTTATAGCTGTCTCGTATTTTAGCTTTGTATTTGGGGATTTACAATTCAGTCATTTGCGATTTACGCTTTTATTATTATTCCCTTTGACTACGCGAATTGATTATGTCCTACCGGCCCGGTTACGTTATGCCGTTATCTTTTTGGGACAATCTTCAGAGCCCCATTCCAACTAAAGGCTCATCCTCCTTGTCTCCGATATCAACGGCAGCTCAATGGATAGGAGGGTTTTGGAAAGGATTTACAACACCTGAAATTATTACATCCGGGTCACCCTGATATCCCCCTCACTCCATTTTCGTTTCTTTCTTTTTGCCAACAACGGCTGTCCCCTCCAAGCACACCGAGCCTTCGGGGACTGGACCAAACAGTTCCAGGCAAAGATTCGGGATAATTATCCCTTACATAAGCAGGTTCGGATTGGGATTCCCGAAGTGTACAACTTGGGCTAAACCGAAAGAGGGCAAAATATCCTCCGCCATTTGCTTATCAGTGATAGGAAGGGCGACACACATCTAATTGCCTTGGCCTTTACGGTTGATTTATATGGAACGAGGAGCGTGCAGTGCTCAGTGTGGGGAATTTCCGTAGCTATATCTGATCTTCGGTCTTTTGGGAAAATGTGTATTGATTATAAACCTCGTGTTCTCTGGCTGGCTCTTGCTAATATTTACTAGTAGTTACACTCTGGCGCTACACCAACAAGAAGCTGGCCAAGCTCCCTGCCGTACGGAGCTCTCTTATCATGTGGGGTTCAATATGATATAATACTAGTAAGAACTTCCCAGTTGTCGTTATCTGTCGATTCGCCCCGACTTCCCCTCATTGCTTGACTGTATATAAGGCTGTATCTACCCCTCAGCCAGGAATACCCGAGCTATATCTCAAGCAGTTGATACATGTTACCACTCTCTCTCCTCTTGCTTCCTCCCTATAATCAAGTTCCCCTTGGCCATCTCATGACAATGGTCCTTGACCGTCTTAAGCAACTGGCCCATCAGGTCAACTCTTCCTCCCCTCCCCCACACCCATTTGATCCCCTAACCACATCAGAGATCGATGCAGCAGTCGCCATAATCCGCGCTGAACACAATGGCTCACTTAAATTCAACGCTGTCACGTTGTGGGAGCCGCGAAAGGTGGAAATGATGGCTTGGCTATCTGATCCGAAAATTGCTCCTCGTCCGCATCGTGCAGCCGATGTTGTTGCCATCTCACCCGGCGGAAAGGTGTATGATGGGGTCGTTGACTTGACGGATAAGAAACTTTTGCAATGGAAACATGTGGAGGGCGTCCAGCCGTTGATCACAATGGAGGACTTGAATGCAGTGGAAGCGTTGGCGCGGAAGGATCCAAAAATTATTGAGCAGTGTGGTATTATTGGAATTTCGCCGGAGGACATGCATAAAGTGTATTGTGATCGTATGTATTCTGTTTCCCAATGCTGATTATTTCTCCTTTCCAAAAAGAGGTGGAAAATACGGCATGGCCTATTCCCTAGTAATGTTGATACCATATTGCCTCAAAGAGTAAAAATTAACTGTACTTAAGCATGGACGATCGGATACGATGAGAGATTTGGCAGCAATGTCCGTCTCCAGCAAGCTCTGATGTACTACCGCCCTAACGTGGATGACTGTCAGTATGCGTATCCGTTGGACTTCTGTCCCATCTATAGCCCTGAAACCAAAGAGTTTATCCACATCGACGTTCCTCGCGTGCGGAGACCTATTAGTAGAGCTCCGCCTAATAACTACGACGTCCAATCCATTAAAAAGCAAGGTGGCTACCGTGAGACCGTGAAACCCATTCACATCACCCAACCGGAAGGCGTCTCCTTCAAAATAAACGGCCGGGTTATTGACTGGCAAAATTGGAATATTCATGTTGGCTTCAACTATCGTGAGGGCATTGTACTAAATAACATCACATTCAACGACAAGGGAACTGTACGACCCATCTTTTACCGCCTCTCACTGGCAGAAATGGTAGTTCCATACGGCAACCCTGAGCACCCTCATCAACGGAAACACGCTTTTGACCTAGGCGAATATGGTGGCGGATACATGACCAACAGCTTATCCCTTGGTTGTGATTGCAAAGGTGTCATCCACTATATGGATGCAGATTTCGTCAACGCCGCCGGCGCCAGCACTACGATCAAGAATGCCATCTGCATCCACGAGGAAGATGCTGGTATCCTATTCAAACACACAGATTTCCGAGATGACTCTGTCATCGTAACCCGCGGCCTCAAGCTCATCATCTCCCACATATTCACGGCCGCTAACTACGAATACTGCGTTTACTGGATCTTCCACCAAGATGGCACCGTCCAACTCGACATCAAACTCACAGGCATCCTAAATACATACGCCATGAACCCAGGCGAAGATACGCACGGTTGGGGAACAGAGGTATACCCGGGCGTCAATGCCCATAATCACCAACATCTCTTCTGCTTACGAGTCGATGCCAACGTTGACGGCCCGAACAACACCATCTTCCAAGTCGACGCAGCCCGTGGGCCTGGTGAAGTTGGCAGTGCTGAAAACAGGCATGGAAACGCATTCTATGCGAAGAAAACCAAATACTCCACTCCTCTGCAGGCCATGGCTGACTATAACGGAGCAACTAGCCGGACATGGGACATTTCAAACACCAACAAATTGAACCCGCACAGCAAAAAGCCTGTTAGCTACAAGCTAGTGAGCCGGGAGGTGCCTGCACTTCTTCCCAGAGAAGGCGGGCTGGTATGGAACCGGGCCGGATTCGCTAGACATGCAATCCATGTTACCAAATGTATGTTTCTTTCTCTCCTTTCTTTGGCCTCCTTCCCTCCTTTTCAAATTCGCATATATATCAGCACATAAACACATACAGCAACTGACCACTAACCTACCCCTTCCACCCACAGATGCGGACGACCAACTCTACCCCGCCGGTCGCCACGTGCCACAAACATCTGGCACCCCTTCTCCTTCCCCCGGCCTCCCGTCTTGGATCACCGAAGCGTCCTCTTCGCCCTCCGATGCCAGCATCGAAAATACAGACGTAGTTCTCTGGCACACGTTCGGAATCACGCACTTCCCATCACCGGAGGATTTCCCCATTATGCCTGCAGAGCCCATGTCACTGCTGCTACGGCCACGCAACTTCTTCGATCGCAACCCCGTGCTGGATGTTAAGCCGAGTTGGGCGAGGTCACCGAGCCAGGTTGCCGCGGGGACAGGGGGTACATGTTGTGACGTGGGAATGGGTGCAGGGAAGAAGGGAGATGGAATTAGTAGGCTTGTGTGATGAAGGAAGCAAGGGTTAATATGGATGACTGTATATTGAAAGTTGTTTGCGCTTTTCATTCTTTTTCCTTCTCCGATGTCTACATCTGTTTCTGTATCGTTGAGGTCCTTTTCAAATTTGGGATTTGGAAATATGATATGAATGGCATGACATTGGTATGATAGTTCCAGAAGTAATGATGAAAGTTTTTCATGTGAATCTTTCTTCATATCTATAACAGTAGCCAATGCCTTAACATCTTGTGATGATGCGCACCCTGGTCTTTTTGCATTATGCACAATAAAAATGAAAGATCCTGTCATATTAACAAAGTGGACGTAAAAACAAACAATTGTAAAACAAACCTCTGAACTACCACCATTCACTGAAGAAGTTGAATTGTCCCACATCATCCAACACATTGTACACTCGGCCCAAGTCCATTGTACTCTCTTTCTTTCCTGCTACGGTCTCCTTCTATAACTTCTGCGGCTGCTGCCCCGCAAACCCTACCCTCGGCCCCACAGTATCAAAAACCACATACTGGCTTTTAAACAACACATCCCCAAAAACAACCTCATGTATCGCTGCCTGTATGCTACCAAAACACATCAGCGAATCCCCACCACCAAAGAAAGGTTGTAGGATGATATGTTCCGGGGGGATGGTCGCGTGATAATCATTTTCAATAATGAGAGAAAATGGCGGGATAGTGGCGTTGCAGGGGAATATCCAGCCGTTGAGAAATGCATTTGGATGGCCAGATGTTTTTGTTGAACCGGGTATCTTGGAATAGTAATCGGTTATGATGGGTTCGGGGAGGAGGACCATGGTAGTCCCGGTGTCTGGGTGGGTGGAAGCAGATAGGTTAATTTAACATATCTGGATGCGTACCAGGCTCTAAGTAATTGGACAGAGAAAATGAGGGTTCAATCATAAATCATAATTACCAAGGAAGCCTTTGATAAGGGTTTTTTTGCCAGCGGAATCCCCAACAGCGTATCCCGTTGCGGTGATGGACCAAAAGCCACCTTTTTGGACAGGAGTATATGTGATGTTGCCATCGTATTTGTCATCGTCGATAAAGCCAAAGTCGAACGTTCCGGGATTGTTCTTCTTGAGGCATACGGCAAACAAGGGTTGGGGGATGGTGCCCTTAACATTGTCGAAAAATCCGAGTTGTTTTTCAGGGCGAACTGGCAACGTATCAGCAAGTTTCCTGTATAAATGCCACTGAGGAAAGTAGGAATTCGAGTCATAAGTTATAGTTAAACACATACCGTTATTAACGGAAGGGAAGGCAAGCCCAAGAATGCCGTCAACATTGGAATCAAAAATAAACGTCTCGCCAACTTTCTGGGCGGCCTGGATGGATTGTGAGGGTGAAACCACATCGCTGATGGAAACTCTATCAATATAGACATTGCCCTTTGCAACTGAACCATCCCCATAATATACCTTCCAAGAAGACCCATTCAAAGGCAACTTCCCCGGTGGGGGAGCATAATAGTCGTGTGACGCCCTTTCTGCCAGAGGTTGTTGAGATGAAAATACCCAGCTAGTATAAACAAAAAGTCAGTCCTATTTTTGCTTCTTGGGTATTTACTACAGGCACTTACAGGTCTGCAGATCCAGTATCAAGCGCCAAGTTCATGATTTTTCCCGCCACATTCACAGGGCTAAGATATTCTATATCGTATGGCTCCGGAATAGCCGCGACAGTTCGATTTACAGACCTCTCGTATTTAATGATATCCAGGAGGTTGTTGATGATATCCAATGCATTTTTCGCATTTGCACGATCTGACTTCAGAACAGCCGTCGCATAATCTTCCATTGGGGAACGCGGTGTTGGTCGCCATTTTGAAACTTGCTGGATTGTGAACCCGCTGCGTTTCTCGATAGGACCAGAGCTCGCCAGAGTAGATAGCAACGCAACTGCAACCTTGACAGCCCCTAAACACCGCATGATTTGCGTATGAAGAACCTAGCACAAAGGGAGCCCGAGATTTTGTGGTAGCATGGAAAGCCCGGCCTACCTAACAGTTTAGGAGCTACCAAGAATAACAGCCAAAACTTGTGGGCATCTTTAAAATATATACATATCTCAACCCTGCAATAACTGCATGCGTCCAGTTGACGGTCAATCTGTGGCATACATACGGCCCGGGCATAAACATGCAACGCCTGTATAATACAAGCGGGCAAGTCATATTGCACACAAAGGAAGAAATATCAAGCTCCCAGTAGATAAAAATAACAATGTGGTGCGTCCAGACAGGTAGTCAGCTAACTGCTGCAGCGTCAAAGAGGTACTGGAACACACATGATGCTCGGAGTATCATAACGCCCAAGAGAGTAGAAGCCCTCATATAGGAAGATCGAGGCAATTTTGAGATTAACTGAAGAGCCATAATCACAAATTCCACTGCCAATTCCACTGCTCATTGGCAGTCCGAGGGATTTCCCGGTAGAGTCGCTCATTAGCGTTTTTGGGTATCAATAAGCACAGCAACAAAGGCCCAGTTTGGAGGATTAAAGGGCTTTCAAAATGTCCCAGACAATGAGCAGTTTTCGCGCCGCAAAAATTATCAATACATTTTTATTTGGCGCAGTAGCAATATTCTGTACCTGCGCAAAAAGTATTGGACGGGGTGGACATGGTGTCAATTCTCCAGCTCGTTATTAACAGCTGTGTTACTGCTTGTACTGTACCGTACAAGCTCGAAATCTTTGGCTGAAAACCGCCGAGACACCCGCACCTTAAAAGGATTGTCAAGGTACTCGCGGCTAAACCGACATGGCAGCTACAAGAAATTTTTAAATTATAACCCGCGTATCAAAATCTCATCACTGTCCCGGCAAACATTTAGGGCAGCTGGCCCGTCAGCTGTTGTAAAATTCCGCATCCACTTGCATTTTAGGGAGATAACTCTCAATGAACGCTGCTCGATTCGAGCGACATTTAGAGCTTATTATGATACCAAAACATGCGAAGCCATTGTTTCTCGGGCTTCAATTCATGTATCACACACCCAATACTGACTTGGCTGGCTCCGTCCACCGTTCAGTTTCATTTATATTCATGTCATGCATTGGTTTTTTTAACAGAATTATCAAGATTATGACAGGGTCATATACTGTCTCCTAGGGAGAAGAAATCTCTGACTTTTAGCCCCTTTTATTAAGTTTGATTTTTACTTTTTAAAGCAGCAACTAAAGAACGTATATCTTCTCTATTGCAGCTCTCCTTTCTCGAGTCGGGACGACAACAGTGATCAGGGTGTAGAGAGATTTGAACCGCCCGACGACGTTGCTGTTGACACAGGCTCCACCTGTATTTAAATCTCAGTATCTACTATTCAAATTTGATACGCCTCTAATGTGAATATGAAATTTGAAGCTGAGGGGGCACTTACCTGGCAAAGAGATATCATTTTTCCTAGGTATAGACTTCAATCATTTCCTCGTCGCCCTTCAGCTCTTTCCGAAGACACTGCATTGCTGTCATTGAGTATCGGGAAACAAATCCCGTTCATATCCAGATAATCCAATGTTCTGAAATTCCTACGCAGTATGTTGTTCCCCTGTTTTGCCTGTCGCAAAACAGGAAAATTACAGGCTCCTTTGTGCGTACTTCAGAAATAGCTGTTTCTGGTAAAGGATTTTAATTCCAATCGACCCTCTTGGCTCCCGTGGCCATGGTTTCTACCCAAATATCACAGCTCTTACATCCGTTGCATCAGTGCGCTAAATTCCCTTTTTCATCGTTTATACCGAAAAAATTGCCAGCCAAATCTTCGACATCCTACCATGAGTACGAAAACGACCTGCCGCTGTGACTTATGCGCCGAGGCAGCTGCCATTTTGGTAAAGCCATGGGATCATATAGACGGGGAAATCTACAATGGAAACCAAATTAAGTGGAGTGGTAATCCTGTTTCGAGCGCACCATTGCAGAACGAAACTATATGAACATAAAAACAATATCGCTAACACCGGTGTGCTTACCGCCATGGAAGAACTGTACGACACTAGCAGCCGTTTATCCCCTTCCAAAACCCGTGGCACAAGGATATATTTCCTAGAATTCTGCAAAACCTTTCTAATCAGAAGCGATGAGATGCCGGAGAACATCCCCGTTCAAGAACTGATCGCATTTTGCGTGGACAGAGAAAACTTGATTCCCCTTGCATGTCGGTATCTACGATCTGTTGCGAAGGTGATAGAGTGGCACAACTTGCCTGGAGAAAGGGAAGGGTTTTCAAAACACTGGCACCTATTTGTTGCCCATGCACAGAATCTATGGCTAGTCCTGGAGTGTGAAATGCAACATTGGCCCAAGTCGATGAAATATTCAGAATTCTATTATAATCACAAAGTCTTAGAGATTGCGAATGAGTTTCGCTTCAGAGATGAACACATTGGCGAAGGACGCCCTGACGGCTACGAGACACATGGGGTGTTTACCCCAGACGAGCTCATTTCTAATCTCAGCCCGAAAGACATACCCCACATGGAGAACAGTAGACCGGAGAACAACAAGCTGAAGAAGAACAACTGCCTGAATGGGAGGAACAGTCGGGGCGGAAGCTGCCTAATTAATTACATGGCGGATAGGGACGTGGTGGAATTGGGCTTGCGATGCGTTGGAGTTGTCGTTATTGCTTCTTGGAAACCAGTGGGAAAGCCTCCTGGCCCACCCACTGCCTAAGTAGTTAGATTGTGTTCACTGTCGAATAGCGACTTGGAAATGCGTGTATGTTAGACATTGTATCGGTAGTTAGAATACTAGTATTGTAGAATGGCATCCTGATATGAATACTACACTTTGCTGGTAGCGCGGTTGGGTGGGTCCTCAACATTAATAACAAGCGCCCGCTTAAATCACGTGCATACATTGGGGCCAGCTGGTCGGAAATTAAGGCCAACGTTGCCAGAGAGAAATAGAATCCATCTAGAAACTCCCGCAACATTATACTCCGGAGAGAATAAATAGAAGGTTAGTGGCTTGTGACCGTCTTTGTATACCATCATGACAAATTGCTCAAAAATCGCTAGCTCACCCAGCAGCCCCTTCTGTTTCCAACGAAGCTAACCTCATGGTCATAGAACTATTTTCATAAGACACTCCGCAAACTCCAGAAGGAAAGACACAAACGAACGGCACAGTCGCTTTATCAGTACAAACCATGGCATCTCCCGGTGCCGATATGTTCACCCAATACCCCCTTCACCTCGACCCAACTTCAAAAGCTATCTCCGCGCCCTCCTGCAACTCTGCTGCCCTTGATAAGGAACTCGAATCCCTAAACCAGCTCCACCGCGCGCTCCTCAACCTCGATAGTCCCAATATACCCCCACCCCCAAAACCAGTGAACCCCAAACGCAGCGCCCAAATCGCGAAGCTGCGCGAGACCGCCAACACAGCCTTCCGCAAATCCTCCTTCGGCGAAGCCATCAAGCTCTACACATATGCGATCGACATGGCCCTGGGTAGGCCAACGTGGGAATTTATGGGACTCGTGCGCGAGGAGCTGCCGCCGCTCCTTACGAATCGGGCGCAGGCGTATATGGCACAGCAACAGTGGGCAGAAGGTTATGTCGATGCGAAATCAAGCGTTGAGATTGCTCCCATAAATAATGCGAAGTCGTGGTGGAGAGGGGGAAAATGTTTGATTGAGATGGGGAGGTGGGAGGAGGCAAAGGAATGGGTTTCAAAAGGGCTGGACGCTGAGGGAACGACGAATGAAGGGGGGAGGGAGCTGAAGGGCCTTATGGCAGATGTGGAGAAAGGTTTGGAGAGGGAGAGGGCTTCGAGGAGATGAAGGAATGAGGGGGTTTGTTTGTGTTGTTGTTTGTTTCGATAATGTGGGTTTTGCTCGTTAGATATCTGCATTGCGGTTCGCGGCCTCCTCCGTGCATTGGTATGGAGGATTTGTGCTTGATGTCTTCCTCTTTATATATATATATATATATATATATCCCTTTCACATCCTGTCTTTTTTAATGGCGTTTTGAGCATCTTGCATCTGTCTCTGTTAAAATCAATCTTTCTTAGATATGTATGTGATTGTTTATTGGCAGCTGCTCAATGGGATAACTTCATCACTGCCTGGGGAGATAATCATAGCCCGTACACCAGCTGTCATCTTAAAGAAGGAAAAAAATAACCCTGGCAAATGAGCCTACGCCGTTTCTATTCAAAAAGAAGGCGTTGTCTACAAAAACACAGGCGAGGGTATGCAACAAACCGTCGGTTTAGCGTCCACTGTTGCAATATATACATGTCCCGTACCACGAATGGATGATCTCGATAGACGAGCCAGGATGGACATTACATCAAACAATGTCGAATATTCTTATTCGTCTTCGTTTAATTAGAACAACACGGTGTCGAATGTCTGGTGGTTTGAGAGCAGACGAAGGTACTGGTGCTATATATATTCATCGCCTCATTAGCTCCCATATCAAATCATATCCCATATGGTGTAGTGGCTAACATCAGCGTCTCTCACACGCTAGCCGGGGGTTCGATTCCCCCTATGGGAGAAAGTCAAACTCTAAATTTTTTTCCCCTTCCCAACTGCTCTCTGCCCGTGGTAGGCGACGTTTTCCCAAAGACCAAGCTTATATGATTTGCTACGAGCAACTGTTCCGTTCAATGTCCCTTTGAAACCAAGAAGCAAAGGCTGTACTCTCTCTCTCCCTTTTTTTTTTCCTATATATATAAATTTTTTTTTTTTTTGGTTTGGTGGGGGGCGGGGGGATAGATAGTAGAGGGTAAACAATTAAAATGGCATACAGCAGTAGCTTGAAAAAACTAGTTCAATTCTCTTCGTATGTATTTTGAACATGCCCCATTGAATAAGGCAGGTTGGATAACCAGGACCAAAGAAGAACCCCACGGTTGCAAAGAGAAGGATACGAGCAGGCAATAGGTCCCTTGAAGAATGATTAATGTGATAACTAACGGTCTCAACAAAAGTGGCAAGAAAAATAGCAAAAGTTCGCCTATGCGAAATCTCAATATCTTCATTACATTCACTCCCTAAACCAATACACAGAAGGGCTATGTAGACAAACAGAACAAGCGGTCAAGTCATCATTGTACTAAAAAGAGACAGGTCGCTGTTTAGGGCTAATGATTAGAACGGCAAAAGTGAACACCCAAGAAAAAGGAGGGGTGAAAAGTAAGTGCTCAAAGTGAATGTATCTACTTCTGCTAATCCCATCGCTCTGGCTTGGAATAGAATGATAATCCATCAGAAGATAAAGAAAACTGTAAAATCAAAGTACAATCAGAAGAGCTTTAAGATCTTTTTGAGAGAGACGGGGATGGTATAGAGTTCACATAAAAATAGATGAGCATGGGTGTTTCGAGGAAAAACACTAGGGAAAAGGAAAAAACAAAAAGAGCACCCTCAAGTCGACTTCGCATGTCAGGAATGCTCAAATGAGAGAAAAAAAGAAAATGAGTAGAACAAAATAACAGTTGAAACGCCTCGGGGTTTGCTGGGAACAAAGTCAATAGGAAACAAAAAAAAGAGAAAGTATATGCAGGGAGCTGTTGAAGAAGACAATATGAAAAATAAGAGGGCAGTGTGCAAAATAGACAAAGGAGATCGTTGAAACGCTTGCAAGGACGGAGACTTGGTGTTCGTTTTGTTCATGTTTTTCCCCCTTCTTAATACCAATGCGATGGTTCTCGAAAATAAAAACCGACATCGTCGTACTATCGGCTTTTTCTCTCTCAGGGGATGTTGTTGGGCGTGTATCATTCATCCTCGTGTTTCCGCTTCATAACTACCTTGAGCATATCAAGCCGTTGTTGTGTTATTCTAATCGCATTTTCCATTTCCCGCTCCGTCATCTTCTCATGCCTCAGGCGTCCCTCGAGCTCCTCTTCACTCTTAAGTTGCTGCTTTCGTCGTTGCTTTTCAGTTCTCGAATTGTCGGCTCTATCAGATTTGTCATTGGATGGAAATGGGTTTGCGACGGGGTATGCAAGGCCGTCCATGCCGACTCTCTCTTCCAGCCAGTTCCACAATTCGCTCTCCTCTCGCTGCCAAAGTTCTTCGTACGCAACAATTCGTTCGGGGATGGAAAGTAAAGGGGAACCAACTCCTGACGGCCCAAGGCGAGATGGAGGCGGGCTACGGAACCAAACCATCACCAATACTATGGCAATAACTCCTGCGGCAACATTGCCGCTCCAAAAGGGTTTGAAAATGTTGATTATCGGGCTAAGAGGACCCCGTAAAGGTTCCAGAATTCCCCAATTCTCAGCTTTTTGTTTCTCTGATTCAGAAACAGCTTGTGCGCCAGCTCCAACTTCAAGTTCGGTGGTACTTGCTCCCTTCCGTTTTCCTTTGACTCCCTTGCCAACGCTTTTCGGAAGAGTTGCGGTGCGTGACCGAGGAGCAACGCCTACTCTAAGCGCCTTGACTAAGTCGTTTCCAAAGGTAACCTGGCCGTCATTTGCACCCTTTTCGATTGGACCTATTATGACTCTTGTAAGTATCAAGAGTTGCTGTTAGAATGATAGAGAAAGGAGACAAACCTTTGAGCCAGCTCTTGCCGGACCACTCTATAGTGCAAGTCATATAAAGCCTGGTGGCATTGTTTTCTGCCCACGTAAGCAAGTATTTAGTTTTCACACAGAAAATATTCCCACTGGGCACATCGGGAGTTTGTGTCGTTAACGTAACCAAAACAACTTTCTCCAAGTCAAGTATGTCTAAATTCTCTGTACTAATGCATTTCGTTTGTTTCGGTCCGATGGGCGCATTCAGTGGCTTTATATAAGAATACGATCGGGTTTTGTTGTCCATGGACAACCCCTTTTTGTCGTCTTCACATTGTAGATCGGTCACTTTCTGGTACTCGACAAGAAACTTTGGCATAAATGAACCAGATGCGGGGCCAAAAACCAGTGTGTAGACAAAGCCTAGTGGCGCTGGTATTATTTCATCTTTTATCACTTTATCATAGCGGCCGGAGGGATCTGTAAACTCTGTTGGAGCATGGGTGGCTGGACCAGGGAACTGTGGAAGAGACGAAGACGTCGACGCAGGCGCCCCTTTTTCTGCTACTCTCGCCTCGTTTTTGGAGGGAACTTGAGGAGTCGAGGAAGGCACAACTAGCGGAATTGTGGATGCTTTGCGACTGATCCGTTTTATGGACTCCGATTTATCGCTGCTAGCAATACTCGCGTCGACAGCGTCCATGAAATTTGTGCCTTCATCCTCTTCGTCTTCGTCATATATCTCATCCTCCTCGTCAGAGATCCCCACACTCGCAGCATCGCTCTCATCGGCCTTCTCCGTTTTGTCACCAGTACCTTGTTCTATTCGGGTGCCGTTTACTGAACTCTTGAGTGTCGGGTGGTTAATTTTCCAGATATTAACCATTAGATCATATGTAGCTTCCCGGCTAAGTAGACTCCGGAACGTATGTCGCGCATGTAGAGTTTGAATTGCGATTGCGTTCGGAAAAACCATGGCGGTAGATTCCTTCTCAATCGCCATTATTTCATCGAAACTGATCACCAATGTTGTCACCCAGCCTAGGATGTTACTTGAAAAGCAGATATGGCCTTCTGATATGTATATACGGCCAGCCAGGATGATTTCTCGTTGGAGAGCACAACTGTAATCTTCGATGAGGTAGTCATCCTCCGGAACACTTCTAAACAGCTGGTGGAAGTCACGATTCCTCTTTTTGCTCGCCACAGCAAAACCCGTCAACCGTGGAACACTGGAATTGGCACCTGGAACACCCAAGCCAAGTCCTGCCGTACCAAGCGCACCAATTGTTGCGCTAGACGATCCTCGATGTCTGCGTGCAAGGCGGCTACGTACGCTACCGCTGCGCTTGATGATAGAACCAGTTTCTCCTTCGAAAATACTGCCACCAGGAGGGGTTTGTTCGCCATTACTCACTCTTCCAAGGCCATTCAATGGGGCACTAGGACGAGTATCGGTGCCAGTTTGTTCAGGGACCGGTTGAGAAGCAGATGCCCCATCTGCCGGCTTTTCATAGGCCATGGAAACTGCACGAGCGGCACGCATATCTTCTATCCTTGCAGAAATCTCGTCTCTTTGGGATGCAGTTCCTCTCCGTGGACGGTCAGCAGCCTCAGTCTTCGTAAACACGACACCATCCTTTGTAGTAATCACTCCGCCCGCTGATGCGTCAATCCCAAGATGGCTGAAATTTAATTCGCCCATCCCGAGCGTTTCCACGGCCAACTCTTTTTTCTCTGCTGTATCTTCATCTCGTGATGAATCCGCGGCTAGTTCCGCCCTAGGATCACCATTTTTTGATTTTCCTGGTTCCACGGGCTCTGGAGTCGGCTGCGTGCGAACTTGACTATTCAAACTGTTCCCAAAGTTAGACGCGGCGTTCTGAGCCGCAGAAAACATGGAGGAAAAGAACCCTGACGCAGTCTTAGATTCTTCCGCAGTAGGCGTTAAAGGCGCTGTCATGGAATTCGAAAGTTTACTGGGGCTGTGGGCAGCAGAAGCGGAACGAACACGTCTATGGGATATCATATTCCCTGACGGGCTCACAACAGCATTGGGGGGTAAGTTCTGGGAGCTTAAGGCGGAATCGGTATCTTCCGCGACATTTGCAGACGGCAGTGCTGGGCTTTGTGAACGCAATCCAACTGGAGTCGGTGGGGTCACGGTTGTAACGGGAGCAGGTATGGCAGTATCGGGAGGACTGGTGGGTGTGGTGGTCACATTTGATGGTTTAGGGAGAGTGGTATGGGAAGTATTCGACGATCCTACATATTGGGGTAATGGAGAAGGCAAAGGGGGGACCTCCTCTGAAGGTTTTGGAGTATTTTTCGCTGACGTGCTTGACCTTCTTGACCTAGATGAAAAAAGGCCCCTACCGCTTTTCGCCACGGGCGATTTAAGAACTTGGGGATCAGGGCTGGGGCTGCGACTATTTTTCGTGGGTATAGGGCTGAAAGCTTTTTTCAGGCTCCGACTCTTTCGCTCTGCACTGGATGATCTAGAGTGATCTCCCATATCCCCCGTGGTAGACGCACGGATCATATATCGACTGTTTTCGGAAGCCGTCTCGGACGGTTCATTGGAGGCTGACGCCGGTTCCGCTATATCGGAGGGAGCGCTAGTCGTGATTATTAGAGGAGATAAAGAAGGTTGGCGCGAACCCCGAGAGATGCCTAAATCAAAAGACGAATGCCTATTTAAGGTGGGATTAGTTTATCGTACAGGTCAAAGCGCCGCAAGAATAACTAGATAGGATAGATATGCTAGGAGGGAATAAGATTCCTGCGGAGAAGAAACCTACTTTCCGGATTCTGACCCGTTAATTGCGCCACGGTTCGTCGTATCTACTGTTGAGCTACTGTGATTCCCGTTGGTGGGTAATGATGGTGCATCTTCTTTTTCATTGGGGATACGATGTAGTTCCGTTCCGCTCCCGTTGCCCTGCGATATGGAATTTTCCGTTTCCATCTTCTTCTTGCGCCGACGACGTGCTCCTGGAATCAACTTCGAGATGCCAGTAGGTGGGCCATCGTAGCTACCTCCTCCTCCTCCGCCTCCCCCGCTGGTTGAAGGCCGTGGGGATTCAAGGTTCGACTCGATTGAAGGAGCGGCGCTCCGGCTGGACGTAGAGCCGTCGACTTCGCTGAGGGTGGTCTTGCTGCGATTCGGCCTTGTGAAGACCTTCTTAAGTCCATTGGTAGAGGAGGCGGGGGCTGTTTCACTCGTAGCGCCGTCCATCGGCGGAAGACGACAGAGAACTCTACTGATGGAATTGATTGAAACTCCTGTGTAGGAACCTGAATGATTTTGAGGGTAATGGAGTTCAAACAAAAGAACTGCTATTCCCAGGCCATGGGATAGAAGGTTGGAGGCCGCAGAGAACGGGGGACATGGGGAGCAGGGTCAGACCAACGCTGGAACAAAGGAGCGGAAGCGCAAATCGGGTGAGGGTTAGTTAAGAGCAGGTGGACGTGCAGCTTGTGTTCCGTGGTAGTTAGTGCGGAACAATAAGGACGTTGGATCTAGGAGAAACAAGGGGACAGTGCCAGCATCGTCATCTGTAGAATAGCGGGTTGGCATCGATTACAAGCGAATCGCCGCACGGTGGAGAGTGGGATGAAGTTGGGAGTTCCCTGCGATTGCCGGCGGGTGGAGGACATGAGCTTTTGATGCAGTTGCGGCTCGGAAATACGAATATCAGTACGGGAATACGCCGCCAATACATCCGCTGCACGTCTGATTGGCCGCCAGCCCAAGCCGCTAATCCAGATCCTGACATGGTGTATTTTACAACGATACACGCCACAGTTTCACATTTACAAGCGGCTCCCCAAATCCTCCAGTCTCGCTAGATATCGGCTTGAAGGTTGCTCCGTCTGTTCAGGCCCTGTTCAGCCTGGGCAGAGAGCCAGGCTGCGACATGGAGCCATCTGGATCCTACTTTGGTGCTTGTGCAGAGCTTAGTGCTGAGCTCCTCTCTTTTGTCAACAATTCTCGAACACAACCTGCATGGAAATTATAATACGCAGCACAAGTAGCTAGGAAATATGGGGAGGAAAAAAGTGGTGGGGGACTGATGGATATTTGCATTTCTATTTCTAGATAATTCTCAGAAATAAAATCCACTTCTCCATACAAGCCTTTTACGTCCCCATATGTGGATATCATCATTGGTGGATCGAAATATGTATATCACCGTTGGTGGGATAATAACCAACCTCGGAGGTATCTGAGTGCCCAGAAAGGAAACATGTCGTAATACTGACATGCCTTGGAAGATATCGAGCTCTGCAAAAGCGGTGGCACTCCCTTTGAGAATCTGGAATAGCTATTGGCTTCTGGGCTTCGCATTTCGAGGTATCAAGATCGTGCCACCCCCTCTCAAGAGTTCCCGCCGAAGTCGTCGAGTAGGCAGTAACCTGTCGAAGTAACTTGCATGGCACCCGTGATCCCTACCCATGGTATAACTGGAGCGGTTTGACATCGTACAAGAAAAATCTATTCCCGTTTGTTGACTGATTCACGCAGGACATTTCACTACACTCCGCCCCACTCCAATCCATTCCACCCGCCAGGGGATCCCAAGATAACTTCCTCCTCTACACAAAGCCGCTTAGAGCAAAAATATGATAAAAAAAGGCCCAAAAAAATGAAAACATACGAAAGCCCGGATTCGCTGGTGGTCACCCACCCAACTACTAACAGGCCGGCGAGTGGCTTAAGTACCGGCTGAGCGGACGGGAAGCCCTGTTTTCCACTCCCTATGTTCGTATGTGATGATTTGCCTGTGGATGAGCAATTTATAGAGCGAGTGTCTTCCAAGGTTTGCTGTGAGGCTGGATTGTGTTGGATGGTGCTACGGCTACTGCAGTCACGTGCCCCCCAATCCTATTTAGTCGAAGCTCGCTAGCTAGATAATAACAATCAACAACCTCCTTCAACAGGTTATGAGACCCTTGTTGCTATTCGCGGCAGAACAGTCAAAAACATGCTATTTTACTCTAAAAACCTAGGGGTTGGTTCCGTGGGTCTTCTACGATAGTGGACAACATGATCTTCAGAATGAAGAGTCAAATGGAAGCCCTCAACGCGAGGCAACGGAAGCCCTCAACGCGAGGCAACAGAAGCCCTCAATTCAAGGCAATGAAAGTTCTCAACGCGAGGCAAACGGAAGTCCTCAACAGAGGCATCAAATATCCATGACCAAGGGGAGTCAGGCCATGATGGCTGGGACTAAAAGAGTCAACGGAAGACCTCACCGCGAGGCAAACAGAAGCTCTCAATGTGAGGCAAATGAATGTTCTCAACAGAGGCATCAAATAAATGAAAAAAAAAAAAAAAAAAAAAAAAAAAGGGGGAAATCATGATGGAACACATTGATTCTATGGCCAATATAGCCGACGGCCTCACCAAGCTGCTGGCGAAGCCTGCCCTCAAAGAATTCATTAAGAGGGTTGGGTTAAATGAGATTGACAAAAAGGATTGAATGAGAATGATAATGGTAATATGGCAGATCGGTGGATTCGGCTTGTGTTTTCTGAATTTTACAGTTATTGCTGTACGGGCACCTTTCCTAATGAGGAAACTAGGGTCTGAATCTTGTAATTAATTATTATTGCGTTTTTGAATGAATTGGCAGCTAGGGGCGCCGGGTGGCAGAGCCTGAGTGCGCCGGAGCAAGGGGGGGTGTTGGATGGTGCTACGGCTACTGCAGTCACGTGCCCCCCAATCCTATTTAGTCGAAGCTCGCTAGCTAGATAATAACAATCAACAACCTCCTTCAACAGATTGAGTCAGATCCATAGCAGATGATGACTAATCGGGAAATCTGATAAGCGGCGGCTCGCTCGTGACTTCATCATCACCATCACTCAACACCAAATTCCGAGTCTGAGTTCTCGGTCATCCCTCACGACTCCTCAACCTTTAGACCTTTTATGTCGTATCTTGTTAACGAATTCCTTCGGAATCCTAAGTTTCTGATTTGTTGTAGGGCGTGTTGAAGAAGTTTTGTAGGTGGAGATTATGGAATCGTCTCCCTTGACTTTGGTATACAAACGGCTCCTATCCCCACTTCTCTGATACTGGATCTCGAAGCTAACCACATTGCCAATACTATGTCTAGGCGCATTCCCATGCTCGAAATGCACTCTTCGAAACACGCAAATCCAATCCGGTAGCTGCTAGCGAGGAGCACGACCTTGCAGCCGGAGAGTTTTCAACCGCAGCGCAAGGCACCCTCGACCCCGATGTATGTGAACCCATTGATGCGGTAATACCTTCCACACAAGCATTTTCTGATATGGATGGGATTATAGGCGCTGCGGACACTTCAGCTCCTCGAAAAGCACCACAAACGACTTGCGGAAATCCTTAGGTTTCAACATGAACACCCTGCAGTTGCCTCTCACGAAGCTGCGAATGCGCCATCTACATCTCCCACGGCCCAGCCTAGCAAATTAGACACGCCAAGTGCTGGTAGAGGATTGCCGACTGTTGCAACTCCATCTCTAGAAAATATTCACCAACTCCCTCGTTTACCTACCCAACATAGACATCTCCAGCGCGATACAAGCTCAATAGCAAGCAATCTAGCATCCGCTCGTGGTATCCCCTCCCATCCCCCACGAGGAAGTCTTGCGTCTCCCACCGTATCA
Source organism: Emergomyces orientalis (assembly GCA_002110485.1). Taxonomy (NCBI): domain Eukaryota; kingdom Fungi; phylum Ascomycota; class Eurotiomycetes; order Onygenales; family Ajellomycetaceae; genus Emergomyces; species Emergomyces orientalis. The sequence continues at coordinate 3,581,256 of MOWL01000067.1, forward strand.
ACTCAGACTGCCGGCGCAAAAATGGCTGGCTCTCCAGTGCGGACGAGACTTGATGGTACCGGCCTAGATACTTTAAACACCGAATTAAAGTCTCGCCCAAACTCAGTATCCAAACGCGACCCATCCTGGGCTCCAACGGCGATAAGCCCCACAGATATCATTGACCAACAAACGGTTCCACCAGAGTCCAGTGAGACACCTAAACTTGGGTTTGGATTCCCAACCGATGAGTCCTTCCAGCGATTTTATTCGACGTTTGAGGGTCTCATATCCAAACTCTCAGGTCCTCTAACTTTCGCAAGTTTGCCTCTCGGCATTGATCCAGCCAGCCAGAAATCTGCAGCAGATACCAAGCTCGACCGGAATCCTGTGTCTGCAGATATTACCAACCATCCTACGGACCTACTAGACGTGAATAAGTTAGTATCTGGAGCCGCACTACGGGCCCTTAGAGGCAAGGATGGCTCCAACGGGCCACCTGGCCACACGAATCCTGCAGAATCATTCTACGTCGTCCCTACCGCGGGTGGAACGATATCATACGCGGGTATTCTTTCTCGGGCGGAAAAGGAAGCCCGCAGAAACAGCCTAGGCGACAGTCATAATGACGACTTTGTCGATGCGCGCGAGAGCCCGATGCCCGCAGAATCTTCACCCGTCGCCACGGCATCGGACAGGGATCGAAAACGAGCTGGAGGAGGAGGGAGTAGAGGAACGGGCGCACCGGAGCGCAGAACAACACATGCTGCAACACACCCCAACACGAAAACCTTGGAAGAACTGCAAATGGAAAACCAGGCATTGAAGCACTTGTCAGACACGCTCTCTAAACGGCTACACATGTGGGAAGTCAATGCGCAGTCGTCATCGTTGGCATTACAGCAATCCCTCAAAGCGATGCAACACCAAACTACCACTTCGCCCGCGCATCATCTCTCCCCTGTGTCGTCTGCTGCACCGCAAGTATCCCATATTCATGGGATGCAATCACCGCCACTTGCTTCAGCAGGAACGCCAGTGCCATCAGGTGAGGGCGCTGTTGCGGGGATATCACAATCATCCCGTCCTGACCCTGCTCGGTTAATGGATCTAGAAGAGCGTGCGCGCCGGAGTGAAAAAGAGTTGCAGCGGGTGGCGCGCGAGAATGAGAAGTTGAGAGATGTAGTGGGGAGGTATCGGGATCGATGGGAGAAATTGAAAGAAGGGGCCAGAGTGCGGCGGGAAGGGAATGGGAGCGGTGGTGCTAGTGGAAATGATAAAAGGAAGCCTGCTGAGACGAGTAAGACTGCTGCCACTACTGCACTAGCCAACGAGACGATTATCGAGGAGGATGCAGCTGTAGTTAATAGAGTTAGTGGTGATGGTGTGACTGCCGCTGGTATTGGTGAATGGGATGGAAAAGGAGAAGGGGATGACGATATTACAAAAGGCTTACTTGATGATTAGGATTTAAATAGAATTGCTGAGGTTAAGGATTGAGCTGGTGCTGTAATCAGCTGGTAATTAAGCAGCAGTGATTGGTGATAGTTTCTGCGTCGATGAAAAAAGCTTTCTATTCCTAATCCTATAATGAATTTAGAACTCATGTCATAGGGATGAAGCGTTTAAGAAATATGCTCTAATTTTATGTGCAGGAATAAAGCACAGTGCATGCAGCAGCAAATTGAAAAAAAAACCAGAAGAAAAAAAGCCACAAGAGAAAGCCACCGAAATTAAGAATTATGGTTGAAAAATATAAGGACAGACAAAAGTGCCATCAGGCATAGTTGTGTAGGAATACAAACAAAACAGAAGGCTGACGTGCGGGTATATTAAGATGTGTTGATAGTAGGAAAAGTAAGTTCAAGAGAGAAGATTCATGCATATCCGCAGCTTAGCTTCGCTTCTCCTCGATACAAAGGAAAAGTAAAAAAAATCCGCGTTCCGGAAAGGTCTGAAACATGGAGAGCAAAGGTCAAACAAATATATCCATGGGTCGATTGAAAGGAAAAGCGAACATCAACAGAAGAGCAATAGAGAAAGGAAAGAAACGAATGAATGATGCCAACCATAAATGACCATGCGCTGGGGAAGAAAGCAAGCTTCGCCGATATATGAGGAGAAAAAACATAAAAAATAGCATAAAGAAAACCGCCAGAAAGGAATAATATACGAATGTGTATCTTGCCTATGGATTGCCGAAAAGTAATGAACAAAGACTAACCGAAAAATTAACACATATATACTGTACCGTCCTAGGCACGCGTGATGCTCTCATATTGAATACCTGTTCCTCCTGAGGCCAGCGAGAAAGGGTAAGGGGAAGGGAGGGAATTACTAGTCTCTCGATGGCCTATCATTACCATTTCCATTGTCGCCGGGACGAGCAGCAGCCGAAGGTCTGGTCTTATTTTTATGCTTATATTTTGCATTCCCTCGAATACTGCCGGTAAGCCAGCCTAGCCCGCCACTCCAAGAGTCACTAAGACTGCGGTTCCGAGGGCTATCTTTCTTCTTCTGCAGTGGTGAAGCAGATAGTGTTGGGATCCTTTCTTGTGTACTGGTCCGGTCCGTGATACTCAAACCGGGGAGGCGAGGGCTTACGCGGTTGTCTCTGCGTAACATTTCGTCTTCCTCGGCTCCTGTTATGCTGGGGTCAGTTTCGTACTCGGTTTCTAGAGGGGTCCCTTCTTGGCTATATCTGATTGTTGCGCCCTCCTCGGTAGTATATGGGATGGATGCTCTTTTTTTGCCTTTCCGCTGTGTTTTCGACAAAGCTCGTTCTCGTTGGCTTCGAGGGGAACCTTCTCCTCTCAGTAGAGATTCTGCAACAACAGCACTCAACGTCCCTGAGAGCGGTTGTAAGAGTGGGCCGGGGGCGAAACGCTTGGAGAATGAACTACGTGATCCGGTGTTTGGTGTTCGAGTTGAAGGCAATTGACGACCTGCGGTGGGTGGTGTTTTTGTTCTTGATGGTGTAGCCTGCAAGGAACTATGTGGGGGGCTTCGGTGGCTTGTATCCGGGTAGGATCCAGTGAGACCAGGTGCAGAAGGAAATTGGAGAAGGACTTGGGTTGGAAGAGGGTATATTTGAGTGGGGGTTTGAGGCCCAGAGACAATGGCTGATTCGCCACGGCCTTCTGGAGTTGTTGCCCACGGATTCTCAGTGAATGGCTTTGGGCTGGGGGCTGGGGATGCTGATAATGAAGACACGCCGGAAATTGATGGTATGGAAGAGGGAGGACCACTAGACAATGGAGCTCGTGGGGTTTGTGCCCCGTCGTCTTCTGCGTAATCGCCTTCCTCACTAAGAAGCGAGCCTGGACGAGAATCGGTAGCTTGAACTGGTGGGCCGGCAGAACCGTCCAATGTTTGTTCTGAGTGACTTTGCCTCCTTTCGCGTTGCCAATCAATACTGTCCCGGTAACGCTCGGCGCCGAGAAGGCCAATTGCCTCCTCATCGCCGTCGGATTCTGATTCTGATTCCGAATCATCTGCACGTGTTCTACCGCTAGTGATAAGATAGACGCCTAGGAAGGTGAGTGCGCAGCCTCCAACAAATTTCTCTGCCCGTGCAAGAGTGGTGGACTCGAAATCACGGTAGAGCACAGCACTTCCAAGAATCACTGAGATAGTAAATAGCACAAATTGGGTAGGGATAACTTGGGTAGAATCGAATCTCTGCAGAGCTCGATTGATATATCGAATCTGCATCAGAGCACTGAAAACAAGTATGGCCACCAGGGCGTATGTGATGGGGAACGTAATGACGTGCCATAAAGTGAATGATAGTAGAGACGCAACGGCTTTTGTCGATAGAGCAGTATATCCGCCTAATATCATAATTAGCTGGAGAGTTATCATTATATAGCGCTATCTATATATACTTACCAAACAATCCGACCAAACCCAGATCAATTAGAATAGATTGCCTCCCATACTTTTGGCTCGCCCACATCAAACCAAGGATCAGCACAATGGTAAGCCCAAGATATAATTCAAATTCCCATTTCGATATCATGCCCCAAATCTCGCCGGGGCCTATTTTCGTTTCTGAGGTTTTTGCGCTGAACACGATTGTAACTGCACCAGCAACAGAAACTAGCACACCAAGCAGATCTCGTCGACGAAAAGTCTCTTTGAGCATGAATGGAGCAATGAGACAGTTCGAAATCAGAGCCACGACTCCTAGTGGTGAAACAATGGACGCAGGTGCAAATCCATAAGCAAGGAAATTACCAGCTTCTCCGATGGTCATAAGAATGATGCCGGACCACCAGTACGGCGATTTGAGATATGATTTTCGTTCATTAGGAATTTGGCTCTTCTCTAGCGGCGTTAACGTCCGGTCTGACATGAATGATTGCTGCAGTCTGTCTGGACCCTGGCTGCTGTCATATAGAGAAGTGTCCCCCCCCCTGCCCCTCCCTCCTTCATCTTCATCCGTGTATCGATGAAATCCCAATCTTGAAATCTCCTCAGAGCTAGTAGATCTACCATTCATTTCCGCCTGAGCCGTGCCTGCACGTTCTTGCTCATCCGCACGCTCGTCCCCATCTTCGTTCGCAAGCGTGCCATAATTACTAGACGATAATCGTTCTGACGGGGCTATGATCCTGGAAGCATTTTTTTTCCAGCCATTCCGGTAGCGGTTGCGTTCGTATTCCCGCTCGATCCGTATGTGTGCATAGCGTTGGATATTCAAAGCGAAGGAAATGAAAACGTTGCCAATGATGGCCGTTACAATGCCTATCGTAGACGACCACTCGCTCATTGGACTACCACCGCCGTCGCCATCGCCCGCACGATCCCGGCCGTCATCCCCAGTATTTCCATTTCCTAGCAAACCGATCGCGAAGGGGGATAAAGGTGTGGAGAAGGCAAAGTCGAAGAAAAATCCGAACGCGAATGCAACCAGAATCCTAGTTTCCATCATTTCGCTCTCTTTCTGGTATCGCGCACCAGGCCCAACCACAAAAGTGAGCCTTGGGAGGAGCTCTCGCAGATATCAACGTAGATACTACCCGTCCGGTTTTCCCAGCCTGTTTCCAAGCGGAAGTCAGTCCTCTTGGATTTTGCCGCGATCGTTTCCCCGCCTTCCCAAGGAAAAGCCCTGCATTGGCTGTCTTCGCAGAAATGGCTTGGCTGGAAAGCGATCGGGGTTGTTGATCACCACAACAATCTTCACCCAGGCATTTTGCGTAATGAGGTGTCTGCGTTAGGAGGTATCAACCAATTTTGCTTTAACGTAACTAAGCAATCATATTCCTGGTAGCCTATTGTTAGTTCCACCTAGGATGAACAAACAATATTTCACTTTAGATGGCGGGGGTGCTCGGCTCAATGGTTGTCAACGTCAACCCAATTGCAAGTGTCATTGAGCCTGGAGCTGTCAGAGAGTTGGCGGCTGGCAGCGCTGCGGCTCTTGGCTTCTCTGCGCTGCGAGACCAGGGTTGGCGCCTGCCTAGCTCCGTCACGTGTAGCCCCAAGGATTTGTCCCCCGAAGGCCAAGTTCTCGGCGGCAGCAACTATTTCATTCTGAACATGCAGTGAAGGGAGGGCATCAGGCATTGTGAAAGAATGGTCAAGAGACTGCTAGCCTGGTTGCGTGTCTTCGTGCTCCTCTCCACAATTGGACCATCCATATTTTTGGGGCAGATGGTAGAGGGGGCGCCAGGACAGACTTAAAGCTGGTCCCCCACGTACGTCCTCATCAGCTTCCACCCGCTCTACTTGTATGTACTTGCTGTCCATTCCACTGGACCTTAGGAAACTGTCCGCGTTCTGTTCTGTCTCCTCCCTTACCGTTGTGTTCTACTGTGCTTTTCTCCTCATAGATTCCATTTGAAGGCGGATGAAATGGCGGGAGACTTTGTGTGTGTGAGTTCAATGCCTCTGGCTTGCATGTGTCTTGATTAAAATGTAAGCACGGGTGCTCCCCAGAAGTATTTTTGAGAACTTGATGCAAACCGTAGCACAGATCGATATTGATAACTAGAAATAATTGAGTGGAAGCCGCAGGCCACTTCTTCTGCACTGGGTAGGAGAAAAAGAGTAGAGATGAGACTTGGACACGGCACTCCTGAAATCTTTATGAACGGGGCTTTGGAAAGGGACAATCGTCAGATATTTCATCTAAAACTAAACCCTCCTCCCACTCCTCAATATTGCAATTCGAAACCCAGGTCTAGCCAATATCTTACCTACACCCTCAAACTTAAAATGCAAATGAGTCCTTGAATTCCTGTCTACTTACTCCTAACTTAAACATTTGATATAAGCCCTTTAGGTGCATCTTCCACTTAGAGGAATCACTCCCTAGTTTCCTCGGAAGGCTAGGAGATGAATTTATCAAAACAAATTGAACCTCTCCTCGCCCACAAATAAGACAATGGATTTTGGCAGGATATTCGCTCCCGTTGGCACAAGCTTCCTCACAGATTCCCATCGGCCGATACCAACTTGTTGCTCAGCCCACACGCCCGTTTCGATGCCTCCATTCCATGGCTGAGTCCTCACCGTTGGTAACTGAAAGGACATGCCACCTTGGGGTGGATGTGGAAGATTTGGACGGATATACATCTGGCGGATGCCATCCAACCCTTGTTGGAGACACCTTTTTCAGCGACGGTTACACCGTTGTTCACAAACTTGGCTTTTGGTGGCTATTCAACAATTTGGCTTGCCCATGACAAACAACTCCAGCTCTAGGTATCACTGAAGATACTGGTTGCGGGAGGAGCCTCCCAAGACAGCCGCGAGGGTGGAATTCTCCATTTACTCCTAAAAGGTGATCCGAATTGCGTCGGACGACAGTTTATCCCACCCCTGCTTGATCAATTCTTTTTTGATGGTCCCAACGGTCGTCATCGGTGCTTAGTTGGAGAGCCCGCTGGCTGCACCATAGCCAATTCCAAGGAGATCAGTGCAAATTTGATGTTTCAACCGGATGCTGCTAGATCATTGCTGCCCAGCTCATCATGAGCCTGTCCTATTTGCATACGAATGATATATGCCAGGGAGGTATGTAAAATACAAGGTTTTCTCCGCATGTTGATTGCTTACATGCTCATCTCAGACAGATCTCTATTTACACAACTTTCTTTTTCGTGTCCCTAACTTCGACAAGCTAAGCATAGCTGAACTATACGAGCGCCATGGCAAACCATATGAGGTTCCTACCCAGCGAGTTGATGGAAAGCCTAGCACGCACCACCCCGTGTCACTTATCCCATGGTTTGGAACACACTTGCGAACGAGGTGGCAGACCCAGAGATTAGTATCTCAGACTATGGGCATATTTTTGTTGTCTCACAGACGCCATCTCCAAACCTTCACACGCCCCCCCGGTATTCTCCACCAGAAGTTATTTTCAATGAAGTTATTGCCCTACCCACTGCGGCTGACGTATGAACCCTAGGTGTCATCATATATGATGCTCTTGGCGAACGCCCACTCTTTGAAGCCTTTGCTTGGGACCCTGATGACATTATTGCTGAGATGGTCAATACAGTGGGACGACTGCCTGCAACATGGTGGGACTCCTGGGCTAACCGGTCTGAGTTCTTCAACCCAGATGGGATCTGGATCACCGACTTCTGGCGCATCAGCACTCCTGTATTCAAGCCCAGCAAACAGTCCCGATGTCCTCTGGGCCCCCAGGAACAAAGTCTTTACCTGGGGGCCCTTGAGATAGCACACTTAGTGCATAAGTACGGAGATTAAGCAGGTCTGGAGCTGATTCGGGTAGGTTTAGGACAGCATCCAAAACCAAAACGACTGCTTTGAAACAGGAACAAGGCCGCCAATTCCGTCGCTGGACTCGCGAATTGCAGGAGGACCCGAGTTGGATGAAAATATAGAATAGCCGATACGGTCGAGCAAAGAATTCATGCCGAAAATTACTGTACTATGAAGTCAACTGTGGGTCCCTTTAAAAAGTAAGCAAATCTATATCCCACTCAGAGGGAAAGGCTGAACAGCCAGGAAAAGAGAAGTCCTCCGGGAATTTCCCTTTCGAAACAGATCAAATGTAAGTTGGTCCATGTACAAACAACACTTCTACACATGGTACTGCTAAATACCTACCATTCTGAACTGCAGGAAAAAAAAATCTCTGATGTTTTGAATCAGATAGTTGAATTGCACTACAGTCAGTTTTGACCACATAATTCCAAACTGAAGTGTTTTCTTACCACTTAAATGCTTGAATTGTCTATTCCTTAAAGAAATAATAACTTAAAAGAACGAAAACTTAGAAAAAGCAAAATGTGAGAAGACATCAAGAACTTAAGAATAACAAGCAGAGCATGAATAAAAAATTATGTCATGAAGTGTTTTCATTTCTTGTGTATAGAGTGCTATTAGCCTGGATCCTTTGTGCAACATGTCAAAGAATGCATGGTCGGTGGCATGTCAAATGCTTCATTTATTAGAGCTGTTGCTGTCATTAAATGTAGTTATCATGGTGAGATAGAAGAGTGCACAAATCACAGTTAACTGAGAGCATTTCAGAGCATCTCCAGCATTACATGCAATACTTTCAGTAAGCTGAAGATTGCCATTGACATCAGATCAATGAAACAACTAGTTCAATATCAAAAGAAGAAAACATATCAAGAAGTGTGCTGACTTATATAGAAAATTAATCAGGCTAAGCACTTAAAAATATTCATTTTGCATGATAGAGAGTGCATGAGTTATCATCTTCATGTTCTATTTTAATGATGATTTGATATCATTCAGAACACAGTTAAGATTTGTATCAGACAATGTAAAATAAGCAATATCTGACTGATAATTCAGGGTGGGCTTTTGCAGATACAGTATCTAGAGAAATTGAATAGCAAAAACTCTAATGATAGAAATTCAGTTAAAGAAGAGTGAGAATCATACTAGTAAAGAGGTTCATTTTTCATGAATGTGGGTATCACTTTATTTCAATAAAGTTCTTAATGATGATATACAGATGGAAATTGCCTGATACCAACAAGTCAAATCTGAAACATAATTAAGCACATGTATTATCATGATAAGATTGTAACAAACGCCTGTCGCCATCGATATCCGTATGTTCAACAGAGAGAGAATAGAGGGAAAAACACCGCATAAGAATAATATAGAATAAATTGCTAAATTCTAGTCATGCTTTACCCGTTTCCGCCCCAGTTTCTCTTCTTCATCCTCATCCTCGCTCAACTCCGCAAAGATAGGATTGGGTTGTGTTTCCTTCCATACTTTTGTGAAAACAGGCTCTTTCTCCGCCTGTTCTGCGTATTTAAATAGTGCCGCTCGTGGGTCCTCGTCTCTCATGGAGCTGAGTGGGAAATTTTCTTTGATATGCTTCTCGTCCGGCTGGTTTTTTCCAAAGGGAGTCTTGTTGGGTAGGTGAGGTCGACGAGGGTCCCGCGATCGGCCCGAGGCAGTGAGTCCGATTGTTGGATGACGGCTGGAAAAGGAAGCACTTGAGGCGATTTGACCCGTAGTGCTGTCTGCGGATAGACCAAGGGATAGATCCGTGGTAAAATTTGGATCGTCGTCAACGTGCCTGCGTTTGGGCGCTTTGGACATGACAAGGACGGCACCATTACGAGACATTGATGGGTTATATAGCACATGAGTTTCTCCATTTGCAGACCCCGTAACTATTTGGTTCAGTTTCTCGTGCCAAAGTACTGCAATAAGAGGAGAGCCTGGCGTGACGGGTGTGGAAAGCTCAGGCTTTAAGGTTGCAGGATTCAGGATATGCAGGTCTCCAGTTTCGCTGCCAGTGATAACATTGGCACCGCTGGGAGAAAACATGATATTTGCGTTCTGTGAATATTTGGACCCAGAAGTATGTGGTACGGTTGTGATGGGCGTTTTGAATTTTCTCGTATCCCACAGCTTGATAGTATCATCTCCTCCTCTAGTGACAACTAGTCTCCCATCGGGACTAATGTCAAGAGCACTTGTCCAAGTATCTCTCGTATGCGCTCCTTGAATTTGAGCGCTTGGCCTCAGAAATGGACCGTTGCCACTCCACATCACCAGACTCCCATCAAGAGCACTGGCAACTAGAACATTATTGCCTCCTTGTGCCGGAGTGCCCCAGGCCACCGCGGTCATCCGAGTCCGGCCCGCGGACCCAGCCGCCCTGGACTGGTGCACAATAACCTCTTTCTGTGACCTCCCCGCATTGACGTCCCATATTCGTAACGTACTATCAGTTCCCGCTGTAACGCATAAATTGTAGTCCGTAGGGCTCCACGCCCCACTCGTGATTTCAGAGATGTGACCTTTAGTATTGCGCATATCTCGAAGGTACATATCCCCCTTAACAAACTCCGTGATCATGTCGCCATCGCGATCGAAGATTTTCGCTTGAGGCGTTGCGGATATGACCAAGACTTGGCTTGGGTACAAAGGGTTAAATCGTGCGACATGGACAGGGTGGATTTCCGATGCCGCGGACTGCTTCTTTGCTGATGGTTCGACTGATTTGAATGCGCGGAGAGTGGTCGGTGTCATGGAGGCAAAATCATGCAGTTTTATCGTACAGTCTGTGGAGCCAGTTATCATTCGTGATCCGGAAGGATCAAGAGTTATTGTCGTCACGGCGCGCTCATGTGTCTTGAAAATGAGGTCGTGGGACGTTGGGAATTCATCTTCGTCCGAATCGTCTGAGTCGCCTGACTCTGACTCAGAATCTAAATCTGAATTTTTATCTGACTTTGAATCAGTCTTTGCAATCATTGGAATTGTTTTCTGTTTCTTTTGTTCTTCTTCATCATCATTATCGTGATCTTCTCGAGGTTTATCCTCGAATTTTGATGGCAATTTTGGTTTGGCATCAACTCGTTTTGTCTGATCAATTTGGGCTTCTACATTAGTCGACTTATCCTGCTTCCCGAAACCACTGGGAAAGAACTTTTTAAAGGTTTCTTCGTCAAATCCATCCATAGTGAGTGATCACTTGCGCATTCATCAACCTGAACGAGGAGAGAAGAAAGAACTGACGTGGGACGTGGAAGCTGATTCATGGAGATGTTTGTGACGTTTGCATTTGGCCACTCGATTTAACCTTAAATAGGACTAGCGACTGCGCCATCTTTTTAGCGCCGTCAAGGTTGGCGTTTAAGCTTGTTACGCGCGGAACAAAACTCTAATTTGAGTTCGCTTCTGTGGGGCCACTGACTACAATTTCTTATATGAAGAGAAAGAAAAGCGGTGCTATTGACTAGACAATCCCAAGTTCGATAATAGGAGATATTTCAAGGGTTTGGGTACTCTTTTGCCTCTACAGCTTTCTGAGAGCTTCATCCCAAGTAAATGGAAAGACCGCCCTTTTGTAAATAATACGGAGAGAAAATCAGCTAGATTGTGAGTTAACGAGAGTGGTGAGAGGGAAGCAAAGGGATGGTAAAAGATAACAGTATGACCGCATTTATTTGAGTTCACTTCACAACTTCCAAGTCGTCGGGCCAAACTTCTCACCCTCACGGACTGTCTTAAGCGTTGCTTTATATGCATAATCCTAAAGAAACAGAAAAAGGAAAAACATATGTTAGTTTCATTCCAACCGAATTTCAAAACAAAATTTTTCTTACCAGTGTCTCATATGGTACCCGATTTCCCCACCAGCTCGGAAATTCCACCTTTGGGAAAGTAAGAGCGAAGAAGATAACGATAGTCGCAAGCACTAGCCCCGTATCCAACGCAGCGGATGTAATGTAGTTATAGTTCTGCCACCATCCCGGCCAACGACGACGGATCCAGAAGTTAAATATCAAACCTACAATTGCCCAGGACGCAAAACTTAGGGGAGTAGCACTAAATATTTGCGGAAAGAAACCGTATATGTTAGTGGGGTCCTTTTGTATAAAAAATTATAAATGGGGGCGGAAAGGCTGGAAGGTCTCAGGAGTAGAGAAGCGAGAGTGAGAGAAACTTACGGCGGAAGCCATGCCATGGCGCCGAGCATGCTGTATTATTCTATTAATTTTTGTGCAAACAAAACCGTAGAGGAAAAAGGACGAGGGAAAGAGGGAAAATGGCCACAGCTGTTGTGACGGGTAGAGGTATTGTTTAGCGGTCAAAACGTACACTGGTGCATTCAATAGACGGGCCGGAGATCGGGGGAACAAGCGAACGAGTACGTAGAAGAGAACTGGAAATAGTGCGCCGAGTAGCCAGAACCATTGTATTGACTCGTATAAAGAGCCGGGCCCGAACATTCGGTCGGGACCAATCACGCCTGAGATAATAAGACTTGAGTACAGGTTCCATTTCGGGAAAGGGATATTTATACTTACCCCAGACGATGGCGGACGAAAAGAATGTTTTCCCGTTAGGACAGGTGAAGCTTGCCGTTTGGGTGCTTTGCAATTAAAGTTAGGATCATTAACATACACACATATGTATATAGACTGCGGATTAGCTTACGGTGTGCAAACTCCATCAATATTACCAAGAGTCCAATTCATGACTCCTACCTGAACAAATGCGGTCCATATAACAGCAAACACCTGACAAGTAAATGTTGTTTTTGGAGGAATTTTCATGTAATGTGCTAGCTGGGGAGTGCATCAGCTTGGTTATGAAATATATAGGTTCTTCACAAAGGGCTTATCGATTTCAGCCATTGCTCTATACAACGAACCTTTAGATCCATGGAAAACGTTTGTCTGTGGTAGGATTAGCCAAAATCTAGGATGGGGAGAACGAAAAAAAAAAAATGATTACAGCTTACGCTTGACCGAGAGTGTTCGTAGCAAACACTTTGAAGACCATAACTCCAATAGCTCTACCAGGGATGAGGAAGCCTCCTATAAAAGGGGATATAACATTAAGCGCTGAGATTGTTAGTACTTGAACCATGATATCATATTTTGGGGCGGAACTCAACAAAGTCTGATGTTTGTTATCGCCATCAGCATGCAAGTCGGGATCTGTTTCGCTTTTAGCAAATGTCCATAAGTAATTAGGAGATTATGGGTGCATACAACAAAGACCAATCCGATGATGACTGAAACGAAAAAAGCCCACCCTATGATATCACGTAATTTAGCAACCTGAAATTGAGGGGCAAGGGCAGATGTACAAAAGAGCTAGTTAGCTTACAAGGGAGTTGTGAAGAATATCCTTCGCACGTAGCTAGACCGAATCCCAATGAGACGAGAAATAGTGTTCCATACCACCATTCTGGGCATTGTGGGTAATTCAGCATCAGCTTCATGTGAATGTCAGATTCCTGATTCTTCGCTGCCTTTAGTCTGTACATGATTTCCTTCCGATGGAAAAGGATAATGTGTATTATAACAGCGGTGAGAGCGGCAAAAGAGAGCCCATAGTTCAGCGCAAACGTCGGGGGTAAAAACAAGGGGGAATACTCCTTGTATTTGGCAACGTCGAATGTAAAATCTGGCCCGAGAATACGGGAGACATTGTAAAAATTTTGGGTGTTGTCAAATATGGAGGATGTGTTAATTGGCAAATCTTCGGCGTGCCTATAGAAAGATGAGCTTCGTGAAAACCCTGGATCGATATCAGCTTACTTACAACGCCCCTGAGTAGGTGATGCCAACAGATGTTATTATCACGAATACTATTAAACCTATCAATGTGTTTACATGCGAATGAGTCGGCGATAACATGGGGCTGAGAAGGTAGCTCGATATGTAACTGATGCAACAGATTAATGGCTGTTTTTAAAATTATGCGAGGGAAAAAATTCATACGTCCAATCGAATGTCAACGGGATCAAGGACAAGCCCGTGAATCCGCCGAATAGCTGGTTAACCACAACGTTATTTGGTTTGATCCCTGAAATACAATGTTAACACACATATAACCAAAGTTTTAAGCACTGTGATTGACTCACATGTTAAGAAGCAAAATACTGAAAGGCCATTCCAGATAACCCCAGGGAACCTTTTTTTTGGAATAGAAAACCATTAGTTTACATAGCTATGACAGATTGCGAAGGATCCGAGAGTGTTTGACTGACCAATAATATACAAACGACGCCAAACCCAAGTACATGAACCAACGGTACCGTGAAATACTCCATCCGTTTGTTATCGAAGGGTCTAACCCGCTCTTGTCGTGGAGGGCATATAGAAGACTTGTATTGGAAAATACCGCTGGCCACATCATGGAAGACGGCCTGGAAATGTATCGTGAGCACTCATCTAGTACACAGAGGCGAGTAGAAATATTTACCAAACACAGAACCGGCGAAACAGCCCGGCTAACGAAATACCAATAAGCTGGCTACTTAGTGTAAAGAGTAATTGGAACCCCCAACCCATATCGATATTGAAGTATTCTGTTCAAGTATGAGATTTGTGTTTTAGAAACGAGGAGGACAAAATATTTCACAAACAGGGGACCCTGACCTTTTCCTTTCAATGCAAGAAGCGCATCGGTACTGTAAGCATAAGTAATGGAAACACTGTTGTCGTTCGTTGGGTTAGCCATCATATTCAGTTTGTGATCACGGCTATAATCAAAAAGGTTCATTGCAATACTTACTTGGCCATGAGCTATCACACGGAAAATATTAACAAAATCTCCAGTTTCACTTGAATATAATGGGGGCAGGATATCATACCGTAACAACTGTATGCTCCTTAATCGTAAAAGGTCCAGGGTTAAAGGTCCAACGGAGCCCAAACACGTTGAACTCTCTGCGGGGAACGACATTGGCCCAAAAACAACCTATGGGGTACACCAGCCTGATGGAATGGTGAGCACAATCGTAGGTGTTCTCCATGTTGAAAACGACAGGCTAACTTACAGTTGAACGACAATGGAAGGAAATGATATTGCAGGGCTCCTGTAAATCATTGTATTTATTAATGAAGCTCTTTAACGCTTGAGTTTGAGAGCAAATATCTACCTCATGCTTAAGAACATGTTCAAACCACCACCAACGGTGATGAAGAAGAATCCTAGTATCCATGCGCGAACCGTGTTGGCCACCAACTCCTCGTCCGTGTTTCGAACGGCTGCACGAACCTCAGGGTATGGGGAATCATCTATGAGTTCCTGTTCAATCGCAGCAGCCTTTTCGGTATCACCAGCTTCGGCAGCATGGCGAAGGGCGTCAATATGTTCTTGCGGCAAATTTGGATCGAATTGGTGAGACTGCTTGAACTTCTGAATATCCTCCATAGTAGTCGAATTTACCTGCCCCCCTAGCTCAGAGGAAATTATATCATCATGATCTGGCTGCTGGCCTTTCATGCGAATACGCAATGCTTGCAATCCCTTTGAAGCCTGAACCATTTTGCAACAATTGCAAGCAAAAAGGTTCACTAAATTAAAGGCTGCTGCTCTTTGTAAACAACCTATCGTTGGGGCATCGTCTGATTTAAGGTATCAGGCTCGAAACAAACACCGTTGGAACTGGCTTGGTTTAGCTCATCCTAGGGTGGCTATCAATCCGGGGTAGAAGGCGTCTGAGATTCGTGTAGGGTAGTATTGTCTACTCTACGTAGAATTGAAGGCCCACTTCGGTCAAAGAAAGGTTCCGTTCGGGCTCAGAATCCGTGTGGTGGTCCGACAAAGAACATAATGGTCAATGATAGGTATTTTCAAAGGAGGAGAGTCGTTTCGCCCCTATTTTGTGGGGTAGATGGCCAAAGCACTGGGGTTGTTTAGCAGAAGCCGCCAAAAAACGGAGCTCCGGGAGGGTCTCTCCCGTCGAACGTTGCATTCCCTGTAGGTCTTGTCTCCTCACGCGTTCGGTGCTTATTCTTTTACCCCTCACTCTACTGCGAATGACAGGCTGCCGGGGTGGATGTAGCACGCGCACAAGGTGCAGATATGTCCCGGGCTTGTCCGGCAATAACCTGCGTGCCCATTGTTATTTTTTTGGGGGACTCGGGGTTATCAACTACAGCACGTCTAGGCCGACAATATTGTGAATTCCATGAAGCGAAACGTGGACCACGGGGTTGAGGCAGTTATTGGTGGCTTTGGACTTGCCTCCACATACAGGTTCATGCACTTGTACAGTACATCTACTGTGCATAGTAGCACAAATCAGAACGCCCAAGGCCCGCTTTCCCTTCCCGGCGAGCACTCAAGAAGCGACCGGTTAGTTTGTTTTGAACTTCTGACTCAAGTCGCACGAAGATTGACTAGTATTCACCAGCTTGGAGAAACTCCCCGTGGCTGGTACAGGTACTAGGGTGTTTTTTGCAGCCAGAAACATGCCTGCAGTGATGTTAACTCATATAAAGAGAAAGCTTTGAAGAAGCCCGCAAGACACATCTGATCTTGAGTTCCTTCAATACCACATGGATTTCCTTTGTCTGATTAGCGTTAACTGTCTCAGCTGCTGTGGACAAATGTTGTACCAGAAGGGACCGCCAAGTCGAGCGAAGTTGAGGCTAACCATTGGGTGTTTGGGGATGGTCAAAGCCACAACGTCGATCTACCAGCCTTGGTAATGCTTCTTCCCCCCCCCACCGTGCCGTCGGCAAATCAATCGGTGAGCCTGAGGCTGAACAACCCTGCAATGATGACCATTTTTTCTTGCTCGGTTTTAAACTCACCTCCTAATATAACCCTCAATCACGTGACTGCTGCTGGTCCTTTGATTTCAATTTGCTGAGAAGGGGCCTGGGCTCGGCAAAACAGCCAGGATGAACGGAAGATGTGCATTCGAAAATTTGAGGCCAAGGTGCCACGTTATGCCAGCTCGGTATTAAATGTGGCTCCTTGGTGAGCGGGGGTTTGACCTGGGGGGAGAGCCAGTGACAAAATCAGGAATATCCGCGAAAATGGCTCATCTGGCGCAAAACTCGATCGCGCGGGGTCGTAGCTCTGCCCCCGTTTGCGATGCCGGTCATGACAGGAAGTGAATAGCGAGGGTGCGGGGAAAACATCCGATTATGCCATTCGCCTCATGTTCAGTCGCATATAAATCATCTTCGCAACCTTGTCATTGGTAGGCCACTTTTCGTACCAGTTCTTTTGCTGCAAAGCACATGCATGGCCATCAAGCCCATCAAATACCCTCGCTTTTTCTCACTCTATTACCATGCGCCGACAAATCGAAGAGCTCCTCACTGCGTCGACATCAGAGGGTACTGTCGTTGACAAGATGCAACAACGCATTGAACGAGCCACAGAGGACCTGAAATGCATCAATGTATTCTACAACATTTCATTCTCTCCAGAGAGGGTGAGCCGGCTTCAAGAATACTACAAAGAGCAACTCAATGATCTAAGCAAAGAAAACTTTGATACTCTTACTCAGGAGGACAAGATCGACTACTTGCTCTTACGAAACCACCTGCAGCGGAACATCAGGCAGCTAGATCTTGATGTGCAAAGGGATAAAAAGATGCAGCCGCTACTCCCCTTTGCCCCAACGATAATCAATCTTTGCCAGGAAAGGCAGAAAATGAAACCAATCAACGGGCAAATGGCTGCCGGTGACCTGAATGACGCCACTAGGCTTATCTCCGAAATAAAACAGCGTATAGAGACCGGAAAGTTAACCATAGACAAACCAAGCGCCCTGCGAGCTGTAAAAGCTACAGACCAGCTCCGCAATCACTTACAGGAGTGGTTCGATTTCTATAATGCCTACGATCCGTTATTTACCTGGTGGGTATCCGAACCATATGGCAAGATCGCCAAGGCTTTAGAGGACCTCACGCCCCTTATCCGCGAGAAACTCGTCGGCATAGCCCCTGGCGACGAAGAAGACGCTATTGTTGGAGAACCCATTGGCCGTGAGGGCTTGCTTGCAGACCTCGAAGCGGAGATGATTCCCTACTGTCCTGAAGAGCTTTTGTCAATCGGCGAATCTGAGTATGCCTGGTGTGAGGCAGAAATGATTAAAGCATCCACTGAGCTAGGCTATGGCCGTAACTGGCATCAGGCTCTCGAGTATGTGAAGACCCTCCACGTAGAGCCAGGCCAACAGACCCAACTTGTGCACGATCTTGCGCTTGAAGCAATCGAGTACGTGACAAAGGAGCATGACCTCGTTACCGTCCCAGCCCTCGCGGTGGAAACCTGGAGAATGGTCATGATACCAGCAGCACAGCAAAAGCAAAGCCCTTTCTTCCTTGGCGGAAAAAAAATTATGGTCTCATACCCCACAACGGATATGCCTCATGAATCTAAATTAATGAGCATGCGCGGCAACAACATCCATTTCGCCCGGGCAACGGTCTTCCACGAGTTGATCCCGGGCCACCATTTGCAAATGTACATGAATGCTAGACACCGCGCCTATCGACAACTTTTCTTTACACCGTTTTGGATCGAGGGTGACGCGCTGTACTGGGAAATGATACTTTGGGATAAGAAGTTCCCTGTTACGCCAGAGAACAAGATCGGGATGTTATTCTGGCGCATGCACAGGTGTGTGCGCATCATCTTTTCGCTAAAATTCCATCTGGGATTGATGAGTGCCCAGGAGTGTGTTGATCAACTTGTGGAGCGGGTTGGACATGAGCGGGCGACGGCGGAAGGGGAGGTGAGGAGGTCATTTGGTGGAGATTATACGCCGCTATATCAGGCGGGCTATATGTTGGGGGCGCTGCAGCTCTATGCGTTGAGGAAGGAGGTCGTGGATGCTGGGATGATGATGCCCGAGAAAGAGTTTCATGATCGCATATTGAAAGAGAACCACATGCCAATTGAGTTGTTGAGAGCGCTACTTAAGAATGTACCGGTAGAAAGGGATTCCAAGGCGGAATGGAGGTTTTACGAGATGTAATTTGTGGGTGTGATGTGTGTGTTGAGGAGAGTGGTGTTG